>JAJTUP010000030.1:0-600000 GCA_021399435.1 Diaporthe sp. PMI_573 | reverse complement strand
GCGTATGTAGGACACCCGCAGCGTCGACTTCCATGGAAGTTGTGGAGTGGAATTCTGCTTCGCCGAGGTCCGATATCTTGAGGTGAGCCAAGCAGGCTGGATCGATCACAGCATCTTCCTCGCTACCGGTTTTGAAGTACAGTATATTTTCCGGTTTGATGTCTCCATGTTTACCATGATTCTTCTGCTGAGGAGTCAAGTGAAGAATCGAGTGAGCATCGCCGCGGTGGATATCTCTGAGAGCTGTGGCCAGTCCGAGGCACTGTGTAGAGAACCACCTGGCGGTCGGAGGCTGCTGCAAAGGCGCGAGCGGGTCTGAATGATGGCTCCAAAAGTCGTAAAGATTACCATTCGCCCATGGAAAGAGGAAGTAGTAATGATTTCGCCATCGAAAAGTGCATAGCAGCTTGATGATGAAGTCGTTGTCGCGGCTGGCGAACCGTCTAAGATTCCTGACCCCCTTGATGAACTTTTCGGATTCTTCGGTGAACTCTTTACCAACTGGGTACTTAAACTGTTTCACTGCAAGGGACATGTTGGTCTATCGTAGGTCTGGTTAGCTAATCTTACGACAGAGAACCAGTTATCGTGTTCCACTCACACCGAGTCCTTTGCAGAGAATATGGGCAGGGTGGATCTTGACCCTCCAAACATCCGAACGTTCTTCACTGCGGAAAACATTCTCTTCGTTCTCTATGTATGGGAGGATTGTCTGTTCATGCAGATTGTAATGTGACACTGGAGCCCCTGGCTGGGTATCGAAGTCAAATATCGGGACACAGACTGTATGTTGTTTCTCCATGAAACTCTCAATGTCTCCGGGTGCCCATCGTTCGAATATGCCTATTTCACTGTGACTGCGCCGCGGTATCTGTGGGTTCCGTAGGTACTGGTCCCGAGTCTTCGGAGTCCCCTTGGATATTATCCTTTCAAACGGTAAATCAAGATCGTATAACTCGCCATTAATGAAGTCTTGGATAGCTTCGGGCTTGCCAATCAGGGTGAGGATCACAAATATCTTGAATACTCGAGTCTTGTGGTCGAAAACCGTTCGGGGAACGAAGATCTTGTCCAGTATTTCATCGAGGTCACGAACGTTGCTGATCTCTTGTCGTACCCTAATTCTTGTAACAACCTTCTCGAGGTCATTAATAGGATAGAAAATTCTTCCCTCCGCGCTGGCTGCTTTTTTACTCTTCTCCTGGATTAGATCTGACAAGGTCGACGAGGGGTCTATCGTGGATCGCAACGAGATGGATTCGTCTCCAGTGGACATCGTGTCCATCGTGTCCCAGGCTTCCAGATCACTCACATCCGAAGCATCGGGGGACCCGGCTCCGACTTGGGCCACATCATCATCAGCCGTTGGCGAGACTGAGTAAGAGTTGGCGAACCGATTTGGTGGCTCCAAATGTTTGTCGTCATTGTAGTCGCCATAGATGCCGATCTGGCTGGTTCTGTCCTCCAATTGGGGCGGGCTCAAATTATCTGGAGAGCTTTGCAGAGCTGGTGATGACACTCGTCGCCTGTTGGAAGACGCGTCATAAGCATTCCATGGAGGACTTTTGCTGCTACTCGACGCCGGTAGATCAGACTAGCTCCATGTCAGTGCCTGCCACGATGCCTGGACTGTACACAAAGCCTGTCAGACAGACGTTAGAAGGTCCCACTAACTGTGTCCACTTTGATTGATGACTGGTCAGCCATTACGTATTGAAATGTGTCGGCAGGTGGTTTCCGAGGAGCCATATGCTCATGATGTGCAGAAGTTGAGGGAGGCCGTAGGGAAGTTCTCCCCGGGGGTTTTATTCATCGCGTCAATCGTCGTGGTGGGGCAACGAGGGGTGTGTAAGACTTATACACACCCTTATAAAGTCCTTCGCATTGACCATGCCTATGAACTGGTTACCCAAACGGTAGAGACGATCCTTTCGACCGCATTCTGGCCACCCGAAACACTTAGCGACACCCTGGGCGCTGTACAACGTCGTACGTAGGGGAGGGGGAGGAGCAGCAATCTCTGTCTGTGGGGTCATGATTGGATGCCTCTTTCTGCCGGATCAGCAGAGATGTGCTCGCTTAGGCCTGAAGGCGCTTGCTGCCTAAGAGAAATTGAAAATCAAAGAGGAGAATTGAAAAAAGGCTTATGCAGGCTGCGGCTGACACACTACCGTGACGAGGCTCGCAGTTCCGGATGCAGAGACTAACCATTTCAGCACTTTCACAGCGCATGTGGTGAACACAAAAAGGCGGCCACGCCGTACTCACCCTCTTGTGGCTTGGTCCAGGCCTTTCAATGTTGTAAGCCAAGGAATGGGCCTCATCTGTTGACCGATGAGTCAGAAGGATATTGGGGGCCGTTATCCCAATATAATATGTGAAGGTGAGAGAAGTGTCCAGCTCCCATAGACCGACAGTGCGCGTTGAGGTCAAGGTGCAATATAAGGCAGGCTTATGCGACAGGGATAGAGAGTCCATTTGCAGATGCATAGCTGTGGCTCATGAAGATTGTCACTCGGACGAAACGCGAGGCATGAAGAACCAAGCTTGGTTCTGCAAACCGGTCCTGGGTCTGCACATGCACTTGATCAACCACAGCCGCCACCATTTGAACTCTGACGTCTTGTGGTAACACAGGAAAGGCGGCGCTCAAAATGCATTTCAGAGTTTCTGTCGGGATTGCCGGCATGGCAACCCTCAATTAGGCCTATGCGTGTGGGTGACACCCGAGCACACCTCCAAACCCTTGATCCCGACCAATCTCGCATCAGCCATTTTCTCATGCACTTAGATAACGAGGCCCACTGTGGCACTTCAGCTGCTTGAGGAAAGCCCGCGAATCTGCCTCGTGGCCTACCTTCTCGATTCAAGTAGTGTATGCCAATATTTCGGCAGGTCATGAGCCACGACTCGCCATACAGTGCTCTGGTGGCACCCAGAGGGGGTCGCCCTAAACATCATACCCCTATTAGGTCTGTTCTTCTCGGAGACCTACTATGGCGCCAGGCATGTGCACGACATAGCTGGACACAGTTTGATTTTCAGCTTTTCTGGGCGCTCTTCCAATTCCTTCTCGTCTTAGGACAGCCAAGCTTCTGTCTGTATTCAGCCACTTAAAGTCGCAAAAAGGGGACTATCGATTTACTCAACTTTGCCCAGGGTATCCAAAGCAACAACAGGTAGTCAGGTTCAGCAAATACGGATGTTCATACCAGCAAGATGAAAAATGCTGACAGTCTCAGGACACCGAACAGGACAAGTGTTACGGAATTCAACTAAACCCGAGATTAAGCCGGGCAGGTACCATCCAGCGTGTCGCTGAACCAGACTCACTAGCTAACAATGATTCCAGTGGATACAGCTCCTTAAAGATCGGGAAGGGTGTTCCGGATTCGTTTCATCAGAGATACCCTCGACCTCATTGAAGCAAAGATGTTGAGGCTTCTTGTCCAGGAAAGGTCTGAGTCGAAGCATCTAAAAAGAGAGCTAGGCAAAATACTGTCACGAGGTTCCTCTCAGGATAATTATGTCTTCAACGGGAAGCCAAAGACTCAGCAGCGAGACAGCATCCCGTCTTCTCTGGGCAGCAGCCTCACAGTCACGCCTACACCGATTTATATGACACCGCTGAAGGATGAAACGTACGAGCAGATCAGGACGAGCCAACAGCCTCTGCGGCTGCCTGTTCACTCAATCACTAGACAGGATACCAATCTCCCACAATTTTAGCACCTCGGCGATAGTGTTTGAGGGATAAAAAGGCCTGGGAAAGAATATAGATGCGGATGCAAGTGAGACCCAAGTTTGAAGGCTCCTTTAACATTGTCATCTTTAATGATGGTAATTCCTTAGAAACATCACACTAGCACATTTGGAGTTTAAATTTCCCGGTTGATATATATTTTCTTAGCCCAGACTTGTACTCTGTGTGTTTTATAGAACCCGGTTCCTAATTTGGGTTTTCTTGATTGCTGGCTTCTTCGGTGTCTCTATATGCAATTTAGTAGTAGGTATCTGGCTGTAGCGTTACTAGAATGGCGAGAATTGGTACAATAATAGCATGAGGTGGGTTAATGGTTGAGACACTAAACATGACTGCTAAAATGGGTGAAGATGTTGATTTGCTTTAGGCTTGGTGAACACTGGTCACTAGATTTTGCTCTGGAAAATGATCTATAATGCCAAATACCACCTAATCGGGACCGCAAGACTCTGCTTCAACGTAGTCCCAAATTTATCAACTTTGGCCTAGAAGTTGCATGCCTTCGAGGAGGCAGCCAAAAACCACGCTCGTGCGTAACCAGTCTGAAAACAAATCCCCAGCTCCATGAAGTGGGCTGTCCTGCTTGCCCACCTGGGCTTATCAATCCCAACGGGAAAAAATGCGAGGGGCCAAAGATACCGTCGCGGGGCTTCCCGTGCCGCAGTCGAGTCTTTTCAAGCCGCCATCCTACTTCTCGTTGATAAACCGGCTGTTCAATTCATCGTACTCTACCGGCTGATACTGGTGGGCTCTCGCGCTTCCCTTACCCCATCTCGCCTCCATCCAGTTGCGCCTCGCTTCGAAGCTTCGATATTGGTTATCGATCCAATTGGCCTCCTCCTCCGGCGCAGCATCATCCCACTCAGGCTTTACCTGGAGGGGTTGAATCGGCCACGAGCCGCGGCACCTGGTCATCGGGTTCGGCGGCCGCGGCAGGGCGGGCGGAAGCCAACCTTTGAGGTTGATCACGGCGTTGGGCAGGTCCAGAACCACGGACTGCCCAAAGTCGATGAGCGCGATGCGCCACTTCTGAGCGCTACGTTCTTGCCGTTTTCGCTGTTTTCGGGGCCGCTCTTCGATCATTCCCACGCCGCAGGAAAAAGAGGGTTGATGGCCCTTTTGCTTGGCGTCGTCGCCAGTGTCAGCCTCGTCATGAACTTCATATTTTCCGACGACGACGTTCCGTGAGTGTGGGTCGCCCTGAGACACGAGGATGTGCCACAGTGCACTTTGGGCCTCGCCGACGCGTGCCAGCAGGTCCATGCGGACGTCGGGGGGGATGTCTCGATAGGCGCCCGTTTCGAGCAGGTGCAGTATGCTGTCGCCCGGAATCCACTCCATCAGGAGTAGGCGCACGTTGCGAGTCATTTTGATGGTGCGGCGCGTGGGCCTTTCCAACGACCCTCGTCGTCGTGTCTCTCCATCTTTTTCTGACTGGGAATCTTTTTCTAACTGGGAACCGCTACTGGTGGTGGCGGTGGCGGTACTTGCATCATCAGCAGCACTGTTGCTGGCCAGCTCCAGCTCCAGCTCGTAGGGTACATCGAAGGACCAACAGCCCTCGAAGCGCGGTGTGTACCTACCGTCCAGTCCACGGTCCCTGATTCTCGCGTAGGCGGCTGCCTCGCGGGACCACTCAGACTCGGCGAGGCCCACGGGAGACTGAGGCTCGTCCAGCGCGACGTCTTCCCACCTGTATAGCGGGTCAAAAATCTTGGCGACGAGCAGGCCCCGTATGCCGTCTACGCGACACTGCACAACCTGTGCGTAGGCTCCATCGCGCACCCTGATCTGGCAGACGATCTCAAGGCGGCGCACCGTCTTGTCCCCATCGTGCGGCTGCGTCTTCCTGGGCCGGTGCCTGAGATACCTCTCGGTGATTGTCCCCCCTGGTGCAATTTGGCTCGGTTTGGATGGCGACCACCTCCATGGCGTCAAGTTGTCCCTTGGGTCCAGAATCTCACTTGGAGGCAGGACGTCGCTTGGAAGCAAGGGGTCACTGAGGCTGCATACCTTGGGAAACTCATAACTTATGTCGCTGTCGAAGGGTGTGAGGCGCTTGTGTCGCTTGATTTCGAAGCAGGCGCCGGCGACATAGGGCAGCGCGGGTCTCTTACTGTCGTCAAAGACGTAAATTTTCTTGTCGTCGCAGACTGACATTGTAGTAGGTGACGGATGGATGAAAAGAAGAGCTGCAGCGGATGATGGACCTGGTCTTGTCTAGAGTCCCTACCCTAACCGAGTGTAAGCCGGCAATATCCTTCATGGCTTGGCATTCTTCGTTTTGAGTTGGGGGATGGGGCGGGGGGCCAAAAGGGTCGATGTGTTTGGCCTCACATGTCGTTGGTGGTCAACCGGCCAATGCCAATCTTGCCGCGGCCCCAACTGGCTATCGTCACCAACATCTGCATTCAACACTGACAGCCGCGGCAATGCGCAAACTGGCCGGCGAATATGGCGGCCGGGCACGACATAGTGGAGCCTCGTTTACTGTTCTCCCGCACATTTGTTCCAGCCTAGCCTCGCCATTAAATATTTCCTGTGGTATTTTATTGCCAACTATATCCTCCACACGCGCCTTTGACAACAACATAATACCATCCAGCGATTTGCACCACGATAGCTGCACATACAGGCTATATATGGATCGCACTTTCCTGGCTCGAGTTGTCCAGTCTTGGTATTCAGCTTTGTCCCGGTTCCTCGCAGCTCCAGCGCAATCCCTTATGGCAGGCGGTCTACAAGCTCTGCAAGCAACATGTACATGGCCTGGACCTCGGCATACTATGTCATGTATCAGCACGGCCCGGCGATCTATCGTTAGGGCAGTCGGGACAGAAAGGAATTTCATAAAGGCAAAGTCTTACTGTAGCGGGATCTGTGAACACCCCGATTTGATCAGCATGATCAATGGTCGAATTCGTTCCCAAATGCCAATATATTCCCATGGAATTGGCACTAGGAGGATTAGCGATGAGCCGATCTACACAACTTCCTTCATTCACAGGTCCGTTAGTCGGGCCATCCATCGATCTGGTGTTAACGATGCCATCGTTGCGCTGAAACTCCTCTGATGTAATGCCTGGCAACGCGATTCCAGCTGGTATGCTGGCCCCTCCCATGGCATAGGCAGGGTACATTATCAGTGGGAGCATGTCTGGTCGGGGTACTTGTGTGCCGGGTCGAGGAATTTGAGAGAAATATCCCAGAGGCTGGAGGTGACGGTTCGCCACGTCAGTGATCCATGTTAATGCTGCATGAGATGAAGGGACGGCTCCGAGCCAGGTCCCGAGTTGTAGAAGCGGAGCCGCAACGTATCCCGATACCCCTAGCGGATTAAAGACCTGATGCCCTGGAAATTGTGCCAGGAACTCGTTGATATCTCGAGTTGTGAGAGTCTCGTTCGGGAACGGGCGAGTAGCACAGAAAGACATTGTGAAATAATAGATGTCTTGCGAAGGATTTGGGGCAAAAGAGTCAAGATCCTGTATACCCCGAACACTGTTGTCGTAGAGTCCATTATACCGCTGAGTCCACCATGCGGTAACCACAGGGGCGATAGCCGCACGCATAGCTTGGTAGGTTTGTCCTGGAGCACGGGCAAATCCCCAATGGTCTAGGTGGAGGTCGTAAATCCTATCCTGTCTCGTTTCAAATGAGCACGAGGTGATGAAGTCCAAGAGTGGATCTAAGCCACCAGGGGGAAGAAGATCCTGTTGAGGACTCAGATGTTGTCTAGCATCGATAATTCTCTAACCGGACAACTTACATTCACTACGCCTGTCACAGTTGTGCCTTTGTGGGGCGTGCCTAACGTGACGACGGACTTAATCCATGGCTGACGGTTAACACCAAAGAATTGTGGTGGGTTGGGGTGCGCTCCAGACAATAGTTCAATCAGATATCGGACAGTTGTACCGCCCTGTGAGTGACAGATAAAGTTAACCCTATTGGCAGCACTCCAGTTCCAGCCGGCCGGAAGCCCGCTTGCGGGGGCGGGAGGGTTGTAGATAACTGCTCGGGGGGTTTGAGCGGCCGCGACCGCCGGAGCTGGAAGGCCGTTGCCAAAGTTCACATTTATGAAGGTACCAGGTGCACCTGGCTGGTCGAAACCCCTATTCAAGTTAGCCTCAGGATTTCCGCGGCAATTTGGAGGAGCATTACCCGTCATTGAGCTGTGCGAAGATCTCGCAAGCCCGCTCTCTGTTGGATGAGATAGGGCCAATACGAACCACAATGACGATATATCCCAACTGAGAGAGAATTAAGGGTAAGTTCTCAAAACCGCCGAAATAGTTCACCGTTCCTAGAAGGGGCCGCCCCCAACCGCTAAATCCAGGAACTATATACTATTTCGTTAGCCTAAGTGTATCTCCTTCGTCCATTGTTAGATTGATGTCACCTAAGACTATAGGGCATCCCTTGTTTGGTAGCCTCATGGCCCGAATGCCGCCAACTTCCCGCCGCAATTTGTGGATACCCTCGTTTCCAGGGTCGATGGGATGCGTCATTTGATTCATCTTGACCAGAGTGATGGCTCAATGTTTCTCTGGGCAGTGATGCGCTAAGCAGATCCTGTTTTCCTTCGCTCGAGAGGTTCCTTGCCAATAATGTGTATGCTAAGGTACCAATAAGTCGGGTTTCGTATATGAATGCAGTCTGTGACTAGAGGCTAGTGAGCTTCGACCTGACTTTGTATTAGCTGAGTCTTAGACGGCAGGCTTGACCTCGTGCTCAAAAACAACCCTGCTATGTGCTATCACTGGAGGACAGCTTCTAGTTCGTTAATAGGATAAAATTATCTTCGTAGTACTTACTATGTTCTGGAAGACGGTCTTAAGCCAAGGATGATGCTGTTCCACATATGCTGGTATGACCTCCTGGAGGACCCTTGCCTGGGAATATAGCGAAGAACAGGTGAGAAGATATGGCTTGCTGGCTAAGTTGGGCGTCCCTAGTGGCTGTATATATATATGCCTTAGTGCAATGGGTCCATTCATACAACTATTTACAGCTAGTCTATACACTACGACTATCACATGCTTTTCAACTTCCTAATGAACTATTTGAATATAGCTTGCTGGCTAAGTTGGGCATCCCTAGATCTGTGAGGTAGAGTCTTCACATGTTCACCCGTGACGCATCGACAGACAGATTGCTCAGAGGAATTGCTGAAATTGACGAGAAAATTGTGCACTGCGGGTCAAAAGTGATTAAACCGTGCACTCCATACACACTGTCAGGGGACGGCCCGGTTAGCGGAAGATCGGACCCTCGGCCCCCTTGTGATGACTGCATTCAGCTGATGCACAGTGAGCGTCGCGCATGGACTCAACGAATAGGCACGGCAAGCACGAGCACGAGCATTCACGCTAATGCGAGGTTCGATTTTGTTAGTGACCGACACTCGAATTGTTCAGCGCCACTGCATGGAAGAACTGTAGCTAGCCATTTCCAACCCGTGCAACTTCTGGCAAAGGATTGCTTATGAAGACTTGAGATAATATGTGCGTATTGACAGAGAATACTCCTCTGTGCAGCAGACTTGATTTGAGATTTGGGAACGTGAAAATTGAACGGTGGGAAGAGGTTTACATCGAGTCCCTGGTTGATAATGATCAAACTGTGCTCCGTAGCTGGCCTACACCCTCTTCGTCTCCTCGACACCCATTCTTCTATTGCCTATCTCTAAAAATTCGAGTGTAGATGAAGTTAATTCAGACTACCTGATCAGTGGGAATACAAAATTCCCTTTGTCAAGTAGCAGACGTTTTCGTCACTATAGGGTCTATAGACCTTCCTTTGTAAGTGCCGAAAACGGCAATTTAGATAGCTGAAAGCGGTATATTCACCGGAAGCGGTGTATTCGCCGGAAGCGGTGTATTCGCCGGAAGCGGTGTATTCGCCGGAAGCGTATTTTTACACTATCCTTCCTATCTTCTCCTCATATATGTCGTCGGCTCAATACTTCTTAATTGCCTATAACCTGCCGAGGCCGCCAACGCATTGCAGACGATAGCGGTCTTCCCAACGATTGGGAACAGCCATACACAGCGTCCCGTGATTAGTCTTTTTGTTTAAAACGAAAGACCTTCCCCTGCGGCGAATTCGGGTGCTTCTTCCCGGAGCTTTCCTTCTTAGAAGGTTTCTGGAAGAGGCTGGCAGGCGAAATGGGGCAATGATGGTTGGATCAAACAGGTATCAGGTAGGGTATGAGACACTTTCGATCTTAATTTTGCGTTCATATAGGATGTGTCCACCATACCTCAGCGGAACTTGATCACAGACTTTGAAATCGTTGCACGGTCGGCCAGCATGCAAGCCGTGCTGCGTTCTGGAACTATTGGCTAGGTTTCAACAGAATTAAAATGGATGAATTGCGTTGGTCAACTATGAGATGAATGCCCATAGAGTCTGAGTTTTCCCCATTCCTATCAACACAAGAACACATCGATTCTCTGAGTACCGAAATACATCAATGGTAGTGATGTTGATATCTCCATCTATAATAGCATAGGTGTAGTCTTTGTTGGTGTTGCCCACAGTCTGTGCTGCATCTGGTCTCTCTCTGGTCATGCGACGACCATTAATTGAATTTGAGATCATGGCGTGTTTGGGAACCTTGTAATACTCGCTGATGTTTAACTCAACATCTTCGATGATAATCCCCCTTCTTTCTTTATTGGACCACTTCCAAGGTCTCAAGCTTTTGAAGAATAATTTCCTATGAGGCAAGCCTTCCTTGTACTTCGAGATCGGGATATGCTCATCCACCGCTACCAGCCCTAACGCAATATAGACGGGAGAAATTTGCCTATCGGACGGAATTCCATCGTTTGCAGCCAAGATAGAGCCATTATCTTAGAACCTGTCGAGACTAGTACCGAGAAATGTTGGAAACAAGCCAAGTCTTTTTATTTTATCCTTCTATGTTGTCTTCGCAAATACCTTTTCGTTAATGATGGATGCGTTGCAGCAAAGTCTGTTGAGAACCTTGGTTGACATTCTGGGTTGGTACGGGGCTAAGTGCAGTAAAGTTTTCCTTATTGTTTTCCCTGATAGGATACAATACCATACATACAAGACCACATTCTAAAAGAATGGCATAAAAGTAGTGGTATTATATCAATTTTGACCGTAACACCGTCACAGTTTCAAAAATCGCAACATGTCAGGAGCCCCTGTGGCTTGCCTCTATTCTCCCACAGGAGGTTATCCTATGGGAGGCCATTTTATGGGATGCTATCGTATTGGAGACTGCTACATGCTTAGGTAGGAGGTTGCCCTCTAGTGGGCCTATTTAGGCATAGAAGGGTGAGTTGTACCTATGGGTAGATACCGTGACCGCGGAGCAGACACCCGAGCGAAGCTTGCGCCATACAGAGATTGTAATCAAGGAACAGTCAACCGACTTGATATCTACCTAGGTCACTGTGTCACTATATGTCACTTCTTCGAAGGTGCACCTGTGGCTCTCCACTTCTCCGGTAGCCTCGTACCCATCTGCAGCTCCCATAATTTCCGATCAAACTTTCCGGCCTTCAAGGCCTCGTCATCCCCGGCGTATTTAAACATCATGCCATGTACTTGTGCTGGACTTTGACCGTCTGTGAATTTAATCCGGCACTGGATCGGCTCGTAAGCATTTGTCTCGTATCGGGCAAGCTTCAGCTCGTCATCAATCGACCCCACAAGGTACGCGTGTCCTGTTACTTCTTCACCGGGTTTGCCGTCTATAAGGGCACGGTACTGGCCCCAGTTTGTAAGTGCGTAGCCGATAAGTTTCGCAGGCCGCATAACGGGTAGTTGTTTAAGATCGAGGATATGCGACAAGATCTTGGGTTGAGTGAGGGTGCCGTAAAAGAAGTAGTAGACTGATTTGTAAGGTTGCTTCAGGATCGGTTCCTCCACGGGGCGTGTCAAATAATCTGCTGGCATCGATGCAAGGCTGTTGAGATACACAGACGGTGTTTCGACTGCTGGTTTGCTTAGAGGAGGCCGAGGGGCTGGTGCGGGAGGTGGTGTCGGCGGTGATGCTTTGCGGCCATTCGAGTTCATCTGGGCTGGTGGTGTTATGGAATTGTTCGTAGGCATGTTGGATATCACTTTTGGGTTGAGAAATTGAGATCTCCGTGATGGGATTGATGCGAGAATGGTAGACGAGTCTTTACGGGTTGAAAGGTGAAGTTTACAAATCCCCATAATATATGGCTGAAGCCTGGAGTCATGGGCTGAATGATCGCTTATGTAATGCCGCTATAGGGGTGAGAGAAGAAAATAGTGAGAGGAGAAAAGAAAAAAGAAAGGGGAAAACTTTTCCATGCCGGGCCCTAAGACTAACTAGGAGCCTAGTACGAATTCGAAACCTACTTCAATACGGATAAGCCTTGCCTGCGCAGTTACGCTAGGACTCCGGCCCCGTTGTCATACCCGTTTTTGAAGGCAGATATGCTGACCTTATGCCACAGCGCAGGGGTATCTCAGGGAGAGCCACGCGCACGCGCAGGGTCTGTGACAGTATGGCTGGATTGGTGAGGGCGCATACCTCATGCATCGCGTGTTAAGCGATGGGCAGCTCGTACAGCTCATTGTCTGCGGCATAACTAAAGCAAATATACCAAGGAGTGAAAGCGTTCAAGTATACATTCAAGCAAGGTTTGCCAACCCTGCGAAGTACATTGGATTAGATTAAATCTTGAGCACGCAAGCACAGTCTTTAAAGCTAATAGTCGCAGTACACAGCATCATCAAAAGACGCGCCGGGACACGGGATATCCTCATTGCCAAACGTGCCGGCATCGCCACACCGGACGGGCTTGGAGAACCCAGGGCAGTTTAGGGTACCAGGCCCGGCCTTTGTGCCCTTATACGTACAGCCCTTTGCCTCGTTGCGCGTTATCGTGTACTTACCGTCTGGGAAGCCGGGGTTCCCGCCCCCATCGGGGTTGTCGGATTTGTCGCAGCCCAGATCCTTGCCGTCGTCCTGATACAGGTAGTCGTTTGGCTCCTTGCAGACAGACTACGAGCTTGCTATCTAGTGGGCGCCAGACGAACCACTACGAGTAGTAGAGGAAGGACTTGGTGGGTGTCATTTTTTGAAATATCTAGAGGCGGGTCTTTGGTGCGGGAGGAGAAGTGGGCTGAGACGGGGGCTGAGCCGTTGTAGTTGGCGGAGCTGTAGTAGGAGGAGAGCCCCCCGACCTGCCGGTCGGCTAGATGGTATTGCCACCGGAGCCGATAATAGTGACATTGGAGGGATAAGGGTAGTATACCGATATTCTGTTGTCGCTAAAGTCGAGCTTATAGTTGCTGTCTGGCTCTGCGGCACACGCTGTGTATTAACAGGGCGGCGGCGTGGTCGTCCTGGTGGCGCCGCAGGCATCATACGCCGTGATCTTATCGCAGTAGGTCCGCGTGGTAGTAGTAGTAGTTGTCGTCGCCGCCCAGGGTATAAAGGAGGTAACGGTCTCGGTGTAGACAGAGGCGGTGGTGGGCTTGCCATAGTTGTTGTTCTCGTTCTCCTCGCCGCCGTCGACATACGACGGCCCGATACATATACCCTGGAGACAGTTGATGCCGAAGCAGCAAAAGGGGCCCGTATATACGGTGCCGCCGCCGCCACAGTCGGACCCTGAGCAGGAACCTTGATAACAGTGCGGGCCCGACACACTTGCCGTCAGAGCCACAGCCGGGGCCCCCGACAACACCCGGAGCCCTGGCAGCCGCCCGTCTTGGGACAGTCAGGGCCAACACACCAGCCGCTGCTGCAGCCCGACCCGATGCAGATGGAGCAGCTGGGGTCCTGGCAGCCCCGGTCGTCCAGGGGCCCACAGTCGGCGCCGGTACACACCTCGTGTGTCCCAGCGGTTGCTCTTCACAGACCCGAGCGAGAACTTGAACGGGGCGCCACCATTGATGTTATAGTCGACGTCATATTTATAAGCTCCGTAGACTATATATTTGGGAGACAATTAGCAATCATCATCATCATCATCACACTCCCGGACTAAGAGTAATAATACAAGCACCCGAGAATAAAAAGGAGGCTAGGGGGATTAGATGGCGCCTATATACCTTTGTCCCAGGTATCTATGGCGCCCAGATCCGATGTGGCAATCTAAAAGTTTGACAACACTAGCAGTAGGCAGGCTAGAATATTTCCTAGAACTTTAAGCGGTGCCTTCCCTATCCCCAGGCCACTAACTAGGCCACGTGTAAAGCCTCGAGCGATCTGGTACTCTCCCAGCTCGTTGGGATGAAGCCCGTCGTAGGTACTTGAGAGGCCAAGGGCGGGCGCCAAGCTTGCTAAGTAAGTTGGTCAGCTTTGCAACAGCAGATGACCCCGGGGTATTTATCTCCCCAAGACCACCTCCGTTTACTTGCTCTTTTCAAGCCTAATTAGTTAGTCCCTCTCTCTACACACCAAAATTAGATACTGCTATTAATTTAAACGCAACCATGTAGGAGTAGTTTCCTAGCCAGGAATTTCCAAGAGATAATCTGACCAACTACCTTAACCGCGTCCCATACAGGGTACCATTTGATCTCTCCTAAAGCCTAGGCAAGGTTCTTAATAAGCTAGGCCATAAATTCTGGGTATAAAGTCTCCCCCTCTCTGTCTCTTACAGTTTCTAAAGTTGGCTAAATTATTCTGCTTTTTCCCGATATTTAGGTTGGAATTAATAAATTCAGCTGTCTTGGCTAAACCATCTTCTATAAGGCATATATATAAATTTACTCCAGAATATCTTGAAGCTACTCACGTCTTAGGCATCTTAGCTACAATACGCCTTATATTAACATCGTTACTGTCAACAATCCTCATGTAGACACTGCCCAAGCAGTAGGTCCAAACATGAAAATCACTTCCATCTGCTTGCCTAGACACGCCTCACCAGCCTTCTCACAATTGTTTCTCAGGCTACCCTCCTCCAGGAAGAGCACTCTCAAGGCCGGCTCGCCCCAGGTACCAGCCTCGAAATCTACGCAGAAGCTGCGGCCAACATACTCCTGCTCAAGGATACTGCCACGGGCAAGACCGCGACGGTGCAGTTTAGCGCGCAGGACAACCCGTCCGTCCTAGGCTGGGCCAGTCTCGGCGCCTTCCACATTGTCGAGTGCTCGGGCATGTTTACGACCGTGGCGGCTGCGTCCGCACACTTGGCCACTGGGACAGCCAGCGATGACGATGGCGTAGGTGGCGCAGGTGGCGCTTTCAAGGTGTTAATTGCAGCGGCGTCGCCTGACGCGCCGAGGTTCTACCCCCGGGTCAACTTGAGGGAGTACCGGGTTGAGCAGAGCGTGTTTGCGTGTGCGCCGCCGGGAGATGACGGGCACCTCGCGGCACAGGGGGATAATTCTGCTATCGATGAGAATCATGTGTGGCAGTACGCCGATCACGTGCTTGAGTTGTTGAGTGAGTCTTGGGTTCCTTGCCTCTACTTGGTGATGTCCTGCTTCCAGGTTTGACGGGCAGATGACCGTAGATTGTCTCTTTCAGAACCCGACCAAGACCACGCACGACTAACGTTGCCTTTTCTTTCTCATTAGGTCTCGTGTTTACGCGGGATGGTGCAGCAGCAAGCTCGGCCATGGTTCAGGAAGAGGGTCGCGCGCCCTCACTCCACACTCTATTTGAGGAGTCACTGCGCTGGGTTCTTGGAAATTGTCTCCCTCCTAGGGAGTATTTTGAATACCTCGATGGGGAGCTGGAGATTGGAAACTCAGAGTTTATGGAGGTAAGTAAATGTTACTGCCGGGGATGTAGGGTATCGGAGGGGAAGGAAGATTGGGCAACGCCAAGGAGAAGCATTTAGTGCACCAAACTAAAGTTCAAGTAATGAAATCAGCTTTAGCTATAATATATTATATTATTTACTCTAAAAAACGAATAATGGTGGAAATCAGTTTTTCAAAGCCTTGGTCAATGAAGTGAGCGGCATATTGTAGCCAAGACTTCAAGTTGAGGCGCCAAGGCAACCTTTAGGTTACCCGTCTTTCCGCCTCAAGTTTGAACCATGTCCTTGACCTCCTAGACCATATGCAGTTCTCCTTCTGACAGACCACATTTAGACCTTTCCTTCCTCAGCCTTCACAGCGTCTTTTTCATCGTACTCCATAGGCATGAGACCGAGATTCTGGAGCCCCTTAGAGCCCTAAGATTGCAGGTTAGATCATGTCTCTACTATGGAAAGTAGCTGGTAGACTTTCCGCCCTCGCGAGGAATCCAACGACCTTTCCGGTATCAGGCCTGACTGATATGAACCCGGGTATTCATGTCCCATTCACTGTCCTCTGGCGGCGGAAACTCTACAGCCCGGCCGAGATTTGTATAAACCTGGGAAGTGAGATTTAGCTGACTGACGTCAAATCAGTGTGAAAAGTATTGGTGTATTTGTATTTCAGCTTCAAACACAGAACATAATGACCTTGCAGCACATCCAAAGCTACCACCTTCTCGTTCGCAGAAAACGTCGAATGACATCTTCTATTCCTGCAGTGTTTCTGGTGGAGGGCGCGTGCTTAGTAGTACGAATAGTGTGTTAGAACCGAGGAGCATTAAGGTTCTCCCTTCGACAGGGCTTTCAAATGTGACCTCCAGGCCCATGAGGCCGTGATCTTCCTGCATCAGGAATGTGAGACATTCTATGTGATTCAGGTGCGCTCCATCGCAAGCCCCAAAGATCAGCATCGATAAAGGTCTTTGATGCTTCCCGGAGTCATCAAGCCGGAGGAGATTTGTTGTAATACCGGAAAACGACATAGATGGTCTTGTTGAAGTGCCATCACGAGGGGATACAGCAACTGAGAGCACTCATTAGCGGATGTCCTCTGTTGCGAGGTTGAGAGAGCGGAGAGCCTTACGTGTCTACCCAAGCCCAAGACAGTCCATCCCTGAGGGCCTGATCACAGCAAAGCTTGATCTTGGTGTATCCGATCCTTGATGATAAATCAGGCTCCGTCATACTCTGAAGTGTGCACTCATGCTCAGGCGGGCCCCAGGTATGAGAAAGTATGGCATAAGGTGGATATGCATCCTCGCTTGGGAACTCCTCAATCCTAAGGGTCTTGGTATTTATTAGCTGCATGATCGGAACGGGACAGTACTAGTAAGAGTATCGTGCATCCAAGGAGTGATGAGAATATTGGATACTTGAGTGTCAAAAACTTGGTTGATTGATGTTATAGTAATGAAGGGAAGGTTTAGGAAGGCTGCGTAAGGTAAACTCTCTACCGAGTAAGCATTTAGTTCGTGGTTACGTGGAATGCAGTGTAGCCATGAAGTATATTTATTCTACAGGTGTACAAAAACAAACTTGACATTACTCATTGTTTTTCTTTTCCTGATAACTGATGAAGCCAGAAGTCGTCGATGGTGCTTATTGCTCCCCATCACATAGGTTTCCGCAACAGGGGCTTCGACCATACTGTACTGGCCGGCTGCACAGAACCAGCTCAGCTCGACATTCTTCAATGCCTTTGTTTTGCCTTCCGTGGTGGTCTCGATATCGTCCGTCATGCCGTTGCCCAACTGGTACTGGAAACCAAATCCAGACGCGAAGGCTTTGCCCTCACTGTTGACAAAGATGGTATGGCCTGTGGAACATGCAACGTGAATCGCATCGCCAATATAAGGGACGGTCAGTGGCTTGAGAATAATGCGCGGTCTCCCGAACTCGTATCGGCGAACCAGCTTAGGACCTCCAGTTTGTTCTTGCGACAAATTGAGCCCGAGGTGTCCACCGTCAATTCCGTCCTCACATAAGTCCAGGGCAGGAATGACAGTGGCTCGCCTTGCTTCCTTGACCTCTGGGCCGAGACCAAGCTCGCTGCTCGAGTCTCCAGTACCAAACACGAAGATCGTCATGGCCTCTTTCGGGACTGCATCGATAATGGGAAGGGCATTGAGCGATGGGATGCTCTTGTCCTGCGAGACAGCGAGAGGCTTAGACTTGGCCGAGATGGCTTTTGACGCTGCCTTCCTTCCAGTATCTGCACGATTGAAATCAGGGACTTTGGTGGTGTGTGATTCATCCGATAGCTTCAGTCTTTTTACATTGGTGCGGTCTGTGGAAGCCTAGTACTTCCAGGACTTGCCAGGCTGGGTGGCTTTTAGGAGGCATCGTTGTTGACGTGCCAGGATGTTGTTATTTGGGGATGAAGGCGTTTATTAAGCGCGTCAGGGCAAGAGCTAGGCTCCCTGCATGGCTGGTCTGTGCTTCTAGTCTGGCCCGGCTCTTGTACCTAGGTACCTTCTCACAGCTCCTGAGTCAGCCACACCACAAGCCACAGCCAGTCAGCTGCGCCACAACCTCCATGCTGGTAGGCGATTCTGGATCATCTTCAGCAAAGGAGCGCTTCTTGACCAAAAGGCATCATTGAGGCCACAGCCCAACCTGCACCTATGGCGTGGCACGGTTCCATTCCATCTGGATGGCCTCAAGGGTCACCAAAGAAGTCCATTTCTCGTCTTTTTGACCCCTCACCCGCCAGTGCGGTGGGATATCGCTGCCGTGGCTGATGGCATCGAACCCATTGCGGGCAGAGCTGCCACCAGCCGAATGACCACAGACACCCGGTAAGTATGGTGTGTATTACCCCCCTTCCTCTTTTTTCCATGCTTTAAGATTGCATCTGTCGAAGAGGTCAGAAGCTGGCCTCTCGATCCATGCTGTTTTGAAGCATTCCAGCCCTAGTATGGGGTTGGTTGTCCCCTCGCCATCTGCCCCATTCCCATCAACATCCTGCTCCTGCTGCTGCGAGCATGTCCGACCGTCCTCCTCGAGCTGCACATCGGGCTAGAGTGGGTCCGCCGTAGCCGCGGCAGGGAAAGGCACAGACCACAACCAAGCCCAGCAGCCCAGCCCAGCCCAGCCCAACAGAAAAGGTGAAGAGCCACGGGGAGAGAAGGAGGGGGAAGCTGGGGGGGGTGCTCCTCCTGCTTGGGGGAGGGTGCCAGCTGCCAACCACCCGATTTGGCGCGAGCCTTGGGACCTTTGAACCTTGGTTTTCGGAAGGCAAGAGTCAACAACAGAGCCAAGCAAACCAGCCAATCGCGCCTGTCCAACGGCAATCAGCAGCACAAGCAAGCAAGCAAGCAACCTGCAGGCAACACAGCGACAACCGCACCCAGTTCCAGCACCGATTGCACCAAGTCCCGGCCAGGCCAGCCACAGCCAGCCTCTGCGACCAGCACCAGCAACAGCACCTTCGTGCCTTGCAGCCCCCTCGATTTTCACACCAACTGCCTAAGCACGCCCTCCCTGCGCCTGCGTACACAGCACGCTTGCGACCCGAGACCAGGACAAGTGACTGACTCCATCCAAACCCATCATCCCCGAAAACTTCGACCCCATCGCATAACATTTCGCATCTCCCCCACTACAGCTCTTATCATCATCACCCTACCATCAACAACTGCACGTCAGAATACCACCACAGAGCTCAGCCATATCGCGTCCAAGGCTCCCAGACCCGAAACTTAATACTCCCCGCTCCAAACGATCAACAAAAAAACAAACATCATCACAATGGCCGGTGGAAAGGGCAAGTCCTCGGGCGGAAAGAGCTCTGGTGGGAAGACGTCGGCCACCGAGGGCCAGAAGAAGCAGCAGAGCCACTCTGCTCGCGCTGGACTCCAGGTAAGATTCATGTGCCGTGTACATCCTGCATCACCTCGTCATCCTCGTCGTCGACTCCCTCGATGCCACCTCACGCGATCCGACTCCTCGACGTTTACCGATCCTGCACGCCATGCCACGCCTCGATCCATCCCGTCCGACGCGTCGCTTGACCACTCTCGAGCTTATCCAACATCGTCTGTGCACTGCCGACAAAAACAAGGAAAAATAACATCGAGGCGATCAAACATTTCATCAGCACATGCGCGACGGGCTCAAGCTGCACGCATCGATGCCACGGCTGTTCCTAGCCCGATCCGACTTTTCAGCGCACATCACCCGTGGACTTGGCACCGCATCTCTGATCAACATGTCTTTGCGCCGAATCGCGTGGGCGGCATCGAACTCGACTATCGACTTGACGTCTGATGGAAACACATTCACCGTCGCGTCCTATGATCCGATCACTGACTTCCATCACCTCTAGTTTCCCTGCGGTCGTGTCAAGCGTTTCCTCAAGGCAAACACCCAGAACAAGATGCGTGTTGGCGCCAAGGCTGCCGTCTACGTTACCGCTGTCCTCGAGTACCTGACCGCCGAGGTCCTCGAGCTCGCAGGCGTGAGTCATCCCTTTGTCGCCCCATGCTACCCAGTTGCACCGCAGCGTTTGCTCTGTTGCTGCCTGGCTCTCCCCAGCCCAACTGCCGATGCTAACGCGATCTCCCAGAACGCCGCCAAGGACCTCAAGGTCAAGCGTATCACGCCCCGCCACCTGCAGCTCGCCATCCGTGGTGACGAGGAGCTCGACACCCTGATCCGCGCCACCATCGCCTTCGGTGGTGTCCTGCCACACATCAACCGCGCCCTCCTGCTCAAGGTCGAGCAGAAGAAGAAGCTCAAGGCTCAGGAGGCTTAATCTCGTCAGGGGGCTACGGTTTCGGACGAGGCTGACTGGACGCGACGATGATTTCTGAAGATGATTTATCTTTTACGCCTTTCTGCCCGACGCGACTTGGTCCTACGAGCCCTCCCAGCAGGGGCGTCCCACGTTACAGCTGGCGTTTTTCTGCTCGAGGAAGGCGATCTTGCGACTCTGCAAACAAGGAGCCAGGGCGATTTTTGGGCATGAGACAGTCACATTGGATGATGTTTACTGGCGGTCAACCTTCCCACTGGGGACGCGCAGGGCTGTGCTATATCTCGTCCTGGGCGCATGGATCTGCCGGACTCCAGGCTGTAGGGGGACAGGGGGCTTTGCGTCGGGTGTGTAACAACAGAGTTTTCATTTCCTTCCTTTTTATCCACCCCGACTCCAAACGTTGCTCAGGTCTCTCTTCGCGCGCGTTTACAAGGACGGTGGGGAACACGCTGGGTGGTTTTAAGGATCCCCGGTGGGAAGGGGGGAAGGGGGAAGGGGAGCAGGAGGTATGTTCTGCGTGCTTGGGGAACAAAATATCTCTACACAATAACAGGAGCAATGCTGAGTTTTTTATTGTTTCCAAATTCTCTGCTGAAGCCAAACTCCCGAGAATGCGTGCGGTGAGTTACGTCTCGGTCTATCGTGAATGCAAAAAAATGAGTTGCTCGCTCGCTTCCACCCCGTCTTATCCTAAAAGAAAAATCCCACGCTGCAGGAATGCCAATATACACAAGAAAACAAAAACAACCAAGAGCAGGGAGTGGACATGAGATGTGTCCCGGTATGAGATTACAAGAAACACATGTTCCCATTCATATCATATCCCCCCTCATGAAAGCATTCCTCATCCTAAGCAACACCCTGAGGTCCTCCTCCGCCCCGTCGCTACCCTCACCCTCACCCGCACCCGCGCCACGCTCGCCTGGTGGAGTCACACGGGGGGACCTCAAGTCCTCATCACCCTCCTCCTTGGCCGGCAGAGTCGCAGCAGCGACATCGCGCATGGGAATATCCCCATCCGCGTCCGCATCGGCATCCGCATCCGTGTCGTCGTCGTCCATGATGAACATGCCGCCGCCGGACGCCGTGGAGGATGCGGTGGATGCTGCCGAAGAGGAGGATGACGAGGAGGATGTGTCGGAGTATGAGTCCCATTCGTCGTCTTTCGCGTCGGCGTGTTGTTGTTGTTGTGGGTGAGGATGGTTCCTAGCAGGAGGCAAGATGATGTCGAGGAAGGACTGCTGCGTCGGGCTAGACGGCGACGGCCCGCTGCTCCGCCTCCCCAACAGCGCGAGCATCCTGTCCCTCTTGCCCATGCGCTCGGGGCTCTTGGGGGACAGCGGCTCGGAGGCTGTTGTTGTGGAGCTGCTGGTGGTGAACCACGCCTGCTCGCTGTACGCGGCCTGGAGGTCTGCGTCCTCGGCGTGGGTGGCAGTCGGCCACGTACGCGACGTAGGCGACGTAGGCGACGTAGTATCAAAGGCAAAAGGCCCAAACGACTCGCCCGTGAGCTGCGCCACCTTGCGGCGGGACTTGGTCCGTCTTGTCTCCTCCTCCTCCTCCTCATGCTCGTCATCACCGTCCTCGTCGCTGTACGTATCCTCAAAACTAACCTGCGCCGCGAAGTCGGCGGGTGTGTCCGTCGCGACGAGGAGGGACCGGCGACGCCCGCTGCTGGGTGAGACCGGGGGCAGCTCGTCGTTGTCCCCGGTGCCGTCGCGCTCGACGGGGGATACAGCTACCTCGCGCATCAGATCGCCCGGCGGGTCGGGCGATGTCGGACTGCAGGGGGAGACGCTGTTGTTATCCTCCTCGTCAGCCTCCTCCTCGTCCAGGGTCGGCAGGTCCCGCGTGGACACCACCACCACCACCGCCCCTTGCGCCCTGCGCCGTGCGTTCCGCCTCTGCTTGTATTCTTGTACGGTAAGCCGTCTGGTGACCTTCCTGCCCTCCTGATCCTCCGCCTCCCGCGCGGCGTCCAGCGCCAGCGCCTCGCGGAGGGTGGGCCTCCCCTCCTGCTGCGCGCGGAAGAGGGAGTGGTGGCACTCGCTGGGGAAATCACAATGAAGAAAACAATTATGTTGTTTGCGGAGGAAGAGGCGCTCGCGCTGGTCCTCGAAGGGTTCGGCCGCGGCGTGGGAGTCGTTTGCCTTGTACTCGTCGCCCCAGTTCGTCTCGTTACTCAAGTTGCTTGTGGTGAGGTTGCTGTTGCTGTTGTAGTTGATTTTGTCACCGTTCAGCAGGACAGTCCGCCGCCACGCGCCGAGGGTCTTCCACCCCGTGTAGTCGAACTCGGCCTTGCAGTGCCCGCCGCGCTTGCGCTTCTTGCTCTTTTGTGGTGGGTTGGCGCCGGTGGCATCGCCTAGGCAGAAGGTGTGGTCGCAGTCTAGGCACCGGCGGGTCACGGCGAGGCGGTAGATTGTGTAGCAGGAGTGGCAGCGCCAGAGCCAGGGGCATGGGGATGGTGGTGGGCTTGGTGGTGTTGGTGACTTTATTGAGGATGAGGCCATGAGGAAGGGTGTTATGAGGAGCTTCATCTCGCGAGGTCTCTTTTGCAAGGTCCAGGTATTATCTGATGTGTTGATCGAGGACATTTTATGTTGCTATGTGGACAAGAGTTGAGGAATTCGATGTTGGATCACGGAGATGATGGTCGATTTGAGTTCAAGCGTCGGAGAAATATTTCGAGTCTGGTCACAAAAGTTGGTGAGTGGCGGTTGTCGGATCTCTTCAAGAGATGGAATTATATTGGTGACTGGTGATGAGAAAGTGTGCCAAAGGCCATCCAAAGAATGTCGACAGTCAGTAGTGCGATTAGGTCTAATGAAATACAAAACACTAAAGTCGGATGGTATCCACGGTAATTGTAGGAAGTTGCAGTTCTTTAAGAGCGTAATCAAAGAACATTCGGATCGTCAGGAACACCTTCGGGACACAATCCCTCAGTCGGGAGTCGACACAAAATAAGTAGCAGCCAAGAAACGTCCAGAAGCCCCGTGGAAACCACCAAGCCCAGCCCTGCCGCCACGAAACAAAGAGAACGGCCCAGATATGCTCACCACCCATCAAGACTCACCGTTGTCAAGTCTGCGACATTTGTAGACCACCAGTCCCAAATATAGTGCCCCGTGACGGCCACTTCGGCAAACCTCTTTGTCCCGGCTTCTTAGACTCAAGTGTTCGAGAAGGTTTCTGTGTCACCCACGTGCTGCCTCGTGTGTGCGTGCAGTATGATGAACGTTGGACCACAAAGAATGACAGCAGAGTCGGCCGGACATGAAAGGAGACGGTGCCGTGTATCTCGACACCGCACCGGGCAGCTTGGGCCAATGAGGATTATATCCGAAGAGCGAGTGCACAATCTACACAATAGACACTCATGTGACCTTGGGTGGACTTCGCACTCTCTGGCGATCGCTCTTAAGTGGTGGGTAACGATGAACGAAGAGTTATCCTGCGTATTAGCGGGACCGTCGTATGGTACGGTACGTGCAAAATGCTGGCAACCTCTGATCAGGGACTCGTTGGCGCCACTGCCTGAAATTTGGCATTACGATCAGCAAGGGAAGGTTCTCACCAGGCAATGCGGATGCGGGGTCGGATGTATTGAAGGCTGAGAGAAACACACATTCCGAGAGATCACAACTGGGACCGGCATTGGCGCTTGAAGTTGACCACACAAAATGTACAAGAACCGCTTGATCTGCGATACTGGGTGCCACTGACGGCCAATGCGAGATGAGTTGGGTATAAAGTGGCCCCCTTGTGATCTTGCTGATTTCAGGTATTCCAATCCTGCTCGGCTCACACACCAGAAATGCGCAGTGGTATCTGCAACTGGATGGGGATGAATGTCCAGCACAGATGCTCAACCAACTCAGCGCAATGTGTCACTCGCTGTCAATGTTTCTGAACCGTCCAATGTTCTATCATGCTGTGGAAGACTTGTCCCTGGGCATTGAAGTCGTTGAGAAGCCACAATACTGTCGTATGCGTATTCTCGTGAGCTGTCTCTACGCCTACTCTAAGCCGCATGTGTTCCATTCACGGCAATAATCTATACACAAACAAAAGACGAACTGCTTAATGAGCGATAAGCAGTTGTCTAACAGCTTGTTTGCAGTGAGCTGCTCAAAAGAATAAGCTGTTGATGGGTATTTGCGTGGCCTGAAGTAGAAGGAGCTGTGTAGTATGGACGGCTGGTTTGAGAAGGAGCGGTTGGTGAAGAAGGAGCGGAACATATACGCCTCCCCGAAATCACATCCTGCCGGTACTGTGCATCTTGTCACAGTCCCGGACTTGGTACACATTGTCATCGCTCCAGCAACCCTCAGTTATGAATATAGGAGTCCGGACAGTCCCACCCAATATCACTCCTGTATATGGATCCTAAATATCTTTCTGGGGCTTGTTCTTGATTGCTTTGCATGCTACACACAGCTCAAGCCTTCCATCTCGACACAGCCTTCATTGCCTGCCAAAGGAGTCAACAACCGACGACGACAAGTCTTTGATTATTTGCACACACCCCCCCCCCCGCCGACACTTCCCAACACTTGGCCTGGAAAATACCAAAATGACCGACAAAGGCAAAGGCATAGACAAAGACAAAGGCAAGCATCGTCGCTCGCCTGAGGACACGCCTCCGTCTGATGGGAACGGGGGTTCATACCAGAGTTCTAAGCGTGTGCAAGCGTCCGGTGCCCACCAAGATGCTAGTTCACACCGATATTATGAAGTCAACTTACATCAATACTAACTTCCAGTCCAGTATTCTCCCCAGAACCCACGAATAGGTCAATACCCCAGCCCAGTATCCGCTATTCATCAAACGCCTGGAAGCCCCCAGCTATCTCGACCAGCACAAGTCACGGCGTCCTTCGGCGGCCCCAGTCTCACCAGGCCCTCACCTCATGGAGCTGGATCAGGCTTTAACCAGCCGCCCACAGCTTCTCAGCCGGGGCCGGCCGGGTCCAGCAGCGAGGACTACGCCCTTCCACCATTCCCTGATCCTATGTCAAATCCATGGGGGTTACTTGGGCAGCGGCCCTCCGGGTATGAAGATCCAGAGCGTGAGCCAGAGTACACCATGGCGGAGGATTGGTGGGTGCGCATGAGCGTGGCTAATAATCATGACCTTGCCGACGTGGCCGTCACGTTGGACCGCCCCGAGGCATCAGTTCGCAACTACATAAATGGGCTCAACCTGCGGTGGACAGATGCACAGGACAACGTGTTGCGTGCCCAGGACGCGAATATGCAATTTGACATTCCCCAAGTCAGGCAACACCTTGGAGCAGATAATGCTGGGAATTATCGATCTGATGAAGAGATCCGACAACGTGCCTTCAGGTTGTCCCTGCTTGAGAACGACCAAGGTGCGGGTGGCTTTCAACAAAATCCCCGACCATACCACTCGGAATCCGGGACGGTCAGTCAGAGTCTGGCGGGTCGCAGCTGGATGGTGGCGCACCCGGTGCAAGGTCCAAACTACCCAGAGCCTGGTCCATCTTCGTCCCGAGCCGTACCAGCCAGTCCGAGTCTCGCCGGCCCAAGCTCTCGGCCGGAACAAAATAATGGTGTCCCTGAGACGGCTCCGCAAGATTCAGGCGGCGAGTCGGAATGGCGCGATCGAGAGCAAGGCGGCGATGAACCAAGCCATCAAGAACAACGCGGGGGCGATCTTGGTGGTCAAGAGCAAGTTGAAGTCCAAAAAAAGCGTCGTAGATTCGTGCTCTGGAAGCCTAAGGAGGAGAACGACTTCATCGTAAAACGGGCAGGGGGCCTCGTATTTGAAGAGATCTGCGAGCAGTTTTATCCTTTGCGAACACCCAGAGCTGCAAGGAGACACTTGAGATCACTCGGATGGAGAGATTGGGGTGACGTGGAAGACAATCAGCTGAAGGATTTGCATCAAGACTTGGGCGATGATTGGGAGGAGATCAGCGACTCGCTTCCCGGGGAACCGCGAATGCCATACGAGATTGAGACTCGCATTGGATTCCTCACACAAAATGGAAACGCACCCCGTGAGGTCCGTCAGGATAGGGGTCAGGAGAGGCAAAATGAACAACGACCGCCGCACCGCTTCACTGAGCTAGACGACGAATACATTGTGGCATCCAGGGCTCGAGGCCTAAGCGCCTCGCAGATGATCAGCAGAAGGTTCCCAGACATACACGTTTCGTCGCTCATCAGGCATTCCAATAATATCGGGGCCACGTGGACGCAGGAGGATGATCGACTGCTAAGGTACAAGGTTGAGGAAGGGATGCGGCGTGGGAAGGTTGACTGGGACTCCATCGCTGAGGCGTACGAAAAACCACGCAATACCAGTGGTATTGTCAAGCTACGGTGGGAGTTCTTACAAAGCCATCGACGCAAGTGGACATGGGGCGGGGGACGAACATGATTGGTCGTGAGAGGAGAGAGCCTAGGGAAACTCGAGACATGGTAAGCGGGAATGGCAGGATGAAGGAGCGAAAAAAGGTGGTCAGAGAATGGAGGCGATCTGAATCAGTCAGGGATCAACTCATATCACATTGGCTGTTGTTGTGGCAGCAGTGAAGATACCCCCTCCGTCAAAGTCAATTTTGCCAGGTGCAAATCAGGATGGAATTAATCACAAAGTCCTATCCTCACGATACGGAGAGAGCCCTATGCACCCTTACTTAGAATCTAGGAACACCCAGGCATTGAAGAAGGGCCATAACCATGTAATAAGGAGGCTGCAGTAGGAGAGAAACTATCGGGCTCAGATCAGCGAGAACCTTGTTGGCCCATCAAGAAGGGCGGAAGAGGTGAAGGCTCGACTTCTTTGGGGGTAGGCGTAGACGCAAATTAGAAGACCGAATGAGTTCATGGGGGTGAAGGAAGATTATAAGCTCTAACCATCTGTACATGTGTACCCTGCTAGACAGTCCCAGGCATAGCGGTTTGGCTATCATAGACATTATCACAGTAACACCACTACATTTTCAAAACTCACGACACATCATTGTGGCTCGGGATCCATTTACCTGGTTACCTATAGCCCGCAGGAGGTTATCCTAAGGAGTATTTCCTATTCTGCAAGAGATGGATGTAGCTTAAATTATTCCAGAGGATAGCCTCGTGAGGGATGTTATTCTCTTCGAGGTTGGGAGGTGGATGCTGTGGCCGTGTAGCGACACCCGAGCAAAGCTCGTTGGATCTCAAGCCATATACGTTCTAGGTGGTTTCGTTTTTAATCCGTGTACGTACGCTTCTTAAGCAGTATGTAGGCGGTCCCTTCATACAGTGGTAAACGCTTAAACACCCCATATACGTTCTAGGGACAGCTAAGAGATTGAAAAATGACAGTCAGTTTCATTGGGAGGAGAGATCCGCAAACTAATTGGCGAGTATTCCCCAGACGAAGCCCACGGTTTATAGCATCTTTCCCATGATCCGTGTGAATTTCTCGCTGTGGTTGCTTCTGGACCGTCCACCATCGATCGAATGAAGGCAAGGAGAGGAGGCTCTCAGTCACAGCTTCAGACTTGGGACGTTTTGTGACGAAGACGTCTGGATACTTGTGACTATGGCTTTTGAACATGTCACCCACGCTGGCTCTCATATAAATACCGACCACTTCTTCGACCTAGAGCTGCTGCTTTCTTTCCCCAACAGGAGTCAAAATCCACCGTTTTCACACATCGGCACAGCAACGTCAGTTTGGACTCAGCTGTACCCATCGTTGAAGACACCATCACTGTCAACATGAGACCCTCCTCCGAAGCAGGAGGCTTTCAGAAGCCGACTCACTCGCCTGGCGTTGGGCAGAGGCCCCAGAGATGGCCAGCTAGAGGACAGCATCATGGCGTCCCTCAGATGGCGCCTCAGTCACTCCTCGATGATCAATGGGAGGATTTCGAGGAACCTAATATGGGGCCTCAGAACTCCTCCAATATCGAAAGGGAGTACGGCGACTACCCTCGGATGTCGCCTGAGTCCTTTCTCGATTCCGACTGGCAGGATTACGGTGATCCTCAGATGTCGCCTCAGTACATTCTCGACTTGGAATGCCAAGGGGACGACAACCTCCAGATGGAGCCTCAGCCTCCCCTCAGCAACAAATCGGGCGGCAAGGAGCAAACTGGCAGCCACTTTAGCGCTCCGGGTCAATATGGTGGTGGTGGTGGCGGCAGCCCTCTACTAAGAGGTGCGCGTCGTTACAAAAACCCTATACTGTCGGACAGGGAGGTAAAAGACATTCGAGTAAAATGGGCTGCGGGTTGGACACTGAACATGATCCACGAAGACTTCTACCCTGGGAGCTCGGTTAACAGCATAAAGGTTTATTTGCGAAAAGATGGATGGAAAGCATGGACAACTGAGGAAGACACCAAGCTGCGTGGTATGGAGAGTCAGGCAGGCGCCACATGGCCTCAAATTAGGGCTCAATTCAGCAACAAGCGCCAAGGTGTGCGGCGAGACGAAGAAGAGATCCAAGCTCGCTTAGAACACCTCAAGCAACCTCAAAATGCTCCGAAGCGGCAGAAGCATTCCATCTTCATATTCTCCCCGGATGATGACAGATACATTACGTCCAGCGTGGCTCAAGGCAAAATGTGGGAAGAGCAAAGGAAGGAGAGGTTCCCGCAGATGAGCACATATAGTATACGCACGCATGCGATAAAGATCGGCGCCTTTTGGGACTCGGGGGACGACCAGAAGTTACAACGGAATATTCCGAGGCAGGGTATGCAGGTTGACTGGAACTCCATCGCCAGAGAGTACGACCCGCCTCGCGATGTTCAGATTATCAAGATGCGTTGGGAATATCTGCAGAGGCAGAGGCGGAAGCAGGAGCAGAAGAATGCTGGGGTACATGGGACATTGCAATCTTGGACGCAATATGACTACGCTCCGCACTAGAAAGGAACCTGGGAAGGGCATTCGTGCCCTGGAATTGCAGGATGAATTGAAGGAGCAAGGCGGTCAATGAGCTACACTTTAGATGGTCTGGAGAGAGTTTCACTGAAGAGCTGTCATTGCAATCATAATTTTGGACTTTTTGGTACAGTCATGGCTAAGAAAATGTGCTTTTCATATTCAACAAGGGCGCCTCAACCAGCTCAACATTCAGCACACGGCGGAGATGAACCTATCACGCCCTTCTTCCCGTGCCGGGGACGAGATCATCCCGCCCTGATATCCTGCCCATCGTTTGCCTCAGGTGGGCGGCAGGGAGAATTATTGACGCGAGGCAAAATGGGCCCATGGGGGTGTTAGGCACATATATTGTGCCGTTCACAACAACAGTCAGCCTCCAGCTTGGGAGCCGAATGTTACAATGCAGGGGCTCCACTGTTGTAGTGCTCCGTTGTATATGAAAATAAGCAGCGTACGCCCAATTTCTATGATGGTGACATGCTGGCTGAGAGGAGAGCAGGAGGACAGGAGACTGCGCTGTTGGGTGACCAGGCAGGATTCATGTACGCAAGTATCCCACACACTCAAAGGAGCCATCACCGGGGTGAACCGTATAACGTTTGCTTCATCACGACATCACACAAAATACATACCGTCAAGCTCAACGACCACGACGGAACCAATGACCTCCCCCCAAGCCCAAACAGCATTCAACTCAGGCCCTAAAAACCAGACAACATACAAATCCACAATTGCACTCGCCTATATCCAAGCAGCATCAACTCAAATCCGAGGTACTGGACATCTCCGAAAGTTCCCACCAGGAACTCGGAGGGTTTTCTTTTTATTTCATGGGTATTATACTTCATGCCGCGTCAGACTAGCTTCGACCTTGACGGGTTGAGAGAATGCTTCAGCTGACAGCTGAGTTGGAGCTTGTCAACAGCGCCGGCGCGAATAGAAGTAGATTGGAAAGTCACTGTTTAAAGCCTTGCATAGCGAATCTCACTGTTATCGTCGATAAGACACATTGTTCCTTGTCCTTATAGGACACTCATTGCCGTTCCAGCTTAGTAGAGGAGCTCAAAGAGTACAAATAGTCCATACTTCATGCCGCCCGCATCACACCCACCCCTGGATGGAGCTGAGATAAGACAGACAAGACAAGGCAGACAGACACACTCAAAACAACGGGAAAAGCTCCTCCCAACGCCGACCACCATGTCACGACGCATATCCGATTGCCGACGGGACCCATCCCGTCCGTCAAAAGAATTCGCGAATAGGAGTGAGTGATGATAAATCAAGGAACACACACACTAAAAGCCCAACCCGTCACGTCTCCCCTCCCCTCGCCTATCCCGGTGCTAGGGGGGGGGACGGCAACCGCTGCCGACCTGGAAGGGGATATGGAAACAAAAAGGAGCAGCAGGACACATAAGCACGCACGCAACGTACTCACTCACAATCACAAAACACTCGCACGGTACGGCAAACACAGTATCCCAAACAGTGAAACCAAACAGGCCGACCGGCCGGCCAGCTGGCCCAAGCTTCCTGTCTAGTTATCTGTCTGTCTGTCTGTCCGTCCGTCCGTCCGCCAGTCCTTTCAAATATTCCCTGGGGAAAGAAAAAGAAAAGACAGAACAAAAAGACACAGGGGGGCCCACCCCACCCACCCACTCTGAAGGGTTTCCGAACCCCTGAAAGGAAAGGAAAGGAAGGCTGAGCAAGTATATGTAATTCCCAAGTCCCCAAATGCGCTGCCCCAAGCCCCGTCATCCAAGCTCCCCGGGAACAAATGGGTCCCCCCGAACCCGAATCGAGCGACAGCGGGAAATTGCCATCCATAGGAGAGAGAGAGAGGTGAGGTTGCCCGCGGTGCGGCGCCGACCCTTCTCCCCCCGACCTCCCCCCGACCCCCGACCCCCGAACCCCACTACATGCTCCACTTAAGGATTCATTCTAGAAACAGATGTCAGATCAAGAGAACAAGTGGGACCTAACTCTCTGTTTCTCCCACCCGACCCCCTCCCCTCATCTTGCCGCACCGACGTTTCGACGCGGTCTTGCGCGCTCGGAGAGGGGGTGTCAAGACGGGTGCACAGAGAGGTCCTTTGCTACTTTTGAATTTTGAATATGGCTCCAGGGACTGGGAAGGTCTGGGCCGGTAGCTTTGTCCCAAGAGTCACACAGTACGAGAACACAGGGGGGGCGCACCAAAACGGAAAACTAAGCAAGACATCAAAAGCACAAAGTAGCCATCACATGACACACCAAATATGCGACTCACCCACCACCCAGCTGCTCGTTTCCCTTTCCCGCGAAATGTCTCCGAGGGTCCGAAGGGTGCCTAGCGCTGCGACAGAACAAAAGTGGCCGGGCCTTCCAGAAGAACGACAGGTCTGTTTGATAGTCGGGAGGGGGGCCCCGTCGTACGGAGTCATCTCCGCGGGGTCCCTTATTCTGTGACAGGGCCGGGGGGGGGGGGGGCAACTGAGGTGAGAGGCAAGAGGGGAGAGAGAACGTGTCAGCACTCTATCCAGGAAACTACCCGTCATCTCGCCTAATTCTGAGGCGAGATTCCCGGCTGGACTGGGCCTCACAGAATAGGAAAGGTGAAGCCAGGCGGGGTGGGCCAGCGCCGTATTCCCTACCATATCGCGGCGCGCATACAATGAGGTCGGCAAAGTTCCAAGATATATGTCTGTTGGGCAGCGAGACCTCAGCCACGTCCAACTAACACGAGGGTGTTGGTGCCGCGTGGGTGTGTGGTGATGTCTCGCAGAGCATGCAGAGCAGAAGACAAGCTGGGCTGGGCTGCTCCAAGGCAGCGCGGTTTAAGGCAAATCTCTCCCTGCATCCGCGGTGTCGCAACGCGGCGGCGCCAAGGGGGGAAACCGCGACATGGCGATGGCCGAGATTCCGATGCGACCTTGCCACGTGCCTAAGCGAAAAGAGGCGGAGGGCGATGATGACGGTAATTTACCCAGGAAGCAGCGTCGATGCTCACCTCTCGATGGCGTGCCAAATTTCATCATGATCACCTCTATGATGACGGTGTAACTATTCCTGGGGCGTTGCATCGGGGGTGTGCAGAGCCGCACTTGGGGGGAGTGGGCGGTGGTGACCCGGGCGGGCGGTAGTCCCCCTGGTTCCTGGGAGATGATCGTCGACAACAACCACCACGTCGGCAGGCTTGGGCACCAAAAAGAGTGCGAGGGCCAATCTCGGCAAGGTGGAGATGGCAGGCGATCAATACGATCGGCCAGATTGCTGCTGGGCCGTGGTGGTGACAGGAGTGCGTGCGAGCCGTGCAAACACATGCGGTGTTACCGGGCTGGCAGGGCCGTCGCCATCGCGGGGGGCGCGTACTTGCCTGTGCGCGTTGGGTAGCAAGCGACCGTGACCTGGGAGGTTCCGAAAGCCGAACGTCGGAAGAGCCTTGTGGGCTTGTGCTTGTGCGTAAGAGAGTTGGCAGGGACAACACTGGTCGCCTGTCTGGTCGAGATAAGGCATGGAGATGGCCACGATATACCTTTGTCTCACGTCACACGCGGCCCCTGTGGTTGTTAATTTTTGCCTTGACGGCGAGACAACATGTTCGTGTTGGTTTCCTGACGGGATGGCGCAATCGTTCGTGGCGGCACAGAGGCTACTGCGTTCGCCGTGGGCGACGGGGGCCGTTGGTGGGTGTGATGGGCAGGCGAGCAGTGGCCCTGTGGGTGGCCCGCGCAGAGCAGAGTTCGTTCTTGTGCACTTTTTCCTGAAGGTCGGGACGGATATGTGCAGATCGCACAAGGTAAGCTGCAGGAACATGACGGGATGGGACGAATGGGCAAAGACATTGTGGTGTAGTGTCAGCCTGTATATACCTCGAGGTGCGCGACTCGCCTTGCGCATGTATCCGTCGAAAAAGCAGCAGCAGTGGCCAGCATGGAGTAGAGACCGGCCACCCGACCATGCAGCATGTCCAGCAGCAGACTGGACAATACCGTTGGACTTTCCTTGGCTCTCGTATCGATTCGACGGCTTATTGTCGGGTCAGCATGAGCACAAAGGAGAGAGGAGAGTCTGTGGCGGACGCAGGTATAATACCTGCGATGGGACCACAACCCCCCACCCGCACGCGCACCCCGCCAGCCGCACGAAGCTAAGCTGCAGCATGCGGCCGAGACAGCGGATGGGCCGGTCCTCGCCTCAGCAGTGACAAGGTTAGGCTTGGGGTGCTCGTGTACCAGGCGGCGGCAGAAGTGGATATAGGGAGTGGACGGGGGCACTTGTGCATGCAACCGCAAACCTTGGTAGACTAAATGCCTGCAGTCGTAGTAACCTCCAGGGCTCGGGACTGTTGGTACAGTAGTAGAAGATGAGACATGAGGAGTGATGATCAGCCAGACCCCAACTCGGCATGCACGCCAGGATATGCAAGATCGCTTCTTTTGGCGATCTGTGCGATAGAGATGCAGAGGATGGCGCAGGGCATCATTGCTTTCGTGTGGATTACCGTCCAGGTCTAGACTGTACTGTGTCGTGTCGTGTCGTGTCGTGCTGTGGCGTACTCCGTGCTGTGTTGTGTTGTGTTGTGTTGTATGTAGCATTGTATTGAACCGTCGGATGGGCTTGTTCTGATCGGCCGAGATGGCCTGTCACTTTGGCCCACGGTTCGGAGAGGCCGTGATGCCGTCCCACTGGGGCACTGGGGGGGGGAGGGGTCCAGCACTGGCCAGCAATTGGGAGCCGCACTCTGATTGAGATATGTTAGGCTGACGGTGGTCCCCTGTTTGCCTGTGTCTCGCAGCCTGGGTCTTAGCAGCATCGTCTCGCCTCAAGCAGGCAGGAAGGTCGGTCGGTCGTTCGCACAGACGCGAACTCCAGATTCCAGACTCGAGATGGGAGGGATCGTCCAAGGGACGGGACGGGAACCAGACCAGACCAGACCAGACCAACCAGATTAGATCAGATCAGAGGGTGGTTACAGATAGATTGAGCCTGCAGTGGGCACGCAGTGGGCATGCAGTGCTGTGTCAGTCTGCTTCGTGGGTTTACTCCGTATATGCCTGACATTGCGACATACATTTTGGACCAAAGATGCTCCTGTCAGGCGTCGGACTCGACGACGGTGGGCAGGCTGATGATTGGTGTGTGAGACACGCATATCAACCACAATCAGCCTGCAGCTGGGGGAGCTTCTTTCTCTTGTCGTCAAGGTCCTCGACACGAGTTCTGTTGCATGTGTTGCATGTGTTGCATCTGGCGCAGCTGGTGCGTATGTGGTGAACCCCTTTCTGCGGTGACGATTCGTCCAGGAATGACGCTTCATTTTGGATTGCTGTGGGCCAAGGTTTGGTTCATGCACCCTGGCTGCCTGGTGTGCCTGGTTAGCAGTCCTTTTCCTCTTCTCTTTTCTGCCGTTTGCCATACGGACAGACGGAGTACGTACTTGACTGAAGTGGCGCTTCGTCTCCACTTTCTTCCCCCCAATTCGCCGACGTCTTCCTGCCCGTCCGTTCCCGTTCGATTGGAAGGGCCCGCCCGTTTTCCTTCTGGAAGCCCCAACCTTGTCGACCCTTCCCAATCCCCAACAGCCCTGCCTCGTGACGGTTTCTGTCTGCCGGTCATTGGTCCAGCCTGTTAGGAGAATTGGCTTTGTTCCCAGCTAAACTCTAACCCAGTGTACTCTGGCTACCCCACTTTTCAGCACCTGCCATCCGGACAACCTCCACCACCAGACCATCAAAGTATCGGGTACATTGAGGTGGCTCTGTGATGTTGCACGTTGTGCAGGTTGGTCTCGTCTCACCTTTGGTAGACTGCCTGACTGCACAGCTGCACAGGCGCACAGGAGAGACTTCATGTGCTAGATTCAGCTCTCTGCACGAGAATGCAAATCATTTCCAACTTGGTAACAACTTGCAGCTTCATTTTGCCTTTTCAAAAAAAAAATATGCAGAGACTTCCCAGGTTAATGTTGGTAATATTGGTAGTATCAAAACCATCCACAATAACATCTGCATTATGGCAGAGATGGAGGTCATTTGCGAGTCCGGGTTCAGGCGCTAGGCCCGCTAAGCCGGATCCTTGCCGGCAACTAGCAGCAGCTAGGCTTCTCCCCGTTGTGACCGTCTCCCTGCTGGGCCAACCGCTGGAGCTTTGTCTGGGCAACCCTGGATTCTAATGTGTGTACGGCAGTACGATGGTAAGCGCGAAGACGGCAGGGACGGGCCACCAGTGCAAGGAGGGTGGGAGGAGGTATCTGGGTACTTGGGCCACTGCAACCTCACACCATCCACTCTCTTCTCATCTCCTCTTGCAGAGCAGCTGTTCTGTCCTGTGGCAAGCAAATCCTCCAGGCCTTAAGCTCCACGAACCAACCAGTCATGGTCAACTGAAGCACCTGCACCTGTAGTAGTAGACAGAAGGAACCCAACTGCAGCTGCAACTGCAACTGCTGCCACTGCCACTGCCCAGCTTTGCTTGCCTCCACCTGCCAGCTCACTCATACATACAACCTCATCTCATCTCCATCTCCATCTCCGTCCCCGTCTCCCGTCACTGCCCGTCTCCATCCCACCTCGTCGTCGCCGCAGCCTCCATTCTTGTTTTCGCCCCTCCTCCCTCCTCCCCCTCCTCCCCTCTTCTCCGTCCCTCCCACCTTGTGACAACAATCACGCGGACAGTCACATTAGAGACTACAACGTCAACGTCAACGTCAACATCAACACCAAAGCAAATCACCGTGAAGAAACAGTCCGACTGCCTGTTGTTGTTGTTCCTCGTGACTGATTGACAGCTCTGTCTGTTCACCGTGTCACCCTGCCACCCTGCCCGACTGACTGACTCTCTGTGGCGGCCCATCCATCTCTCTCATTTCGACCTCGCCCGTCTTGTTTTGTCCGCCTTTCCCCTTTGGGACTTAGGTGTGCCTCTTCCATCCACGCCGACCCCAGCAAGGCCCAGTCCCAAGTCCAAGTCCCAGGCCCAGTCCCAGTCCCAGTCCCAGTCCCAGTCCCAGTCCCAGTCCCCGTCCATCCTCCAGTCACCACCAAGCCCGACAGGACCAATATTTTCAGCCCCATATTTCTTTTGGGGGGGAAACTGCCGTGGAAGCGTGGCAGCTGTCCGTTCTTGTTCGAAAATTCGACTACGAAACCCTCCATTTGTGCCCTGCTGCCGCTCGAGATAAGCCACTCTCGAGGTCCTCCCCAAGGTTCCTCCCAAGGCCAACCAACGGTCAAAAGGTGCAGAGGTGTGCAAAGTCAAAAGGTCAAAGGTCCAAAACCTGAATCCAGACCCGTCGACCAACAACACCTGCGACAGCGACAGCGACAGCGACCGTGCATTTTTCTGTCCCTGCCAGTCTCGTCTCGGCCCGTCTCGTCCTGCCTGTGCTGCCCTCCCCTCGCCTGGCCCTCGCGTCATTGTCGTTGACCGCCTCGGGGCGACAATATCGAATAATAAAGGGGACCGTTGACTCCCTGGCCCCTCCCCACTCCAGGAGATTTCCTCCATTCCCGCAGCACCGCGACCGCAACGCACCGCACACTGCAGCGCTGCAACCTCTTTTTTCGGTGAGAGTTTCCCTCCCCTTCTTCAACCCCATGAGCCCCCTACCCTGAGTTCCCCTGGCTCTGCATCTGCCTCTGTGTCCCGTTTCCGCGTCTGCCACTGCCACTGCCATTGCCATTGCCATTGCCTCTGTCTCTGCCTCTGCCTCTGCTTCTGCTCCTGTCTTTGCTTCTCCCTCCGTGTCGCTGCCCTGCTCGAGACCTCCTTAGAAAACCGCACACCCGACCCCATTATTACAAGCCTCTCTCTAATATCGTCCCTGATCAGCTTTGCGCCACCTCACCCTGTCGCATCCTCCACCCCTGCGACACTTCCAACTATTCCCTCCCGACAGCGACCTGCACCGCCTCGAGATATCCTGTTTCTTGGTCTGGACAGCTTGCCTCTCCGCCTCCCTGGCAAGCTGTACACCTGACTCTTTAATTCCACCTACTCCAGCAGTCCAGCCACGGCCACGCGCCTCTGCCAAGACACATACATGAGCATCATGGCCCACCCACAGCAGCCTGACGCGTTCGCCGCGTATGGCTCCTACAATGGTGGCATGGGAAATAGATCGCCAAACTCTACAAGGAACGGGTACTCAACTCTGCCCTCGGGCATCGGCGCACAACGCCAGCCTAGCCAGAGGCAGCAGCAGCAGCAGCAGCAACAGATGGATGCCGCCAGCCAGCAGGGAGCCTCAATGTACCCCATGATGGACCGGTACGGAATCCTCGACAGTATCACACGTGGCCCCCCTCCAACGGTGTCTGGCATGCCCGGGGAGTACATGGCAGGCAACCAGTCCGCATGGAACTACAACGGCGCCGGCTCCTCAGCTACCGTCAACGGCCCAATCCCTGATGCCAGATCTCGGTCGGTCAACAGGAGACCAGGCATTCCAGATGTCAGTTCAGGCCGATCTCCGCTGTCGCTTCTCCGATATCCCGCTGACCCTCACCCCCAACAGTACTGGATGCAACAACCTGACCCAACCAGTCATCCCGGTATCGGTCTCCAGGCCCCTAACCAGGCCGTCTACACTCCCCAGGGCGTCCCTTACGGCCAGGTGATGAACGGCATGGACCAGCTCCGATCCCAGCCGCACATGTTCTCCGAGGGCCGCGGGTCCCACCACGACAAGAAGGACGACCTGATACCCACCGCCATCGTCATCAAGAACATCCCTTTCAATGTCCGCAAGGAGGTCTTGCAGGCCATCATGATGGAGATGAACCTGCCCCAGCCCTACGCGTTCAACTACCACTTCGACAACGGCGTGTTCCGCGGCCTCGCCTTTGCCAACTTCTCGAGTGCCGATGAGACGAGACAGGTCATCGATCGCATGAACCAGCTGGATGTTCAGGGGCGCAAGCTGCGGGTTGAGTACAAGAAGATGCTGCCGGAACACGAGCGGGAGCGAATCGAGCGAGAGAAGCGCCAGAAGCGTGGTCAGCTGGAGGAGCAGCACCGCCCGATGCCCACCCTTCAGCACCAGGCCTCGCTGCAGTCCCTGCATAGCCGGGAAAACGATGCTCCTCCCTCGCGTTCGTCACCGAGCCGTGAGTTTGTCCCTCCCTTCGTCCAGCGCCCACGAAGCTTACATCTCGCAGGCGACTATGATCTGAACGACCCCGCGACCCTGAACAACTACATCAAGATGCGAGGCTACCGGGAAGATTCGAACAACAACGATTACCTCATCTTCGATGCCTCCACCGCTCCCGAGGAGCGCCGCGTCATCCACATCCTGGCTCATAACATGGGACTGCACCACGGCTCCTACGGTACCGGTGACAGCCGATGTGCTGTTGTCTGGAAGGAGAATATGGGACCGCCTGACCTGGCCGTCAACCCGAGCCACACGCCAGTGCCTGCCGTGGACCAGCTCCAGTATCCGGCCAACAGCAAGAGCTTAGCCCGTGCCGCCACGATTGACTTTGGCGAGCAGCGCACTTCAAGCACCAACGGCTACGGCACTGTCGGTCGGCACGGCAACCCAGCCCTGGAGGTGCCCGACAGCAGCCCCGACGGTCTGAACAGCATCGCCAACCTGCGGACCATCAGGAGTATGGCCGAGCTCGGGAGGCCTGGGCAAAACCTGCAGGCGAGGACCCCAAGCCCGCGAGAGTCTGGCTACCCAACCTCGTCCCTGCGCCTGAACGAGCATGGCCTGTCCTCGCGCCCGGACCTTTCAAGCGCGTTCCCGGGGCTGGCAGCTACACCGACCACGCCTGGAGGCAGTCTCAACCACCGCGCGTCCGACCTGAGCCTCTCCGGCGTGACCAACAACCTGAGCTCCCTGAGTGTGGCAGAGGGCCCTTATGAGGCGAGCCGCCTAAGGGAGAACCCTGGTGCTATCGGCAGCCAGCGACCCGGGGTGAACGGCCTCAGTGCTCGTAACGCGCCTGAGCGCCAGCCCCGTGGGCCTGAGACCGGCTGGGAAAACGCGGGCTTCAATGGCCGTCGGGTGAATGGACACGCGCAACGTGGCAGCGGTTCGTCTAAACTGTCGTCCCAAGACTCGTGGGGTTACTGACGCGTCTCAAGCAGACTCGTCCGACAACTTCCACGGCAGCGGCGCGAGCAGCAGCCTCTATTCCCACTAGTGCCGAGCATTTTCTGGACCAATCTCGAACCTTGATATATGGATCGATCGATCGCACATCCCCAGTCGAACCCCACCGGACGAAGAATGTCAAGGCGGTCTTTCCACGGCGCACATCAATGCTTTCTGATCTATACGTTTTATATGCGATGAGTTTTCGCAAGGTTTCTGGCTTGCAAATTTGCGGTCCTCCAATTTTTCGTTTTCATACCAGCCGACCATGGGAGATTTTGCCCGGGCGGTCTAATGCTACCAGAACGCGGTACACGGTCACGAATCAACACATCTTTGACGCCGAGCGGAGGGCTTTTATCAAGTATCGATACCTCCACGACCTGACGACTGGACGCCTCCCCCAAAAAAGAAGTAGAAGACGCAGAACAGCGATTCTCAAATGTCGATCAGGGTTTCACGGAATTTTTACAACAGAGAGCTTATATGGGCGACCATTTTATGCCGTACGACTCAGCATCCACGGGGCATTGGCTGAAGGGGCTTGACGGGCTCACGTTCCAACACCAGTCAAGTCCTGGAACTCTGGGCTCTCGCAACCGAGGCTACCCAATTCCAACAGGCATCTCTTCAGCAGAGGTGTTCCTCCTCGACCATGCCCCGACGACCGTTACGCCTTTACGACGACACGTCTAGATGGCCTCTAGATCATCCTGTTCTCAAGAACGGAGAAAAAACAACAGACTCTTTGGCTTTCGGCCTCAGCCACCATCTAATCATGACGAAATCCGACGTCGCTTGCTTGCAATGTCTTCAGGCATGGGCCTAGTCCCCGCCCCGCCTCTCGATCAGACGCCGACTTTTTTTCTCGGCCGATCAGTCCCGTTTGCAATGTTTACCGGTTTTCAGACCTCACAAAAGTTTGGTGATGGACCTTTGCTCTTGGGTCCTTGTATCATTATTATGACCCTTCCCACGACAGATGATATATGGATTACAGCCCCCCTGTTTCGATATCCCTCTCTCCCTTTTGATCACAGCACAGTCAATTACATCCTTTTTGGCCCGCGTCCCCTGTAGTATTACCATCCCATTCGTTTATGGCTTATAATGGAGATCATCTTGGCGGACCTTGAACCGCATAGGTGGCCTATGCCAGCCTGAAAGGCTATGCTCTTGAGGTGACAATTTAGAAATCGTGGATTCCCTCTCTCGTTCAGGGTATGGCAGTTGGAGGAGAGACCGATGTTCAGTTCCTGGTTGGGTGCAGTGAGTTGGATTTAGGGATGGCCGTCGGTGGGGTTTGGAGAGGAGAGTGCCTCGGTTCGGCTGTCAGGACCGGTCTGGCTTGGTAAACACGTCTTTGCATGGAAACGGAGTGAGGGTTGAATTGAAATATGCCACTGTTATTTTGACCTTCGGTATATCCCCTGGGGGCGGAGGATAAAGTCTTAATGTTGGTGGGTGAAAAAAGAAGAGAACTTTATTTTTGGGGGCACAGAGATACCGGAGTCGGGAAATTTAGCGCTTTCGGGAGGGTGCGGAGTGATGAACTGAGAATACCAGATGACTGCTGAATTAATGAGGAGGTGAAATCATTGTTCCTGCCACTAGTTGTACATGTGAATGAATGGCAGTCGAGGTTGTGAGGTGTGTGTTGGTGACGGTTCTGCTTGTGGGCGGTGAGAGGTGAAGACCCCTAGCTGTGTAAATCTTTTACATGACAACTGGGGAGCTGACCTGGTATGTATGGCCTGGTTATGGTCTAGGGGAGGGTGAACTGGATGGTGTGTGCAATGCAGTGTTCATAGCGGAGGCGTGTTTTGATTTCCGGCCAGGAAGTGAGCAGAATGAAAATAAAGCAAGGCGGGTGGTGGGTGGAGGGAGAGACAAAATACGACGAGGTGATAGTGACGATGGGAAATCTGGAGAAATTCAAATTGGAAACACAATATACTCACTCGATCGATGGAAAGCTCACATGTTTGCAGCTTCAGGAATATATGTGTATGTAAGTTACCTGGCTGAAGAAATGTTGTGGGCTGGAGACTCATGAAGGGACAGACTTGGTCCTGATCCACGAGTTCACATAATCAATGTCCATAAGGTGGGGGACGAGAATCAGTGACTCTTGTTCTCATGCCCGTGGAATCTTTATCAGGCTTCAAGTAGGTTGCGCAGGCATGTATCAACTCTAGTATCTGTATTCATCGCCGCACCCCCCCGTTTCTTAATAGCAAATGATGCTGTTTCCAGCCCATGAGGGCCCTCATGACATTTCCCGACAAGCTCAGAAGGGAACCCGTTGACCCCCAACATCAATCCAGCCTCAACCGTACCCAAGAGAAGGCCCGGGACCACGGCCATGGGCCACCCTTCTCGGTCCTTACATGCAAGTCAACCAGCCCTGCTCGTTGACGGTGATCCGGTCGTCTGGAGGTAAGTTGGGCAGCAATGTCAGACACACACACACAAAAGACTCGAGGAGGTAACTATGTATGGGTACAACATACTAGACCTACGCGCAAACGTGTTCAAGAAACGGGGGGGGGGAGGCTAGGTACGTACTGAGATTCACGGAGGACGACGTCTTCCCGCCGGTGAGGATGTGGGTACACTCGCATTGTATGACGACCTCCGAGTTCTGCATCCCGCAGTTCGAGCAGAGCGTGTTGAAGGCGTTGCCCCTATAGAGAACCAACAAACATGTCAGATGAGCGAGCACGTTCCGACAACATTACACGGCAACGTAATTACTCACTCAGGCTGCCAGATCATCGCGTTGGCCGTGAGGTCGACGCCGATGCAGTGGTTCAGGTCGAGGTTGGAGACGACCCTGCGCCTGGTGGCGCTGGTCGAGTCGACGCAGTCGCCCGTGAGCGTCACGGGCTGGGCCTCGACCCACCACCAGCTGCAGCTGTTGTTAAACGCTGCGGTGGCGCCGTGGGCCATGACGGCGATGACTGCTGTGATTATGTGTTTGGGTAGCATGTTGTGCTGTGTTGCGTGGTCTTGGGACGGTTGCTGAATGCTTGGATGCTTACTTGTGGTGTCCTGGGAGGTGTTGAAGAGAAAATGGTGGATGGCGAGGAAGATGGGGAATACGGACACTTTTGTACTTGGGTGGTGAAGTGGCGAGGACGACTCGGAGTGTTGACGAAGAAGCTTCGAAGCGACGGCAGTGAGTTGCTCTTACCCCTTTGTGCAGGTTGCTTGCCGCTCGTTTGAGCTTACGAGCTTTTCCGTACATTGACTTCAAGGTCACATATATGGGTTGTAGATGGATGACAATTGACTGATTGCATTATTTTTTACACGTAGAGGCAGAGTCTCGGATAGTCTGTCCCACTTCAAGTTTGTCTGGAGCAATATGCCGAGACGTGAACAAACACGAGCCTCGCCTATAACGTTACACTTGTACCGGCCTTCCGCTTGATTTCCATCGTCGCCTTGGTGGGCGGGATCATTGTCCTTCCAATACAGCTAGGCGGCGGTCTCTCATCCAAAGGCTTCAGGTCGTAATTCAAAAGCATGTACGCGACCAGCATCTTCAGCTCATGAGCAACAAAGAAACGTCCAGGACTGTCACCATCACTTCGTCAGCGAGGGAAAAGCTAACAAGTTGACCGGGGGAAATCACTCACCATGCATGCCTCCCATGCCCAAAGCCATAATGCTCAACACTAGTCGTAACCATCCCCATCTTGGCGACCCTCAGCCCCGCATCCGGGTTCTTCTCCCCGGCAGACCTGGCATCGTATTCCTCCCGCAGCCGCGAGTACCGAAACGCATCGTACCGACCCGCCCCGGCCCCAAAGATGCCCTCGTCGTGCTGCGTGCACCAGATGGGGCAGGACATGATGGTCCCCCTCGCAAAATGCTGGCCCGTGTCCTCGTTGGTCACCCCGCCCGGCGCCACGACCTTGCGGATCACCATCGTCTGCGCCATGGCGTTGACCCGCATGCTCTCGCGGATCGCGCTGTCGGTCCTGTGGAGCCTGGACAGCTTGGCCTTGTTCCACTCGCCCCGGGGCTCCTCCTCGGCCAGGACCCGCGTGATTTCCTCCCTCAGCGTCTCGATTATGTTTTGTTCCTTGTCGTAGCCCAGGAAGTCGAGGAAGGAGTGCAGAGTGGTGATGGCCGTGGTGTGGATGGCAGCGAAGTTCAGGGGCAGCAGGCGCTGGGAGATCCTGACGGGGTCGAGCTCTTCCGTCCGCCCTTCGGCCGTAGCGACGGATATGGTCCAGGTGATATAGTCGTTTGGTGCCTTCCAGTCCTTGTAGGCCGGGTCGCCGCTCTCCTTTGCGGCCATGTCCCTTAGCCGCTGTTTGATCATGGGCACGCTGTGCTTGGCCGTCTTCCGGTAGTGGTACTTGCTCGCCAGCCCAGCCAGTGGGCACAAGATGGGCTTGATGATTGTCGGTATCATCGGGAATGTCATCAGATCCCGGGTGACGTCCTCGGTGAAATTGAGCATGTTGTCGAGGTACTCCTTGTTGTCGCATAGCTCCTGGCCCACGAACATCAAGTTGGTTACCTTGGGGATGAGTATCATCAGAGAGTCCCAGATATTGACTGTCCTCCACTCCTTGTCATCTGTCCCGTAAATGTCGTCCACGCAGTTCCGAATTTGCCTGTCCAGTCCCGGGATCAGAGCGGCCAAATGCCTCGCCAGCGAGCGGTGGACCACATGCTCCTGATACGGTTCTTCCAGGATTCTCTTATCCACGAAGCTGTAGTCGCCATTCAGGATGTCGTAGTGGGCAGCAGCAGTTGAAATGATATGATCCGGCTGATCCAGCATCCAGTTCATCTGTGACCTTGGGATGACCACCTCGGGCGGCGTCCCGAGCAGGCCCGGGATGATGAACGCCTTCCCATCCTTGCTGTACTTGTCGTAACCATCCTGGATCCAGCCCTTCATCTCCGTGAAGGCCGCGATGAAGCTCTTGCCCACGCCCACGCGAGGAATATCCTTGGCATAGCGAGGGGCACGCAGCCAAGTCAGGAAGAGGGACAGCGCGGTGGATGCAAGGATCCCGGCCAAGACGTTGCCCAGGGTGAGCAGCTTGAGCTGCCCCTCGGTTGAGCTCATCGTCGGTGATCTTGGAGACGCAGGATGCGGCGTCGAGTGGTGTTAAGGGAATGGAAAGGACGACAATGAAGACATCGCGGTACTTGAGGTCCAGCATGAAGCAGCAACATGTCGGGGTGATGCCTAGTCCGTCGCCGCGCCTGCGCTAAGGTCTCTGGCCCCGTGTGAATAGTGTCCGTGCTTATTATCCGGGCCCGTTTCATTGGACGATCACCCGAGGGCTGGTTTCAACGTGGGATGTTGACCCCTTAACGGGTCAATCCGTCCTTCATCACCGCGCCAGGATGAGAGTTAGCGCAATGTCGAGTCGGCAATAAAGCCTTTTAACCCGTCAATTTTTTTTTTTGGCTTACATGATATCTCTAGTCGTATCGCCTGCGGCTATCTGAGACGTTGATACTGTGCCGATTTCGTGAGGAGGGCAGCATGAGTGCAAGGCGCCTAATCGTCCTCAAAACAAACACTTGGTTAGCTAGTATGGCCGCTGGACCCTGGTCAGGACAGGTGCTGCTACTGATAAAATAAATTTACACACTGCGGCAGTACGAGGCTGAAAGAAGGGAGTTTTCTAGACGAGAATGTTGGCAATCCAAGAACAAATCGAGAGACCACGGTAACTAGCGGCTGACTGCCGCTCGTTGGTGTTGCATTTTCGCCATTTGAGACCTGAATGGATGGGCATGGATTCTGCCTGACCTACTTTCTTCTCGTTGTCCCCAAAGGCACCATGTTGTGACCTCAGAAGTGTCATCTCACCAAAGAGGTGACCGCCCTCCCAGCAGAGATCACAGCGCATACTTGCATGCAGGTGCTTGGCCACGCGTTCCAACGCCAATGGCACATGAGCAGCCGCTCTGAGCGGTACGAGGAGGCACTATCCAGTATCCAGCCGCACCAGCCAGCGGGGCCCCAACTTTCTGCCCTGCCAGCAAGGGAAAGATGCCCGTCACCAGATGTGCAACATGCAAGAGACAGCTTCCAATACGCGATGCACCAATTACCGTTACAGTCTCCCCATTCGTGCAAATTGAGTACTGTTTCCGAGCGCAGCCTGCTGCTGCCTGTTTCACGAATGTGCCATCATGCAGAACCACATGCATGTACATAGTCGTGTACCAATGTCCGGGCGAGATATTACGCCACAATATGCGGATAGGTCTTATGCACTAAGATTTTGGACAGCCAGGAGTTGCAAGGCGCAATATGTGCAGGTCATCCGAGAAACTAAGCCAAGACTCAGAGCCTTGCGCTCTGAACATGCCATTGTTGCCAGTGCAGGGAAGGAAATATAAGATCTCTGATGATCCAAGGCTCATCTTTTCTCCTTTTTCGTCTCTTGACATAATTGTCTAGATTCAGTCATATATCCCGGTCGTATTTCTATCTGATCATCTCGATTCATCTTCATCAAAAACACTCAATCCGACAATGACGTCTGCACTTGAGCGCCGTCAAGCCAACGAGAACAATATACTCTGGCGTCAAAATGCATTCATGATCCGTCAGCTATACCAAGACGAGAGAAAGACGCTGAAGGAAGTGAAGGATATAATGGAAAACGAGAAAGGGTTCCCTGTAACGCCGTGAGTATTAGACTGCCATCATTATAATTGTCGCTTGTGGACTTCCGGGTGAGGATACTGAGTTGATTCTGATCTGATTTCTGCCTTAGACTATCCACATGGGAAATAAAATTAAGAGAACTTGGAATTCAAAAGAAGCTAAAGGCAAAGGATTGGTCTCTTGTCTATCAGCATATCTGTACACGTTTACAGCATGAGGGGAAGAAGGAACTCCGGAAGCCAACAGTTGTCCTAGTCAATGGTACCAAGAAACCCTGGGATAAGTGTTGGAAAGAAATGAGAAGAAATCGTGCCTTAAGTCAAAGGCCTCATCAAGGTCAGTGAAAAACAAAAAATGTTACTCCACACCGGCAGGTTTACTCTATTTGATGTTCCCAGCTAATATAGCCAAATATAGGCCCTCTTCCTCCACTTCCCCGTTTTATTACTATACGGACACCATCACCAGAACTCGTCGAAACTACTCTTCGAAGACAGCAACCAGAGTCTCTCCACTTACTTGTCCTACAACTGTTTCAAACCACGCTTGTCAGTCTCCAGCCACTGTTCAAGCCCGGTTCACCGTCGATCGACGAACAGAGTCACACATCCAAGTGCCCGACCCCAGACTCAGTGTACAGGCTATGTCTCCAAGGCATCCCATTCACTATACTGCTTGAGGAAATATCAGGTATTTTATAGTCCCTGTTCAAGTTGATATCATAAAAGTTGCTGACAAACCCCAGATACTGTGCAAGGCGCTCTGCCCTCTCCTTACACCGTTGTCGGACCTGGAGAAAGTCAACTTTGCGACGACCGGATCGTTCCATCCAGCAGCCATTCAGGCAATTTCGCTATCACTGGGTCTACCAATCCATTGAAATCTCAACCCAGTAGCATCGTTGCTCAGCTACTACCAGAATTCAAGCCTACATCTCCAGCGGGCCAGCAATTGGGACTGAACTTTGATAGCCACCACTACTTATCCATGGTCACTTATCTGCTCTCAAACAACCTTTTACGGACGTCTTCATCACCACACGAAGCCACCGTGTCCAACATCCTGCAAATGACTCTTGAATTTGTTTCCAGGCAATTGCTCTTAGCCCTCTTTCAAAGTCAACTACTAAGCATCAAAGCAGGCTGGGAAAGCCTCCTCCTCGGTGCTCAAGAGCTGAAGAACAAAGAAGCCTTTGAACTCTTCATCAACATCGGTATGAAGAATGACTGGCTAGAGCAACATGAGAAAGGGCATGAGTACCTATTCTCCGCGGCCCAAATGAACTGTCCAGATATCCTCCGTGCTCTCATAGACAGGGGTTGTCGAATAGCTTCATACCCTAGGTGGTGCCACAACGTGTATGAGTCAATCATTGTGGAGACAATCAATAACGGCAACCTTGATTGTGCAAAGCTCCTAGTCCAGAACTGCGACGTCAATCACGAGTTTCTGTTCGGCTATCGTGATTATAAGTCAACTCACTTTGCTATGTTCATTATGGCCTTCGACGACACCAGGCCAGATCATCTCAATTGTCTCAAACTCTTCCTGGAACAAGGTGCAAATGTCGACTACGAATTCCAACCAGGCATTCTTCATACGAAGCAGCCCAATAAAATGCCTTGGTGGAGACTAGGACAGATAGAACTTGAGAATGAATGGCCGTTTTCGATACTTGACTACGTCTACTACTACCATCGCCCATCATTTCTTGAGTTGGTCATGTACAGTAAGACAACATTACGATTCAGCAGGGCGATGGCACTTTGGAATCTCGAACAAGGCGTGGACGCGCTTCGACAGTCCTTGGATTTCGCCAAGCCTTGGGAAGGAGCAGTCAAGAACAATATGAACGGTGCAAATATTCTGGAACGAAAGAATCATTGCCTTGAGATACTCTTGGCCGAGCAGTTTTTCCTGAGCACAATCAATCCCGAGAAAAACACCCCATGGAGCAGAGTGGCAGGCCTTTTAGAACTGGAGATAAACCCCACGTGGTTGTCAAAGACAAAGGAGCTTCCAATCATCATGTTATCCGCCACTGGCTGCCTCGCTACTTCAAAGGAGGGGCTTCACAGACAGAAGGGATTGCAGATGATGCAATGGCTTCTAGAAAGAGGCTTCCAAGTCAACGCTGATGCTCTAGTGGCTGCTTATGCCTACGGTGGTGTTACTGTCATGAGATACCTTGCCTCGTTTTGCAATGATCTTAAGACAGAGGGCGGAAAGACTCTTGTTCAAGCAGTTCTCCAGAACGACTTCAGTGCAACAAAACTGCTTCTGGATATCGGCGTGGACCCCAATTCTAGCATGATCGCGACGCATGTTTGGAAGAAGAACGTTTTCGAGGCAGCCGCCTGCGGATCAACCCTTGCTATGATGAAATATTTGGTCCAACAAGGGGTCAAACCAAGAATTGGGACATGGGGTGCTCGTCCTTCTCTTGCGCTGATGCGCATGTTTCGAAACGGTCATACTGATGAAATGTTCGACAAAGTCCAGTATATCACCGACGAGCATATGACAATCTACGAACCATCATGGCCATCAGCACCCCTTCTTGAGGTGTGCCTCCTTCATGAGAATGAGATAGAATTGAGAAGGAAAACTTTCAAATTCTTATTGAAAAAAGGGGCAGGATTAAATGTTGGGTCTCCTCTCGCGCAGTGGATAGCTACTGGCGGTGGGCATCAACTTGTCCAAGAGATGCTGGATGCAGGGGCGGATGTGAATGCACACTCCGTCACCGGGCTTGATCCAGATTACGCACATTACTCTGGTTTCATACAAACACCACTACAAGCTGCAGCTGGAATAGGTGACTATACCCTGGTCTGCATGCTGCTGGAACACGGTGCAGATTTGAACGGACCAGCGCATAATAACGCGCGGTACGCAAACACAGCCCTGCAGGCTATCTGCGTCTGGGACCCAGTACGACAGGAAGAAAGGCTGCGAAAAGACAAGATTATACAGCTATTTCTTGATAAAGGGGTAGACGTTAATGCTGTAAACTCTGCCGGGCATACAGCATTAATGCGGGCAGCACAGTTAGGAGACATATCAACAGCCTTTACTCTCCTAAAGCATGGTGCCAAGTCTAATGCGATAGCGATATACGACAATGAACAACACACTGCTTTGGACATTGCTGCTTGGTACGGCCGGCTGGACATGGTCAAATTTCTTCTCAACGCAAATGCATTGAGTTCGACAGCGTGGTCTAAAGGCCAAGACTACGAGGGGGCAATAAAAATGGCTAGGAAACACGGCCGTTTGGTAATTTCTGAACTGATCCACAAGCACTCAGCAGAACGAAGTACATGGAATGTGCCATACGGAAACGCGGTTGAGACAAGCCTTCACCTAAAGCAAACACACCAATCGCTGTCGCTCCGAACCAAATTGGCCACAGCTCTTTGGCCCCAGTCTGGACGGCACAACGAAAACCTCCCCAGTACCACAGTTTTGGACCAAACCAATGACCTGAGCAATGGGCTTGAAGAAGGGACGTTTGAGAGCAGTACTGCGGCTCCAAAAGCTGAGGCCAAAGGCACGCCTAGGGCAGAGATGGCCGATGTGGATTGGACGTCTGTTATCGAAGAGATTGGGGATGAGACACCATCACTAGCAGAGACCGGATGTGACGAATCTAGATGTACAAAGAACGACGAGACTGCAGGCCAGACCTCAAGTAACACCAGACAAACCACATCAGGGAAAGGGGCATGGTTGTATCAACCGACAGATCAGAGTTGGGTTGAGGACAATCAGCAGAGTGCTGCCCTGCTATGTCCAAGCAGCTTGGCTGAGGATGTGTTTATGGGCTGCCCAGGATATCCAAGTGTGTAATTGCGATTTCATTCACGCGCGTACATAGTCGAATAACTGTATTTATAGTTCCAGGATAGTACCAGTCAGTCCTCGCAGCGCTGTGATAGTCTACGTTGTTCTAACGTGCCCAAGCTAGATCTACCGCACCCCCTGATCTGTCGCAACCCTTGCCACGACAAGGCTGGCAGCTTTCCCAGCGCTCGGAGATTTAACTGTTTCTGGCCAACTTCATTACGTTAGCTTGGATGAACAGACGCATGCATGCTTGGCTGTCTATCTTCGCAGCATGTTTACTCATTAGGCTCGATGCTCGTGAGCTATGCCGCAGCCTTGCACCCGGAATGAGACATCAGTATCTCCTCCAGTCGTCGCATATCCATTATTCAATGGGATTAAATGGTCCCGCAGCTTCAGAGAGATGCTAGTATAGTGTGGGCCACAGAATGCGCTATGATTCAATTAAGCATATACCATCATCGTATCACGCTCAATGTTGACAGGAAGCAGTCAAAACAATGGCTGGGAAGCTTGGCAAGATACCTGACAGCGCTTGCATTTGGGTGGTGAATGTCGCTGTGCTGGCCTTTTCTTTACTCGTGGACACCTTGTTTAATCCATTCTCCAAGCAAAATCGACACTCCCAAGTCATCCGACGAGAAGCCTATCACGAAGCGGGCTGGAGACTTTATGAGCTCAGGACTACCATAGATCATCGCTATGCTAATGTGGCTTCAAATTGAGTGTGCCGTTTGCGATGGTACCCCAAACATGCAGTAGGCCATGGTTCTCAATTGCATGGTTCGTCATAAATCTATCTACCAAACTAGAATAGATTACTCAAACCCATCCATAACGGCCTCGTCACCTTACGCCCAGATTCAGTAGTGTACCTCTTTAGTTGGCATCCTTCTTGATTACTTCGCCGACAGGGCCATAAAGAGACCTATCCTTGAGCCATAGCATCTTGCCGGCGCTGTCGACTTTGGCAACAAAAAAGGTCTCAAATTCGGAGTCCATCCCCTCAATCTTGAGTGTCCCAGTCATACGCGCAGCGAGCATGTCGCCATCGCGAAGGAAATCATGACTGCCAGTATTGATTAAAGAGTCAGCACAGCTCTCCAGATATAATGGTAAACAAGCAGTATCTGACGTACACAACAGGCTCATACTGGCTAGACCTGCCACTCCACTCCTCCATTCTCTTGATATTCTCATCATACGAGAGACGCTGTCCATCCATAATGTGGTAGAAGGTGGGCGTCGTGACCGCCTCGGCGTACTTCTTTACCTCGTCAGGTGGACCGGTGAGGGCCCACTTCATGGCGCGCTGAAAGCCCTCACGGGTTGACGTGTACTCAGACATGATTGCTGCTTGATATCGGGAATGTTGAGTGGGCAGAAGTTCTGATGGTAGGTTAATTGAATGCAGAGATTTCTGGGGGAGAAGAGGGCCTAGGAACCACCATTCAGGTCTGCTAGTCATGCCACTGGATGCTGAGATGATATTTATATGTTGGCAGTGGGCTGCATGTCAACCAACCGTCAATTAAAGGAGGGGGCCCTAGACATCCCCGGAGCCAACGCAAGGTTGGGCTACTGGAATGTAACAAAAAAGGGTGGCGTGGCAGATCCTTCAACCAACATTTTCATCGCCTCATTGGATTGGTCCTCAGAGATGTGGGTTCGTCATCTTGGACTCATGGGTGTGAAGACAGAAAGATGGTCTCTATCTCCGCATGAGGCTCAGCCCAACAGTGCACAACCCACATGTTGGGTGGAGTCGTGCAAACGAGAATGCAGCCCCTCGACGCAGCCAAGAGCCTTAGCCAACGCCGGCCACAGTCCCGAGGTCGCCGACTACAGCAGGTGAGCGGCGTAGTTGGCCCGGTCGCCCGGCCGCAAATGCTCGGTGACAAACTGTAGCGACGGATTGCATCTTGTTTTTTAAGTTATGATTGGTGCGAGACATGCTAAGGGCGTTCGTTGATCGTCCTATTTTGTGGCAAAAACCGTCGCAGCTCAGTGTTTAGAACAAGGCAGACTCTCGTGCCTCATGACTGCGTCTATTACTGCTGGTCCAGGTACCAACCGATAGCTCGCTCAGAAAGAATCTTCACCGATAGTCCAGTGATAGTCCACTAATCCCTAGTCTATTCTTACACAGAAGACTTTTGGTACGCGCGAGGCCGCCTAGCTCATTCGACATCCGTGAATCTCTAACACTGAATTTCAATACCCGCGGCTGGGGTACCATACGGCTGATTGATACTAAAGGCGACCAGGATGCAAAGAAGACAACATTAAATGGTAAACCCAACAGATAACCTTGGTTTGACATAGGCAAAAATGAGCCCAGATACAATCCAGTGTACTCTTTGCTCCGTATCCAACTTTCTACAAACTTCACTTCATTTCAAGAGACTCTAGCTGTAGTGGACTTCGACTTGCCATTTCAAGTTCTAGGTGAAATCCTAGCTATTCGCTCAGCAATCAAGGTCACTAAAGTGATTTCATGGTGGAATCTGACATCAGATTCGTGTCCATACTATCTCAGAGATATATCACAACAATTCTTGTCCAACAAGGTCTTTCATAGTAATTCTAGTCCGTCAATCTTTCCCTACCTAATGACACTCAACGCCGTTATTATTTACAACCAAAGAGCCATAGTAGACACCAGACTAATTAACTCTACGGCATCAGAGGATATACAATTTAATATGGGCACAATATTATTATTTACTACGTTTTAGCTTAATTATCACTAGCATATTAAGTAGGCGACGAAAGATTATTTGTTGTGGAGTTTAATGCAGGAAACCAAAGTACTGTTTGTGGCAGCATATCTTTCGCGGGTAACTGAAAACAACCACCAGGCACTACAAATTATACCCGTTGAGTGCCTTGCAAAGAGTGGTTGACTCGATCTGGGTCAGCATCACCCTTTTCAATGGAGCGCATCGTCGTCGGGACTGAGCCAATGACAAGCAATTATGCATAGTTTGGCGTAGCAGATGGCAAGCAGCTAGGGTCCAGGGAGTACAATGAAAGCGGTGCTGAGAAGTAGACAGTGGAAATGGGATGGGACATGAATATCAGCTTGCTAGGGTGTTTATAGAGGAGATAAAAGGTTTTTAGACGTGGTATGCAGAGGATGACCCAGCCCTCTCGTTGGCCTGGTACGTTAGCAGGCCTCATTGGGGGCAAGCAATGATATCCACACATTTGTCAGACCAACAGGCCAACTACAGCGCAATTTTTGGCTGCGGCGCTGCTCAGCATTGATGGCAGGATGTTTTTAGGCCCCCTCCCCAATGCTTCCCTTCCAGCAACTGTCATACAGATACCCCACCAAGATATACAATGCCGTTCCCCAGAACTGGTCGATTGTGTTACCCACAGGCCCCATAGCTGCCCAGTCAACCCTTGTCTCGTGCAGCGGCCTTTCATCCCGTTCTTTACGGCACCTCGGATTGCGGGTCCGGGCCGCAGTATTATCACCATGACTATCACGCCGTTCGAACATTCTTCCTCTCAACCCCGCCGACCCGCGAGCCATTCAGATCCTTGAGCTCCTCCCGTCTCGTAATCTCAAGAGCCCTGTCCACTGCGAGCTGCGCCAATGCAGCCTCGACGAAGATGTCCGATATGAAGCCGTCTCCTACACCTGGGGCGAATCTGAACCTGGGCATACGGTGTTTGTCAACGGATCATATACACTCGATGTCACTCCAAATTGTCTCGAGGCACTGCGGTCTTTACATCGAAGGTTCCGCCGCAGGATCCTCTGGATTGATGCTGTCTGTGTCGACCAGCGCGAAGAGGACACGAGCAGACGGGAGCGAGATCGCCAGGTCCGAATCATGGGTGATATTTACCGCAAGGCCCATAAGGTTCTTGTGTGGCTTGGGCCTGAAGAGCCTAGTAGCGCCCGGACGATTGCGAAATTGAAGCTCATTGCAATGGTGGAGGCTATCAGAGAGTCCACAAGCTTGGGCAGACCTGTTTTATCCATGTTAGAGAAGCATCTGTCTAAAAGCATTCGTAAGAACCCCTATTTAGTCCTAATGTGTGAGATAATAATAATGTGACAGACCCCCCTTGGCCTTCATACTCAGCTTTCGCATCCATGGTACGAAGTCCATGGTGGTACAGGGTGTGGACATTGCAAGAACAGGTTCTCTCTAGGCAGTGTCGGGTCTATCATGGCCGGCACAGCATCTCAATTTCCTCTTTCCAAGCAGAACAACTTCAGATCACCGTCAAAATCTTGACCAAGGGAGATGATCACTACAACCATCACCTTCGGGATACTGTTCACGGGTTTCGTCGGCTTCATGATACTTCTTCCCGGCTCGTCCGCGATCAGAATATCCTGCAACAGCTACTTGCAATCGTTGCTGGGTCTTTACTCGAGTCTTTGTTTCTGCTTGAGGCAAAACATCCGATTGACAAAATCTACGGCCTGTATGGCATCTTGACTGGTTACTGCAACCTGCCCCTCTCAGCGCCGGACTACAGCAGGACAGCCGGGGACGTCTTCGAAGAGACCGCCTGGACCTGGATCAGGACTCGAGGGGATCTAAGCATATTGAAGCTTGCGGCACGCCCTGGATCTGATTTCACACTGCCATCCTGGGTACCAGCATGGCACCAGCAGCACCCGAAATTCATCCGCAACATTGGGCTTTCAACCTTGATACAATTCTATTTTTCCGCGGCAGCTACTTCGACTGGAAATATCCCTTCAAAGTCGCGTCCGAAACATCTTCAGACTCATTTCGAGAAACTGAAGAGACTGCTTCAATGGCAAGTCTCGTTTCACCCGGGAAGCTCCGCATTCTAGACACCCGATTCGCGGGAAGGATATCTCATGTCATTGGATCCAACAGGTCTGACAAGCGCCAATGGAACCAGCTGTCGATCGAGTATCTCTACGTCCATTTGAACTGGTGCAAACTGATCCATAACGTTGTCCTCAGTGGCCCTCTCAAGCGTGAGGAAGCGTTACAAGAGATGTTCAGGTCAACTCAGCAACCGGGTATCCACCAGTCCAAGCTCGGCGATGACGAAAGCTTGGAGGAACTATTTGAGTCGTTCCAAGCATGGTTCAACTTCGTATCCTATTTGAATGAGGCATCTGGGCTTCGCATCTCAAGGTTGCTTGGAGTGGCTGACGCAGATCATGATCAAGCCTCGAGAGTGAAGCTTTATTATGATGTATGCGCGGCGGAGGGTGAAGACGAGGCTCTGGATGTGCTTGAAAATGGGTATGGTGGCCATGTCCAGGGTAGAGAAAATCGATCAAGCTTGCACGGCATGTCAGGTCAGCCCAGTCGCGCCTGGGGCTGATGAGAAACTTTTCTCTGTGCATCCTCGACAACGACAACATGATTGCCGTTACGGATTACTGGTGTCAGGAAGGTGACGAAGTCTTTCGTGTTCCCGGGTACGGACAGCCCCTTTGTGCTGCGCCGGGTGCAACACGAAGATTGCTATTGTCTGGTTGGCCCTGCATTGGTTGATCGCCTCTTCAGAGTAGGATATCAGAACTGGCGGTCTGGAGGAGACGACTTGCAGGACATCGTGCTTATTTGAAAGTCGAAGGAGTGTCAATAGATCCTGACATGCTGAATGAAGTTTTGCCAAGTGTTTTTGCCAAGTCTCGTTAAAATTGGTTGGCTACCTGGCACTTTACGGTATTAACGAAGGATTTTCACTTATAGCCGTGATGCGGGAGGATTTCAATCCTGGGGATATTAGGATTGAATGGGGCCACTTCAATGTTCTGAGTCATCATTGAGCGTTGTATTTTCTCGCTGCTACCTAATAAGCCACGAAGGATGGCTTTTGCAGGCCTTTTTGGTTGGACAAAACGCCCACTCCTATTCGAGAAAGCCTATGACTAATACGGAATAGGCATAATGCTGACCTGGGAGGCAATCCCAAACTCTCGTACTCTCCGGGACCAAGACGCTACACGAAGCTATGCACTGGCATGTTACCAAAAATGTCAGTATGTTGTACGGTTAACGGGCAGATGGACCGATTACCCCTGGAAGCACATGGTTTGGGGGCCAATTTCGTCGTGATGCCTACGCTACCGTCCCACGGGGTATTCTGCCTATCCGCCATCAATATAAATATGGACGCGCGACGCCATGAAATAGGACTCAGGACAGAGACCCATCACCATCAACCCACTTGAATCATTCGTTCTTCTTCTTCTTCAACTCACCTAATTTTCGATCGTTATCGCCAGTCCAGCAGCTCAAAATGAAGCAAACCACAGCCCTCCCCCTCATCATGGCGGCCCTTGCCTCCGCAGTCCCAGACGTCGTCGTCAAGGACCTGCCCAACACCTGCCAGACCTTCCCCGGCTCTCACCAAATCGGCCAGAACGGGTGCGAGGCCCAGTTCCAGATCTACGCCGACTCGACGGGCAACCCCGCCGTCGACGGCAAGCACGCCACCCACGCCGCCTCCCCCGTGCCCGAGGCGTGGGGCTCCGTCGCCATCGTCTCGGACCAGACGATCGCCTGGCCGCAGTTCAGGTACAGCGAGTTCGCCACGTCGGGCATGCAGGGCCTCTCGACCAACGCGCAGAACCCGGACACGGGCGACTTCGAGTACACGCCCATCAAGCTCAACGGCGACATCGACAACCAGCAGCTCCTGTACCGCTACGTCGTCGCGGGCTACCCCCTGACGCCGTACGCGCTCTACGACGCCGAGACCGGCGAGAACAGGATCCCCGGTGTGTTCCTGGGCGCCAACGGGCAGGTCACCTGGGCCTTCTCCGTGGGCAAGGACCAATATGGCCGCGATGAGTATGTCCCCCGCCTCCTTGCCAACGCGACGGCCCCGTTGCGCGGCGAGGAGTTTGAGGGTTTCTTGAGGGCTGGGGAGCAGTTCGAGGGTGTTGAGTAAGGGCATGATAGACTGCATTGGTGCATTGGGCAATGAGATATGATGAGCATGAATAGTAGAAAACGTTTTAAGTTCTTTAATACAGCATGATAGATGTCCATCTCTCAAAAGTGCTCACTCTGATCACTGCAAGTGAATTTGATGGGGAGTACGGTGCTAGTCGTGTCAATATTGGCATTCCTTCTTCAATTTGGTTTGAAAAGTCAATACAGTAGTAGGCATCAAATGTCTTCGAACCGCACGTGTAGTGACATGTGAAGGATGAAAGATATGAAAGGCGTGGAAAGTTTTCATATCTTACGGAGTAAGTAAAGGACCTCGTCTCGTGGGGAGATATTCCTTTCTCTGGGATTAGAGGAATTTACCTACCGTCGGTCACCGGCGGAAAGCTTGAAGATTAGCCAGCAACCTGTCGCAAACGACACGTTCTCGCAACAACCGTCGACATACTCTCGACACCACGAGATGTGACCTTTCCTCAGGGATCATGAAATATTTCGCCTCTCTCGCCCAATTCTTACATTTAAAAGCAGTACCACTGTGGATCTATACATGGAGAACTTAGTCACACAACACTAACTCAGATTCCACAGTTTGGCGACATTTGAAGTGGACTCACTGGACAAAGCCATGAGACCCTGAGACCCTGTGCAAATCATATCGCTTCCGTGACGGAAAAGCCCGAAAGGTCCAGGACCATCCCGTATCGATCCGGCACGCTGCATATCATCACCCAATGAGACTCCCATGAGATATGCGGGGTGTGACTGCTTCTCGTTTGCTGTCTGAGGCCGTCAGGCCGTGTGCTGGTGGCTGATTTGGCCCAACAGATTTATGCCACATTCCACCACAGTTGCCCGACCAGATGCCGTTCGTACCCAAGAGCCAACAGGGACTGGAGAATTGCTAACATTCACCACTTGTCTGGAAATCTTTGAGGAAGCTCGGCCTTCACATGTACTGGTAAGAAATGCCGCCGCCTAGAAAGTTGCACAAACCTGTTGTCAGAGGACTAGGGCGGTCTGTCGCACGAGGCAAGAGGCACGCATGATCGTCTTTGTGCATTACAGAGTTGGAGTTCGGGCTATGAGCGTGTACCGTGACATGTAGTATACGCAGTGCCCGACCATTGTCGGCCACGTCAGCACGCAACGGCGCGCTGAGCCATGGCGCAGTGCCTGAATGCCCGAGCCTGGCAGCGTCTAACATTGTAAGCGGACAGTGCCCGAGGGGCAAGTCACTGAAAAATTTAACAAGTCATTATGACCAACGGATGCGATCATCCGTTACAAGACAAGACAGACCAGCTTGGACGAGTGGATGTGGGGAGCCCAGGCGGCTCGAGGCGGCCGTCCAGATGGACTGCACGGCCCATGACAGCCTATAACAGCACCTTTGGGGCTAACCTGAAGCAATGACTGATCAAGTACTGACCAGGTATTGACCGAATAACTGATCAGTCTCGCGTGTTGGGGCAGCAGATAAATATATGTGTATGACTACTGTCTCACCACTATTGCGGCTGGTTGGCTGACTGAGGATCCGTCGACAACTTTGACGCAGCCGCACAAAGCGGGGCCAAGGTTGGCGCACAAATGTGCCGCAACTGTATTTAAATTCTGCGCTCCCATCATCTATGCGCTGACAGCCTCTACCTATATTCCTCACCCAGATCAAATTCAAAATCCGAGGCTCCGGTACAATTTCAGCTTACTTGCATCAAATGTCAGGGAAAAACGAGCCAGAGTTAGGGAAATATTTGCCACAAACCGTGTTCAATTCCAATTTCGTGCGTTCAGACGTCAGTAACCAACTCCAAATTTCAACGGACCCAACAACATACCACTAGAAGGTCAAAAACACATTCCACCGGTCTGTGTACTGGCAAAATTACTAATTCTCTCGAGCAGATGTGGCTGATCGATACGTCAACTTTTCGACCCCGCGAATTCACGAGATCTACTCCTCCCTACGCAACACTCTCCCACGTCACGGAAGAAGATGAGGTCTCATTTGAATCTTTGGAAAATGCACGAAGAGACCTCTGCAATGACAATATAACGATTATCGAAAGAGCTTGCGGTCAAGCTCGAACCGCAGGGGTTCCCTGGCTCTGGAACTACGCCACGTGCGTGGACAAACGCTCATGCGCCGCCCAATCCGAAGCGATCAACTCCCTGGCGCAAGTCTATCGAGGCTGTGAATACAGCATCATATACCTGGCAGACATAGTCTGCGAGTTAGCAGGGGATGCGACACTCGGCGAGAGGCTGGCTGGCTGTCGTTGGATCAAGAACATTTGGGCAATCCCGCAGATCATCTTTTCCCGAGCGGCATATTTCTTCTCGTCTGACTGGACCCAAATCGGAACTAAGATCTCATTGCTTCCGCTTCTCTCATCTATCATTGGAATTGATCAACCTGTTCTGGAGGACTCGGAATGCCTAGAGGATTATTCGATCGCCAGGAGGATGTCCTGGGCGTCCCAGATGACAGCTCCACGCCCCGAGGACTTTGCGTACGCTTTGTTTGGGTTGTTCGATGTCAGCATGCCTATCATCTACGGAGAAGGACCGAAAGCTTTCCTGAAATTTCAAGAAGAGATTATGAGGGATACCAACGACTTCTCCCTGCTCGCCTGGGACAACCTTAGCACCCAGGAGTACATCGGACTTTTCGCACCTTCCCCAGCCTGCTTCCGTCGGTTCCGAAGCGGTCCCGCGACACCATTACGCGTCAACGGAGATGTTTATATACACTGTGCAGGTATCACAATGGATATATCGTTATGGAAGTCAGAAAATGGCTTGTTCCTGCCTCTGCTGAGTGATGATGGGTCGATTTGCTCTATTCCCCTCTTTCAGTGGGATGATTGCTTTGTGCGGATGGGCAGTCGAGTAGAGTGGAATCTGTCGGGACAAGTGAGTGCTGACAGAGCCAGGATCTGTGTCAAGCGGGGTGTCAGTGCCTACGTCTCAAGAAAGATAAGTAATGATGACGGAACTGTCCCGGAGGAATTATTTCAGTCGCCCAAGCCACTTGATGATACCAGTACTGCAAGGGGAACGAGATGTTCTAACAAAGACTACAATTCTAAGGAAGGAACATGCAGCATAGCGCCAGCTGAAGGAACGGATTGCCGAGGTGCATCTCAGTATGCCTCATCCGTGTCCAGCGGGGTGACACCACACGAATACCCCATTGCCTGGCCGACTCACGATAGACGCGCCATCGAAGGGACATTGAGCGCAATTGACAGTCACACGAGGGCCTCATCGGCACATGACACTACTTCGGAGCCTCATCGCGTCACTGAGCACTCTCCTATTGACGACTCAGGAAAGGATGTGTTTGAGACTTCATGTAGGCGCTCTTCGGGCAGGGACGCCAACGATGAGCCTCGGAATTCGATTCTTATAAATGGATCGCCATCTGCGGAGGTACAAGTCCTAGATGTGGCTTCAATCACGAAGGAGTTGGCAGATATTGCGGCTGACAGATTTCTCTCCCGGCGTCCAAGGAAAACCAACAAAAGGTGTTTCATTCCATGGAACACTCAGAGTCGGAAGCGACTGAAGCACTCGGACTCATCCGACCAGCTTGAAGGTCTCTATACATCTGACTCTGATGATGGAGAAACGGTTCTCATCAAGAAGACAAGGTCCTTTGCCTGCCCCTTCTATGTCCGGAACAACCAATATACAGAATGTGTGAGAAGGCATCATCTCAGTAGTATCGAGGACGTCAAGGAACACGTCTGCTGGGATCATCGCCGACCGAAGTTTTGTCCGGTATGCAAAGAAGAGTTTGCCTCGGGCAGAAACCGAGACGTGCATATTCGGCTCCGCACATGCCTTGCAAACTCTTCAAGCGCACCCGACGGAATCACAGATAACCAGGAAGAGCGACTCGAAAGAGAGGACAGGGCATCTATGCCTGAGGACTCGCGGTGGTTTCAGATCTGGGACATCATATATCCCAACATCGCACGCCCGTCCTCTACCTTCTACACCAGCGAGCGAGAATTGAGGGTTTGTGCTTTCCGGCAACTTTGGATGCAAAGTGGGGAGGAACTTGTCGCAGCCTTTCTCGAAACGAAAGAATGCCAGAGCTACAGTATCCAGAATGAGGAGAGGAATTTACGGACAATCTATGACCTCGTGGAGGAGAACGTGGTGGATAGGATCTTTGATGACTTCGACGACATGACTTGCAAGCGTTAAGGTCAGATAGTTATTTGTGATATTTCATGAATACCCTCATATACTTGCGAACATGATTGAGTATGTAGTGAGGCCTTATGAGTAATATCATGAGCGTCTGATTACGTAGTTTGAGTAGTATGAGAACATCGTGTGCTACCCTCTAAATGTCAGGTTCATGTGAGCTTCTTTTCGCGAATGCGTCTGCGTGTTTGCAGTATACTGTTAAGGCTGTGAGGGTTACTGCGGTATCGGAGCTGAATACTGGAAATAGCGAGTATTAAATCATTGTGTGTGTTACATTCAAACAATTCTAGCTTCATATCTTTGGTACTCGGCGTGGTGGGCCAAAGTTTTCGACTTCCGTCCAAGTGCACCCATTGCAGTGAGCGAAAAGATAGTGACATGCGGGGGAAACATAACCTAAAACCAACGTAGTGCACAAGTACCTCCATGACGCCGATGCTCAGCTGTCCAACAGGTTGATACATAAAATGCGTGTGAGTATAAAACCAGAAATGAAACAGAAATGACGGCACCAAATGTGTTTCCCGGCCCGTTCTAGTCTCACAGGCTAGCGTGAAGTTAGCGATGGTTAGACTGTTCACTGTGGACGATAATAACACTAACCTGCTTACAAATGAAGCAGCTCTGGTAAAGACAGTGCTGTTGTCTTTACTGGTGGCTTCCAAATTCATCTTCGCCGGCAGGATCGTGGTTATCATGTGCTCTGGCATCTTCGTTGCTGAACATGAGAGTCAACCACGCCATGTCGGGGTCCAAGGTCAAAATATTAATTGACGATCCCTCAAGAGCTCGGGACGGGAGAGCGGGGTCGTTCTCTGTGTCGGCGGCTTCTTGGGGTGGTGCAGGTTGCTGTATGTCTTGTGGCACAGCCCTTGCGGGGCCATTAAAGGGGCGAAATGGAATCGGAGCAGCGACAGCAGGCGGGTAAGTTACGCTGGGCCCCGTCTGGCCAAGCGTATGTGCACCTGGGGCCTGTCGTGATCCAATGATGGAGGTCGGGCTGAGGTAGGCCTGTCTCGAAGCGTCCGGGGGACGGTTGAAGTCGATGCTGGCTGGTCGAACTTCCTCTGGATTTGTAGGTTCAATGGACGGGCCTGGCGTGTTAACGCCCATGTATGAGGAATCATCGGCTCCATGATGATCTTCTACGGGGCTCGCGTCCTGCCCCACGCGATCTCGGGCCAGCATGATGAATGCCCCGATGAAGTTGGACATTCCAGCGCGCCGTTGCTCGAGACCCATAGCTGTCGTCCATGGCTCGTTCGGCAATTGAAGCCAGAGGTCGTTTTCGAAGATCACAGTCCTCCAGTCGAACACGCGCTGGATGTCAGGGACGTCATTCAGGAAAGGCGACTCTGGGCGTGGCTCTCCCGGGAATAGGAAGTCCCATATCATGAACCAACGGTGGGCCTCGGTGTAACTATTGGTTCGAGTGTTGCGGGCGATTTCGCGTATTGTTTGCTCTTGGTCTTCTGTAATGCCTGGATAGCTGGGCGGCGCCGGCAAAGGCAAACATGTTCTCGCCTGGATATGTGCATCCCGTTGCCGTCTGGCATCCCCGAGACGCCCGTGGAACGTAGTGCCACAGTCTGGGCAATGCACGACCTGGTAGTGTGCCCTCTCCAGCAGATGTTGGCGCACATCGCTTAACCTTGTGAGCCTTATATTTAAACAGTCGCTGTGTCGAATCCTGTCATGGAGATAATAAGGACAGGCGAAGGTGCGTGCTGTCGGCTTTGTCGAGCATGATCTTGAGAGTTGAGCCGGGTCCCTTGCACGTTTCCGCTTCGATCCATGGGGCCCCAAGGGGCTGTGAACCCACTCGGGCGAGTCGACACCGCCAAAGCCGCCCGTACCAGGGTCGCATCCTCCGCTGGTGGAGGAGAACTCCAGGCCATTCCCGCCGCCGTCCTGATCTGCGTACCCTGCCTGGCAGGGTGGCCCGAACTGAGCCAGTAAGACCGTGACTTTGGGTTTGGAATCTCGGCAGAGATCCGTTTCGCGTATGGTGTTTAAGAAAAATTCGACAAGGATAAGGACGAGTTCGTGCGGCAGGGCGCTGATCTTGTCCGAAACATCCATGCCAAACGCATGGGTACATTGGGACGAAGGCTTGCACATGTTTGGGTAACTGAGTTGCTGGCGACGTTGGGGTAGAGCAGTCCGGATGAGGCTATCGGCGTTGTGGCAGGCCGGGTGCAGACGTCGTCTGGCGGTCTAAAGCTTGGATTAGGCAAACAGGAGCTTCTGCGTGTGTGCTCGAAAGGAGTGGTAGGAATGATAAGAAACAACGAAAGATCTAGATTCCGAACTCGAATAGAAGACTACGTACGGCTGTGATTGCCGAGACATCACGGTGGTGGAAAGTTGCGGTTAATCATAAACCTCTCCGTGCATGTTGGGCGCGCACCAGCACCCATGAAATGCCACTGTCGTGTACGCAAGCGCGTGAAGATATCCCTCCAATCCTGATAGACTACAAGAAGGCAAAGGCTCCGGTAACGAATGGTAGCCTGTCGGTTGCTGCCATGCCATCTGGATGTCATCCTGTCTCGCTAGGCGTCGTGACTTGATGGGAGGCTGAGCATTGATGCAGCGGTCTTGCCGACGTTAGGGCCGTCAGAAGACACAGAGGAATGGGTCTTTGGGCATACATGCTCCCCAGAAATGGGCTCTCTCTCCGCCCAACATCCCTCTGTGGGAGAAGACAAAGTGGAAAAATCCCAGCAGTCCTCCGACAAGGCTTTCTGCACCACGGGCTGTCCTCCATCGACTCGAGTCCACCTCGCCATCAGCGAGAGCACACTCGCGTGAAGCCGCTACAGCCTTTCGCGCTCGTTCGAAGCCCCATGTGGAGAACTCCTCTTCTCGCACATGCGTAGAATCCGTCGCGGATGCGTAAAGTTGAACGCGAGTGCGTAGCTCTCAAGCTCTTAAGCATAAAACGATGCCATACATGTCTCGAGTGGTCATGTTCTCTCGAAATCTCTCCATTATTCCGTGACCAAGTCTTCATCAGTAAGAATGCCTAAAAGTTACACCTTTCAGTTGAGTGAGAGTGGTGGGGCCATGCCGGCCATCGCTGGGTAAGACACAGAGCCCACCCGCCCCGTAACCCCACGTCACACACCCTCGGGGCGGAGACTGATCAAGCCTTTTTGGGACACACAGAGACAGGCAGAGTATGCAGGCAGAGCGCCTAAACGACTGGCAGCGCCAACAATCATCCAACGTCAGCCAACGCCTGGTCTCGCCCCGGCCCCAAGATTCGGCTGAGACAAGGAAACAACAGGGGAGATCCGAGGCGGCGAGAACGCTGTACCAATTTGATAGATCTTTCGGCTCGGGGACTGGGTCAAGATCAAGTTAATACACTTCTCATGAGCTGGTCTCATGAGGTGGTTGTGGGGAGATGGCAGGGCTTCTGGGGGGGCTGGCTGCAGGAACAGTGGGTTGAGCAGCATGAACTTGCATGAGTGCTACTTAGCTACAGCGCCTTACTTGTCTGATGTAGATCTTCAAATGTTTGGACGTCAGCCCGATTTCGAGGATAGCTAGAATGGGACGGCAGAGTCATCACGAGATGGAGAATTTGATCAATATCAAATAATGAAATTGAGTTTCACGGCAAGCCGAGAGTTACTAGTATCGATGATTTGACATGTTGGTCAAACATATTGAACTCAAGTACATCATTGACCAGGAAAGCTCAGCCCCGGCGAAACAGGTTTCAGGCTGTGCTCTGTGTGCCACCCTCTCGCCTGTATTCTCACTAGGCTAAATCTGTAGCACCTAGGCAGCCCGCATCTGCGTACAGTATTGGTCCACTTGTCACTCGGGACACCCTTTCCATGCTACGCAAGTGCATGCCTTCGCCCGGGCCGTGGCTGCTGATTACGCCCAACTGTACGCGGGTGCGTAGATCCTGGCTCAGAGAAAACTCATTGGTCAAACACATTGACCATGAATACCTGTGAGCATGCCTCACCCTGCCTCCTCTGTAGACGGCTGTTTTGGATCCATAACTCTTCATCACAACACTATGAGGCGCATCGTCTCTTTTCAAACTTATTTGTCGGTCTCTGCAAGAGCATCACTTGGCATTTCAACGGGCACATTAGTCATCCGAGTTAGTAATGCCATCGACGTTCACATCGCAGACGGCAGGTGAAGCCGATGAGCAGGCACGCGAGCAAGAGCGGCAGAGAGACGTTCATTTCCAAGTGTTTGGGGAAAGCAATTTGGGCCATGAGCAGACGATGTACTACAAATGCCTTTGCGAGGACCTTTCGCCTCCAACTGGCTCACAAGAACTAGACCCGGGATTGGACCTGTTGGCATCTACATTGAGGAGTGAGAGTGACCGCTTCGACTGGGAGACCGCCTTCGGAATAAATACGTAAGAATACTTTGGTCCCTCGAATTGGATACTGTTGTGACGAATTGAAATCTTTAGTCCGAGATCCTCGAGCTCTGAGTCGGATTGTTCCCAAGAAACCACAATACCGAGCGTTTTCGGAAACGTGCTTGACGGAGACAACATCAACCTGGGGCCCCAGTTCCCAGCGGGTGGTTCCATCAAGAGCCAGGACGATATCGAAGTGGTTTCGAAACCCGCGACAAATTCTCGAAAAAGATCATCTACGGAGGCATTCGCAAGCGAGCAGGTGGAGGATGATATTGGGCGGGCCAAGCAAAAGGCAAAGACAGATGCCGACAAGCAGGAAAAGACACGCCTGCAGTTTGCTTGTCCCTTCCAGAAGCTGGATCCACTCAAGCACCACGAGTGTCTGAAGTATGCATTGCATCGCATCAAAGACGTCAAGCAGCATGTATACCGGCGCCACAAGCAACCTGACTACTACTGCGCACGTTGCTTTGTTGTTTTCGAGACTGCGGATGCAAGGGATGAGCATGCACGGAGTAAGGACTGCGAGAACAAGAAAGGCCCCGGCTTCGAGGGCATAACAGACGTGGAGAAGAATAAACTCAACAAGAATCCGTCCCGAGGACTAGAAGCCCGGGAACAATGGTTCAGAATGTGGGACATTATCTTCCCAGGAAAGAAGAAGCCCACCTCTGTGTTGGTGGGGAGTTACATAGAGGAGATGGTTCCGTTGCTGCGCAGCCTGTGGACCAGAAAGAACTCTAAGATTCTGGCCATGGCCCAAAAAGACCAAGCAAGTCCGGTGGATCCTTCTCTGCTGGATTGCGTGGTACAATCGATATTCGACTGCCTCGAGATTGAGGCATCGGCTTCAGTCGGGGAGCGCCGACGTGGTACCAGTTCTCTAAATCAACACTGTCGCATGGGTGGCGAATCGCTATTGTTGGCACACCCGTCCAGGCTTATCGACGAATCAGTAGGAACACTCTATGCGGAGCCTCAATACTTCTTCCAGGATATCAACGGCGACCCGGAGGCAGAAATAAGCGGATTGGTGTTTGGAGAAGGGTGAACAATCTTTGCTTGCTTTTTAAGGCAGCTTGATCACATCGCCAACATGGTTCCTTCGGAGATACTCTGACCGTATTCAGACTGGCCAATAATCACGACAACTACGACTAGAAGCTCCCACAAGGAACCATCTCTCTAACTGTGGGCTTACCGTGGGTTGGTTTGGAGAGGGATATGTTCGTCAATGCTTGCATGGCGCTACCGGCAACTATATCTGACCGCCGCACTGTGTCCCGTGTTAGAAGCCCTGGTTTTTATCTCTTGAAATTTTATGTTTTCTTCCCTTGTCATTGTATCTCTTACCGTTTCGTTGTATTCTCTTTTGGAGCGTGGTGTATCATTTGCGTATAGACATGAGTTTTTCAATTGAAGAATATGGACGACAAACACATCAAGTCCGAGTCAAGTAGTAATCTCATCAAATCAAATACTGATCGTATGCCAAGCAAAGAAAATACCGACTGGGAGTCACGGAATTCCAACTGATTTGATGACTTCGGGAGCTAAGGTCGAGGTAAGTAAAACGTTGATATGAAATATAAAATATTTTGCTGCTTTGCACATTAGTTTGAAAGCAATGTGTTGAGTGGCAATGAAGCCAGCGAGGCGTAATCGATCACAACGACTCTTCAACTTTCAATAATTTTACTCTGCTGAAGACGAGGAGATGAAACTTGGGGTTACCTCCGAGATTTCGGACAAAATGAAGAACTGATGTCTGTTTTAGACGGTTTTCAATATAATCATCAAAGCTTGATAAATGGTCTCTTGAAATACTTTGGTAAAACTAAGTTGGACAAGTGCCTATGGGAGACATCATCGGTGAATTCTCAAACGTGGGGAAGAAAGCTAAGTCTCAAAAAGATCAAACAATGGTTTTCCGAGTCTGGGATGTTAAGCGGGTGTAGCTCACTCTTGGGCAAACCCGCGGTTTGAAAGCAATACGATAGATGGCAGTATCGGGAATTTCTACATACCGCTGGAAATAACGTCCGATGTGCAAAAACTCAAACCGAAAGCCGTTGACGAGGGTTGGAGCTTTGCTTCAGGACCACTCGAAGCTACAACACAAGTCATCATTGAGCTAACTATGATCTTTCCTGGCAAGCTGAGAGTATAACTAAAGGCGCGTCCTCTCCTTGCTTTCGGGAACTAATATCATCATGCTGTCGGGAGTGACCCCGGCTTGCGACTTCCCCCATATCGCGCACCACGCGCTCTTGGGAGATCTGTGAAGCTTGCAACGGCTTGCCGCTGCTTGCTCCACTGATGGCGCCGTGCCTAATTCGTCCTCACCTTGTTGTATCTCATGTTCGTGTGTTCTCCAGCCTGTGTTGGACGGATGCGGACTTTCTCTGCTACCACTTAAGTTTCTCGATTCGAAATAAAAGGTTCTCTGTGCCCCTGTCCAATTTTCAAGGCGTTGAAGGGGGTGAAGACGTCCAGGTCGGGCCGATTATACTCGGTTGGCCGGCGGCGGCAGTTTAGACAACAGCTGAGAATTATACATAGCTCGTACCACGCGGGCTCAGAAATCAAGGAGCAGCGGCGGTGACAACTTGCGACTGTGGAGTCTCTCCCTCTGAGATCCTGGCCCAAAATTCGATAGGCAGAGGGCAGGATCACTTGGGACACCTCTCATACCAGGCTAAAAACAGCCAAGAGACAGGCAGCAACGAGGCTGGCCGGACTCGCCTGAGTGAGACCCAGCAGGCAACGCACGTTGCCCGATTTATTTCGATATCTATTTATAACATGTCAACCTTGGAAGACATCACTTGCTCAAGCGTCCCGCACGTATGGCATGAGAATCATGAACCATCACAAAAAGGTCTAGATTCAGATGCTCTGAACTTGGTTGACTTGCCTCCACTGAGAGTTATTTTCGAACCAGATGATATACAATACTGTGTCCTGCCACTCGAGTATACGTGAATTCCCTGTCTAATATGCGAGTTCGGATCATAGCCCCAGCTCGAACCTGGAAATTGAGTACAGCGTGGTGTTGATTTTCGGAATCGCTAGCTGGAACGCCACAATGTCCACGCAAACGCTGTACGTCAGCCATGCGGATTTCAACTGATCGGTAAGTGCCGCGGGCCAAAGCAAACCAGTGGTCTGTGACCTCGGAGGTTTTCAAGTACCTAGTCAAAGCCTCACGAGACTTGATCATGACTCGACAAGTGCTTAGTGACAGAGGTAGTTCGGATTTACAATGTTACTGGAAGATGCGTGACCTGCAATCACACAGGCGTCATCGTGGTGCTCTTCATTGAGACATGCGCAACTGCACCAAAAATTGCCAGTGCATTGGACATTAAGTCTCAGATCGGTGGGCTGGTACGCAAGAGTGTAAAGAAATATTGCAGTCAGTTTACGGTGCACCATGTGCCCCGTCTAGTTGTCACAAGATCAGGCTTAAGGCAGCATGCAAGACGTGGAAGAATGATATCGAGAGAGTATCCGCAGTTGCCTGGCCTTGAGCGACCTTTGTTGAGTAATTAAATGGCCTGCTTGAAAGATTTGCCTGCAGCAGGCCGGATGACTCCATGACTTCTCTATGTAGGTGGTGGTGTGGCAGATGAGTAATTACAGCGAGCATTCCGTGTTCCACTGGCGTTCCAAGCAGAATAATTCCTCGATCCTTCGGTGCATTGGCCGCGAGGCAACACCCCGTATTTCCGTTTGCCGGGTGCGCAGCTGTGCAGAGGCGCTGTCCTTTTTAAATATGCAGCTGATGACATCTGAATGCCGAAATCACCTGTCATTCCATGGCGCATGAGTGCGGCCCAAACGCGAGGGCAATCAGCTTTGGCACCATTGGACATTGGCAAAATTGGCTGTGCATCCTGGGTGGGGGCTGATATAGTCGGCCTAATCGGTAACTCTGCGTCCAATCACGTTCCGTCACTTTCGCGGTTCGCATCCCTCGGGTCTTTGGCGAAGAGCAGCGATTGGCCAACTTGACAAGCACAACGGTGCCGGTGCGGTTCCAGAATAATCTCCAAATCGCTCGGAAGATGCAAGTTGACCTCACCTGAAAGTGCCGAGCCCGCGTCAAGAGCTTCGACCTCCACGTATATCTCAACCCACGCGACGCTCGCCACCCAGTGAATATGCGAGTGAGAGCCCATTGTGCGCATCTGCCTCAACGGTCACTCTCGCCACCACCACTAGGGGCATGTAAATTGGGTGCCACTGAATTTGCCACCCCATGAAACCCGCATCATACCATTCCAGTAGAGACGTTGTCACGAAATTGTGAGATATCCCCAAACGGGAGTGGAGACCTTGAGCTGACCGCATCGATAGTACATGGCCATGCTACTGCTGAATACCATCAGTCTGCGACTGTGCGAGTTTCAGAGCGATTCACTGCCGCCGTATGGAACATTTTCCACTAAGCGGGAGGACGGGGACGTCGTGTATGAGGATCTCTGCAGTCCCCAGACGGCGCGCCAAAGACCCGGATCCCAGGCCCTGCAAAGAGCATGCTCTGAATTTCACAGCCGTGGCTTGCACTGGCTATGGAGTGATTCCGTCTGCATCAACAGGAAAGCTGGTGCTGCGGTCTCTCGGTCGTTGAACTCCCTGGCTGAAATCTATCGAAGAGCTAGCCTCTGCATCGTGTATTTGCATGATGTGTTTGACTCACAAATGCCTGCCTTCGACGCGGAGCGCGGATTGTCACGCTGTTCTTGGATCAAGCATGTTTGGATGATCCCCCATCTCATTTTCTCCGAGGTACTACATTTCTACGACACGCAATGGAATCTCGTAGGTCGCAAGTCCGAACTCGTTCCGCAGCTATCACGGTTGACGTCGATCGATGAAGCCGTCCTTGACGACTCGGATGCCCTGGACACCATCCCGAATAGTACGAAAATGTTATGGGCAGCCGGGCTGTCGGCAGACTCTATCGAAGATGCTGCATACTCGCTCCTTGGAATATTCAACGTCAACATTGCCATCAAGTATGGCGAAGGTGTGGGCTCTTTTCTTCGGCTTCAGCAAGAGGTCTTGAAGAATACCACTGATTATTCACTCCTTGCATGGCAACCGCGAACAAGTCAGTCGTACCGGGGACTACTTGCACATTCTCCACTGGAATACAGCCATTTAAAGAACGGATCGAAGGCAGCGCCTAACCTGAAAGGAAGTTTGAGATTACAGGCCGACGGTATCCACGTGCAAACCGGCCTCGGGGGCAGAGGGAATGACCTTCTTCTCCCGCTTTACACGCATGACAGACCCACGATGTGGATTGTTTTGACACTCTGGGACGGCATATTTGTCCGAAATTGCACGGAGACGGTGCTTGACGGCGCTGAGATCTCGAATATCTTTCAAAGAGACATATGTGTCAGGCAGGACCTGAGCTCTGATACATCGGGCAAAATTTCGATGCATCGAGTTGCACCTCTAGAGAAGCGGTATGATCCGCCTTGGAGCCCCATCAACGTTAAAGAGTAAGTCCTAACAGAATCCTCAGAAATCCAACCAGTGGCCACTCCAAACATCATTCTGTCTCGGATCGAGAGATCCGAGATGGAACAGCGAGCAGCCACATCGCATGGTCTGCAGATGCCGAGGACCACGAAGCCGTTCATACGTTCACCAGTGATGCTCGAGGCAGCAGGTGCCCCTTTGACCTTCTTGAGGAAAGTACCGTGGGCAGCATCAAAGGAGATGACGAGAGAATGGTTGCCCGTCTGTCTCCGGCTGGATCTGAGGCAGGCGATGCAACCGACGGTGGATCCCCAACAGGCAGAACAAGCAGTAGCGGTGGATCGAGTCATCCAGACTCGCCCCAGACATTGGACCCGGGACATCCATTCGCCGCAGTGACCGGGGACTTAAAAGCTATCTTGGTTGACCGGTTCCTATCAACTTGCAATTCCAAACCTGGCAAGAAGAGAGCCCTTCTCTCCTGGCCCTCAAAAGCGCGCAAGAGACCCAGGCTGGCCTGGTCAGACCCTTACATGGATGTCGAGCTGGCATCTGATTCCGAGGACACGGATACTGTGGTCGTGCACCACGCAGGGGAGCGGACTAGCACTTTTGCCTGCCCCTTCTACCTCATAGACAGGACAAAGCACGAGGAATGTCTTACGCGGCACAACCTGTCGACAATCGAAGAGGTCAAGGAGCACATCTGGGAGTCCCATCGCCGGCCCAAGTTCTGCCCCATCTGCAAGGAGACTTTCGCCACTCTGAGTGCTCGGGATGATCATATCCGCGGCCGGAGCTGTGAGAGCCGGGACTCCCCGACTTTTGACGGCCTTACAGACGGTCAGATACAGCAACTTGCACGACGAGGGTCGCGCCATTCGTCCAGGGAAAGCCAATGGTACGAGTTGTGGGATGTTGTCTCCCCTCCGGGGCCGCGGCCCCTCTCGCCATATTACTCTAGTGAGCAGGAATTCCGAGTTGTGGCTCTGAGGAGCTTCTGGGAGGTCAACGGGCACAATATCATCTCCGACTTCCTAAGGGAGAGGAATCTGCAAGGGTGGGAGGTCTCGGACGAGGAACGGAGTCTCGCCATTCTGTACAAGGTTGTTCTTCAAGATGCTATCGATGAGGTGTATCGCAGATTTGCTGGAAGCACAAGGAACACGGAGGGAAAACAATGACGGGGGAGTGAATGCTGATCACTTGGAATATAGCGATAATATCGTCCGAATGTGTTTCGGCACGCAGTGGCGTTCATTCATGCTCAAATCAAACGGCTCAAATTTCCTCCAAAGAAATGAAATCGCTTTCGTGGCTCACGCACGTCGTCATGCGGACATGTAAAATGTGCGATCGTGAAAATGCATGGTAATTACACCTCGTGAAAACTTCGAATCTGCTCCAGAACTGGAAAGTCCGCCAAGCTTATTGAAACCATTTGGAAAAGTATGCCTTCACTATTTACATCATTGGCATTGTGGCTTGCTCTCACTTCTAGACACTTGAGTACATAGATGCTCCCATGTTATCCTTAATGAAGACCACGATAAATCCCACCTCGAGATCAAGCACTGCTGGCCGTTGATCTTCATTCCATCCATATGATGGTAATGTGAGTAGGATGTTAAGAAGAAGATGGATAGCGGATGACATCGCACCAACAATGTGTGGAGCCTAGCCCTTGTCCGCAGCGTCAGCATTGGGGTGGCCTCAAAGCCCCGAGGAGCTGGACCCATAGTTGTCCATAAAGCATTGGGAGGGCGACCCGGGCTCGACCAAGTTTCCAAGGAAGTCATCATCTGGGAAGTCGCCAGTCGATCCTTGGATCTGTGCATCCGTCAAGAAGTATGGGTCAGATGGGAAAGGGGACAGGGACTGGCTCCCTGGGGCCATTGGATTGTTCTGGGATCGTCTGTCTGATGATAGATATCCATGTGTTTGCTGAAACATCCATTGGTCAGGGCCTGTCGCTGGGTGTCCAGGTGGTAAAGGATCTTCAGTGGCTTGGACGGGTTGGCTGCTGGATGGCAGGACCTCCCAGCCTTGGCTGGGGGGCAGGGAGGCGTCCATCGAGCTGCTCATAGGGGTGTCAGCCACTGTATTGGATGCGACTTCAGGGGTCGGCCTGTCTAGGTCCCGATATATTCGCCGATAAGAAGCTTCGAGTCCGTGTGCAATCGCGGCGACGGTGCTGCGTGACGCGTTTTGCAGGGACGGGCTGCTTTCTCTGGTAGGTATAATAACATCTCTCCATCTCTCACTAGAGAGGATGAGTTCATTCAGATCCCTCGTGCGCTGGACGTCGGGTTGTTCTGTGTTATAGGGTGAAGCTGGGCGGGCACTGCTGGGAAAGATGATGTCCCACATCTCGAACCACTTCGCAGCAGCGGGATCTTTCACGCGCCGATCGGGCCTGCGTGTAGCTATTGTCCGTATGTCTTCTAATTGATCTCCTGTAACTCCATGGCGAGACGGCAGTGGCAATGGCAAGGGTTGGCAAGTTCGTAACTGGATGTGGACGTTGCATCGATCCTCAGCCGAGTCACCTTTGAATTCATGGCCACAGGTAGGGCACTGCGGCGCCAGTAAATGAACCCTCAAAAGGTGTAGGCGGACGTCAACGATGCGTTTCAGGGTGTAATTGCGCAAACAAGTGTGCCACTCGTAGCGATTGTGAAGGTAAAAAGGACACGCGAATGGGTCCGCACACTGGTCAGAGTCCAGCTTTGTTTTCTGCTTCGAAGGCTTTTTTTCGTCGTCGTCCCCTCTCTTGCGTTTCCCACGCTGGTTGCTCATTGTGTTCATTGTGTTCCGGCGGGCCTTGGCGGAGTCGGAGGCACCACTTGTTCTTTGGACCGCCCCCGACCTGCAGTCGCCCGTCGGCCGCCCAGCTGCAGTTCCACCCGCATGAACCGAGCAACCCCACCGCGCTCCCCAGTACGGACACCGCAATGTGTGGGCTAATCCTCGAAGGAAACGATAAAGACCCTCGGATATAGGGAGGCAAACGTGTGTGGTAAAACTGGAGTGACAAGGTCGGGATGGAGGTGTAGGATAATGTTGTCGAAGAGAATCGAGGCGGCGAGGTCTTCAGTCACTTTCAGCTGGTCAGGAGACAGTTGACGATGGTCGGCTCAAGCCAGAGGGGGATCTTACTAGGAGACAAAGCCATTGTTCGATGCCTCACAGCACAGCCAGTCCTTTCGCCGGACCTAGCTTGCGTATATGTGAATTGTATATATATTTTCGTCAATGCAGAAATACAGGAAAAAGCCCCAGCTGTAATCAGCTCGAGTGCACGGCAGCAGAGTTCCGCGAGCGTGGGCTGGGCTGATGGGAGAGCCCGGAGGGGTTGACGGTCCCTTGACGAACACCCCACTGCACAGTGAGTTCCGGAGGAGGAGCCGGCGAGAGCACATGGAGACACATCAAACAAATTGTGCGCCATTGTGCAGGTTAAGTCACTTTTCTAGTATTACACAGCGGCGTACCCAGGGTTTTGCTGCAGCTTCCCATGCTAGGAGGCAGGCCAAGAAGGCGGAAGTTGCCTCACGCTGATGCGTGTGGGCAGCTAACAGTGCTTGCATTGCGTCTCTGCCGACACCAAACCAATGCCCAATGCCCAATGGGATAGGGATGGGGATGGGGATGGTGTGGGCAGAACGCCCAATGTACCCAAGGGGCCCGCCTGAGGGATGGGTTAGGCGTTTTCCAGTCTCTGCATGTTCATGGGTCTGGATCTACCACCCGGTACGCATCCAGCCAGTAAGAGGACTATGGAGGCAGCCGGACGGCGCGTTGGCCAGCGGACCACCCATGTTATGTCCGAAGGAGCACCCAAGCACGATGCTCAGCACACACCTGCGTAGATGTGCATGGTTCGCGGACCATCGTTGAGCTCGGGTCGGTGTGCGTACGTGACGGGCACGAGGGTATCACCCCAAGACACATGTGCCAGGGTCCGATTTCGCTGCTCTGGCCAGAATTCATACGCAACCGTGCAAACGCAAGTGCGTAAGGCTCTAGCTATCAGTATGAGCTGGCCGTCTCATACACAAGAACCACTCCCGCAGAGCGCGCAGCGAAGTTCGCCAGCGTTGCGCAGCTGTGTGGTCGTATGGGACGATAAAACCCGCCCAGCGGCCGGTTCAGAGCATCAATTCCGAGTAAATGTTTCCTCACCTGACTGAAGCTTTCGAAGTCCAAACCTCATCTATCTACGTACCAAAGTAGCCAGTCCAACAATGTCAAAAAGCGATCGGTTCCAGATCACCGAACGCAGCTGTACGCTGCAGGAAGCGGATTCGTCATACGCCAGATCTGAAGCTGTGTAAGAGCCCAGCCAATGCCCCTCCCAACCCCCACAACTCCCACACTCAGCGGCACAGGACAGGGCCAAGCTGACCACTTCCCCGCCAAAGCATGGGCCAGTACGAAGCCGAAAGCCTAGCACGGTGGCAGCAGGACGCATGCCCCCCAATCAACCATCAAATTCTGCAACCTGGTCTGCCAGGCAGCCGGAAATCAAAAGTCCGGGCAAAGAAGAAAGAAGCAGCACGTGCTATAGCCGAATTTGAACGTTCTATGTCTATGTATCAGGGACAGGGAAGGCCAAAGGCTGGTTGAGAAGTGCCCATGTTCATTCCGATGGTGAAACAGGTGGGATTCAAGCTGTCAGGTTTGGCGTTGGCGTTGGGATCATGTACATATTAGAGGATCGCTTTGAGAGAATCGCAGTTGCGGCAGCGTTACGAAGGCGTTCAAGTACAATTGATTGAAAATTTCATGCGATTATTAGCCTCTTCAGCTTTGTCCACCAGTCTCGATCCTCATCGTCATGACCAGATAACAACATGCGAACCTGAGGACGTACGTCAGCGGCGCCAGCTGGCAGGGATGGAAGCACGACGGGCATGTTAGGCTGACTCTGCGCGAGTACACACCTGCGTACTCGGCAGCCCTGTTTTCCTGGACCCCACGCGGTGGTTCGCCCGGTTCGCTGACGCGTAAGGACAGTTTTTCCACTACGCAAAGTGTACGCAAGTGCGTACTCATTCTCGCACTGCCGAATTCGTGTTATGCAAGACCGATGATCTCTTGAGGAATATCGGGGTACAGAGTCACACATCAACGCATTGATTTCAGTCTAGCCAAGTCCGTGGGTACACTATCCGCATAAATCAGGCAGATATCGATATATAATTACAGGCCAATATTGCATGTGTTGTGTGCCTACTTGCATTCCCGGACTCGTCCACCTACCCTGCGCCCCTGTTTTGCAAGATCCGATCCCAACACTGATATGCACGACACTTTTGAGGTCAATTCTTTTCACGAGACACATATCAGATCTGAACATTCGAGGTTGAGCAGCATTCAGAAAATAGCAGGATTGTTCGGGTCGAGAATGACGATAACGCCGTCGCAGGTCACCAAAGCTCACCATGGGAGCTATTCAGGAACCATTCGACTCGATGAGCGGCCACGAAACTCCTTGCCCCGGTCACCGATTCCCATAGCCCCGCGACCGTTCGTCTACGATGCGTTGCAACGCGGCGAAATTAGGCTGTTGGAAATCAGTCCGAGCCAAGATCCCAGTACGCCAATTCGAGCTGCACTTCTCCATCAGCCTCTGCGATATGGGACATATGAGGCTCTTTCCTATGCGTGGGGAAGCGAAGAGCCACAAGCAACAATACATGTCAACAAGCAGCCATTCACGGTCAGCGGCAGACTTCTGGAAGCGCTGCGTGACCTCCGAAGTGAAACGAAGAACAAGATACTATGGGTTGACTCGATTTGTATCAACCAGAATGATAGAGAAGAAAGAGGTCAACAGACGGCACGAGTGGCGGAGATACTGGGACATGCTAGTGACATAATTTTATGGCCGAGAGACAAGAGCGGGAAGACACGTCTGCTCGACGACGCGCTTCTCACTCCATGGCTGACCTCGGGCTGGAAGTCGAGCCCTCCTGCTTGGGATTCAGCTCTTCAGCAGATCGGAGGCGTCGAAAATGAGCATTCTTTCGATTTCAATAGCTGTCAACTTTGCTTCGAGTCGCCACCACCTTCGACTTGCAGCCCGGAAAGTCCCCGGACAACTTCAGCATCGCCAAGCCCCGGTTCCATTGCGGAATCTCACTTCCAACCAACATCCATGGATAGCCTTCCCCATGAATATGGACTTGGTGACGTCTGGAGGGTCAAGTTGTACGATGATGATCTACCGCAGCTACTGTCAGGTGATGGGGGGATGGTCAAGTTGGCCAATACGTCTCAACGTAAACGCTCACTAGTGACGGCGTTCCCAGACAATCTGCCAGCTCCCTGCAATCGGAAGGTTCAGCAAACACAATCAATCAGCGCAGAAAATAACGACGGAGGATCCAGTATAGCCTTTGCTTGCCCCTTCCAGAAATCGAATCCACAAAAGTATCACAGGTGCCTCAAATACACCCTCAACCGGATCAAAGACGTGAAGCAGCACATATACCGGCAGCACACCCAGCCAGCTTATTACTGTGCACGTTGCTATCAGATCTTCACATCGACTGAAGATCGCGATGGACACTCCCGTCGTGCAGAATGTGCAAAGCGGGACCCACCTCAATTCGAAGGGATATCGGAACAACAGAGGAACGAACTGAAGAAGAGCTCGCCAAAGAAAAAGCCACTGGATGAACAGTGGTTCGAGGTGTGGGATGTGGTCTTCCCCGGCCGCCAACACCCCCAGTCAGCCTTCATCGGCAACTACGTCGAGGAGATGGTTCCCTTGCTTCGCGATTTCTGGAACGAGAAGAGGGCTGAGATCATCTCCAGCGTCAAAGATACCCGGATTGGATGCGATGGAGTAGACAGCGAGTTGTTGGCCGACATCATGGGATCTGTCTTTGACCGCTTCGAGGCAGAGACGACGCGCTCGACACAGGGGAACATACCCGAGATGAATGGTAGTCCAGAGACTCCCTCGGCTCGAGAGGCGACATGGATGAAGTCGGACTTTCGCTTCGACGTTGGAAACAGCTTCGACCGACAGAACCTTTCGCAGCTAGCTTTGCCTGATTTCGACACTGGCTGCGCTGTCGACCTGGGAAACTTCTATTACTCTCAAAGTGTATGAATCACTCGATTCATACACTTTGAGAGTAATAGAAGTTTCCCAGGTCGACAGCGCGCCGAGTACTCAAGCGCCTCAGCTCTGGTTGACATTCCCCTTACACGTTCATTGTGGTCCTTGGGTTACTTCTTCATGGCACATCCTGAGTATGGTATCAAAGATCACCGTGAAAAAGGTGTCATTAGCAATTTAGCTCGTGTGCTACAAGAGGAGCGACGCGTTGGTTCTGGTCATTTTAGTTGTAAAATTTGACTAGCTGGTGGACGGAGATTGGCGAAATCAATCTTGAAATGCTGCCCGTCACGGGCAGGCCACTTCCCAGCCCTAGAAGGGCTGGGAGCCTCACAAATTGCCAACGCGACGTAGGTCAATCGTTCAAAATATTGGATTTCATCATGGTGTGTTCGAGAAGGTTCTGATCAAGACGAAGTTGCAAGTCATCTAGCTAGTACCGCATTCCTTTGACTTGGGCTTTATCGTCTTTTCCATTGTTTTTTTTTATCTATTAAGGAAGCGAGGCTAGTCTTCAATGACTCATTCGTATGCATGTCGATAATTGTGAACGTTGGGATCATGAAGGTGAATTTGTTGATAAATATTGCAAATATAATGGGGACGGCAGGTTTAGCGATGTTTTCACACTGATGAAAAACGCTAAAGACAAATTTCCGCTGCTAATCTCAGCAGCGGACTGCTCTTTGTCTTTTTACTCGTGGTCTACACGGGTAATCTGCTTCGAGGCTGTAATTTTGTCACCCCAGATGAGCGAAATGCTGACGGACGAGTACACGAAACAATATATTGCGGATAGAACGACCGACCTTGGGGCACTCCAGTTCAAAACCGTAGCAGAATTATATTCATCCATATACACTATTTGGTGCACAGAAAATATATTTTAGCAGGGTTTCAGTTTCCTTGGAGTTCGTGAGCACTCAGAGTTTATGAGCCCTCAAACCTTGCTTATATATGACTTTGGCGCACGATGAGTTCTTGAACAACCTTGTAAGGCTTAAGGCACATTTCAGTACGATATTTAATGCGTCACTTTGAACTTGAATGGACAGGACACTGCATCGAAATGAACTTATTTTAACGTTCTCATGTTGACAAACTCCGAAGGTCCACGTCAGACAGCAATTATCGTATATCGTGTTACGATGCTCGATTACTGGATCGGAACTAACTGACAGCTTCAAGACCACACTCCCCTCGAATTGCAGCCGAGCTGAGCAGCTTTCGTCATTTTGCGCCACCGTGAGGGAGGCGTATTGATTTGACTTGTATCCGTTCCGCTAATCAAAGCATCTGTCAGATCCGATAGAGCTCTTGTCGTTTCGGGGCTTCGCTGCTGGGTCTTGATAGCAGCGTAGCGTGCCTCAGCCAACCACAGTGAACGCTTCCGTCCTCCAGGATTACAGACTGACACTACTACGGGTGGTAAGCTTTGTACACCTGTAGCCCACCTTCGATGCACTGAACGAGTCCAAAAAGAATAGTGAGAACCAGGACCAGAACAGCCACCCAGAAAGTATACCATTGCACGCCGTTGCGGCGATCGTACCACCACTGCGACAGCGTTCTGGGCGTGGCATCATCAAAGGCTTCTTTAAGGATCACGAGGCGGTCCCTCCAGAACCTGAACTGTTCAATCTGCCGTGATTTGGCGTCCAAGGTGCCGCATTTGATCAGCCTGCGGTCCAGGACACCGCCACATTCTTGCTCGTAATTCTGGCGTATTTTGCTGAACCACTGTTTCTTGTGTCGTTTACCGCGCCTTGACGGAGTGTAATCTGACTGAGGGAAAAGAATGGCGAATGTCTTGAGGGTCTCGTTGGCAACGCCGGGAGGAAGAACCGATCTACTCCGTCATGTATCAGTAATCGACATTATGCGTTCAAGATACCTCGATGGGACGAAAAGTGTGAATGACCCGATCGGGACTTTTCCTACATCATCACCTTCAGACAATACTCGGTACGACTTACTCATCTGTTTGATGTTCAAGAAAACTGGCGTGGTGAAAAATGAGCAGCAGTGTGTCATCTTCGACTAACAAAAGATGGTCCGCGAGGTTGTCAGTGAACTTGATCGTGATCCCAGCGACCGCGCTGAGGCTCCAAGCATCAAACGACCGAGGCAGTCTGGTGCGCTCCCATTGCATTTCGTGCGGCCTGTCGAAATGTGCAGAAAGACAGTTCCTAAGCGTTGAATTGTAATCCCAATCGACATAGCGTCTCGGGTTGACCTCATTCTGCAGAGACCCAATACTTGTCATAGAAAGCAATCTCGCAGCCAATTTCAAGAGGTCCTCACGCATGTTGTCAGCCTGACAGCAGCGTAGTGAATTGACATGCCGGGACTTGAGCAGGGAGGCCGCCCTTTCTGGGGTGAAATCGTCCTTGAGCATCTGCACCACCTCCGCCTGGGAGGTGAAGTCGTGAAAGCAACTGTCCTGTTCCAAATGCGCGAAATAGCTTCTCTGAAGATAGTAATACCTCATATACGCCCCATGGAAAATATTGGTCGAGGGTTCGCCATTGCAAAGCCGCCTGCTCTCCGATGGTTGGCCCCAGAACGTGAAAGCAATAGTTTCTGGTGGAACCACTCCTTGGGTCCTTGCGGGAGAGTGCATGATTCGGTCAGAGGTTGATCATTTAGAAAGACTAGATCGGAACTGGATTTTTTTTGAAGCTGAATGAAAAGGCAGTCAATACGATATCTCAGCTGGAGGGCCGTGCTTGCTAAGGCACTACATGGACTGGGAGAGAAGAGAACGCGGCAATTTGCGGGCGCACCAAGGAGAGAGAACCAACGCTTCATACTGAGCCTCTGTGCACACGAAAGAGGCGTCCACGAGGCGTCCTACGGAGAAAGACATGCCCTGATTGATTTATCAGTACGAAAATGAAGGGCAAAAATCCGAAAAGTCGGCCAATTGGTTGTGACAGCCGCATGCATGCATGCCCGACCTAGTACAAATACAGGCGAAGTAGTAAGCGCCACTGGAGTTCAGCTCGACGCCCGACGTCTGAGGGATTTTCTCACACTAAAATGATTTATTTCCGAACGATAGCCACATTGCACGCATCCGTGAAGGCGGCAGTGGCCGGCAGTCAACCTTGGAAACTCAATTGCGCCGAACGCTGAGCCGCCAGCTATGCCTTCAACTTTCCTGGTTACATTGTGAGACGAGGCCCGATGCCCGGAAGCGAGTATGAATCGTTTACGACGACGCAAACTGCAACCATGGCCCAAGTCACATGAGTCTATTGCGATGAGGATTGACACTAGGACAAAAGCCATGTCAGGCTCGCTGGCATGGGTCCCCAAAGGCCCAGCACTCGAGACGTATGAGACCAAAATCCGGGCGGACCTCGAAGCGACATTAGCAAATATCGAGCTTCCAGAAGGGGCACCGCTCTTTCTCAAGCTGTACATGATAGGACGGGATGAGAATTCTGCGAATCCCGTTGTTATGGTGTGCTGTGTGAATAGAGGAATTCGGAAAGAGGCAGAATCATCTATCCGCGAGAGCCGCGTCTTGGACGGCTTCCCCGGGTATGGACTAGGATCAAGTGCACTGCTCCTGGAGTCCCACGGCTTAGAGGAACTGCTCACAGGGGTATGTGCTCTGACTGATAATAGGCACGCCGTATTGACAAATTTACAGGGACAGCAGCCCGAGAACAGGCAGTCACAATCCGATGGGAAGCTGAAGGTGTCGGAAGATACGCTGGAAATATATGGATCGTTTCCTCACAGGCTTGGGGGGATCATAAAATTCGTTTCGAAATCGCACGGTCAAGTACCTGTGGACCGCTACGCCACTGGAGGACCAATCTTTCAACTGGGCACTGAGTTGTATCAGATCACAGCTGCACATGGCATGCACTCCGATACCACAGACTCTAACATCCACTACTCGACCTCCGAACTGGATGAGTGCGAATTCGACGACCAATTTGACCACAATGACGATATCACGACCAGTATAGGAAGCGTTACACCTGAAGAGTGCTCGACCCAGTCGTCCGATGAGGATTCGCGCAGTTCGCGGTTATCAGGCGAGGAGTTGCCAGCACCGAAGGCAGATGAGAAGGTGCCAGTAGTGTCTGGCCAACACACCAGAACTCAACCAGCTGGAATCATTCTGCGGCCAAATGTCGAAGGGGGCAGGTACATGGGGCCCTGTGAACGCCTGACCGTACACTTTCAGAATCCTAATCTGGATTATGTGATCCTCAAATTACCGGCGCTGCCTGGCATGAATACTCCTATCTCAATCGCGAAGCCTCCCCAGAAAGGGTCACGAGACGTCAAAAAGACTTCTCATGTTGGGCCCAACAGCGCTCAAGTTCTTGTGGTTACATTGAATGGGTCAATACGAGGAACGATCTTCCCCGAAACCACCTCTTACAAGATGTATGGATTCACTGAGCTCCAGCAATTGCTGACGGTCAAGCTTGACGAGCCCTTCCTCAAAGGATATTCGGGATCCGCTGTCGTGGATTCCATTACTGGCGACGTCTATGGTCAAATCATTGTCGGAAATCCGGGACAGTCACTGGCATACTGTCTGCGTGCTCCAGATATTTTTGAAGATATTCTCCGCAAAAACGAGCATGTTCCGATACTCGATGAGCGGCAATGGCACATCAACAAACAGTACGACATCCGTGCTACGAGCTTACCACTCCGCACGGGTAATCTCGGTATGGACTTATCGCACTTCACTGAGCGACGGCACTATGAAAAGAGGGGTAGTCCGATATTTGACCCCCCCTCTGGGCTACAGAACTACTATGCAGTGATGGCGGAGCCGAGGTATCCCTCCTCAGCCCCAAATGAAGACGGAGACAGTACCAGCAACGTGGTGGTGCGAGGCTCTGGGGACAGGGACAGGGACAGGGACAGGGACGACAAGAATGCGAGACGACATCGTGGGCGGCAGTGAAGCCCTTATAGAGGCCCATAGCGGATTATGATTTGTGAGGTAGTTGTGAGGGGTACTTGGGTAATTGTCTAGGCGTTGTTCGCGGAGTACTCACGACACTTTATGCCACATTAGGCAGGTGAGCTTGTACAATTGAGACATCCGCAATCATTGACTTCACATCTAAAATACACAAACACTGTTGAATGTAGCATATTGATCGAACCCGGGAACACGAGACGTCTGATTAAATGCTAATTACCGGACGGGTTAACCTAGAATTAGTAAATTCAAGCTGAGTTCGACATGAAGCTGCACGACACCCTTCACGAGCGCGACGGGGCTTGCTATCATGACCACTTTGGACCGTTCCCTGAGAGAGCGAGTATTGCCACAGCAAAGTTGGTATAACATAAATAGCAGAATCGTCCTATACTTTTTCAAATTGGGATATACGGGTTTTTTCGTCGTTACTCGCTGCGCTTCTAATTATGAGCTACATACCTAAGTAGGTTGGCTGGCTAGTAGCCCATTCCCGAACCACTCATACATATCTCATTACATGCGCCATCCAGAATGATATATCCATATCTACCTCTGTGAAGATTTGACAGTCTGCTCAAACGCCATAGTGCGCACAATGCCACCATCCCCGGGCACTGTTGGAGGTGATGGAACCCACGTCGTTCCACCCTGTGCAGCCGAAGCTCCGCTTTCAAGCACACACGCTTCATTGAGCTCATAGTAATGATGATCTTGGTGCTGTTTCGCATGCTTGTCATAATCAAATGCCGTATTTTCACCCTTGAAACCAGAAGAAGGCATGCTTTCCGAGCCCCTAGTCTTGGCCGTGAAGCTCGTCAAACTCGAAAAGAACGTTTTGATGGCCGCAATCTCGGGCAGATGCGATCGTGCAAAGCTGGCAAAGGCAGGTGCGGAACTAACTATGATGGCAGCATTCAGTTCCAGGAAACTGTCGTTCGATTGCGTTAGTAGGTTGGCGCCAATGTGTTGATGATACAATGAAAGTCCAACGTTGCCGGATGGGAACACAATCGATCATCATAGATTGCCAGGGAGGGGTTTCAGGCTCACCTGCATAACGAAAGTATGGTTTTAATCCAGGTTGTGTCATCCGTGTCGGTGACGATGACTCTTTGCACCAACGAAGCAATACTTGCTGCGATTCCTCTGCAATACTCTGTTCTCAGCACACTAAATAGAACAAGTGATCGGACCGGGTGGGAAGAAAAAAGATTTCACCCACATCAGCGCCACTGAAAACATCGCTACGAGCGAAACTCGCTTTTTCGTGGGCAATTGGAGCCTTGTCAAAGTTGGGAGTGGCAGTACGAAGATGTAAATGTCCAATGAAACAATGAGCGCTGACTGTGCTTGCCACCACGACAGTGCAACAACGTTACGACCATCGAGGGTGTCAAGCCAAGTCTCGCCTATGCGAGGGGTCTGGTAGTACGTCGAGACGGCAAATCCGGGCCAGTATATCAGGGTGTCCAATGCAAGGCCCACCCAAATAGCAATGCGCATCGGCCGATGTATGGTGAAGAGTTGTGAGAATAGCAAGAAGATGGATGCTTTGGCAAAGAATTGCCCGATCTGGAAGAGTATACCGCTGAAGTAAAGGTTCTAGATGGTGTCACTGTGATCAGCTGCAGTCAACTGGCGAGATTCACAATCCCTTTGCTTGTCACTGTGCACAGGGCGAATCCCGAGACGCGGTGACTCGCCGCGCGAGGCGAGGAGATGGCCTACTATTGCGAAGGAGCCGTCAAAGAAACATGCTGGTACGTCCCAAATATGACGCGCCGTTTTGAGATCTATCCAGAACCGATATCTTATTAGCCAGCTCGTTCCAAAACTTTGCAAGAGTAGGACGAATGAATTGGGAGCTTACGGGCAGCTTCGACACCCAGCGCTGCTATTGATATAAGAAGAGCGATCACAGCGAAGTCTGTTGCCCGCAGATGTCAGTTACTGCAACAACACCTAAGTATGTATCGGCTTGAATTCAGGGGCCTTTAAACTGACAGTCTGCCCAGGTCAACTTCCGAAAATTGACATAGAGTCTTGCACCGGTAAGGATGATTGCGATTGTGATAGTGATACCAGTCAGGCTCATGAAGGCCGGGACCAGAGTGGTGGGATTCTCAAAGTTGCTTGTGGTCCCCTCTGGAGCCGGCCAAGCTGGAACCTGACAAAGATCGATTGACATGATGAAAGGTAGCAGTGCCCGTATAGTTCCACAGAGAGAAGAAGGAGGACTTGACGAGCTTGGTTCAAAACAAAGTATTAAGGGATGATTAATGATGAAGATGAGCGGGAGCCTGATATGAAGAAGCGTATATGCGATTCACCAGAGAGCAGAACCGGCAATATTAGACCAAGTTGGGAACCTGCGTACCGCCTGCTGATGGGACTAAGTAATGGCTTCAGTAATTAGCACACCCACTCATTCCCTTCCTCCCAATGTCTTCACCATTCAAAGGCCAGAGTAGCACAAGATGGAGGATTTCCTGCATCAAATGCATGCATGATGAGCTTCGTTGCCTCCCACGGGCATAACACTCTTTCTGACAAAGATCAACTCATGCGTGAGCAAATTACAGGATTTCGGCAAGAATCTGTGTGTGACAAGGCTCCAGCGGCTGCAAAATGAGGCAGAGATCTGCTGAATGTCTCTGTGATATGTTATAAATAGAGCCAACGGCCAACACCAAGACAATATTACGCAACTTCCCGGGCGAATTAACCCAAGGTTCTCGCATGGCCCCCAGCTTCCCCGCACAGCCTGATAGGCCCTTGCATCCAGCTTTGCACTCTGCCACAGCCTTTTATTGAGTTGTTCTAGATACCTAGGCGTGCTAGATTCCTAGTCTGGGGAGCCTCATTGGCGACGCTGCGGCAAGGTGATCGGCTATCTCAACCACTCTCTTTGGTTTTCAGATTCCTTGGGTACCAACAGCGGTTTCATCAATCTTGCATTAGCTTCCGCTGTTGGTGTGAGGGGTCGCTTAGGGCCTCGCCCTTCAAGATCGACGGTTCGCGGATATGCAGGCTGCGACCAACATATAACTGCCCGCCTGTGCCACCCTGGCACTCAGTCGCACGGTTGTACGTCCTGCCAGCATATCTGAACAGTCGTTCCTGGATGCTCCTCTCTTCTCCCACATCTTTCTCCCCCCAATCAAGTCCTCACAAAACTACCTAGGTATCCTCCTGCTCAGACCTACCGATTTCAAACAAGAGCCATGTCCGAGTACACGTCCACCATCGAAGGCTATCAGCGCGCGATGAAGTTGGCCCTCACCGGTCCACCTGAGAAGGCAAAGGAATACGTCGAGGCCACATCGGCTCCCACCTTCTACCACATAGTGAACGGACAGCGTGTGTCGTACGATACCTATGTGAAAGGATTAGAGGAGTGGCGTGGAAAAATCAGTCACTATGAGCCTGTCGTGTAAGACGAAAATTTCTTGATCTTGAGCATTAATATTTCCAGGGCGCTATGCTGACTCGTTTGTCAACATTCTCAGCGACGAGTTCCTCCGCGATGGACAAATGCTTGCGGCACGCATGACGGGAACAATCAAGGTTGACGGAGCTGATACTGCATTTGAGAGCTCCATGTTTGCAAAACTCGACAGCAGCGGCAGAATGGAGTGGCTGAAGGAGAGGTCTGTCTGGGGCCCTGCGGACGCAGCCCCTGACAAGGGCACTGGCCTGCATACAGGCATGTCGGCTCACGATTGATTATTCGTGCAATCTCACAATATCCCTGTGACAGGGGCCCCATAGTCTGGACTTGGCTGCTCTATCATTCATTCTCAGATAGTGGAAATCGAAGCTTGTTGCATGTTGGGTGTAGAGAGATACTTTCGCAAGCCGACAGTCCCCTGTGAGCCCAGGATCTGGGCTAGACGCACCACGATTCTGTAATGATCAAGTCACGCCCCACAGAGCTATCCACAAGTCACTTTAGGCGTGTCGTTGTTCTTCGGTAATATGGTTTAGCTACATCCATGGATGCTCATGGGCAAGGCTAGAATTTTTCACGGTATCTTTACTTCCTAACCGTACCACCTGTGATGCATTTTTGTGGCTGATCCGACCATTGTCTATCGAATTTATGCCTAGAATTAATGGAGTCATCTTGATTCGAGCCCTCGACTCTGCTGTGATGCATCATTGTCAGTTCCAAGGGGCTTCCTTCGCCAGCGGCAAGTAAGGAGGGCAGAGCCAATTTGCTCAATCTACCTCTACCTCATGCTTACCATCTGAAAAAAGTGTTGGTGCTTCGACTGATACCTAGCTGCATCCCGGAATCACATCACACTAGGGATCTCCACATTCCAATTCGAGAGGAGACAGTGCAAAGATGTTGAGGCCCTCGGTTGAGGGGACATTCAATCTTAGTGCTTGTGCGTGGGGGCTGGGTAGGGGGCTGCGACGATGGTTGGAGGGCGCGTTGTTGGTCGTGAAGGAGGAAGGCGTGTTGTTGGTTGTGAAGGATGCTGCCGGGCGGTTCCATCGCCACATATTTCCCAGTACAGCATGGATCGACACATATTCAGTCCAGATTTTCGTGAGCAACACTGCGGCGATGCTTCTGAGCACCAATCGCACCAGCTAAATTCGTGCCAAGGTTTCTGCCGCCGCAGAGGCGCCTGTTGGGTCGAGGAAATATCATCAGCTCGACCTGAAATGGTCAAAGGTCCGAAAGAGGGCTGAGAATGTTGCGAGCCTTTACCTGAGACAAAAATACGACCTCCTCAGGCCAACTGGCTGCCTATCTCACCGCAATCCTTCCGTCGTACGTGGATTGGCCATCTTCTTGAGGCTGTTGGTCCTGGGAGAGACAGGAGGATGAAGTGAGGGTGGGAGGCACATGTAGCCGAGATGCTTACCTAGGTGCATAGTTTGGCTGCAGAGCCCCCAATTGCACCCTCCGGTATCGAGACTGCAGACACAGAGGTGAGCCTCAAGGCAACATCGAATAAGTGCGCATTTCGAGATACATAAATGCTTCGACACGTCCTCCCACGCCTCTGGACTTGACCTCAAACTGCGCGCCCGAGCATTTCAAATTAAGATCAACCACACAATGATGACCGAGACTTCCTCATTCTTTTGGCTTCCAGCTTCAATGGGAGAGCTTACGTGGTCGAGCGCTTTTGCTCTGGTTCTTTGCCTGCTTCTTTTCGGAAGAGCCATCGAAGGAAAGCAGGCTTCAGTGAGTAGTGCCTGAGCTTGTCTCCAAGACAGTTTCATGTTGAGTACCTGACCATCACTTTTACTTATCTCAGTACCCGAAAGCAATTCAAAATATGTTTGCGTACGTTGTGAAGCGCCTGCGTGCTTGGGTATACCTTTTCAAAGGCCCCAAAATTATCCAGCACGAGTTTAAAAAGGTGGGCTTGCCTGTTTCCTCTAAAACGCATTGGATACGACTGACGGTGTCGAGCAGTCGAATGGAGCTCCTTTTGAGGTGCTGGCCCCTGACGCACGCATGATGTTTGTGTCCTCAAAAGAGCAAATAAAAGAGCTCGATGGTGCTCCTGATTCCGTCCTGTCCCTGAACGGTGCAGCAAAACATGTAGGTGTTCCCCAGGTGTCTACCCCGCCTGATTGTCACTAGAAACTTCCTTCCTGACCGATGACCATAGATGCTTCAGCCGCTTTATACAATGAATGGTTTCAACTGGTTTGACCAGCGCGGTGTCGAGGGCGTTGGCTTTGTGCGGACACTCCGAACGCTGTTGACAAACAATCTCCCTCAAATCCTCCCCGATCTTGGAGTACTCACTCGCACAAGATGGGCACAGTTGCTATCAGATAAACAACCTGTAGATGGTCTGCCTCTACTGTCTCTTTGATAGCTCGCCGTTGGTCGAGCGTAAAGCAAGATCCATGCTGACAATTTCCATGCAGACCACGGCACGATTGTGGCTTCCCTATACCCCATGATGATGAACTTGGTTGTGCTCCTGAATGCGCGGTCACTTTTTGGAGAAGACCTAAGCAAGTCCAAATGTCTTCATTGATTCATTCCGAACGATTTATCTAATTCGCAAATTCTTCAATAGTCAAAGACGAAGGTTTCATGAAGTCAGCTCTGGGATTCGTTGAAGAGACCCTTCTGAACGCCGAAATTGTCAAATTGTTACCGAAGTTACTCGCACCTTTTATTGGTGGTGCTCTGAGTCGCGGCCTGAACTCACACAAGACTTTCTTCTCAAGCCTCATTCCGGCAACAGAGCAGAGAATCAGAGAACACGAACTCAGAAAACTTGGGCATACCTTTCCGAAACGAGTAGGCTTAACCCCCCCCCCCGCCCCCTTTACTCCATGTCTATCAAACCGGCCGTGCATGCAATATTGCCGTCGCTCTTGCCTGACTTGACGTTTATAATCAATAGGCCGACTGTATCCAGTGGATCATTGAGACGGCGCCAAAACAAAACCCGTGGTCAGCAGAGCGTGTTATCTACGAGCTGATGGCAATTTGGTTCGGAAGTGTTCATATCCTTTCAACGGCAAGTTTCCCTCACCACTTGCGTGATACATACAACTGATAAAACTCGTGTTCCGCTAACACGACATCGATTCCCTGTTGCAGACCATTGTCTATATCATTCATGACTTGAGCCTCCATCCTGAGCACATCGAACCGCTTCGACATGAGCTCCAGTCGTCCTATGCAGAGTTTGAACGTACTGGCCACGGTCTCCCTCTGCTGGACAGTTTCATTAAGGAGTCAGCTCGCCTTACTCCTGTAGAATCCAGTAAGCACTCTGCCACGAGACTCCTAGTATTGATAATATGTGGAATTCGGGTATTTCAAGGGCTAACTATAAGTCAGTGAGCGTTCGTCGTCGTGCCATGCAGCCCTTTGTGCTCCGCGACGGAACACGGCTTGGCGTGGGTGACTGGGCGTGCGCCCCGTCAGGGGCCATCAACACGAACGGGGATTATTATCCTTCACCAGGCTCCTTTTCGGGGTTCCGATTCGTGGATCCCGCAATCCTTTCTCCACCCAGTGAACATGACAATCCATTGCCTGCAGCTTCGGCGACTACAGCCCAGCAGCCCAAGCCATCGAAACTGACAGATGTCGACCACACATGGCTCATGTGGGGCACTGGACGCATGGCATGGTAAGTTGACACCTCGACAAATGCTCCAGTGAATCTTCCCTTTGTGCCGCTTGCCTGTTCTGTTCATGTTCGGCCTGCCATCGATGGAGAACATCACGGCTAACATTTCCTACAGCCCAGGACGGTTCTACGCGTCAGCGTTCATCAAAGTTGTCGTAGCGCAACTCCTACTGAACTACAACTTTGCGTTGGTCGAGCCAGAAGCATCTCGCTGGATTTCATGGCGGGTGGCAAGAATCCCGAAACCTTGGACCAAATTGACATTTACACCACGAAATGTGCAGGACTGAAAACGAAACTTCTAGTACCATACTTCTCGATGGCAAGATGATGAGATAGTTGAGAGGGAGTCATGCGCAAAGGGATGCCAGGAGTGCATTACTTACCCGGTCACCTGTTGATCTCCTTGCACCACCCAGGGCCATCATTCTTTGTCTGTACCATTGCTCTATGTGCCCCGGGTGCTTCTCACAAGGTAAATCAACTGTCATACCATAAGTGGAGGATCTTATTTGTCGGTAGGACTTCCGTACGTACGGCGATAGGTTAACTGGTGTTTATTGGTGTAGTGGTGTGTTCTGTCTAAGTCTGCAGAAGCCCCCATGGCGATGGGGGAGCCCCCTAACTATCAGCAGAATGGGTGGGTTGCACCTTCCCACTAACGACATTATTACAGCGGCCAGCTGCCCGTGCCTTGACCATCACAATGCATGAGCACCACCGGCGGCTAGGAGGAGCATGTAATTTGCATTGAAAAGGAATGATACCAGGCGCTTTGTAATATTTCTGCGATGACCATTATGTTGGGTAAATTCTACATGAACTGATAGAAAGTTATCACACTGAGAACCCTTCGATCACTTGCTGGCTCGCACATCGTAAGCCGAGGCATGTGCAGGACTTATTGCAGTGCCTCTTCCAAGTCAGTTCGCCTGCCAGCAGACTAAATAATTTTTCAAAGTACGATGACACCGTGGTTGTGGATAAGACTGAAATTTGAGGTGATCTGACAGTCGTTGGCGAAGCGGAACATGCGAAATCGGTTGTTGTCAAGCGGACTGCGGATCAAGACCAATACATAAATCGGCAACGCTTCACAACTGGCATTCATTGATCACGTCGCAGGAAGACTAGGATCTTGATGATACGAAACTGGGCATTTTTGGAAAGATAACCTCAAAGTAACGCATTCGAAACAAGCTTATTCTAGCTACTAAAGACCACAGCTAGCCGAACCGGCCCAAAACTACGAATAACTGGCAACTGGCTCACCCAAAACATCCAATCGAGGAGTAATCCCAAGACCAGGCACACTGGGAGCCGATACACGACCATCGACCACTTGAAAATCTCCATCCGCTGTCTTCAGCGTCACCATATCGGTGGACCCAAGGATACACCGTAAGTACCGCTCCGGCACAGTCTGGGCCAGGTGGACGATAGCAGCGAACGCAATATCCGATCCTGTGGTCTCCTGGACGCTAAAGGTATAGCCCGCTGCCAGGCAGATGTCCCGCTGGCGGCGTCCCCTGGTCAGTCCGCCATTCTTGGAGATCTTGAATCCGATTCCTTCTGCGGCATCATCGGCGATGAGCTGCGCGATCGAGGCTTCATCCGTGGCGAGTTCGTCGTAGATTATGGGGATGTCAGTCCTCTTCCGAAGAGAACGGCATTCACGAGCAGTGGCGCAGGGTGCCTCCAGCACAAAGTCCAAACCGTCCGGTAACTGTCTGAGCATGCGGAGGGCGATCTCAACCGTCAGCCCGCCGTTGGCGTCGACGAGGAAGAACTCTCCGGGCTGCCTATCAGCAAGCGAAGCTGTGATCCGCTTAGCGTCGGCGACGGGATCGTCACCCGAGATCTTGACCGAGTGTCCCACGTATCCCTTCTTCCTGTGGGCCTCGACCCGACCCCGCATCTCCTCCGGCCCGCCCACGTGGATGGACGAGATAAGCGGCAGCCGGACATCGGTCCGGCCGCCGAGGAGCTCGCAGACGGGCAACCCGACCGACTTGCCCAGGATGTCCCAGCAGGCGACGTCGATGGGAGTCTTTGCATGCAGGTGGCCGACGAGGGCCTCATCCATGGCGTCGTTGATGCGGTCTACCCGCCGCGGGTCCAGGCCGATGAGCTTGGGAGCCATTTCCGCGATGCCCGCCCTGACGCCGAGGGCGTGCGAGGCGATGTAGGTAGAGCCGAAGGGGGTGCTCTCGCCCCAGCCCTCAATGCCGGTGTTGGTTGTCACTCGGACGATGGTGGCGTCGAACCCGTGGTATTCGCGCCCGCCGGATAGGATATAGACTCCGCCAGAGTAGGGCAGGTTCACTTGGAAGACATCGATCTTGGCGATCTTGAATTCAGACATCTTGACAGGTCAAATAATAAATTGCATGGAATGAAGGAGACGAAGTAACTAGTGGTCTGAGCTCAAGATCCTTGATCTCAGGCTGAGTGGTCTATGCTTGACTCTTTAAATCATCCACCCAAGTTACCAATGTTACCCCTCATACCGAGTTATTTCCTTGCACTGAGCTGCAGGTGAAGGGCGCAGAAGGACCACACGGAGGAAAAGCATTTAACCATGATTTTAAGTGGACTCGTGCTTATATGGGAGTATCTGAAAGAGAGAGCATAGAGACTATCTCCTCGTTCTCCGTTAACCGTGATACGCGTATTGGAGTGCATTAGACCTCCGAACAATAAAGTTTCCGAGACCCCTGCAAGAGGTAACATTCAATCCAGCATGCATTCCGGGTGGGACCTGAGCTTGAAACGCAGGTCCCATGGCTTTAAGGCCTATCCACCCGGCGACATTCATCAGACGATGCCTTCTGGCCACTGAATAGCAGCATCAACAGCTCAATAAATAGAGCCAAATGTCTGCCCAAGCAACCCATAATTCGATGGGTCACACAGCCACCTTCGCCTCAGAGAGGTGGCCTCTGTCATTCCGTCTCAAACAGCCAAAGCCAAAGGAACACGATGGCCTCAGCCACGAGTCCAAGCAGCTATGGTGGAGCCATGACCTGTACCGCGGTCCGCGTAACCAGAAGCCCAAAGTCTTGTACGCAAGATCCAAAGCTGAGTCTGAAGAAATAGCGCGGGGATTCAGTCAAGAACAGGTGCTAGGGTTCGACATGGAATGGCCATCTTACGACGGGACCAACAGCCAAGACAGTCGACTACAGGATAGGATCGGGGTCATCGCCATGGCATGTGAAGACAAGATTGCCTTATTCCATCTCGGAGCATACACTGGCAAGTCGCCTAGTGACTTCATCGGGCCCGTACTGAGAGCACTCATTGAGTCACCGGTCATCATGAAGGCTGGAGTGAACATCCTCGCTGCGGACTTCAGAAGGCTCCAAGAATATCTCGGGTTGCAACCGCAGGGTGCGGTGGAGCTTAGCCACCTGCATAATCTTGTCACACACGGGGCAACCGGCGAGTTCAGTATGTGCACTACGAAGTTGTGTGCACTGGGCGAGCAGGTGCAGACGCACCTGGGCCTGCCGCTGAAGAAGAGCAGCGTTCGGACGAGCAACTGGAGCCAGAGGAAGCAACTGACCCGGGAGCAGAAGTCTTACGCAGCCTCCGATGCATATGCCGGGTTCATGCTGTATCACTACCTCAACTATATGAGGTTGTCGATGGAGCCCAAGCCGCCACTCCCGCTATACGCGGAGAAATACAGGTTTGTTGATTTACCAAGGAGCGGGACAGCCCTCCTCCTGCAGCTCGATGATCCGGGTGATCGAACATCCTTGAAAGTCATCCGGGCGGTAGACTTCTTTCAAGGACGACACGGGGCTATCCACACAATTGATATTGTATCACAAAGCACCCAGTCGCGGAGTTCAGATCTTGAAGGAGAGCAAGATCGCCAATTACCTGCTTCACCCAGTCAACGGGGAAGCAGGGCGGCATTGGAACCGATGCGCTCTGGCCGTTCTGGACCATCACCCAGGAAGACGAAGCCATCGAGGAGGCAACCTCAGTCGTTAATCCATAAGCTCAAGGCTCACCGCGAAAGGATTGCCAAGCAACGGCGTCTGGACACGTGGAAAATCATACACAACTCTGCGCTGGATCTCATCGCGACGCACCGGCCCGAGAATGAGACGGCTTTGATGCGGCTCAAGGGCGCCGGACCACAGACGGTTAAGAAGTATGGGGCCGCGATACTGAACATTGTCGCGATCCACGTCGAGCAGGAGAAAGCGGCGTTTAACGTTGAGCAGTCGGACGATGAGGTCCCCCGGCGCGATGTTGAGGGCAATGAGACAGTATCGAGAGTCGAAGAGCCGAGGGATCTGCGGAAGGCAACCCGACGACATAGCCCAGATTCCGGGACAGCGGCAGGTCGTGCCGTGCAGCAAATCACGCCCGGAAGCGGCAGCCGGTCGGCTCCCATCGAGCTCGGCGACCCAGCCGATGTTGTTTCTCCCGGGAGCTCATCTCAACCAGCGCTTAAAAGAGCGCGAATACCCAGTGTGAGTGCCCCGTATACATGCGACGTTTCCTTCCATGCATTGAGAACTGATATGCCAAGCGTCGCATGCAGGGCTCACGTCACGGCCTGCTGAGGTACTTCAGGGTCAACAAAGACGACAAAACGGAGGCCAACATGCACAAGCAAGCCATGATGTTTGGGTATAATGGATAGGCTAAGTTGACGAACGCTAACTAGGCCATGATGGCGTTTCCAAATATTGTCTCTTCCTGAGGCTCTATAAATATACAATTCGACTCAAGAAACACCAGGCAACGCCTGTCGATCTGGTGTTCGCGGTGAGAGACAAAAATTGCGCTAGGCTCCTTCCGAGCATAATAAGCACTCAGCAGGCAAGCCGGGCACATCACCCTAGCAGTTTTACCTGGGCAGGGTCTTGGCGCATCCTGCACGTCGCAGCACCACTGTTATGATTCGGCCTGCGCGTGCCTGACCATATTCTACCGGGGCTGTGCCCAAACCCCCTGGGTCGCGTGGCAGACGAAGGAGTGTTACCCTGCGTCTCAATCCCATCCGCCCTCTTTTCAATGATTCCTTATTTGTGCTATGGCATGGCTGTGCGACGCAGGTGCCTGGGCATTTTGACAGGTGGCAAGGTATACTGCTCGGCGGCTCCCATTTTGTGGCGTCAGATTTGGTTCTTACTCCTTTCCACCTCTTTTGCGGTGTGGTGTGCCTTTGTCCTCTATAAGACGAATGCGGTCCCCCAGACTCTGCACAGGGCTCCAGTTATTTTTTGCAAGTCTAACTTTGAATTTCAATTTGCCTTGCATAGCATCTAATAATTGTTACTATCTACTTTCTTGATATCACTCAGCATAACCATTTGTACCATTTGCTACTGATCGCATTGATCAATACACTGCACAATGACAAGGTACATCGACCCTGATATCACACAGGGTGTCAATATTGGCTTTACGGCCATCGTGATCGTCCCATTGATCACGATCATGTGCATCACCCTCGCCCGAGCACCGCGTTCGAAAGATCCGGCACGGGTGACTACGACATATTTCAAGGTCATGCTGCCGTTCGCAATCCTGTATGTCAACCAGTGTATTCATAATAACCAAACGAGATCTGCTACATGGGGGCTTTTTCTATTCTCTTGTGATACTCAAACTAGTTCCACTGACCATATTGTGAACAGGTGGCCCATCCTGTACATGATACAGGGGATTCTTTCCATGGTCTACAATCGGGGCAACCTTGACGCGGAAATTGTCTACCACGCTCAACTGCGAATAAGCGCCTTGTCGACTCTTTTCTCCTACTTTACGGACATCCTCCTGATCATGACACTCGTTGAGATGGGCAACGGCTTCCTCTTCTGCCTCGCCCAGACGAGGACAGGGCTACAGAAAGCGATGAGATATACTGCCATCACCACTTGCGCCATCCTGGCCATTCTCGCAATTGCACAATTTGGCGTCTACAACGCCGAGTATTCACAATATCTGAGCGGCATGTGGTATGGCATCGACGATGCTCTATACGAGGCTAGCAGGAAGCTGGGCATTGCCCTTAACTTCCTCACCTTTTTTTGGGCTCTGGCGCTGTTAGTTTTCGCCGTAATCGTTTTCCAGAAGTCGAAGCGGAACTACGTATTGAAGAACGTAAGTCGCGCCACATCCTTACTGTATCAGTGCCAACATCACCTGACAACCTGTACTGACGCGACTCATCTCCAGTCAGCAATGCTCTTCCTCATCGCCGCCGTCCTGAACTTTATCACCCACCTTTACATGCTGTTCTACATCTCCATCTTTGTCCTCTCGAACTTCTATGCCTACGATAACTATTATGAGACTTACACTGCGCTCATGTTCGTAGATCCCATCATCACCGCGTGGATCTTTGTCGCTGCTGTGTCTCTCGTCTGCGCCATCGTCATCCGCAAGCACAACGGCCTGTGGACTACCCTGCAGCCGTGGATGGACGCTCAGGGCCCACCTGCGCTGGCTGCGAATCCGAGCTACAAGGGCCCCGGCGAGCAGTGGCATCAGCCATCTGACAGATATGTTGTGGGCGTTTAGATGGATTTGAGGCTATCTAAGGGGTGCCAGGGCTGCTGTGGAGGAGCATTGTTTCCAGACGTGTGCTAGGCGCAAGTAATAAATACATTGAATGTTTTTGCATCCACCAATGGCTACCTATACCCACAAGCCAATCTAGTAAGATGCTCATGGGAGTTTCCACCTGATGTTCCAGGTTCAGAGTCTTTTGCTGGAGTGGAAGCAAGTAGATCACGCTTGGACGAGAACGAGTATTCGGATACCAGGACTCACCAAATACCTGCTATGCGTTCCGTGGTGCCGTTAGGTAGCCAGCTACATCTCCTGCAGCGTGCTAGTAGAGTCTTGTGCCTAGAACAGCACCCAGTCGGCGAAGCTTGTGGTACGTTTCCCACCTGCCAGAGAGTAATTAGGCGGCCGTGTTATGGTATCCTCTGACGAAGGGGTCACAGGATCCAATATCCGCACCCACTGATATAATAATTATATGCACCTAAGGGTCAAAATTATAAATGTTGTTGCCAGCTACCCATGGCCCGTGTTCTGCTTCTGCAAGGCTCGCTTCAAGACCATTTCGCTACAAAGTATGCAATGGACATCTGAATAGCTCCTCTAGCATCACTTCTTGCCTGATCAATTCAATGAATCGACCGTTTACAATGTTACAGACTCGGTGGCAAGTGGATCAGAGTGGATGTGTTTGAATATAAGCCTGTTCAAAACTTGACCATGCCAGTCATCATCCCATGTACATTCTATGCCAGTAAATCCCCAACGCCATTCCTTCATTTGCCCGTTGACCGTGATGCCAATCCCTATCCCGGAACGAGAAGACCCACCGCGCCGTAACACCAACTACCTAGGTAAAGGAAACGATGTTGCAATACCGAGAACATTACCACGACTTTCACTTCTATACCGTAACAATAAACCCACTTTCTTCAACCAATAGCGTACTTCGACTTGGCACGCAGCTTCTGACCGTAGAACCAGAAGAAGTACGGGGCCGGGATGCCAACGACAATGCTAACGAAGCCCAGCACGCTGTTGCCCCAGCCGTAGCCCAGGGCCGAGTACATGTAAGGCGCGAAGAGCGGGAAGCCGAACCCCGCCAGGCTGCGCAGCACGATGACGGCGGCCATGCCGCTGGCGGCGAAGCGCGTGTACGAGTCGATGATGTAGGCCTGCATGCACTGCAGGCAGGTGATGGACCCCGCGGCGAAGATGGTGATGCCGATGTCCGGCATGATCCAGTGCAGCCTCGCCTGCGCGCTCCACCCGTACCAGAAGAGACCGACGGGGATGAGCAGTGATCCGACGAACATCGATGGGATGCGGAACTCCGGCCGGCCCTTTCTTGGCATTCCCGGTGGGCCTCCTGGTGGGCCTCCTGGTGGTCCAGGGGGTCCGGGGGGCATAGCGGGAGGCGCCGCGGGAGGCGTATTGCCATGCGCGCTATGGCACGCACAGTTGCAGTTGCACTCCATCTTCTTCTCCCCATCCAGCTTCTGATAGTGCTTAGCTGTTAGCTTCCTATACAGCCGGTCCGTGATCTGTGCGTTGACCTGTGCCCCGATCGTGAAGCCCAAGCCCAGCGAGATGTAATGCAGGCCGCTGATTCCAAGGCTTTGGCCGTAGACTTCGCCGTAGAGGGTGGGGAAGGTAGAAAGTATCAGGTAGAAGAGCCCAAATAGGTAGCCCATGTACAGGGCGATCAGCTGCACGATGGGCTGCGTGGCCAGCAACCGCGTTGGCCGTGCCATGGAGCTGCCGATGGCCTGGAGCAGCGTCTCCTGCTTGTCCTTGGCGATATACAGGTTCTGGTTGCCCGTCTCCTTGGCCAACCGGTCGCGGCGCTTCTGGAGGATGATAGTGGCGTGGGACTCGGGCATGTGATAGACGCCTGCGAACTGGATCACGATGGCTGTGATGGTCGTTGCATAGAACACCCACCGCCACGTGGTGTTTTCTGCTATGAAACCGCCGGCCAGGGGCCCAATGACGGGGCCAAGTAGAGGTGCAAGACTGTAAATTCCGACGGCTTTCCCGCGCTGTTCTGGGGCCCAGCAATCACTGATTAAGACGGAATTAGTCAAATTCGTTGGAGCCAGTGGCATGGCTTATAGGGCGAACAGAAAACAAGTGAAAATGTCAATCAACCTTACCTCAAAACTCCACCGCCAACAGCCAAGGGCGCACTGCCCCCGATGCCGCTCATGAAGCGGCAAACCAGCATCTGGGCTCCGGTCTGTGAGAAGCCGCACCCGAAGTTGAAAACCAGGTAGTAGAAGTTGGTGATTAGTAGGGTGGGCTTTCTGCCGAAGCTCTCAGACAGGGGACCGAAGAGGAGCGGGCCGATGGCGAAGGCGAGCACGAAGATAGACAGCGTCATCTGGGACTCGACTTCGCTGGTAATGCCAAGGTCGTGTGCCATCTTTCCCAGCGCGGGCGCCACCATGGACGACGACACGGGCGAGATGAAGGTGAAGGCTGATACCACCATCGTGGTGGCCCACTTCTTGCCCATTGTCCAGTTCTTGGGATTCTCCGGGTCGTTTGGGCCATCCCATGCCACCTGTTTGTTCGTATCCCCATATTAGTTGAGTGACCATCACACTGGGTCATGGTTGGTAGGAAGATGAATGAAGTATACGAGTATGGTTGAAGCTAACTTACAAGATCGGGGTCCTTCTTCGGCTCTGCACTATTGTAAGGCGTTGCGATTGTCTCTAAACTTGAACGTGATACTGCCTGTTCTTCATCAAGTAGAATCCTTGGCCTCCCGTTATAATAGTATGCTTGGTCTGGCCATCGTGGTGACCAAGGGCCATCCTCAAGGCTGGGCTCCCTGGGTACCTCTAAAACGATCTTTGGCGGAGAAGACATTTTGTCAGGCTAGGTGCATTCGCATATCGAGCAGGGACTCGGCACTGGAGCCAAACTTCTGAAACGTTCAACTGCTCGTTGCCCTTGTCGATTGGAATGTGCTTCTTTATGTACAAAAGGCACCACCGACTTTTGGCAGAGTTGGTCAAAGGCCGGGGCATCATTCATGCACACCAGTTCATCCCCCAAGCCTATTAATGTATCATCGTCCCAAGCCCGGGTCCGTAGCCAAGCAGGTTCTGTCCCACTGCAGCTGCGAAAGCCGTCGGACTACCCCAGCATCAACTCCCAAATCCAGTCAGCGCTGCTGTGAGGCGCAAGTGGTGGTTGGGTGACTACTTTAAGTCAGCTGAATTGCCGAACGTTATCTTTAGTTGGATGCTGGCCGACACACGTGGCCGGAAGTACTAAGAATCGGTCCCGAGATTGTGTCCGCCGCTGCACAAAAGCCCCGTCACCGCTTGTGGTGAAAAGACCGAGCTCAATGGCTATACCAAGTCCTTTTGCATAGCCATCTCAGCCCCCATGGCCTCCCGCTCTAGACCAGTTGACTACCTACGGAGATGGCCATGATGGCCGAGACCACTTTCGCCTCCTTAGAGTCGTTCAGAACATGGGCAATGGTCACACTGCAGCCTGGAAGTACATCGTCATTGGAGTTCTGACCCCACTTCACCTCCATGCTAGGGCTTACAGTACCAACATAGTGTCCGCCCGTAACTGGCCACTTCTGAGGCCATTCAAGATGCGGCCGGGTTGATTTCTTCTAGAATGTCTAGCAGAAAATTGTTATTAAATGGCGCATCGAGCTGGATTTGAGGGTACAGTAAATTTAAAGTTTTGCTCAGTGCCTATCCGTACCTGAAGAGGATGGCAGAACGCGAAAGGGTAAGATGAAGCTGCTGTAGCATTAGAGACTGTTGCCAACCAGTGCGTCCTAACCTGGCAGATTCAGAGTCGAGCGCCGTCTACATGGAAAATGTTACTGATGGCTTGATGTTGACTAATAAGTATCAACAATAACCATGATTCTCATTCCTCGGGCCCAGGGTTACATTCGCTAATAACTCTGCAGATGCAAACGTTCCGCCCGGTGGAGAAATGCGGGCGGCCAGCGATCCTAAAACGACCCTGCAAAAATAACCTCACCACCGGGGACGGGACAAAGTTTCATCCCGCCGATATTAGCCCAGTGTTTCTTCCGGCGGTCGGTCATCGCAGTCAATATCCAGATATTCCAAACGACAACCCTTGCGTTGTCTTTTCAGCACGTGTAAATGAGAGAATTTTCACATCGCCTCGTCTCAATAAGTTATCTCGCAGCAGCGTGACAGCAGATGCCGTATTGAATAACAGGAAGTGTATCTCTTCCGCCGCCTCGGATAAGGAAAAGAAAAGCAACAAGGGTTCAAAATGCCGCCACGGTATATAGTCAACATTTGAACTCCGAAATCCATGTTGAGGGCCTTTATTGAATTTGTCCGCACAAGCCGGGACCCTTTTGTCATCATCATGACTGCCGCCCGCTGCGGCAAAGGGGAGTATGACAAGACCCTCAAGTGGGAGGCAACAGACCTGATGAGGCAGATGACAGGCGGTATCTCTGGCAAGGTCACAGCTTTTGCGTCGAACCATATGCGCCTCCTTCATTCTTTGTCCGAGCCGCCGAATCAACCGAATTTCCCGAACACTCCGCCTTGACTTCCCAATACTTTCGCCTCAAGTGCTTATTTTTGGTACAACCATACGAATTTTCCCTGGTATGGTGAATTAGGAACATGATGATGGTGTTCGTGTATTACTCGTCTGACAAATATGTAAACAGATTCCGGTCTGTGTCCCGAGCGGCGGACGTGTCCGTCAGTCAACGGGACAGATCTCAGGCCCGATGCTGCCGAGCCAGGCAAGTTGCCCGGAGATCTCGGAAGTGGAGCTGAGAATATTCCAGACACCCAGTTGGATGGGCGGCCAGCAAAAGGAGCAAAGTTCGAGCCTTTTCACTGCGTCTTTGGTCGAAGGATGATAGAAACACAATTTCAGTATGGTTTTCTTTCCCTTCGAAGCGTGAAAACTTTTGTCATGTTATTTTGCCATCGATTCAGATAGAACAGATTTGGTCCAAGCCACCTATTGTAATGAAGTTACCTGATGAATAATTGAAGAGGTTCAGCAACCGCACCCACTCAGTCGATATTTACTAGAGGTCTCCGCTCTTCGAAGGGACTTCCCCACCGCACCGCTTCAGACGTACTGACAAATCAAGTCAACTGGTATGCGCTTCACACAGTACCGGGCGGATACTAATGCGACTAGCCATTCACATATTGTAGCTGTTTTGTAAAAATTCCAAGGAGGGAGCGGCTTAAATTACCACCAACTAATCTCAAACAAACTACTCAAAATCAGATGTGCAGTAAAAGACACATAATGGGAAGCTGCGGAGAGGGACAGTGAAAAAAAAAAAAAAAAAAAAAAAAAAAAAAAAAAAAAAAAGGGAAGAACTGTCCAAGAATGGGTTCAAAGAGTGCTGGCACGGTTTAGAATTGCCACAGAGAACCGTTATTGCAAGGCGTGGTGCAGGGTGAGAAGCTTGTCTTAAACACACCCCCCCCTCTCCGATGCATATTAATTTGGGTACCGGTACCTCTTCATCCGCTGCAACAAAAACTTGTATTTTATTACATGTGAATTTGCGAACCATGGATCAATCTCCCACCGTGCCTGATCTTGCACGTGGTTGCTGCCTATTCGGACCCCTTGGGGCGGTGCTACCCAGTGCTGACACAGGTGGATCCAGACGCGCTTCGCCGCCCAACCATAATTAGACAGCACCCATGTTCTAGACGCGTGCTGCGGATCCTGCGCCTGCTCACTCGCACTCAAGACTGTCGGTCTTTTCCGACCACAAAGTAAGGCGGCCTCACTGCAAATGAAGCACCTCACTCGCTCTTGTAGTGAAATATCATGGAACAAAATAGCAATCATGGGCCAGCGGCCGCTACGTCGGATGCTGTGGTCTCGGAATTCCCGGAAGCCTGCACCTCGGACCAGCCAGAAGAGACTGCAGGTGGGTCCAACAAGGACTTAATGGACTTCTACCAGAGACGAGGTGCCAGAAGCATAGCCAAGCTGGATGCCCGCCGGGACGAAACGGAGAAGAAGCGCGACGTTGACATCCTCTCGGACAAGGACCTTGAGCGCCTCACCATCAGCCTCCAGCGAGAAGTCGAGGATGACCGACGCATCATCGCCAAGGCCACTGGCGAACAGCGAGAGAGGTTTAAGCAGTACAAGCATCACGGTTTTGTCAAGCGTTGGCAGCCTTCCAGTCCCGATGCACCGCTGGACGATGAGTGGTTCATTAGCGACCCGGAAGTCATCCCCGAGGATGATCCTGGATATCTCTGCGACATGTGCCGACACCTTGACTTCGAGGCGCTGTTTACCAAGCGTGGACTTCCGGGTAACAACGTACCATCGTTACCCACGCAGATAAACGCCTACGGTATATGGAGAATAATGCAAGACGACGGGAGCAATTGTGCTATGTGCGGACTACTGCGTCGAAAGATCAACGAGAGCGGAAGCTTATCCCAGATATCAGATGATGATATCGCGGACGGCCAGTTCTACATCAATGTACTAGACGATGGCCCAGAGTGTGCTCTCAGACTGGAGATTGAGCTGGAAATAGAGTCAAAGGCAGTTGAGAGAATTGTGCTGCAAAGGGTGGAAGAACAACCGCAGCAGCCCCTGGCGGGAAGATTTGTGCAGCAGAATCGAGCTGATATGGACCGTCTGAGGGAATGGTTCCAGATCTGCGATGATACTCATCCGTCTTCTGGCAAAGGGCTTGAACTCGATATGGCCTCATTTCGGGTCATTGATACGGAAGAGCTTCGCGTCCGTGAGGTAGAAACGCCATGTCGATACGCCTGCTTATCTTATGTGTGGGGAAAAGGCAGCCAGACGCAATACACCACCGCCACAAAAGACGGCCTAGAGGCACCGAACGGGCTACAAGAAGTTGAGTTACCTCAGACCATAAAAGACGCAATCAAGGTCACCAAAGAAGCGGGCTTGCGGTACCTGTGGGTTGATGCTCTGTGCATCCTTCAAGACGATCCCGAGGATAAGGCAAGAATCATATCGAAGATGGGTCCAATATACGGCGGCGCCACGTTGACCATCGTCGCCTCTGCGAACGCCGACCCGCACGAGGGACTACCCGGCATGGGTAGCGCGCTTCGTTCCGTCGCACAGGACACAATAAGAATTCAAGGCATCACCCTGGCAGTGGCGCTTCACGACCCGCGTCAACCGATCCGCGACATCGACGAGTCGGTGTGGAGCTCCCGGGCGTGGACGTTCCAGGAGCGGGCGCTCTCGGCGCGGCATGTCTACTTTACCCGTTCACAAATGGTATTCAAATGCGCGCACAGTGACGTGATGTTAGAAGAGTTCGTCCCGGTGCCCGACCCGGCCTTTCGACATCCGGCTATCGAGGACCAGGCAGAAACGGATATTATGTCCTTGATGTGGATGCACCCGTCACTTAGTCGATTCGAGAACAAAGGTTTCTCCGGCCGGGACCAGGACGCCACGTTCATGATTACCGGAGATATTGACATGCACGAATTCATGAAGATGAGTCTGAAGGAGCGACGAGAGATAGCCCCTGTGTTCGACATCAAGGTGGACGCGCCTCGCGACTTCATGGGCTCGCTTGCTGATACCGACGAGACGCCTTGGGACCTGTACCGCCGTGCAGTGGAAGACTATACGAAGCGCAAGCTGACCTGGGAGTCCGACGCCGTGGACGCCTTTGCCGGTGTGGAGCATATCGTCCGACGTGGCATGAACACCAAGTTTTGGTTCGGACTTCCCTCCTTTGCTTTCGAACAAGCCTTGCTTTGGCAGGCCAGAGAGCCGCTTGAACGACGAGTCCAGGACGACAGGGCTATTTTCCCAAGTTGGTCGTGGGCTGCTTGGCGAGGTCAGGTGTCCTATCGCGGGAGGGGTTGGAAGAACTCTGTGCTGTGGGACCCCGTGTCCGTGATACGTTGGTATGTCAGGGAGGGCCCACAATGGTTCATCGATAACTTCAAAGCCGAGAATGAGAGAACAGAGGAGGAGGTACGAGATTTCACAGAGCAAGTGTCCAGGGCCAATGTGCTCTTAAGGGAACTCGGATTCTTCTCCCTACGACACCTGGAAAACGAGGGCAAGGACGGTTGGGTTGTGAAGCACGACGAAGTGTACAACCGCCATATTTACTCTCATGATGCCTATCCGGGAGTCAGATTCAACTACCCAGTTGACCTCCCGGGTGAGACCATCCGTGACCGCCCAGACACGAACGGCATTCTGGTATTCAACGCCCATGCGGTGCCGATTGTAGCATGCGATATGGAGGAATTCAGATTCAAGATGAAAGTCGAAGACCGATTCCTGCAGATCGGAATCAACGACGAGTCCCGCTCGTCCACCTACCGCCCCGCATGGCAGCGGATCATCTACCACCAGGGATACCGCGCCGGCTTCCTCGCGCTGAACAACGAGCACTCTCTCCCGTCCGAAGAAGAGGACTGCGAGTTCCACCTGGTCGCCATCTCGCGCGGGAGCCTGCCCCACGTGCCGCCGCCGCCAGCGGGGTGGGAACAGTACTGGGGCATGGAGCCGCGCGAGATCCAGTACCACCTGTTCCATGAGCATCGGACCCGCGGCCCCAGCGAGTACAACAAGCCTAACGAGGAGGCGGAGCCGTCGACGCAGCCCCAGAGGGAGGACGGCGACCCGCACTGGGACAATGGCCGGTTCAACGGGATCGCCGTTTTTGACGTCTATGATGTGCTGCTTTTGATGACAAGAAATGGAATTTCACGTAGAATGGGTGCGGGCAAGGTTAATTACTTTGCTTTCTCGGCGGCGCAGCCCGAGGAGATGCTCGTCAAGCTTGCTTAGCTTGGGTTGTATAACAGCAAAGATCCAGGTGATCGTCCTCTAGTTGTGCGTACCTGCACATAGGAAATCAGGCTCTCATTACTGCAGCCGGTGAACAGCACTTACTCCTGCCAAGTCATTGTGTTATAAGGCTCCTTGTCAACCCAACGAGTGTCATTCGCACTCCGCAAGATTCAAGGATTGTCACCCGCTCCCCCCCTCCATTTCATCTGCAACCCCGTTTCAATCAAACAAGATATTCTGGCGCTTATCAGAGCGCTGAGTGCTGTGCCGCTGGTCAACTCCGTTTGAGGGGGTCTGGAAGACCAATGGGAACAAAGGCTTATATGCAGTTGGTTGTTGAAGCCTCCCGGGACTTAGCCAGCCCGGGGCTGTGCTGCAGGAGCTCCATCTTGATACGTCGCAAGGAGTCTTGATCTGGCTCGAAAAGGGAATACTGGCCGTAGAGGTGCCTACACCGGAAGGCTGGCGAGGCAGAGCATGCATGAGATGGTGTCAGCTGGCGCCGGTCACCGTTGCACTGTTTGGAGTCACCTCCTGGCTCAAAAAGGCGGCCTCCAGGCTCCTACGGCCTAGGAAATGAACTCGTGCTTTCTGCTTGCCCTTTATATAAAGCATATCATATTCCGCTTGTTCTGTTCTCAAAACAAACCTTGATGTTTTGAGATTACTTGTAGCCTTCGCAGCAAAACGTTTGCGGCGGCATATCCACACACCAAAAGCACAAACCAGCTCCTTTTGCACCGACTTGCGATTTTCGACACCCTTGAATCTGAAATAGAACAATTGCACCACGCAAAACCCTTTCATCCTAGTCTCCTTGATATATCTCTTCCGAAATGGCTCGTGTTGTGAGACATCTCCATATTCAACTGATTGTCGCTTTCTGGTCTCCTAATCAATTTGCAGATACTCCCATTGAGGTCAAGGCGGGCGTCGATTGAATCTTCCGCGTCCCAGCAGCCGAGAACAGGTCTGGACATGAGGGACATAGGCGATGCAATCGATGGGGTCATCCAAGGCCAAGACACACGCCGAGCCAGTGCAACTCTTCTTGTCTCGCCACCTGGGCATTCGCGCAGGAGGTCTAGCCCACGGCCGGAGCCTGTCGTCCATAGAGTCGAAGACGAAGAGCTACCGGATGATGAGTTCCATCACCCGGCGTTTCAGCGACGGCTGTCTCAGGCCAGGAGTATGCTGGAGGATCTGACGCGGGTTCTTTCCAGCAGCTCCATCCACCTCGAGCCTGACTCCATTGTCAAGCGCCACCATCAGGAATCTGAGAGTCTCAGTAAATTCCAGCCGCTTTCGACACGGACCGTTGGACTTGTCGGCGAATCCGGGGTTGGGAAAAGCAGTCTCATCAACTCCCTCTTGGACCAGGACTCACTAGCACGAACGACAGGCAAAGGCGCTGCTTGCACGTGCGTGGTTACCGAGTATCACTTCCATCCCGCAGATGACTTTATTATCGACGTGGAAATGTTCTCTGAAGACGAATTGTGTGAGCAGCTGGCCGAGTTACTAGGCAGCTACAGGGCTTTCAAGTCGGGCGGTGGAGGGGAGTCCAAGGAGAAAGCCGAAATTGCCATCGATACATTCAGATCCATGTTTCGGGGAAAATTGCAGGATGAGGAATGGATTCTAACCGAAGCCGAGGGCACCGTACTGGACCAATTCCAGACCTGGGCGAAACAAGCCAGAAGCCTCGGCTCACCAGGCAGGCAGGTCGCCGAGACCCTGGAGGAATGTTCATCCTTACTCGTGCCACTCAGCTCAGAGCCTAACGATCCATCGCAGGCCTCAGTGTGGCCATACGTCCGGAAAATAAAGGTCTCCCTGAAGGCACACATTCTAAGCAAAGGGCTGGTGCTGGTTGACCTCCCCGGCCTCCGGGATTTGAATTCAGCACGCCGCAATATTACCCAGCAATATGTTGTCAAATGTCATGAGATAATCGCCATCTGCGGAATCAAGAGAGCCATAACGGACGTGGGCGTCAGGACCGTTTTTGAACTGGCACGACAAGCGCGGCTCGAGCGGGTGGGAATCATCTGCACGTATGCGGATGAGATCAATTTCAATGAGATACACAATGACTGGGACAACGAAGAGGCTCGACCAATTAAAGACTTCCAGCGATCTCTGAAGACTGTTGAAAGAGACATCGAGGAGATTAAAGAAGAATTGGCGACCTTCGACAACTTACCGAGGATGGATGCCGTAACTCGGAAAGAGAAGTTGGAATTTCTCGAGGAGAAGATGACGCTTGAAACTCGGCGCGATGGGATTGAATTCGATCTGCTGAGACACGCAATGACAACGCGGAACTCTCACGTCATTCAGGACCTCAGAAGAGAATACACAGCCCAAATACGGGGGGAAACCCTCCAGGTGTTCTGCGTTGGCAATAAGATGTACCAAGAAAAGCGATATCTGGACAAGTCTGTTGCCGGAAGGTCCCTCATTCTCTCTGGGATCATCGAGGTGCGGAGGCATCTGGCCGCTGTTGTGGGGGAGAGCCAACTGCGGGCGTCGAAGAATTTTCTCGAGCACCAGGTGCCAGCCTTGTTGCGAGACGTCGAACTCTGGGTGCAGTCCGGCGAGGGCAGTGCCTCAGCCGAGGAGAAACTGGCCATCAGAAATGTTCTTTGCAAGGTCGAAAACAAGCTTAAAAAGGTTAATTGAGCCCCCGTGACGCTGATCATGCATGGCCTGAATGCTGATAGACGACAGGGACTGACATCCAGAAGAGCACCAGTGAACACTATCAAGAGTTCACTGAATAACTCATTTGAGACCAACATTTGGGAACGTATGAACTGGTTCCTCTCAAACTGTGAGGAGTACATGCTAAATGAGCTCCTAGGTCGGCAGATACCTCAATGGACAGAAGCCTCCCAGGACGCATGCAAAGATTGGAATGAAGTGAGTCAATCGTCAGGATACAAAGTCGAATCGGATGAACTAATATACACGACTCTAGTGGCACCATAGTATTTGAACCACCTTCACATTGTTTCAGACACTTCTAGGTCCCAGGAACATTCTAACATCTATAGGCTCTTATGCTGCCTGGCTTCGGGCGCGTGGGGAGCATCAAACAGACAAGCGTGGAAAACGTAATTGGAACATGGAAGTGATTGAGAACATGGTCGCTGACATGAAGTCGCCTTGGGACAACCTCATATCGGATATTCGGGCCGAGAAGGTAAATATGAAACAGGGTGTAGTTGCTTGCTGGGAAGAAGCAATTGTCATCCTAGGTTTGTGTTCTCCAGGAATCCCTATGAATTGTTTAGCGTTCTCACATTTCTTGGCCGTACAGAATCCGAGTGGCCTGGTTCCAATGATGAGGGTGACGACATTGGCCAAGCTCTAGACGTCAGGAAGGATTTGCTCATCGACACGGTGGAAGATAAATTTGACCGCTTCAACGACCTAGTATCGTACGTGGCCCATTAGCAAGACTCCCATTACACCGGTGCCCTCAAGACACTGACAAAATGCAGACTTCTGCGCCTAGACACGCTCACTTGGCTGCCCGGTTCCATGGTAAGGAGGATCATGGACCGCGTCTGCAGAGAGGCGCTGCAATATTCCGGTGAGCTAACGGACCCGTACGTCATATCTGGTTTAGGCAAGCCGCTGATCAATGCTATAACAGGCCGTGGATGTACCAAGCTGCAGAGGGCAGTTGTCAATAGGACTTTTGCAAACGAAGACGTATTTCACAGTATCACGAGGGAGTTGCGACGATGCTTCCAGGATCACGCAGAGGGCATACAGCAGGAGTTGGCCGAGCTGATTTCAACGCACCTTGGCGCGGTACGGGCCACTCTGGATATCGTCAGAGAGGAAAATGCTGCGGAAGAGAACGAGAGGGACCCTGAATTTCGGCAGCGTGTGGCCGACGAAGTTACGAGGGCTAGGAGTCTTATGGAGATATAAGGCATGTATATGTACGGTGGAAACGCGGTCTGATGCCAGGCGGCATGGTGATTGATTGCGTGTGTTTCTCTTTGTTTGATTGATTGTCCGGGTTGGGACCAATCGTTGACCTTTCTGTCACTCATTTCTCAACCACTGTCACCGAATATGCTCCCTGGCTTATCCTCCGAGTACTTCCCTCGGTGACTCGGTGATGAAGTATGTATCAGTCACTTTCTACTTGTCTAGCGGACCTCCGATCTTTGATGGTGAATCTCCGATTGCCGCATTATTTGCAAGGTCTAGAGCTGGTACTTGGGCGATCGGCTTTGAAGCTCTATCCACCAACAGTTCGGCCCGACCCGCCTCATCCATCCGACAGAAAGCCATACGACTCGCACAGCAGATTTTACATGACGGACATACATAATGGAAGTGACTCTGTCTCACGCCACCCGGGTGCTGTTGGAAAGCATGGGATTTCAGCATGAAGACCTCGCCATGACACCTGCGCCGCAACTAATGCCTGGAAATGGCCAGGCCACGTTAGCTGTTGGTTCTATTCTTGGTCCATGACCCATGTATTCCACCCACCGACCACGATATCAACTCACCCAGTCGCATTGCCCACTTCATGACCTCCTGCAAGCCCGCCATGGCCTGTTCTAAGGCCATCAAGCCTCAATGTAGGGCCGGAAATGACTGATTTTCGTCTGAAGCTGTTGGACCCACGACATATTTGATTCTATTTCCGGTTGAATCGAAGCTTTAGTTGGTTCCCAGTCACTGGGCGACCGCCCCACTCTGCCCTATTCTTTGGCCGCCTGACACAAGACCACTGCCAGGACAAAGATGTCCGTACTGATTCCATCGGACTTGACTGAAGTCGTCACTACATCAGTAGACTATGGTATGGATGTTTCAAAAGCTTCTGATCACTATATATAGGTTCTCGTATGCCTCTAACTTTCCGAACAGTAGGCTTGTCACAAAAACCAGCCCTACAAACGAATTTCACAACAGTCTCCACCGTCTTTATCTGACAAATCAGAAATCACAATTTGTATCATCGTTCAGGAGACAAAATTCTCGGAAATGTCGTCTGAGTCCTCCAACCTGCATGCTAGGCCCCGGAAAGGTTCCTCTCAACAAGAGAGCTTATCGGCACAGGGGCGGAATCGGATGCAGAGCGCACAGATGTCAGGGGATGCACAGAAGCAGAAGTCAGCCAAAGACAGCCCAAAGGACCCATATTTAAAGGCATTGGAGGTAGCTAGGAAGTCATTTGAGGCAGCTCGGACGGAATGCCATTCTGCATGGAAGAAGAGTCTGGGCGAGGCCAAGCCTTCGTCCGAAGGGGCCTCCAAGGATCCGTACCTTAAGGCATTTGAGGCAGCTCAAAAATCCTCTCGCTCTGTGTTTGAAAAGGGTCTGAGTGAGGCCAGAGCCGAGTATGAACGATTCTCAAAGGATCCATACCTTAAGGCATTTCAGGTATCTCAGGACTTCTGTCGCGACATATGGAGAAAGGGCATGGGCGACGCCAGGCCATCGTCCGAATTGCATGACTGTGCGACACTTGTCGACATTTTGAGCCAGGCGCGATTCAGCCAAATCGAGAAGATCGTGGTCATCGGCCTCGAGGATCCTCATCTCGAAAATGTCCGCAAAAAGTTGCCCCTCCTCCAGAACGGCGAAATCGAGCCAGATGGTCTGGGGGTGTCTTGGGAACAGGCCGCGTTCTTCAGAAAGATACAGGTCATTGGAAGAATACGACATCTCTACGAAGATAAGCGACAAGTTCATCTCAGGATTGAAGTTGAAGATAATGGCTTCACTGAACAATTCAAAAAAGTCCTCCAGCAGAAGGTTCTTGGCTTCGAAATCAATATCACGCCAAACGCGAAAGGGAGTTGCTCCCAGACTACACTTCTGTATGATGTGAGATGGGCCGAACGAGCTTTACAAGACGTCATTGATACTCTGGCATGTTGGCGTCGCTTACCTGCAGCGGTTTTGGCTAGGAATGAAAGCATCAAACTCCACCCGGAATGCAGGGATCCAACGATTGCTCCGTAAGTTCCACAGCCAGTCTCTGGCCATACTCCGCCAGGGAGTCCCCCTACACTCTGTGGAAAGACAATTCAAAGAAAAGTACTAAATGACCATATTTGCTAGAATCGTTAAGAAAGAGTATCACCTAATCTCACTGGTTAGTAGACTGATGCATGAATCGACGCAAGGAACCGAGGTAAATCAAGGAAAGACGAAAATCGAAATTAAACGTGCGATGGCAGAGGAAGAGACGGAAATGACAAAGAAGGACTACACGGGCCAGAATCCCCTCCACACCTGGCACACTCCCACGTTCGCGTTGGAATCAAACATGATCCTCCTCTGTCGCAAGGACCTGGTGAAGCTCGCTCCACTGCAAAACATAGATCCGAAGACGTTGAAGCATGTGGAAGGTTTTATGCCTCCACATAAGGCTGGTCGTGTCAACCGAGGGATTGTGTACCGTCCATTCAAGGAGACCAACACGCAGGAGAAGACTGCTCAGGTGAAGTGATCCCGGCTGGGAGTTCGCGCCCTTGAAGAATGGGAAGCTCCGTTTGGAGTGCGCACCTGGCGTGTTTGAGGGTTTCGATGGCATCTCTAAAAGATTTTGGAATGGTCGACTCTTTTAACATTATTTACGAAAACGTTATGATATTTTTTTGATCAGTCTATGGATGAGAATCATGGAATCTACTACGGCATCTCACTTTTGAGGCTCGTTAAATGCTCGTGCTCATTCTGTTGCAAAACACTTAGTTGCCGCCGAGAGCGATCAAGGCGCGCACAGTCATGGGACCCGCGTCGCCCGCTGGGAATGCGGACAAGCTGTGCCGCGCTCGCATCCGGCGATCGAAAATATGGGAGCATAGGAGTTCGACATTGCTGTTGGTTGATATTGGGGAGGGAGGGAGGTGGGGGACTGTACCTCCGGCAGGATAACCGTCTCCTGCTGTGTTTACATCGCCTCACCATCGCCTCGCCAGTTTAATTGAAAAAGGGGGATCTTGAGGAGAAGCAGAGTCTTGAAACGAAAAACAGCCTGTTTGGTTAGATCGCTCTTGCCTGAGGTGATTATGTTGAAATGGGAAAGACCGTAAGGGGGAACTTCTTTTCAAGGACCGGTCCTTCTGAGGGAGGCATGGTACTACATTCCTACCGTTTTCAAAAAAACCCCACAGGGAGCGCTACGATATCTTCTGCCTCTGTTTTGCCATCACCCACCCACATCACATCGCTTCAATCAATTTTGTCAACATGGACTCCTGCTCAGATCTAGGTATCAGCGCGTCTTCCGCCTTCTCAGATTCAGATACGCCTTCCGCCCCAGTTCCGAGCGTCACGACGACTCCCGCCTCGAAACCGCCTGTCGTCATTGTTTCCACCCCGGATCCGAGTGTCAACGTGCCCGTCGCCTCGGCTTCGGCTGTCAAACCCAAGACGCCAGGTGTGAAGACGGTAGGATTCATAGGCCTCAGTACGTGCGGAACAAGAGGAGTGTGCCTGCGTCCCGCGATCTCGCTAACACAGAGTCTTTGCTATTGCCGCAGACGAACTAGTCAGGGCCATCCTGAAAGGGATCAAGCGCACTAACTTGAGAGCCCCGAGCGCGGACCGTCCATTTCCCAGGGCGGAATATCTGGCAAGCAAACAGCCAGAGGATCGTGGCGCCGGGGGAGAGGATGGTCTCGTAACTGTTCTGGCCAAACATTCCGTCAGCCTCGAGGTCCTGCAGGAAATGAACGTCCAAGTCGCAATGCGATCCGATCTCATCTTTCTGGCCACCGCACCAGACAAGGTGAATACAATCCTCGCTGAGCTGAGAGCGGCAAATGCCTTGTCGGGGAAGGTGCTCGTGAGCCTGATCGCTGGAGTCACCATAGCCCAGATGGAGGAAGCCCTGTTTTCCTGGAACGGTTCCCAACTTCCTGTACAGCTATCATCGCCGTGCTGCATCCTCCGCGCAAGGCCGACCATGGCTTCCTGGCTGGCCAAGTCAATTACAGCCATCTCCCATCCCAGCGACCGATCCCAATCCAAAGAGGCTTTAGACCTCGTGGACTCCTTCTTTTTGAGTGTAGGATCCATTTACCACTTTCCCGAGCCCCTGATAGACTCCGCCGCGGTGCTCTATGGAGAAGCGCCGGCGTTCTTTGCGCTCTTCTGCGACGCCATCGTCGACGGCGCCGTCGTCGGCGGGCTCAATCGTGGGCAGGCGGAGAGAATGACCGTGAAGGCTCTGGAGGGCACTTCCGATATGTTGTCGATCCTGGAGAAGCCGTCCTCGATGCGAGAGAAGCTGTGCGCGAGTCCTGGGAACACGTCGGAGTGTATAATGGCTTTGGAGAGGGGGGGCGTCAGGGGGAAGATCTCGACGGCTATGTGGGACTGCATGCTCGCTGCTCTTTCTCCAAATTGAAAGGGAAGCTGAGTCTCTCTACAATCAGAATCTTTCCCACGGTTAATCAGTGTTTCGACAGGGCTTGGAGGGGAGGACAGGGTGTTTCGTTTTCTGCTCTTTTTCATTTCTTTTCTTACTATCTTTCTTGCTCTGACCGCGGCCCTCGTCCGCCACGAGTTCAAGGGACTAGCGAAGAAAAGCTGCCAGTTGCGAACTGACAAACTGTATCATACAAACACTGTTTCTGGTACAAGCGATAGATAAATACTACTTAGTTACATCAACACGTAACCCACAAATTGTCTAGCCCACGGATCCTTCACCATATCCTTCATCTCACCCAGGGTCACAGACAAGCCCCCTACGTCCTGGCTCACACCATGAAAGCAGCAGCTTGCCGCGTCCCACCCCACCTCGACCGGCTCCCGGGCTCCTCTCTGGACCGTCGGGGCAAGAACAGCTCGCAGCATCGAGCCCTGTGCCGAAAGCTCATCAAACAGCTCAGCAACGTCCCCGATATTCCGCTCGCTCCTCTCGCCCGCCAACCTCCAACCCTTTGCACGATTATTCCAAACCAGCTCCTGTCGCTGGGGCGGGTGGGGATCCTCCTCGGCGGTGACTATTATCCTGAGCAGGCGGACGAATACGTGCGTGTCCCGGGACTCTGGCTCCTGCGGGTCTGTGTCGGGAGGGATGGGGTCGGAGAATCTGACGCGTCGTGCTCTGTTCCAGTTCGGGGCGTTGCGTGGCTTTCTGGGCCTTCCCCTCCGTCTTCTGCTTGTTGGCTGAGGATGGGTCGGGCTCGATGGGTCCCTTTGGGGTGTGTCTGGAACGGGTCGGACCAGCTCGGGAGGATCTGTATGTGGGAGGGCACCGTTGACTGCTCTTGCTGGGAGATCACCCCTGGGCGGCGTTTGGCAGCAACTGCTTGCTGGTGGGCTTTCTGTCTTGATAGGCTCCGTGTGTGAGGTAGCTGGCGCGTTTGAGGTCTCTGCCTTGCCTCTAGCCGTCGTGATGTCTCGACGAGGCTGATGAGGCGGGTGGGTCATGTCTTTGTCCGAGACACAGTCCTCATTTGCCACCAAAGGCGTTCCGCTAAGAGGGGCAACGGCATTTCCTTCGAAATGGAACGCCAAGTCCTCTTCATCCCTTTCGATGCTTTGCCACAGGCCGTCTTCTCTCCGCGTACTGATCAGGGGTTCGGTGTGGCGATGTCGAGACTGCTTGTGACGCTTTCCACCTGACCCGCCCATCCTGAAGGCTTTTTTTCTGTTTTTCTTTGGAAGGCTGAAGAGTGTAACGACCAAATGCACGCTTTGTGTCACGATGAAAATGAAATCGATTAGATCTGTACCGTACGTACTCTTAACGCCACGCACTTTGCTGTCGCGGGTCGCCGTGCAGTTCCGTGCAAACGGAGCCTGTTCCTTAACAGTGGCTATCTGAGGCTCGGCCAACCTGAGCGCAACATCAGATAGTGGTTGTTTACCCAGTTACCAACGCTGCCCACCCCTGATCAAAGCAGCTGTCCAGCTCGTGCTATGAGATTCACGACGCAGATTTTCTTTAGAACAGATACTGGTAGTGCGAATACCGGAGTGGAGGCCATGTCGAGCAGGCACGGCCAGTATCGCATACATAAAGTACCTACTCACCTGCAAGGCCGACTTTAGAAATACTAATCACCCGGCAAGAACACAGCCCAAAAGTCCCTGACGTCCTACCACATTTTTGCATGTGCTCCTCCCGTGTCTTCATCTATTAATTAGGATTTTGTCTGAGTTGAATTGAGCAAGGTGACATGGGTTGCCTACTCTACTTGTCTCGGAGGCCCTGACTCAAATTCTTCTTCTCCCAACAACACCAGGTCGGTAGTCTGTCAGGGCTCCAGTCCAGAGAGTGTGGCGATGGCTCCAAGGACAGAAACATCAAGTTAGAAATGGTCGTAGGGCATGAGGGAGGTTTGATGAAGCACGTCGCTTCAGAACGGATGGAGCGAGAGGGTAAAACGAACGAAGAACACAGCTGAGAGGCATGGAAGTGGGCCAAGTTGAACGTACAATGAATGAATAGCCACAACCGTATGTTAGTGAAAACATCATTTCAAATCCAGCCAGTTTTGAGTTGGAGTAGCAAGTTAGTGTAAATGGTGCTAGATGAGTTATTTCAAACTTGTGACCTGTCCTTAAGTCGGTACCCTTCAGGGCATAAATCATTAGTTACGTAGGTTTCAAAGGTACCACCATTTTATGACTCCGAGATACCAAGTTAATTTACAGTAAAGGCTAGAGTCTGTGAGTCAAAGTGGAATGACCTGTCAAACACGAAAGCTTGTTGCACTTCCTGGCTGCAAGCCTGGTATCCTCCCTTATGCTTCAGGCACGGAGACCTACATGCAGCTGCCCGTACCCGCATCCGCCTGCTGTCATGCTGGTGTGTTGTGTCTGGCAGCAGTCGGAGGAACTTGTGGAAGAGCCATGGGGGGACGGAGGACCATAAATAAGATGGACAGTACCACACAGAATGCAAGCCATCTGAGCTGCCTTCAGAAAGTTGTGGGGTCATTTTGCTGAACTGAAAACGCCCAAGAGGTGCAACTGACTGATCACCTGGGCAGTGTTTGTCCGTTTCACTTGTTTCTAACAATGAGTCCTGTGACTGTGTCCATGGTAGGCCTCATGCATGGACTGCGGGGAAAGTGCAGGCAAAGTCCGTCCCTCCTTCTTCAAGCTCCCCCCAAGCTCAGCTCAAACCCAAGCTCCAGCTCCAGCTCCAGTTTCCACCCGTCCCGCACCCCAGGCATCAGCTCCACGTTCTTGATGCCCTTGGTGTCAAATCGCCAACCTTTCCACCTCAACTTAACCTTCACTCAGTTTGTTTTGTCCTTTGGTCCAGTCCACAGGGAAACTAACCTTTGGAGTTTCCAGACGCAAGTGTTGACAATCCTCTCTCACACATTAGCGTCCGACCTGCCTGACCGCAACTCGCCGTCTCGTCACCCCCACTGCCACCCTTCCAGCGATTGAACCACCAGCCCTCCTTCTCGTGGCCTAGCCCTGCTTGGTTCACAAACGTCAAGGTTGTTCGATGTACCGTTTCTCAAGCTAATCGGCCATCAGCACCATTGCAGCCAGCCAACATGGAGGTTCATACGCACGGTTGGCCTCAGCATCTGCCTGAGGATGCCATGAAGAAGAGGCTCCAGCCTTGCATGGACGTTCTGGGCATCGAAGGGGACACTTTCATCTGCGACAAGCCTCGGAACCAGCCTTGGGCCAACATAACCTTTCTCCATGCCGCCCAGGCGCAGTCATTCCTGCAGAGACATGGCACACAATTCCTCCCATCACAGAACCAGGCGAACACTGGACCCACCCTGAATGGCTTCGGCAATCAGAGGCGACAGAGGGGTGTGCAACGCAAGGCCAGGCTGCAGCTCATGGGCTGCCACATCTTTTGCTCCATGAGCAACAAGAAAACCTCCAAGCCCAACGCCGTTCCTGGAAAGCCCGACGAGATCACCCTGCGAGTCTTGAAGCACGCCGCTGCAGAGAAGACGAACCCGAGTCGGAGAATCGAGACAGCCAAAGGCCCGCTGGTCTTCGATGTCACTTCGATCAGCTGCGGGCACACGGCCTTCGACGGGGACGAGCTCGTCTACCTTCCTGAAGTCGAATTCCAGGATGTGGGTACTGCAAAGTTCACCAAGCAGACTTTGCTCATCAAGCTCCAAAGTCATCACGTTATCAAGATCCCTCTGGAGACTGTCCAAGATCTCGTCTGCAGCTTCCAGCATACCCTCACGATCACCCTCGCCGAAGAGCCCTCCTTCTTCCAGGACCTCAGCGAGATGGATGGCCCCAGCGAGTTAGACACCTTAATGAGGGAGCTCTTTATCTCAGCCGTTGGCCGACTTGGGAACTCCGGGCCAACCCGCACGCGTCTGTGTGCCCTCGACAGTCAACATGCCAAAGTCGTCGGCCAGTGTCTCGTGTATCAACTGCGAGTGACAGGTGACAACCTCCAGCGCAAACTTTGGTCGCTGAAACGCCACGACGTGGTCCCCTTTGTGTCGTACGATCTGATCACCCAGAGGACCGCTCCCCTGCATCTTGGAGCTTCTTCACTAGCCATGAGCAAGCTAATGAAAGAACTCGCCGTCGATGCCTACCCAGACCAACTACCCTTTGGCATTTTGTTCCAGCTACAAGCCATGGCAGCCAATGCCTATTACCACCCGGGGACGGTCTTGGCACTGGCAAAGGAACTGCGCCGGGTCTTTCTAGCAGACAAGGCAGCTGGCAGGAGGCCCATCTCGGTTGACGCCATGAAGAAGCTCATGAAGGAGACGCCGTGGCCCAAGCCTCATGGCGATCCAACAGTTTTCGAGGTTCAGGCCATCGTGGAGTACCTTCGGGAAGAGGAAGACAAGATGGTCAGCAACGAGGTGTTTCGGCAAGGGCTCATGGCCCCAACCCAGAACCTGGCGCTGATCCACAGAGTCACCATCACCCCGACTCGGAGCAGTCTACATGGCCCAGAACTCGAGACGAACAATCGAATCCTCCGCAAATACCCGGACCATCACGAATACTTCCTACGGCTCCAGTTCTGCGATGAAAATGGCGAGGACCTCTTCTTCAATCCCAAAGTCAGCAATGAGGAGGTGTATAACAGATTCAGGGAAGTATTCCGTAAAGGCTTCAAGATTGCCGGCAGGAAGTACGAGTTTCTCGGATTCTCGCACTCTTCTTTGCGATCTCATTCGGCATGGGTAAGTCTTCCCTTCCTTCTATTTCATTTCTCTCCCTGTGTCTTGAGATCATTTTGGTGTGGACTCCGCCTGCGGATTGTTCTTTTGCTTTTGTTTCGCATTTGCATACATTTCAATTAACAACACCATTAGTTCATGGCTCCTTTCCTCGCGAATGGCATTCTACATTCCTACTTTAACGTCATTGGCGACTTAGGACATTTCAGTGACATTCGTTCGCCTGCGCGATGTGCCGCTCGAATCGGCCAGGCTTTCTCTGAGACACCATACTTCATCCCATTAGATGATTGCGGTGTCACCGTCCGCTTGATGCAAGATGTGGAGCGGAATGGCCGGGTTTTCAGTGACGGTGTCGGTACCATGTCTTTGCAAGTGGTCCACAACCTCTGGGATGTCATCCCCCAGACGAAATCGGCACCAACAGCTTTCCAAGTTCGATTCAAGGGTTCCAAGGGTATGCTTGCCCTAGACACTAACTTGACGGGGTCCGAGATACGCATCAGACCATCCATGAAGAAATTTGAGAGCAACGACGCGCCCAATCTCGAAATATGCGACATGGCCTCCAAGCCAATTCCCCTGGTGCTCAACCGCCAAATGATCAAGATCTTGGAAGACATGGGATGCGCCAGCACTTGGTTCTTCCGCATGCAGAACATGGAACTCTCCAGGCTTCGGGAAGTCACAGCAGATGTGTATAATGTGGCCAGATTCCTGAAACACCAGAGCGTGGGCGACACAATGCGACTCCATCGCCTGATCTCACTCTGCGAAAACATGGGCGTCGACTACCGCAAGGACAGATTTCTTCGCTCGGTAGTTGAGGCTCTGGTACTGCGCGAACTGCGCCTGCTAAAGCACAAGGCGAGAATCCCCATTCGGACGGGCATCACCCTGTTCGGCATCATGGATGAGACCGGCTTCCTCCAGGAGAACGAGGTCTACGTCACCTACGATACCAAGGGCGATCGCTTCGACGAGCCGCCCGGTCCCGGACCTTTGATCGTGACCAGGTCCCCAGCTCTGCACCCGGGTGATATCCAGGTTCCGTGCAACGTTATACCTCCACCCGGGAGCCCACTCCGAGAATTGTCGAATGTCATCGTCTTCAGCCAGCACGGCCAGCGTGACCTCCCATCCAAGCTGTCAGGAGGTGATCTCGACGGCGACATCTTCAATGTAATCTGGGATGAAGAGGTCATGCCCCAGCGCACTTTCGACCCCGCAGACTACCCCCGCGTGGCACCGGTGGATCTTGGTCGTAAGGTCGAGCCAGAAGACATGGCAGACTTCTTCATTGACTTCATGAAGCTGGACCATCTCGGTGTCATCGCAACGAGGCACATGATTCTGGCGGACCAGCACGACGAGGGCACACCCCATGAGGACTGCAAGAAACTGGCCGGGATGCATTCTACTGCGGTCGACTTTTCCAAGACCGGCGTAGGCGTGAACCTGAAGGAATTGCCTCGTGCGAACAAATTCAGACCTGACTTGTGAGTTTTGCATCTCTACTACCCCTGTTGTACATCAGCTTCTAGACCCCCATCTGGTCAAGGCTCTCACATTCTGGCTTTCCCTTCTCTTCCTGTTCTTATGATCAGCTTCGTCCCTCACACCTTTCCCGTTTGCTATTGTCATCAGCGAATCACGATTGTGTACTAATCACTCCATGCAGTCTTGCTCCGGGTCCAGAGTCCCGCGTAGTGGATAAATCTACCATCGAGCTGGACCAGTACATTATTGAAGAAGCCGAGGACGAGGAAGAAGACCAATACAATCGCCAGCGCCACGTCTTCTACAGATCCGAGAAACTACTTGGTCACCTCTACCGTGCAATCGACGAACAAAGGATTTGGCACGAGGACATCAAATCCAAGCTGCCCTCCACGGACGGCCCTTCCTTTTGGGACGACTTCTTCACCAAGACCCACCCGCGCTACGAGGCCATCGTCGAGGACAGGCGCGGCTGGGTCGTCCGCCTCGAGACGGCGCGCGAGATCCGCGGATGGTACGAGGACGCGGTGTCAGCGGCGATGGGCCAGTTCTCGACGCACCCGACCAAGCCACTGACGGAGCTGGAGGTGTTCATCGGCAACGTCCTCAACAAGTCAGGCGTGCAGACGCACCGGCAGCGCGACAGCAGCATCAAGCTCAAGGACGAGATGGGCCGGATCGCGACGTGGATCACCGGCCAGATGCGCAAGGTCAGCCACGACCCGGCGGGCGAATCGGCTCCCCTCACGGGGTACCAGACCCAGTTCGACAACCTACACCTGTGCCTTGCCTGTGTTCACGCCGGCTGCGAGGAGACCGCCGGACCGAGGGAGAGCAGGTTCGAGGAGGACATGCAGAGCTTCAGGGTCGTTGCGGCTTGTTCGCTGCTGTCGGAGATTAGCCTGTTTGAGATGGGACAGCAGCGTGGCGGCGGTGGCAGTGGTGGGGGGTTCGTGGGGGTTGGTGGTGGTGGCGGCCGGCGGAATGCTGCTGCTGCCATGAATGGGAGGGGTAGGTATGCGATGGTACCGCCGCCGCCGCCAGAGGGGAGTCTCCCGAATTGAGGTGGCGTTTTTTTTGGGGGGGAGGACGAGTGACAGTTGAGGGAGATTCATGGCTTATATGAAAAGTACCGGGATTTGTAGGAACAATACAACCGTTGTTCTGGGGGGAAGAGGGTAGATTGCTGTGGAAATAACGATTGATGGTAAAGCAGGAAGAAATCTTTAGTCTGACAACGATTTTGTGGGTTTGAGTGCAGTCTCAGGGGCCGTACGCCCGGCCCGGCTGTGGCCAATCAGAAGGGCCGGTCTGGCTTAGTTAGCAGGGCCGCCGGCTACTACACCAAGTACTTTGGCGCCTATAATGGCAATGACTTTTTTTCTTCCTTCTATAGCAAGAATCAAACCTATATCTAGACAATACGGCTTTTGCTTACCTATTTACACGTATAAAGACCCCTAACTTATAGCATTAAGGCTGTTGAATGGCTTCTGCCATATGGCGTAAATGTACGTACGTACGTATCTGTGCAATTGGTTCTGAATTCGTTGATGTCTGTCTGAACTATGAAACAAGCAGGGAAGCTCGTACACAGACCTCTTAGGTCTACAAGCACTCCCTTACTAGATTAGTCATCCTCCCTAGCCAATATAGCTATGTACGATCAGCCTCAGTACTATTCCAACACTAGGGGTCTTTTGTTTTCTGATCACACACTCCCTTTAGGCCAGTCGAGCAGGTTAAATTACTCATACACCCTTTCCCATAACAAATGAAATCACCCTACCCAGGCAGGTTATGCTACCATGGTTTTGGTAGGCGTACGGTGTAAGTAAACCCCTAATTAGTAGTCCACATCAAGTACCTTTCACACTAACTTTTTCAACCTTCTTTTAGTACCCTTTCTAACCTACTTTCTAACCACTTTTTCTCACGACTTTTATCATACTAGCCAGAAGGCTAGAAGGAACTATTACCTGTGACTCACTTGTATAAGTAACCTCTTTTTCCAGCCAGCTGGAGTGGTCTATACACAGCGCCCTTCTAGTACCAGCACAAAAACCCCTTCGCCTTTACCTTCTACTTCAGCCTTCCCTCTCTTCTTCTCCATTACACGACACTCTCTCTCTTACACACACACACACATATACCTTGTATATTATATAATCTAAACATCTTCAAAACTTACCTTCATCATCAAACTTCTTTATACGATGTCTAATTATAGTTCTCGCTCTTCTTTACACAACCCTCGCAAGTTGCCTCTCTCACAGCATACTTTGCCTACTACTACGCCTATGTCTATGGTTATGTCGCCTGCTTAACAAGTAGGTCCAGCACAGTCCCCTCTTACACCTCTCTTTAGCACTCTAACCTCCGTCCCTAGTCCGACTCTATCTACACGAATTATAACCCTTCCAACTAGTTACTTTATAAATCATACCTTCCTATCCTCCATTATCATTAATATTTATACACCCTTTTTCTACTATTATTTCTATTCTAACATCTTAAAGGATTCTAAGTATACAATTACCATACTCCCCTTACATAATATACGAATTTTATATAACGTTAACATACAACTAGTTAACATTATCATGCAAATTATTTATCATCCAAGCTACTTTTATACAATCCTTATTCAGTCACATAGTCAAGATAGTAAGCAATGTACTAAATACTTACACAGTTTACCCAATACACGCCAGTTTAAGGGGTATTTTTAGCTACCTGGATTTCAGGGGGGTACTTATATAGGTTACATCTAGCAGTTACAGGGTTACCAGTACCCTTATTATAAGAACTACTAGCTACGCGGAGCCTATGCTTATAGAGGAGGTCGTGGAGGTCATAGTAGTAGAGGTAGAAATAGTCCAGACAATAGTAGCCTAAGATCCTCTCATAGCCTAGTAACCTTAGAGGGTATTAAGTAGGAGATTAAGTAAGAGGATACAGGTTTCGTGATTAATCTATATACCTTTAGATATATAATCAAGTAGGTATATCCTAGATCTTAGGTTTATATAATAATTTTCCTATACATTATAGCTAAAATTTAATTCTCCTCTCACTACCTTTTCTTTATACAAATACTCTCTAGTAATTATGAAAAGTTTCCTGTTATATAGTTGCTAAATCTTATAGCCTCCTAGGGTTAATCCTTAGCTAGCCTTATATAATTCCCTTAGGTCCTAGGTATAGCCTTTAAGGTTTATTATATAGCTTAAGGTATCCTAGTTCTATCCTAAGGAGTCCTAACCATGTCTTAAGGTATCCTGGTTATATTCTCATACATCCTGAAGTATCCTGGCTATATCCTTTATATATCCTGAAGTATCCTGGCTATATCCTTTATGTATCCTGAGGCTATCTTATAGCTATCCTAGGCCTATCCCCCTTCAGTCCTTAAGTTTTTATATAACTATCCTGCAGCTTTTTCTTCTTATCCTCATACCCTCTAGTTAAGTACTCTCCTCTTGTTCTCGTACCTTCTAGTCAAGCACCTCTCCCTTTATTTCTCCTTATAATCATGCCTTCCTCCTCTTTTAGTAGAGATAATAAGGGTATTAACTAGTTATATAGTCTAGTTAAAAAGATACTAGCTTTTTAGCTAGAGACCTAGGTTTAATCCCTAATATGACTCTATACCTAAATTATCTCTATCTTTTTACCCTTATTTCTTCTAGCTAAAGTACTCTATATATACCTCTACCCTAACCTTTAAAGTACTTGTTAAGATTAGCTTTTCTAATACTCTATTTAGTACCTTCTTTATATAAGTATTAGCTAGGTTATCTTTCCTATTAATCCACTATACTTTAGAAATTTCTTTCTTTTTATATACTTTCCTTAGTAATATAATGTTAATTATTAGTCTCTTCTCATCTATTATACCTAGCCTAACTAGATAGTTGTATAGTAATCTTGAATCTATATAGATAATAACTAGAATTCTTGGCATTTCTAGACAGCTTATAATCTAATTAAGTATTATACTAAGTATTATACTACTATTAAATCCAGTCATTATCCCATATAGCTTACTTACTAGTATACTTTAGGTTACTCTTTTATACTTAGTTAAGCTCTAATAGATGATGTTTTTATAAATTTTAAAGTCCTCTCTTATATAGCTAGTTTCTATTACTAGTATAATAATAAATCCTAGCTATGAGCTAAGATTTATATTATTAGTAAAAGACCTATCTATAAAAATATAGAGCTTTGTATGTTTAAGGTCTAGTAGTATAAATGTTATTTCTCTTTTAGGATTTTCTAATTATTACTTGATTTATATGTTGAGTACCTCTATATCTTTCTTCTCAGGATTCTTGATTTATATAGCTACTAATAGGTTGTATACTGCTTCTGGTTGATATATTAAAGTAATATATATACTCCTTGTATGTTGTGTAATGTATTGTTGGGGTCTATCTTCTGTTTCTGGATTGATTAGGCGAAGGTTTGTAATTTATCCCTTCTGTATAAAGGTAATGTTGTCTTTATTAAGTTTAATCCTTCCTCTATTGAATTTAATTGGCTGTTATGGTTCTAGTATTTACTTGTCCTTTATATAGAACTTCTTCTTCTCTAATTTCTTCTCTTCCCTCCTAGAGAATAGGGGTGTTGTAAACCTAAATGTATTATCTATCTACATTCCAACTAATCTAAATTTATACGGCTTATTTATAGTAAATAGTAAATATGGGTTGTATGTGGAAACCTTTATTTCTAGGGCTTTAGTATGGTGTGAGTAGTATGTTTTGTACTAGTATAGGCCTGACTCTGCTAGCTTGTATAATGGCTTCTAGATTAGAAGAATTATTCTTAGTAGATATCTATTGTATAATTTGGCTAGTAATTCTACTAAGATAGTATGTATGAGTAGGTTGCGTGATTATGTATAGGCTTAGGTAATGTCTCTTAATTCCCCTTGGTAGTTAAATTATTATACGAGGGTTGGTCCTAGTGTAAGGATTAGTCTTTAGCTTATCCTCTGGATTATTAGGGCTTGGGTTAGAATTACTTTTTTCTTTAAATCTCTATATTCTTGTATAACTAGCCTAGACTTCTTTATTAGCTTAGTCGACCTATTCTTTACCTCTTATACTATTCTTGTCTTAAAAATCCAGAGTCTACTATGTTGTCTTGCATTATACTAAATGAATTAAAAAATATCCTTACTAGCTAGTATATCTATTTCTAGTATATTAGACTCTTTGAATAGTCTTCTAGGAGTAGTAATGATGTTATCTTGGTATAGTTTGACTACTAAATTATATAAGTCTTTCTCCTTCTAGGTAAGGAAAATGCTTAGTAACTACTATATATATGTAATAAATGTTAGTTATATAGTAGCCTTGTGGGAGTGTCTTTTTCTCCTTGGTTAAATAGCTTATATAGTAGCTTTCTTTAGTTATCTCCTTTTTTTTAGCTAGGGTTGTTCTTGTATAATAGGCTAAGGGGTATCTAATTTGTCTTAGGGTATGGCTTCTACTATATAGTGATATAGCTTAATATATATTATCTATAACGTGGTTGGACAGTCAGCCGCGCAGGACACATGCCCGCGCACTTTTGCTAACTCCGCCAACTTTAGCCAGCCCTGGTACCCACCTAGGGCAAAGGAATTAATGAAAGTTGGCACCAATTGGTGCCAACTGATTTAAATTCCTTATTTCTAATCAATTTAGTCAATTTGGAGGCATGGTGGGGTTGCAGTGCTAGTCTGAAAACTTAAAGTTTTGGTGAGCGGGTTTGTTTTTGGTGCGAATCGCGTCCCCATTTTTCGCGTCAGTCTCGCATCACTCTACCTACTTAAATATTCAACACGCTAGAAATCAACATCCACAATGCCAATCTACTCGAAAGAAGATAAAATCAAACTATCACTTCAAGCAATCGAGAATTCTAAAAAAAATCAAAAGAAACCCTTGAGTAGACGTCAGGCTGCTCGGATCTTTCATATCCCTGAATCTACTCTACGTGACAGGATGAACAACCGACCCCGGCGTGAAGAATCACGCGTCGAGAAGCATAAACTTGACCCAATTGAAGAGCAAACACTTGTTCAATATATCATTGAGCAAGATGCACGAGGATTCCCAATGCGACTTTCTGGTGTGGAAGATATGGCCAACCTCCTGCTGGCGTCGCGTGATGGCAAGCCTGTTGGCACCAGATGGGCACGACGCTTTGTGGATGCACAACCAAGCTTGAAAACAAGATTCTCTCGGCCTTACGACTACCAGAGGGCCCTCTGCGAAGATCCTGAGGTCATTGGAAACTGGTTCCGACTACTTCGCAACATGATGGCCAAGTATGGGATCACAGATGACGATCTCTACAACTTCGACGAAACTGGCTTCATGATGGGCCAGATAACCTCAACCCTGGTTGTTACACGCTCTGATCGGCATGGAAAGGCTAAATCTATACAGCCTGGAAACCGTGAATGGGCAACAGCTATTGAATGCATCAATGCAAAGGGCTGGTGTATCCCGCCATTCGTCATTGTCCAAGGCGCCTACCACCTTGCAAACTGGACCACAGAGTCGGGTTTTCCTGCCGATTGGGTAATCAAGCCTACTCCAAATGGATGGACGGATAACAAGACTGGTCTAGAATGGATTCAGCACTTTAATAAGCATACAATTAAGCGAACAATGGGCAAATACCGGATGCTCATCCTGGATGGACACGAGAGCCATGTATCAGCAGAGTTCGAACAGTACTGCAAGGAAAACAACATTATCCCTATTAGCATGCCACCACATTCATCTCATCTACTCCAGCCATTGGATGTTGCATTATTTTCGCTATTGAAGCGTGCATACGGCGATGAGATCAACCTCTTCATCCGGGCATCCATCAACCACATCACCAAGTCCGAGTTCTTCATTGCGTTTAAGGCAGCCCACGACAAGGTCTTTACGGAAGAAAACATGAAAGCTGGGTTCAGAGGGGCTGGAATTTCTCCATGGGACCCAGATTCTGTCATTTCCAAGCTGGATGTCCGCCTACAAACTCCAGTACAATCCCTCCCTGTGTCACCATCGAAATGGGAATCACAAACACCTTCCAATGCCCACCAGACTGTCCAGCAATCAAGTTTTATCAAGGGCAAGATCTCAGCCCATCAGGGCAGCTCCCCTACACCAATTATCCAGGCAATTGAGAAGTTTACAAAGGGTGCACAAGCAATGGCGCATCAGATCACTCTTTTGAATGATCGGGTCCGTACCCTTGAGAAGGCTAATATTGGGCTCGCCAAGCGCCGGAGGGCCAAAAGAAGTCGGGTCCAGCTTGGAGGGGCACTTAGTATTGAGGAATCTCAGGTGATAATTGAAGAAAAACAAAAGGGGAAGCGGCCGGCTGGTGAAATGGCTGGTGGTGCTGAGGAGGCGGACCGCGGCGGACCGAGCAAACGACGATGTGGCAACTGCGGCGAGACTGGGCATAACGCAAGAACTTGTGAGAAAGATGCAGAAGAGTCTAGTCAGTCAGATTCAGAGTGTATAATAGTACATTCTTAAGCGGACCGCGTCGGACCGCCAAAATAGTTGATTTGGCTGGTGTAGATTGAGGTTGATTCTGCATGGTTGAAATGCTCCATTTTGGTGGGGAAGCCGATTTTCCCACCAAAAGTCGGCCACTTTAGACTGGCACTGCAGCCACGCTAACGTCTCTAAATTGACTAAGTCGATTGAAATTGAGCAATTGAGACCAGTTGGCACCAATTGGTGCCAACTTTTATTGATTCTATTGCACTAGGTGGGTGCCAGGGCTGGCTAAAGTTGGCGGAGTTAGCAAAAGTGCGCGGGCATGTGTCCTGCGCGGCTGACTGTCCAACCACGTTATCTAAATTAGTCTATTTATTATACCTACTATAATTATATGTCCCTTAATACTATCGACTTTATATAGTCCCTTCTACCCCTTGTTTTCTTTTTAGATTAGGACTTTATTTTGAATTAGTAGGGATAGGGTAGATTAGAGGTTTAGTCTATTTCTAGTATTAATTATATAGTTAACTTTAACTTCTACCCTAATTATACGTAGTATCTTTATTACTTTCTAGACTACTAATGCTTGTTGTGCGATATCTAGTAATAGCAGCAAATTCTATGATATCTATAGGTATGCTCTAAAAACTAGGAGCGTTGGTATGATGCTATTTAGTCCTGCAGTATTATTTAGTACCTTTACAGCTATCTATAGGATTGTTTTGTTATCTATATAGTAGCTAATCTCAGCCTTTAGAATCTTAAAAGCTCTTCTCAGGGGCTCGTGTAAGTATTTAACCTTGCCCAAAGCCTAGTATACTTTTATAGGTATTTCTTTATATATAATTCCTATGATCTTTATATTATTCTAGAACTTCTTTAAAGCAAAGTTGGTTCCTAGATTATATACGATATAGTCTGGAGGACTAATGTATGTATAGATCTAGTACTTGTATAGTATATTTTAGGTATTTTATATAGAGAGAGAGTTGAGAAATGTAGCTACTTGGAAACTTGTGTCTAAGTTAATGACATGAAGTGTATTTCTTTTCTCTAGGTGTATAATATTAATAACTACTTTATAGTTAAAGTAGCTTTTATTTTTAATTAAGAACTTGAATCTCCTTAGTAATAGATTATATAGTTGGCAGAAGTAGTAGAATTTTTAAATCTTATCTAGAATTTCCTCTTTAACATTATTATACCTTACATTTCTTAATAACTTGTATAGTTTGTCTATACAAGGGTACCTAAATTATCTATAGAGTCTTCTAAGCTATGGCTCTGTGAGGAATACTCTAGCCTCTATATAGCTTGTGTTAAAGAATGTATATCTCTATTTCTTAACTACCAGAATTGTTATATCCCCTTGTACGATAACATCTAATAGGTTATTAAAGTAGGCTTTTAGCCTATTTATATTATATAGGGAGAATAGAAAAGGGGTTAATGTATCTAGGATATAATATGTAATATTTCCTAGTTAGTTTACAACCTTAATTATACTAACTACTAAGATAGTGTTACTATTACTAAATTTAACTTTAGCTATGTTTATACTTTATTTAATCTTTATACCTAGGTTCTCTTATATATAGGTTAATGCTTATAATATCTCTACTATAGAGAACTTAGCAGCTTTTATATCTTAGAGCTTTTTCTAATACTTTATATTATATAGGTTATGTAGTATAAACTAACTTGCTTTAGTTACTTTTAGGGCTGTGTAGATGTTTTTTTCCAGTTATACGGTAGTTGAATGTAAAATCTACTAGATTCTGTTAGGAAATAGCCTTATTATCTATGTTTTATAGGTCAAATAGTAAGTCTCTTACTTTATATAGTAGATTTTCCCCTTTATATTTAAGTAAGTAGGTAGCGAATTTCTTCTCTTCTAGGATAGGTTTTTACTTAAAGTCTTTATATACCTAGAGGTATTGTTTTTATGTATTTATTCTTTCCTTGTTTATATAGTTTATAGACCAATACCTATCTTTTTTATATATAAAGTATTTTATTATCTTAGCTATTATATAGTATGGTTTGAAGGGTTGTTGTTATCTTGGTTTGAAGGAAATTTGCATTGAGGAATAGTGGTTGTTTGGCTGAAAAGGGGTTTACGGTGAAGATTAGTGATTATATAAAGTTTTCTAGCAGTCTTTGAAGTTTAAGCTATACCTCTTGTCTATAAAATTAATTCCAGCTTCTTTATATAATATAAATTATTAAATAGAGTCTCTTTCTATAGCTATTTGTAGAGCTGCGTGAAGATTTATAAATAAGGCCTTGTATATAGGCTTCTAGTTTATTATGGCTGGTTTTAACTCTAGCACCGCGCGGTATGTTTTAATAACTATTGTGTGTAGCGCGATTTTACCCTGGTATTCCTCTTTTAGAGCTTGTTATACAAGCTGTAGTTTGTTTAAGAGGGTTTCTAAAACCTTTAGTAAGGTCTTGTCTAGGTTTTCTTTCTTTATTTATATAAATAACAAGGTTGTTCAGTCTACCTAGTACTGGCTATGGTTTATTGTTGTGTTGAAGTGTGTGTTTATAAGGTTATATACTTTGTTCTACCTCTTGTCTAGTTTAATGTAGTATATATAGAAGTCTTCTACATAATTAGAGAGGATGTCTAGAAAAACTATATGGTATTGATCTTTAGTAATTTGTAATTGTTTATAATAACTAATAAAGATCTATATCTTGTTGTATAGTAGGTTATAGGGCTTGCTAGTATAGTTTCTATCTTTTCTCTACCCCTTCTAGAAGGTAGATACTTATTAAGGGTCTATCGGCCCGTTATGGACGATTTGAGTTAGAGGTAGGTTGTATAGTATATTATCTATATAGACTAAATATATTGTAAGCACCGTACTATACTATTGTGGAAAGTTGTCTACCTTTTGTATATATTTGGTACCTGGAGGTGCTTATCGTGTAGGTTATGTCTTAACTATAGGTATTTGTTAGTTTCTTATTATCTTGTGTAATTAAACTCTTAGGGGTGGTGGTTTGATTATCTGTTATATATAGGCTAGTTTTGGTACTTGTAGTGGGTAGTTTTCTACTATCTTCTTAGCTTTGATAAGTTATAGAATCTAACTAGTATAGGGACCCTTTAATGTTAGGATTCCTTTTACCTTAAAGAAATTTAGGAGTACTTTCTTAAATATATGTTTTATTTTATTAAATTAATAGGAAGTCTACTCTTTAAAGTCATTAACTAGAGACCCTAGTATATTAGCTTTACTTAGGTCTAGATGAATAATATCTATTATGATTTGTATAAAGTATGTAGTAAGCTGGGTATTATTTAGTGGGGTATCTAGGTTAATATCTAGGTTCTAGTACCTTGGATTTATTATGTTTTACTATACTTTTAGTAGTATTATACTTCCTTTACTTATCTCTTTATACATTGCTTGGTTCTAGCTACTTGAGCTTGCTACTATGGCCGAAGCTGATGGTTCTGGTGTATTAGAGGATAACATCTTGTATAGTATTTTTTAGGTTGTCTATAAGGTGTCTTCTTTATCATACATTAGTGTATACTACTTCTTTCTAGTTATATAAGGTCTTGGCTATAGATATATTCTATCTAGCGTTTAGTATAGCAGTCTTAATTTGTATAATTTTGAGAAGATTTTGTTTTCTAGGGGTGTTTTCTCTCTTCCTGACTGGCGGGGAGGTCGAGATAGCCTCTAGGCTCTTAGTACGAGCATATAATTCTAGTTACCTCTATGTCCTGTCTGGCGTTCTATAGCTACAACCATAGAGTCGTACCAGTACTTGTCTCTTCACTCTTGCTAATCTATAATTACACCAAGTAATCACTAATTAGTGTTGAATAGCTTCTGCTATATGGTGTAAATATATGTATGTACGTGTCTGTATAATTAGTTCTAAATTCGTTAATGTCTATCTGAACTATGAAATAAGCGGGGAAGCTTACATACAGACCTCTTAGGTCTACAAGCACTCCCTTGCTAGATTAGTCATCCTCCCTAGCTAATATGGCTATGTACGATCAGCCTCAGTGCTATTCCAACAAAGGCCATATTAATACTAATTAGTAATTAACTACCTGTTAGTTTCTAATAGCTAAGTCTAAAAAAATAAATTTATTACTAAATCTTTACCAGCCTTATTACTATACTTTCTAAGTATCAGTATGTTAATAAAGTAGACTGTAATATTTATACTATAATTAATAGTAAGTAGCTACCCTAGTTAATAACCAGGCCGGCAGTTATAGCTACTACTTAAAATCTAGCCACTAAAAACTAGAAGTTTTTTTCTAATAAAGCCTCCAAAAAAGCCGGGCACTATACTATTCTAAAGGTTAGTGGATCGAATGGGTCAGGTAGCAGTAGGGTGTACTGGAGGTCTTGTTGGGACGCTTGAGAGTGGTTCGGACAACTTTGTATTAAATTCGAGTAGGCTTCTATCAGCCCTCCTTACAGTCCCTCCAACATCGTCTTACCCGTGGGCACGTATGGGTTGGCTCTGATACGCAGATAGGGAGGCCGGAAAATTTGGCCCTTAGACCTACTATCTTTGGCTTTAAATAACTAGCTAACCCTAACCTTAATAGTAACTAAACTAAATGTAGATAAACTTTAGAAATCAGACTATCTAATAAGCTAAGTTATATACTTTTTAGATAAGAAATAAAGATAATATAAAGATATAAAGTTAAGGTTTTAAAATAGTTTAAAAAATTAATTTATAGCTATTAAATTTATTTACTAATATATATATCTTATAGATACTAAAAAGAAATTTAGTATTAAGTCTAAAGTAATTCTTTATATATAGTACCTATATAAGTATTTTTATTTAATAATTATAAAATATTATAAAAAATAACTATTACCTATATTAAATAAAAACATTTATATAGGTACTATATATAGAGAGTTACTCTAGACTTAGTATTAGATTTTCTCTAAATACCTATAAGATATATATATCGGTAGATAAGTTTAATAGCTATAAATTAATTTTTTAAGCTATTTTAAAACCTTAACTTTATATCTTTACATTACCTTTATTTTTTACTCAAAAAGCATATAACCTAGTTTATTAAATAGCCTAATTTCTAAAGTTTATCTATATTTAGTTTAGTTACTATTAAGATTAGAATTAACTAGTTATTTAAAGCCAAAAATAGTAGGTCTAAGGGCCGAATTTTCCAGCCTCCCTATCTGTATACTAGAGCCAACCCATACGTGCCCGCGGGTAAGACGATGTCGGAGGGACTGTGAGGAGGGCTGACAGAAGCCTACTCGAATTTAATACAAAGTTGTCCGAACCACTCTCAAGCGTCCCAACAAGACCTCCAGTGCACCCTACTGCTACCTGACCCATTCGATCCACTAACCTTCAGAAAAGCTAATACCTCCTCGAGACAATTATCTCTCTGTCTCTAATGTTTTTACTGGAAATGCTGCCATCGGCTACGTGCGACTTAATGTGTTCGACGGGCAGCGTAAGATGTACGAGAAACCCTGGACTTATGAATCAACCGGAACGAGTATTTTTGTCGATAATGTTGACTTGTCAAGCTCGGTTGACTTCTTGCGCTGCACGTGGGATGAGAAACAGCAGGCTTATGTGGTCACGATGCGATCTTGGGATGGATAGACTAAATGGTGAGAATGGATGTCCTTGCTATGCTTATAAGCACTAACCATTGGTTAGAAGGATACGTCAGTGAAAGTGGAAGTTGAGTTGGAGGTGTCAGGTGCTGAGCTTAACCTGGTCGTCCTCCGAAGTCAGCGGGGCTGAGGAGCGTGTCTGGCCACTTGTATTCTCATTTCGACGTTATAGGTATGGAGCTAATAATACTATTTACGAACTTAAAGCTAGAGAGCTAGACTGTCTGTATGTAATTGCCGACGATGTGGGTTCCCGTTGTCCCTCGTGTCTATGCTTGCATGGGTGGGCCACTTCGCTGTGCGATATTTCAGGATTGACAAGTTTGCAAATCCTACATTAAAGTGGACCCTCGGTTAGAGAGAAAAAGCGCTGAAGCGGGGCAGGCTGAACGGAAAGCTTATGGCCCCCCAATTTTTAAGTATTTTCCATCCCGTCAACCACCACTTGATTTGCAGCATTCACATATTGCTTACGAGTCTGATCTTTTGAAGATAGTTACATATTTGTGACCTAGCGATAAGCCCTATTAGTCTGAACCAGCTGGTCTCCTTTGTATGACGATGGGATTGAAGTCTGGCTATAGGGTAGGCAACATAGACTAGGTTTATAACTGGATATCGAGAGAGGCAACAGTGGATCAGGGTGAACACTCCTTGAGCAGTGGTGTCACTGGCAATGTATTCACCGTCTTCCTTCGCTTCCACCCCTTCTAGGTTAGTTCACTAACTCCAGAGTGTTCTCCCATCTAGCTGGTTAATGACTATGGAACAAAGCTTCTCCGATATAGACCGTGGTGTAGCACTTGTACAGCTGTACGACTGCTTTGATAGGTTTACTGCATCAGAGTCCCAAAAGCGCGACTTCACTTGTGGAGCATCTGACGAGGGCGTTCGAAGATACAGAAGTGCCGTGAATTCTTAAAATGAAAATATCTCATGGCCCGACTCTATCTGGAGTTCCTTGTAGCCCCCTTGTCACTCTTCCTTAGCTTTGTCAGTAGTGAACCTTAAGACGTCCCTGAGGTCGCCGATGTGGAAATTCATCGCTGAAACTCTTCATGGATTTTCTGGCCAAGGAAGCTGCTGCACTTGCTTTAATTTGACAATGAGATCATCCTCCTCACGGGTGAAAGTATGACTAACCGTGCTTCGCTCGGTTCGTTGCTCTGTTGCCGCTATGAGAGCCTGGCGGACGGCCACCGGCACACGGCTCCCAGCTGAACTCCAGTTGAAAGGTCACTTTGCCGTTCACGGCCAAGCGTTTGAGCGTGGCCCCCTTGTAGAGGCCATTTCTCATATCTTACAGCTGGCACTTCGGCATCAGCTCCGGTGAATGAGCCATGCGATGACGCCGAGCTGGCGCTATGGTAGTCCTGATGGATTGGCCGTATGTGTAAGATCGGTGAGGTGTCTGCTACGGCGATGGGGTCGGGGGCTGAGGCTAGACTAAGACCCGCTGACCTTCCGACACTTACATTGAGGGGACTTCTCAGAGCTGTCCGCTCATCACCGACTAAGTCAATATACCTATACATACCTATCGATGGTCAGAAATTCTGGCTTAATTGTAGCTAGTCCATATTCATATTTAGTTATGCATTACTTTCGACCAGTGGTGGTAAGGATGCTCTGTTTAATAGATGGAGCGGTTCATTCCAAGTGCTTCTAACTCCCATCAAGGTTCAGCAACACGCATCGCCCCACGATTGCATATAAGGATTGTTTTAAATGAGGCCGAATGAGGTCCAATATGTTGCTGCACAGGTTTAAATCGACTTGGAGATCAATAAAAGACACCAAAACCCATAACCGCGTTCACATATCCATGAGCATGGTCACATGGTCACTCACAGTTTAGGTAAACTCCGTCGCCAGTAAGAATCATATTATTTGCAAACTGTGTACGAGCGGGATATGAGCCAAAACTGGCTTCGTCACAAAAATCCAAAACATATGGCAAAGGTGGATCGCAGCTCCTCCTCGGCAGCGGAATGCATGGCAATCAACCAACACTGGAGAGAGCCGTAGTGCTAAGTATATTTTTATTTTTAGTTTTAGTGAGGTATCTTAGAGCCTGAAGTAACAAAGCTTGTAGCTACTAACAACAAGACCTCACGATCAATACATCTATACTTTTCTTAGTTAAAATAAGCTCTCTAATCCGGTTGCCAAGCTTCACTAGACTTGGGCTGTCAGGTAGATATGGTATCTTGACAAGTGATACCAATGTCGTGCAGGAATAGCTTCCCAATCCGCCCGTACAGATATCTCTCTACTTCTGTCTCATCCAGTCGTTCTTGAGCTGATCATGGCTGTAAGCCGTCGCCAACTGAGCGCGGGTGAAGCGGTCAGCATCAACTATGTACTGCTTGACCTGCTCCTTAGTCATCTCGGGGGGGACATTTTCGAGGTTCTTCAGGATCCGGTGCAGACCAAGCTTGCCCTTGGCCCGGACAGCCTCCATGTCGTGTCCGACAAGGACACCATCCCGCTTCCTGATATGACCACCGATCATAACAGTATCAACATCTCTCTGAGACGAATGCAGAACAGCCGTAGCCAAGGGAAATGCGGAAGGGCTGATGTGGTTCTTGTTGGACATGAAAACAACATCGGCCTTCTTTCCAGGAGTAAGAGTGCCTATCTTGTCGCCAAGGCCGACGGCCTCGGCCCCATTGCGTGATCCCCAGATGAGAGCGTCACGCGCAGTGAAGGTTACGTCCGAGGGAACCCCACCACGCTGATTGACGGCATGATGATCAAGACACCGCTGCATCTGCAAAGCAAGACGCATCTGCCCCAGAAGATCAGGGCCAACGGCAGCAGATGTGTCAATACTGAGGGAGGGATTCAGGCCGGCCTCGATGCATAGACGGAAAGGGGGGATGCCCATGCCCATCTGCATCTCAGTTTCGGTGGCGATAGAGACCTTCCCGCCGGACTCAGCCACGAGCTTAACTTCCTCAGGCGACATGCCGTTGCAATGAATGTAGACGTGTCCGGGGTAGAGCAGCTTATGATGGTGACGCTCAATGATATCCTTCGTAACCATGGAGTTGACCACCCCGCAGGAGTGGGAGCAGCACAACATACCCATACGGTCTGCATACTCAAGCTCGGTCTTGGTGAGTTTGAATGGGCCAGTTCCGGGCTGGGTTAATGCTAGGCCGATCTGTACAAGCTCTTCCTTGTTGGGATTCGCCTGTCGCATCCGCTCAACGTGCTCGAAACGAGCCTTCCAACCATCCTGTCCAGCTGGGGCATCGCCATACTGGTCCTCACTCATGCTGAAACAAAAGAAGGCTCGGATGCCAGAGTCCTTCAGACCCTGAAGCTCTGCTTCAGCGTGGGAGCCAGAATGGAAGGACTCGGAGGAGTCAAGAATGGTTGTGACGCCACTGTCGATAGCCTCAAGGGCTCCAACAAGCGCCGAAGTGTGCATGTCCTCCACGGAGGTAGCGGGGAGCCATCTCAAATACGTATTGGAGAGGAAGTGGAAGAGAGCTTGGTCAGCACCCAGGCCCCGTGTAAGAGACATAGAAACATGCCGGTGAGTATCAACCAGACCAGGTATCACAATACCGTCGGTGGTGTCAATGATATCAGCATCAGCAGCTTCTATAGGGACATCTGCCACGTCACCAACGAATTTGATGGTTCCATTCTCAACAAAAACAGCCCCCTTGCCAAAGTCTCCGAGTTCGTCGTCCAGTGTGGCAACTTGGCCTCCAGTAAAGAGATATTTTCCGGACATAGTAGAGGAGAGCTACTTCCCCAGAGTGGTTGAAAAAGTTATAATAAAGGCAGGCTGAAGTGCTTTTGAGAGTATTGATGCTGGGGCAAAGCTGTTGAGAATGGTTCTACTTTTACTTCAGTCCCAGCTACCCTTTTATAGTCCACAAGAGCGGCTTCGGTGTCGTCAATCCAACCCGACTGTCGCCTTTAGTCCCCGCGTCCGTTGAGGATTAGCAATGTATTCTTCCATAACCGCTTCTTCTTCTATTGAAGACCGCTTTTCTTGTGCGATAATTAAGTTAACTTAACAAATCACAACTTCAGGCCATACACGACGACGAGATTGATGCGGAGATCGGCAGTGTTTAGGCAGGCCATGCTTTCCCAGCACGGCAGGTGAAGTCTCCACTTAGGGCATTAACAAATATCCAGCTAATTATGTAAACAGATTAAATACGAGCCATGATTGGGTTCTGTTGGTCACCAACCAGGGTTCGAAACTCTGATGTCGTTTCCTTTCACCGAGCCAAGTCTCCTGGGATCCGCTTATCCAATCTAACAAGCATCTCAGCTATCTGCCAGCCCGATAATGTTAGCAGAAGAGAGCGAAAAAAGGGCAGTTTTAGTATATATTCTCTCAAAGCAAAAAGCTGTGTTTGCATATATTACTTGTACAGTACTTCTCAGTATCATAAACGCAAAAACCTTATTCAATAGCAAAAGGGATTCCAAACCTCACAGCAGTTTGATATTGCTGTAGCAACAGATAGCTTCGGGCTTGCGGGGATTAATAAAAGCCCGAAACTCAGGTTACAGGCAAGTTCACTATTCATCGGTCGCTCTTCGCTTCTCGCCTTTCGTCTTTCGACTCTAACAGCGACAAACTCCACTTGAGCAGCCCGTGACAAAAATTCACCCTGGTGCTTTGGCTAAAGACTAGTAATGGAAACTGATAGGGGTAGCAGCGCGATTAGAGGGCTTGGAAGGGCGCGTTTGTGAACCGCTCTTCCGACCTTGCCGAGATGGGCGGCGGCAAGGACTCTCGCGCCGCTTGCAAAGGCCAGCAATTGCCATGACTAATTTCATTCGCAGTTGATGGAGCTCTTCTCTGCTCTGGACCTCAGCCACCTGCGAGAACAGTCCTGCCACTAGTGCTCGCTCAGGAAGTTCATACTTCATATCTGATTGTGTAAGGTCCACAGGCTTGATCCCTTGCAGTTGTTGGTCAACTTCTTTTGAATGTATCGTTTCGTGAAACTCCCGAACCGCCCGTTCCATACGTTTTCTTGATAGGACATTTCGTACACTCTCGACTTTCTTCCGGTACTTGTCATAGGCTTTTCCATCAGGTGTATCCTTTGCGGCGGGGGCCGAAGCGTATCCAGCGCGTTTAATTCTTTCCAACGCTCGCTTTCGCTTCTCCACATACCTAGTAAGTCTTGGATCTTGAGTGACCTCCAGCTTTTGCTGGTCTGTCAATGCCTTTGGTGCGTGCTGATGGCGATGAAGCCGACCCATAAGCTGGATTAAATCCGTCTGCGGGGTGCTTCCGAAAATAATAGACTGAACATCTGCCCCAATGAAGTTCGGCATGTAATATCGCACATATGTCCCAGAGTCGCCGAGTCTATGACCCATTGCCTTGTTTCTCTCCTCGGGTGTAAGAGCCTCTGTTGAGAGCTATTAGTTTATTGTGCGTGTCCTGCTAAGGGAATGGCTTGTCTTACGGTTCAGCTGTTGGCCTGATCCACGACGCAGGTCTTAGAATTCAAGTTTCTTCGCGTACCCCAACTCTCGACCAAGACGGATCAAGAATCCTCGTACTTTCCGGTACTTCAGAGCTTTATGTAAGGCAATCTGGAGGCCATCGACGTCTCTAAACAACGGGCGCTCACGCCACTCCTCCTTCCACAGAAGTCGTATCCGGTCTAGGTACTCTGGAACGGTCATATCATATATCTGTTCAGGACAGGTGAGTTCATTCTCTGACGCCCCATCAGCGAAGGCGTGGAACATAACATGAAGGACAGGATCATGAATTAGATCATCTTCTTCATGAAACCCAAAAATCGTATGGTCTTCCCCCCCTTGGGATGCTCTAAATTCAAGATCAGTCCAACACGAGGACGGGATTGTCCGGCAGGAGGCGGGAAGAGTTGAAATTCTACATGTTTGTAGAGAACGTTCCCAATGAGCGCATGTAGTGGCACCGGCTAACACTAGAATTGTAGACGTTGACGCACGCAAATGCTCATGGTCATAGACGGCTTTGTCGTGAACCCAATGATGGTAGAGGATTAAGTCCAAGTCTTGGACGAATAGCCCGGATTTCTCCTTCTTGGAATAATCTAAATTGAATGCAGGTGCCAGTTTCGCATGAATCCACTTTCAGGCCCAATTAGCGCCAATTCGAATACACAAGGGATGAATGGCCAACGTACATTGCCTATGTCATAGAGCATACCACCGTCCATATAGCGTTGGGTCTTCGTAGCATAAACCATACTGAGTACATTCCAGTACGTCAGAATAGAAGACACTTTTCGAATTCTAGAATGCTTTACACGCCAGTGCAAGTAGGACTTGATAAATGAAGCGTTGCAGGCCTTCATGGATTCATCAGGGTCACGCTTGCGAATAGTACAATACCTAAACCAAAGACCGTTAGAATATCTTCCAGAGTACAATGTTCATACACACCTATTCCATCGAACTTCCTCTGGTTCAGTCATTTTCTTGGTGTTTTCTTTATGAATGGACATGATTGGGCCTTCTTCCTTACAATCAGCTTGAAAGGACTCATAAAAGCGAGCCTCCTTTTCAGGATCATCACGATCAATGCAGATCCACCTCATTTTTCATGTTTCGCTTCTAGAACCAGCCCCATCACGGGCACAGCTCGATCGGATCACAGAGCTCGAGGACGAAGAAGAATATGAGGTCGAGAGGATCCTCAACCACCGCGGAGAAGGACCACAGACAGAATACCTTGTGAAATGGAAAGGCCATGGCAACGACGAGAATACGTGGGAACCACTCAACAACCTCACAAACCCGCAGGCCACGCTGGCACAATACCACCAGCTGACAATGGCACCGAAAGGCAGAACGCGGCGCCAACCCTGCGGTTTCATTGGACGAGCGACGCAAACCACCCCGCACCATGTTGTGGAACGAACCACTGAGGAGCAATTATATGCATCTTCTTTTGTGAATGGCCATCCTGTCTGAACCAAGGCTTCATCTATTAAACACTGATAGGATGCTTGACTCTCAGGTGATGGTGTTGCAGCTACGCCGGCCGCATGGCGCTAGTGTTCATTGGGCGAATATTGCTTTTGCTGCTGTCTCATAGTGCGACGCTACGAGCTGCTAGTTTCGCAGCTGAAACCGATAGCCGAATACTGAACGTCACCTCTCAAATCATGATATTCTCTTTCTTTTGTCCTCGTCCCCAAATGTCTGTATCCCATGAGTGAATCATCCCTGCACACATTAGAACAGTTTCTTCGCGATGACGCTCTGCAAAGTGTGTCGCAAAGCATTTACCAACCCGAAAGGGCTTTCCAGCGCAATCAACCAGGGCGGGGTTGCGGAGGGCCGCCACCACAACAGCCTTGCGAAAATCCAAGCTGCGGCTAGTGAGGGTTGTCACGCCTGCGCAACTATAGCCTTGCGTGTGACGAACCCAGCCGCGAAGAAGTTCCACTTCACGATAATGTTGACGGAGGAATCGGGTGACGCTCATCTCAAGCTTCAGCTATTCTACTCAGTTGAAGATTCAGATGAAAATCCAGATGAAGATTCAGATGAGTCGGTGGTGTTTTCACTCTACGAGTTCAAGGAGGGCAAGTTGAAATCCCCTGAACTCCCTATGAACATCTCATCAAGGCTAAAGCTAAGAGACTCATAGATCTCCGCTCTCTTCTCTACGACGGTCCGGACCCCGGGCCAAACACCGCTTCCCCCCAAACCTGGGCCCAAATCACCTCGTGGATGCAGACATGCCAGTCGCACCACCCAGCTTGCCAGCCCCCTCGCCAAGAGCCCGCTCTCAAGCCCACTCGACTTCTTCTCGTCTCAAAAGACGCAAATGCCGTATATCTGCGCGAGCGCGACGAGATCCCTGTTAACACCCCCTATGCGACACTCAGTCACTGCTGGGGGGGACTCGTCCCTATCACTCTGACCGTCGCCGCCCTCCCAGACCGCAAGGCCGGCATTGCCATGTCCGCACTTTCCACCACGTTCCGGCATGCTGTCGAGGTCACCCGTCGCCTGGGCCTGTCCTACATATGGATCGACAGCCTCTGTATCATCCAGGACTCCAAGGCGGACTGGGCGGCCGAGTCGGTGCGCATGCAGGCCGTGTACAGCAGCGCCATTGTCGATATCGCTGCGACGGCCTCTTCAGACGGCCACGGCGGCCTGTTTCGCGACCGCGACGCCCGCGCTGCGTTGCTGCCCTGCCAGGTGCAGATGTGGACCGGTGGCCATCTCGTGCATCACTACCTGTGCGATTTTGAGCCCTGGCAGGAGGCGTTTCAGCACGCGCCACTCAACGTACGGGCCTGGGTCCTGCAGGAGCGCCTGCTGGCGCCGCGGGTGCTGCATTTTGACGCGGAGCAGGTGGTGTGGGAGTGCGATTCGCTGGTGGCCTGCGAGCGGTACCCGAAGGGGTTTGCGAAGCCGCTGTCGGAGCCTGAGGGGATGCGGATCAACCGGGTTGGCAGCGAAGGGAGCCGGAAGGGCACGGGTGTGTTTGACATCTGGGGTCCCATTGTCAGTGCATACTCGTCCTGCGCCATCACGATGGATACAGATAGGCTTATTGCGCTGTACGGCGTTGCCATGAAGGTGCGGGACATCCTCGACAGCAAGTACATCGCTGGGATGTGGGAGAACGATTTGGTCGCACAACTGACCTGGATGGTTGCAAATTCCGACAAGAGCCACCGCACAAAACAGCACGTTGCTCCCTCGTGGTCCTGGGCTTGCATTGTTGGCGAGGTCATACCCTTCGCCCTGGACGAAACTGTGGAGGAACAACGCGGCGGCGGGGATATCTGCAAAATTCTCGACATACAGAACGGTGACCCTGGACAGTCTGAAGCTGACGTGGTATTTATCAGCCATGATGAGCTTAAAATCCAGTGTTATCTCATTCCCTTTATGATAATCCCGGTATCGGGAGATTACTGGGATGGGAAAATCCCTGGAGAGGATGGCATCAGTGAGGCTTATGGAAAACTCCATATTGAAGACGAGGATGATGACGACGACGACGACGTGAACGATGATGATGGGGATGACGGGGACCTGGATGATGACGATCTAGACGCTGACGACCTGGATGATGATGACAGCCCATCAGTAGAAGAGTTTGAAGCTCCCTGGGTGACTCTATACAAACACTCAAGCGGGGAACACTACCAACTGTACCTAGAAAGAGATATGGACGTCAACACCGAATGGGCTTTCACTACACACGAGGAGCGATGGCTCATGCCGACCCGCACATGCCTCGGCGCTTCCGGCATCCGTGGTCTTATCCTGGAGAGACGGCCAGAGGACGGTGGAAAATTCCGGCGCTGCGGTACCTTTGAATACAGCTTCAACGAACAGGTCAGAAACGTTTGGAACTGTTTCCTCGACTTTGCAAACGGGGAGAGTGACAAAGCCGAGAGCCTTGAGAGGTGTCAAGGGCACGGGGTTCTGAAGCCTGATCTCGGAAGCGATGCGAGAAAGCATCGGAAGTCGAAGAGAGTCTTCAAATATACCAGAGAAGATGTGGGCCAATTTGTTATTACTCTAATGTAATTAGAGACGTACTACTGTTTCTTACCTCTGATCAGTTGATCGCTGCATACAGTAGCGGAAATCCATCTTCTTGCCAGCTCGATCTCAATTCATGCTCAGAGCTGTTTGCAGCCCATCGTTCTGCTCCTGCCAGCCAACACGCTCAATCATGCTATCAATGTCGATCCTAGGGCGCCGATTCCAATGCTATCTTATCGACAATCATTGATTACTCAATTGGAACTGCGAGAGGACTTTCAAGGGGTGCGTGTGGCGCAAGGTCGTGACTTGCTCTCGTGGGCGGGGGTAGGGCTGCCTCCCAGCGCAGCATTATGGTTCTCGAGATGCAAACCCACCGGATTCTGCAACCATCTTTTCAGACGACCCTTGATCAAGGCTAGCATGTTCTGCGGCCGCTGTCTGCCAACGCCTTCGTTCCGATCCAGCCAGCACACACGGCACGATGGACGGGCTCGGAGCAGCAGCCAGCGTCATCGCCGTGGTCGAGATAGCCGCTAAGGTCGCCTCCCTCTGTCTCGAATACTCTTCTGCCGTCAAGAATGCCAAACCCGACATCGAGCGCCTCCGACGGCATAACGGCAGCCTGAAGATGGCTCTGGAAGGCGCGCAGCAGCTTCCCAATAGTCCGGATGGAGCTCGACTCCGGAACTCGCAACAATGCCGCGACGCCCTCGACAACACCAGTCTGCAGCTTGATCGCGTACGAGCAAGGCCGGAAGATAAGCTAAACAAGGGCCAAGCGATGCGACGAGTGGGACTGCGTTCCCTGTGGTGGCCATTCGAAAGCAAAGATATCGACAAAATTATCGCCGCCCTTCAGCGAGACCAAGACACCCTTTCTGCCTCCCTCCACATCGACCAGACGTACGCTGACACCACTCTCAGAGAGCATCCACACAGCAGCTAACCTCTTACATGTAGTGCCCGCGTGCTCGACATTGATCGCAAAATCGATTTCTCAAAGCTTCCGGTCGCGAGAGGCGCAGCCTTTGACTCTCAAGCAACTTGTTTGCACCTGCATCCCGGCCTGCGTTGCGAGCTTCGCCTGGACTTAGGCTTATGGAATGTTAGTCTGAGGTATAAAGCGTGGTATGCGCGCTGTGCTCTTTTCAGTTATTAGGCTCCGTTTGCACATAGACAAATTTAAAGAAGCGCGGGAGTGAACCATCCGGTTTGCAAAGCGATGAACAGCCTTGTACCGAGTCTAATTAGGCAGGATGCTAAGGGCTTCTTTGCTGCGAATTGTGAACAATTATTCAAAGAGTGGACTTTGTTGTTGCAGCGGACAACTCTGCTACCAGGCACCGCGAGTGGGGACAAGTGTGTACTCGACGCCTTTCAAGCCTTGAACGCGCACATCGCGGCCGGCGGTCCATTTTCGAGGCTGGCTTATGTTCGATTGGCACAAACTCTGGCCACTCTTAAGAAAATCATAGAAACCGACAGAGAAAACGGCAGGATACTTCCGGAAAAAGGCCGCGGTAATGCTAGCATTGCCATTAACATATATCTCTAGGCCCCCGGGACTTTATTAGCTGGGGGCCAGGGAAGGAAGCTTGTAAACAAATGTCTGTGTATTAGTAGGCGTTGGGCCGATATTAGAGGTTTATTGCCACTATTGCTAATCATATATTTCGACTAAACTGAGAGAATAATGTATGCGGTCTTTTTGATTTCAGTTATTTATACGCTAACGTTCCTAAGTCGGAGATTTTTGGTCATACGCTTAATTCTCAACGCTCTCGCAACGGAGATGTCGGCTGTACATCCTCCTAAACTAATAGCGGCCTCAAAGACCCTTGCAGAGATGGCTTTGTCACTTATCCAACCAGAGACGCCTTACAACACACCCCAAATACAGGACACCGTAAGACAGGTGAAAATGGCGCTACAATGTTAATTCATCAGGACGCGCATTCTGGCTTGACGCGCAGCGACAGAACAATAGCTTTAGGTGGTGATCTCAGAAAATTATCCCATTTGGGGATTTATTCCCTGGATTCGTGGATTTCCTAGTTTGTGGATTTCCTAGTTTGTGGATTTCCTGGTTCGTGGATTTCTAGTTCGTGGGTGTTCTGGCTCGTGGATTTTCTGGTTCTGTGGATTTTCTGGTTCTGTGGATTTTCTGGTTCTGTGGATTTTCTGGTTCGTGGATTTGTTGGCCCATAGCGATGGACATAGTTATGTTAGTTTATACTTCATGGGTTCAGTAGATCTTCAAGTTCCGGCTGCTGGATTTGCTGGCTTTTGTAGTTTATAGTTTACAGATTTGGTGGATCTTTACATTCTGGCTGCTGAATTTAACGGATCTCTGGTTCTAGGCTAGTGGATTTGGTGGTCTGCTCTTCTATCCACGAACCAAGGAAGATCGCTAAATCTAGCCGACCCGTGATCTACGAAAAATTCCCCCTCTCTCTGCTCCCACGTCCATACTTAGACGCTTCTTTCCTTGCAACCCGCTCTCATTTCGTGATACCAGCTTGATGTAGACGGCCTCCCAGCCACATCGAGAGGTTGGAGGATATGGTTCTCGCAAAAAAAATTATATATATCTTATTCGAGAAGCATTCCCACATAAAATCGATGGTTGTGTGCGTGTGGTGGGCCACTTCAATCTTATAGCTTACTACAAGTACTGCTGTGGACCTCCGCACCAAGACGCATGTTTGTATCCCCCGGAAAGCCAGAGCTCCAGCATATACGACCATAGGCAAGTATCTTGATCGATCTGTGGTATATGGGAACGACAAAGAAAGCGATAAGGACAACCCTGAAGCCAAAGATGGGGGCCTGGCGCACAGAGTTCGGTGTCAACCCTTTTGCTTTAGCCGCACGATCTAGGTCAACCACAGAAACCACTTCTTTTGCCTTTCAACCTAAGTCAAAGGATTTAACATGGGTCTTCCGCAGAAGCGGACACTAGGTTCTCAGTACAGATACCATTTCTCCAAGTTTGCTTCATAGGACTTACGTCTATTCGGAAGACAAAACGTATGCCGAGTTTCAAAGCCCTGCATTTCTTGGATATCAACGGTAACATAATCCAGCGGTTTCATCAGCCGGTATTATCTGATTTCGTCCTAATTCCCGCGACTAGATTTAGAACCATCAGCTTTCCAAAAGCTCATTTTAATTGGAGACGGCACTTGACACAATTACTCCTTGAGATTAGCCTCAACCTTATCTACACTGTCCAATATCATCATTCTTTCGAATCGCATTCATCTGGGGCAAGAATACGCCCTTCAGCCACTCGACGGCGATATCGTTACTAATCCATCCATTTGGGCTGCATATATAGTGCCCATCACAAATCTTCCCAAATTCTCGAAGGAACCACTGGGCTTGGAGCTCTTTTCCCTTGAAAATGATGCCCGGGCCGAGATATTTACCCGAGGCGGTGATGGCGTCGATTATTGTGACCCACGATCGACTGCCATTGCCCTTCCGGAAGGCTTCTTAGTGCCAAGTACAAGAGAATCGATTCCTAGTGGATATTTAGTTAAAAAACACTAAAGAATAGGTCTTGCCCGTGCTACAAGCGCATATTCATAATATGAGTGAGACTGCAATAGAAGGTCACTCGGCCGAGGCCTAGAAAGTTATTAAGGATTCCAAATTTGTTAGTGCATGAAGCTTATGGAGATCCACAAGTTTATTTCATAGACTTTGAGATTTGCTTTCAATTCCTCCCTCTCCATGTCTATTTTACGCATTTGTTGAATCTACACTTAGAACGGGTCGAAGTAAGCAACATTAAAAGAGTTCGAGTAAACATAAGCAACTACATACCATAGAAAGACTACACCTCTGAGATTTTAGTATTTACATATGTCTAAGTACCTAACAGAAGTCCTCTATCTAAAAAGATTACATCATGGCTGTTGCGTTAAATACAGGTACTTCTGACAAGCATTGTACTCCACACATAATACAGACGTACTTTACTACGTTAGCATCATACTCATAGTTCGTTTAAAGTACTATTTGAATCTGCTGGTGTTAAGCTAAAATTTATTACGTACTGTGCTCTGCCCAACTACTGTACTGTACCTATACTGTAGTAAACATTTTAGAGAGTGGAAATTACTGGGCTTTTCGTGACATAGCGGGCCTTCCGATTTGTACCCTGCATGTGGACTCCGCCCATGCTGTCAGTTTCGACCTGTTTATGTAAAGGTGACTATTGTTGAATGTCCCCAATAGACTTCACATGGGAGCTGCTGGCTCAATGGTGAAATGCGAAATGGGGCTTGGTCGATGTACGCGAGCCAGTACCGAGCGTACTATACTGTACCACAGCACCACATATCTTCATACATGCCAAGTTAATAGAAGGACTTTATGCAAAAGTACGAAAGCAAGTACAGAAAAGCACACCCGACAACTTTTGTGAGGATAATTTAGGATCTTGGTACTATACAGTCCACGGCGAAACATTATAATACATAGACCCTACGTCAATGTCCCTAGCCCGAAGACTCACTATAAAAAAGTGCTACATATTCCGTGTTGAATCCCTGAACTAGCATTTCGTTGAAGAAATACACTACAGCCCTTAAATCTAATGTTTGACTTCCTCGCATTCTACAGTATCATGCCAAATACAGGACGCATTGGTTCAGAAATACATGTCGACTGGAGTGGCGACAAAGTCTTAGCAGTCCAGACTCTACAGCCGCTACAGTCGGCTTTCATGCTGGCAAGGACTCCTCCAGAAGTGATTCAAGTAATGATGCCGCACAAGTGGGCTCCAGATCTCCCTCCGAACCGTCCGTCTACACACCATATCTAGAGGTTCCTGGGGGTTCAGCAGCTCCTAACGCTATACAAAGGAGGGTCCGCAGTCAGAGCTATGCCACCCTAGAAGGCTGGAAACAGCATAGAGAGAGAATAATTGATCTGTACGAAGGAAAGACGCTCAGAGAGGTCCTTGAAACTATAGAACGCGACTATAAATTTGTCGCCACCGAGAGGATGTATAAAGCAAGATTTAAGGAGTGGGGTATTAATAAGAACGTTACAGCAGACTACATCGCAAGTCTACCGTCAGAGGAATAGGAAAAAAGCCCGAGACAGGGAGATGACCTATCGTCTTTTGAACGGGGCCGAGATCCCGTTACAGCTCTGGCTCATCTAGATGTCGACAGGATCCGAAAGTATATTATGAGGGGCTCTTCCGGCCTCAATAAGCTAGAAGCCAAAGAGCGCCGCCGAGTCCTAGCTGTCTTTGGTTCGCCGGCGGTTAATCGCATCCGTAAGAAATATAAGGCGCAGCGGCGGCCGACCTGAAAGCCGGCAACACGAGGAAGCGCCCAAGGCACGACGCCTCCCGCAGATTGCAGTTCCCGATCTTTAACATGTCTTAAACTCCCTGGAATGTTTATTCTCCTCTCAAGAATCGGGTTGTTCCCTTCATACTTCTACAACAACCACGCTATTCGACAACCCTCTACTTTCTCTATATCCCGATCTAGACTACTTTAGCTTAACGAACCCTTGGCAATTACGGAATCCTGTATTGCCTATCCAGAAATGGGGACTATGGCTGCTTTGGTTCTTTTACTAGGTATGAATTTATATTGTATGGGGAATTAAGAGGCTGAAAAACTCATAGCAAAGTCTCGCAAGCTCAAACCTTGACAGATCTCAGAGTTGTTTTCATACTCAAACCTGCTGTCGAGCCCCCTTTTACAGTGTATGGTTTATTTTCCATACCGTCTAAACCCTCCCAAGACCTTGAGAGGTTGAGTAGACATTCCTTCGGGGAAAAGCCTATCTGCAACTTGCAAAAAACCCCTGCGGCGAGGGGCTCGCGAATATTGTTGTGGGGACTTCCCGTGGGACTTCTCGTACTTTGAACCATATGAAAAAAAAACACCAAAGGCTTCCGGAATAGTCGGATCCAAGCATTGGAAGGATCAGACTATGTATTAAGCGATTGACAATTATCAATTGATAAAGTGTTGTGAGCGAATAAACCGTTGCTATCTACCATATATCCCCACTGTGGGTCTCAACTTTATACTGCTGCCTGGTGATGGGAACACATTAGGGAAGAGCGCGGAATATGCGAATAGGAGCCGAGTAACAATTGTAGAGAAACAAAACTTCATGCGGTCGGGCTGAGTCTCTCGACCGACTCCCGACCCCAGGGTAGAGATGTCTGAGTATAAGAAGACCTCTTTTCTCTGGAGTCGTTCTAAGTTTGGGGAGTGTCTCATCGCCAGCAAGCAAGCCAGAATAATCCCAAAGCCGGCCATCATCAAACCCACCGCAGCTCACACCAAGCTCAGCGCAATATCCTTCCAACATGAACACTCTCATCACCTTGATCCTCGCTGCGTCCGCAGCCATGGGAGCCGCCATTAACCCTTCCGAAGGTGAGAAAAACCATCGAACAACAAACATGGAGGGGGCAAAGTGACTCTTCGTTACTTAAGGCCCATGTGCAAGCCTAGGTATACTGACTCAACGCAAAAACAGGATCGGCATTGGACTCCAGGGCATGCTGCTCGGTCACGATCTGCACCGGACTCTCTATGAACGGCGATTGCTACACCGGCTGCTACCCCAAGATAGACGAGGTGTACCCAGACCCAGTGAGTCCCCCCCCCCCTTTTCCAATGATGACATATACCTTCCTTGATCAAAAATGGTTTTGTTACAGCAGCACTCACTGACATCAAATCTCTATCAAGTACTGGCAAGGTGCCGCGGGCTCCTTCAAGGTGTCTACCGGGGGCTGTGGCTGCTACCCACGGCCTAGGGATGGAAAGGCGAGTTACTGCAGTGTTGCGGGCGATGGCAACCTGCAATACTGTGTGAACAACCTCGGATCGTTCCACTGTGAATTCTAGGCTTGGGGCTTTGTAGGCTTGGAGCTTGTCTTTCTTTTCTTCGATGCACATAATTACCACCTGGCTGGATTGACTGTCGCTTTGGCGCGAGATGGCAGCATGTTAATTAAAACTTTGTGCTCGGTCATGGGTGCTGAAAAATCGGCCTTCCGGTTTCAAGCAAGTTCAATCAAAATGTGTGTGTTGGATATATGCAGTGCTCGCTTCACAGTTCAGTCAGTCAAGAATTTATGGGCATCCTCAGATCTAAGCTGGTAATACCTGCGAGTAATTATGTGTGCCTTTGCCCATGGGGGGCCCCACTGCATTCGCTGTGTGGCCTGACCGCCCCACACCTCAGGATTTAAAACCTTGCTCCTGTGATTTTCCAGCAGACGAAGGCAGTACCGACTTGTCAACTTGAATTGATGTATTGAGGCCAGTTCCCTTGTCTTTGAATCTCCTCTCGTGACACTGGCAGTACAGCAAGGTCAGGATTCCACTCGAGCGGTCGCCATAATATGTTCTGCGTTTAATTGTACTATCTAATATGAATTTAAAGCATTTGATTACTTATCTACTAATACCTGCTTGCTTTTCAATTTTTTTCTTGTCCCAAAGACTCATTTAACTACCTGGGTACTGGCTTTGTTAGCGTGATAGGTACTCCGTATCCTGTTAGATCCTCACCCTCATTTGGAGAAGAGAGACACGGATCTGTTGACTTCGGTCTAGCTTCTCCACAGCAACGGGGGACGCCAGGCGTGGCCTGTTCATCTGACCGCTCGCTCGAAACCCACAGCCATGCAGCAAGAAGCCAGGCTCCACCTAACCCCCCAAACCATACTGTGGTAAACGCTTAAACACCGACTTGTTTAGATTTTCATGAATGTGTGATTGACTATCATGATAACCCTAATTTTTCTTGTCATCGCTAGACAAGCCTTGACCGTGTCTATGGAGAGTTTCTATGCCATATTTGGCTGGTAATTACTGTGGCTCTCGGCCATCACTGCATGGCATTGATCAGGACTGACGGCCTTCATTGCTGCTCATGCCACTTCTCAGCAATTACGTCTTCGTATTCGTCAAGCAGGGTTGGTTCTTTTTCAAATGTTCATTTTGCTTCCATCTGGCACATTTCCGGCGGTTGAGCTTCGATCTTCCTATGGTTTCCCACTCAAACACCCCATGGCCTACCGAGCGTTTATGGTTTACGTCAACCTTGAAATGTTACTAAATTTGTTTTTGCCTGTCCGGAAATTACTTTTGGTCCATGTGGCGACGTCATGCAATTGTGTTCAACAAGGTTTCATAGACTTCTAGAACTTAAACTAAACAGCCCCCTCGAATCTTTGTCTTTCTCCTTTGCTTTCCCTTTTTCCTGCTGATTATTACAGATGCCAACCATGTTGAATACTAAACCCGTCGTCGGAGAAAACAAGCATTTTCCTCACGCGTCTTGGGTTGCATTCCCGGATTCCCAGTCACATGAGCATCCCAAAAGCGACCTCGCTCAGCCAAGCTTTGCTCCCAAGGTGCCCTGCAATATCTCTCGGAAAGCAGCCGATTTGAGCGCATGTAGCCCTTCTTGTGTTGGGTGTAGGGTATCCAGGGATGGCATGTGCCGCCGAGACGGGCCACGGCACTTCGACCCCAAATGTCACCCATTCAAGGCCACCCCTCTAGGAAAGGAAACCCACATCGCGGGCTGTCGTGCCTCCGGTACCTGAATCATGTGCCTCTTGATATTGCCTGACTGGGCGAGGCGCCGGCACCTGAGTGGCCGCTGCGGGGTGGGCTTACACCCCCCTGATCCTTGACGTTCATCCCAACTCTGCGGAACAGGGGAACGACTTGGAGTCTAATTCCCACCAATCGACAGCATCCAGACGCGGGACCTTTGAGTTCGCCGGAAGGCATGGACCGGACTGGGTTCGCATAACCTGCGCTCGTATCCAGTGGCACGACATCATACTACAAGAATGTTTATAATTGAGGGCCAAGCCGTCGATCATTCCCATGCTGCTCACGCATGAAAACGTGTTCTAGCCCGTACGGATCGAACCGCGATCGACAACCACCCGCCAGAAAGCAGAACCAGCAGCCCACCCACCATGTTTCTCGGCCGAGTCCTCCGGGGCCTGACGGCGCTCCTCACCCTCGCGGCCGTCCCCACTGTCGCATACCCAGACCCGATCGCCTGCACCGGCGCGTGCTGGGCTCACGACCCGGGCGTCGTCAAGAGGAGCGACGGCAAGTATTTTCGCTTCGGGACGGGCAGCAAGATTGGGATATGGACTGCTAGCAGCCTGACTGGGTCGTGGACTTATCAGGGCGCTGCTATACCCGCTGGAAGTTCTATTAATCTTGCTGGGAATGATGATCTTTGGGTATGTTTCCGTGTTTGACCCTGGGTATCTGCATATCACGAGGGCGGGATCGATGTGGTTTCTTATTAGAGTGCATTGGCTTACAACCCTGTCAGGCCCCATCAGTCCACCTTGTCGGCAGCACTTACTACATGTACTATTCAGTCAGTGTCTTTGGCTCACAGGCCTCAGCTATCGGCTACGCCACCTCTACAACAATGGAGGTCGGCTCCTGGACAGACCACGGCGCGACAGGAATTGCAAGTTCCTCAGGCAAGGCATACAACGCCATCGACGGGGCTCTCGTCCAGGCAACGGATGGGAGTTACTACGTGACCTTTGGGTCCTTCTGGTCTGATAGTAAGGCAACTCTCCCACCCTCATCTTTTTTGATTTCCGAGCGAAACCAACTGACAATAATTCAACCAAAGTCTATATCGCCAAGATGAACAGCCCCCCAGCTACCGTCTCCGGCTCAGCCAGCCAGATCGCCTACAACGCCACAGGCAGCCACGCCATGGAGGGTCCCTTCATCTACTATCGCTCGCCGTACTACTACCTCTTCTTCAGTGCCGGTATCTGCTGCGGCTACCAGACCACCAAGCCCGCCCCGGGCGAGGAGTACTCGGTCCGCGTGTGCCGCAGCTCCTCCGTCACCGGGCCGTACACCGACGCCAGCGGCAAGGCATGCACGTCTGGGGGTGGCACCAAGGTCCTTGAGAGCCATGGGAACGTTTATGGCCCTGGTGGACAGGGGATATTGGTCGATACTGCTTATGATGGTGCTGTGCTGTATTATCATTATGGTGAGTCTTCTCCAGATGGCTTCGTAGGGAAAACATGACGCCTTTGATATTATACATGCTAACTCGGGTTTCCTTGACAGCTGATACTCGGGTTGGCCTGGCGGATTCGCAGTATCTGTTTGGTTTCAACAAGATCTCGTGGTCGACTGGATGGCCTGTTCTTGTCTGAGGCTTAAGGATTTGTGTCCCTTGATCTACAATTAATCGTATGCAGAAGGGTGGGGATAAATACCAAAACAAAGATATCACATCATCTGGATCTAGGGTTTTCTTAACACTCTTCATCTTGTGAATGTTATACAAGCACGTACACTAAGCCCGAGAAATGTTGACATATTCACGGGTGACAGTGCCGTAGAAGGGCAAGCCACTTGTGTGAGAAATGTCAAAAACAATATAAAGTTGTCCTCTTTAATAATTGTTAAAGGTATGCGCGGGCAAACTCCGCCTCTGCTAGGTTTTAGTATTTAAATCTACTAAAGTATATCGACCATACACGCCCAGCCCCATAGGCTGTAGCTGTCCCGTGTACCCACAACTTACGACCACAGACGCGCCCCCGCTACATCATCGTACACAATGCCTGAACAAATCCACCGGCCACAATATTTGCGGCTACATTAGACTGCAACATGTCAGAAACTTTGCTCTTGAAAGTGGGATCCTGCGGGATGTAACTCACAACGAATTTCTTTAGCCGAGACAAAAACGTCTTCTTCTTCTCAACGCTCTGCTTCATTTCTTCAGTGCCGCCGGTGAATTTTATCTTCGCCTCCTGCTGCTGAAGCTCCTCCTCATTTATCTTCCACGCAAGACGACCTGCCGTGGTATTCTTCAAGACGCCATCGTTGGCAGCCAGCTCGGTTTGCAGCAACAGTGCTCTCGGGGGGAATCTCGACGCGTCCATGAAATGACGGATAATATCCGTGGTCGAAGCGCGTGTGTTCTCGAAGTGTTTGACAGCCGCTTTGCCTGGCCCGACCATGTCACCCCACAGAGCATTATTCTGAACCCGATTATCTTCGTTCTTTTGACAGAGCCTGTTTCCCGTGTCCCACATCGAGCTAGCAATAACGACCTGATTCATAAAATGGCCCCCGATGATCGACTTGACAAGCGCGATGCGCTCGCGTTCACTTTTGCCTGCTCGGGTTTCTGTGACGGGCTCCATGTATATCACGCCGTTGAGGAGCATGTTAGATTTGTACGACTGCATGAGCCAGTCGGTCATTTTGAACAGGGTATCTCCATCGTTGTGGCCAGAGTCGTCGAAGCCTGGGGTGTCGATCAGTTCTACCACGCGGCCGTCTACTGTGAGTCTGGCGACTTGGAGGGTCTGCGTGCCTTTATGGAGAGGATATGGTGTCAGTACATCTTGATTGAACGAGTCTCAAATTTTGCACTTACAAGAGTCCACGCCGTCTCCTACGATGTACTTCTTGTTATCATCACCAAGTTCTAGGGCTTTGGCGAGGAAAGATGTCTTGCCTGCGCCCGTCTTGCCGACGATGGCCAGGCGGGTTGGGCTTGTCGACATTGCGGATGAGGAAGGTATGGATACGTAGGTGGATGGACCTGATAAGCTTTGCTTAGACTGACAGTGCTTTGTGAAAGACAGACTTCAAAAGGTTAGGGGTAGAACTCGAATTCGCTGTGCACCACTGGTTGTCGAAGTATATCTGGTGGTGTAAGATAGCTGCTGTTTATACTACTGACAACGACAAAAGGTGTGTCTGCCGGCCCAGAATATTACAAATTCTCCCCGAGAGCTCAGCTTCTTGGTTGCCTCGACAAAGCAGACACCCCTGCCATAGAGCTGAAGATGACTGCGCCCTCCAAGTGTGCCCTAGGGTGCATAATCGCAGCTCATGGAAACGCTATGTGCAAGGTTCTAAAAGGCTGAAAGGTTGACCGGCTCTGTGGCAACATGGCAGGGCAACTGCCAAGCAAACAACTGTCCACAAAGGGTGAAGGGATCTTCAGCGGTGCGCATGGGGGTTACACAAATCTGACCACCTGGGCATGTATCCGTTAGTGATCAGCCTTTTTGTCAGCCTGCAGGGCTGTCATCTGAGCCTCCGCCACACTAAATATGCCTCTTGTGTTCCCGGAATCGACAACATTGCCACTCTGCCTAACAGCACAGGAAAGCCTAGTGACGCGGAGCGGAAGATCAGCATCCAATGAAAATGCGGTGCATAGAAACTGGCTGAATGGAATGGCAAGTGCCGTCATGGTCCATGTATTCTTTTTGTAAGTACAAGTCTCACTGCTTGGATATAATCCTGTCCTTTCCACTTTGTAGGCCATCTTCCAATGCTGTCGTGCGTGTTGCTGTCCCACTGAGTGATCGGAACTCCCAACTTCTACATTATTGCAATTCCATAAGCAACAGCTGAACAAGATGTCATCGGCCTCGGGATTTCCAGTTGCCCCATTGCAGCCAAAACCACCCATCCAGAAGAAACCGCTACGTATTCTGGTCCTCGGCGTAACAGGCGCAGGGAAATCTTCGATCGTGGCGGCAGCCTGTGATGAGACCGTGGAAATTGGGGACGGCGCAGATTCCTGTAAGGCAACTCATTACCATTGTTCTTAGAGACCTCTATTCTCACTGTTTGTACGTAGGCACCAAATTCTGCAAGCCCTATCCCATTAAATACCTTCTGAAAGAAGGCATTGATCTGGAAATAGTCGACACCCCCGGCTTCGATGACCCAGACGCGCAAATTTCAGATATCAGCATACTGAAGGAGATCGTGGCATACGCGAGCAGTGTCTGCGGCATCGTCTACGTCCACCCAATCACCGAGTCCAGGGTGACAGCATGCTCCAGGTTCAACATTGAGGTGCTCAAAGCCATGTGCGGTGAGGAGTTCTACCACCGCGTCGTCATATGCACCACCATGTGGAACAACCAGGCCGACCAAGGGCGGCGTCGTCTTGAAGAACGCCAGGAAGATCTGTTCAGACAGAATGGGCCTTTTGGCGACCTGATGTACAGAGGAGCCAAACATATGCCGTTTTGGGACGGGAAGGAGGACGCCTGTCTTGAAATTCTTCAGCACTTTTCTTCATTTTCTGATTTCTACCCCAAGATGGCGATTCTGAGTCACTTGTCACAGAGCAAAGGGAAAATTCACAGGACGTTGGCTGGTGAGGTAGTTCGGGAGGAGCATGAGAAGCGCACCAGGAAGCCCACAGACAACATGCCACAGAATAATGCCGGGAGCTCGAGATCGGCCTGGGGATCTACCGGCTGGACGGGGCTGAAGAGCGCTTTGTCTGGTAAATGAAGCTCGTCGGCCTGCCTGGCCTTCTTAGGAGTTGATGAAGCTTATTTCTGGTGACCCCTGAGTCGAGGCCGTGTACACAGGGCCCCAGTGCGCCAAACCTGTGAAATCCACTAGGTCGTCCCTTGCCTTCCAAATTTGCATCAGACTCTCACAATGCACCCAACAAACAAGGAGTTCTCATGATCTCGTTTCAATTTCTACGGGCAAATGGAATCTTCATGGGCGTCAAAACCATTGATAGGTCGTTACATAAGAACTTACGTAGTCGATACGGGATCTGTTGGTCCATCTAATTCTGACAGTCGGCTTGACGCTGCGCATCAACGTCGCGCTCAACGGTCATGAACTTGGTTGGCTCAACCGAGAAGACATCCTAGGACATCTCGTCAGAGCTGATTAAGCGTTGGCATTGCTTTCATGGCGGTCCCGTCACCCAAGACTGGATCGTTGTCTAGACGGGTATTTGCACGATATCATGGCCCGAGACAACGTCAACTTACTTCTTCTCGGATCAAAGGATATTCTGCACGGCGGCCTTGTCTCAGAGTGGCTTCCGCGGGTTGATGGCCATCCAAATTTTCGGAGGCTCGGCGTGGCCTTTGCATTCGCTGAAGACGACCAAGACGACGAAGACGAAGATGAGGACATCAGACCTTTGGGAAGCACAAGTCATTCGGCTTGTTTAAGTTAACTGGTCCATCGAAACCTTTGCCCCGCCTCGAGATGGCTCTTCCGGTGTTTGGGCGACATCTGTTTGGGGCAAGGTGGACGTTGCGGGTCGATGGCTATCGCCTTTTCCATGCCGGGCCTAATGTGTTGGACCCGTGGGTTAAAGCGTGCTACGTTATCGTGTCTTGCTTCTGCCCCATTTATCGTCACAATGCAACCATGAATATGCCATCATTCACACGAGTATCGATGTTTTTACCAAGTCAATGGCTATTATCATCTCGGGACATGACATAGACGGGTTGTAGTCTTGCACAGCATGCTGTGAGTCTTGGGAGATACCTAGATGCCTATGGTGCATCGCAAGTTGTCAGAAATACACCCCGGTCGTGCTCACATCTCGGCGCTGTGCAGCATTGACCTGGCCTGTTTTTATGCCTCCAGGTCAAATGATCCTCCGCTCAACTCATCCTCGTCTCCAATCCAAGCGAAGACCATTGCAAGAATGTAGTCCGATTCGCCACCCTCGGTGACAAGATTGATGAAGCATTTGGTCTCGTCGTAGTTGTCGCCCTCGTACATCGCCGGCCGATCCTTCCTGTCAGCCCCCTCGATCTCACAGGCCATCCCCTGAACGTCCACTCTTGGGTCCCGGTCCGCCACAAATGCCGGGTACGGACCCAACATTCTGAGATATCCTCGGTTCTTGAGAAATGCAGGCTTTAGCACCGGCGGCGGCTCTGTGAGCCCCAGCACTTCTTGAGCGATCTGAGGATCCATCAGAGTCCCGTAGAAGGAGAACGTCTCCTTGCCCTCGCGTCTCATCGCCTGGCCAGCTTTGAAGACCTCCCCTCTCCTTATGTCTTCGGCGACCGGGTCGTAGTCGGGGTTTTCTTTTAAAAACTGCAGATAAGACCTGTATTTCGCAGCAAAACCCCGTTCGTTCTCCGCAGGCGCAGTTTCTGTCTCGTCGCTCTGTCGTGAAATCTGCATTCCCTCGCCTTCGTTTGCATCGGCTGCGAAAGTTTGGGGCTTGGTCGTCTGTTTGTCGGACCCTATGTTGTTGCGCTGCAGGTTGAAAGCGCAGATGGCGAAATGGATGACGAATGATGCTCTTGTTTAGGCACCGTTCACGAGTCCAGCGTGTTGCGTTGGCTATTCACCACGCTCGTGAGACGGTCCTCACGTCGGAATGGCAAATGGCACAAGCTGACTGTGATGAATTGTTGATTTACAACCATGGTTGCCTAACTGAAAGAAAGGAAAAGGGCAGCAGGGCTGCGAAATGGTGTTGCTGAGGTATTGGAGGCGATTGGGCTGATAAGATAAGCGAATAAGCGGGTCCAGTCGAGTGACTGGACCTGGTGTGCATTCAGCCCACGGCCCTGACAGCTCGTATGAAGTGTCGTGAGAAGTTTGAATGATGACAACGTATTGTGCTTAAGAGGAGGCCAACAGTGCTGTGCTTATTTTGAGCGCAGACCCTAAAGTAAGCCAGCTAAAGGCAGCCCAACAGCCTACGGCATCTAGGGCCCGCGGCTGCAGGCATGCCATGGCATGTTGGTGCTTGGCCGCTCTTAGCCTGTCCCGAAATAAACCTCCGATACTGTCTGTAGCAAGTGTTGGTTCTGCAATTCTCATGTTGATCTGCCGGTCTGGACTAAACAGGCCCATCAGTGTTTCACTGGCGCCAATCATGAGGTCTCGTCACCCAATGACATCTCTTTGTGAGATGTGTTTCTAAAACAATAACCAAGCTGCAACTTCCGAGGTACATTCTGCATTCGCCCCTGTCACTGTCCATTTCTAGCAGGGTGTAATGATAGGGCCACACGTCTACCAAAGAAGGTCTGTCATGTTGGTAAATTCTACATGATCCAAGACGAGGAATACATTCTGGCCGCCTCAGGCTGACCTCTGGTCTTCGCAGTCCTCCAGCAGCGAAGCGCCCTGAATTCTATTCGGGAGCCCACCCCACCCCGTTGTCAATTTGTCGGATCTTTTCCGAGTCTCTGAGGCTGGCAGCTCATGATGGGTTCAAATAGAAGAGTGTTGTAATTAAGGTGTAGTATATAGTCTGTTGGATTCCCCTTCGTAGTCGTCAATCAATGAACAAGCACTAGTCACATCTGACATCTCTTTCCAATAAGCTCGCCATATTACATTCAACGATTATCTTCATCAAGAACCAGAACAAGAACCTCATGTTACGAAAACTCAACGAAAAGCTGAGGGCGGAACGCAGGGCTGCTGCTGCGAGGAAGGCTGCACAAGACGCTGCTGCCGGGGCTCGTAGAAACTGGGGAACAACATGTGTATCTCAAGTGCCTAGCCGAGCTGCTGGTCAGCAAAGTCGAATCAACTATTTGTATGGCACTTTGGCAACGGTTACATAGAATATGACATATGATCATGCTATCTAGTCTCTCGGCCCAACCTTTAACTGGCTTGATTGTGAGGTATATTGTTCCGATATTTCTGTGGTACGCGGCGCAATTATACTGTACTCACTCGTATCAACGACATTGCAGTGCCTCTCGCGTGCTGCCTGAAATGCTTCCGGGATGGATACCGCTATTTGAGCGACGTGGTTATGCTGTCATAGATGACGCAGTGAACTACGTGCCCTTTTCTTTTTTAAGGCGTACGCCACAAACTTTCTCAGGTCTTTCGTTTCCATTTGTTGATCATTTCTGAGCTCGAATAGTTTCGTAAATTATTGCCACTGATTCTCGCCGCATGTTTAAATAGACTACACGCAACATTAGAATCACAGATGGTATGTAAGAGGTTCTGTTCATGAAATTCCATGTTTCCTGAGGATTCCAATTCCTGACTTAAGTTACGCCTTGAGAGCCGTGATTACCTCCGCAGAAGGATACATCCAAGTACCATCCGTCAACGCAGTTTCTGGGCCGTAGAAGCGCAGGTTCATCAGGAAGGCGCCTCCACCAGCTGGTGAAGGTATCCAGTTCGTCGTCCAGTTCTGAGGAGGCACGGCGTCGCTGGACTGTATCAGGACTTGGAATGGTCCATCCCCTCCATCGGCGTACTTGGTACCATCTGCCATCGTCAGGTTGCTCCGGTCACCCAAGGCGTAGACATCTAGATCGCTGGGGATCAAATAGCCCTTGGAGTCGTACACGGTCAGACTCCAGAACCCCAGCGGCGCAAGCGGGGGCTTGGACGGGAAGGTGACGAGGAGGGCCTCGTCTGAAGAGTTGGGCGAGGTTGCGCCCGCAAAGATCGGATACAGGACCTGGTCCAGCGTCAGGGCGAGGTATCCACCGGCGGCAACTGCGTACCGCGCAAAGTAGGCGCTGTGGAAGTCGGCCTGGTAAGAGGCATTCTTCACAGTCCACTGGTCGCCGAGCTTGATGTTAAAGCCCGGGACGGACTGCTCGGCCGAGACGGATTGGTTGGCGGCCTGCACCGCAGCCGTCAGATTTGTGCCTTCCGGCTGCACAAAGGTGCCGTTGACGAAGCCCGCCGCCGTAAGGGTCTCCTCGACCCAGGACCGGTCCGACAGTTCTTCAGCAGGATTGCATTGTGTGAGCTTTGCGCCCAGTCTGAGTATTCCTTCCTCGAGGGATTCATACGCATTGGGTGCGACGGCCGGGTCAGAAAACATGCTCAGATTCAGTGCTGGTGCCGAAGGACTAGTGCCGTTTATTGGTGGTAAGGCCGTGATGTTGAACTGGTCTTGCACGGAATTTATGACCTCTAAATCTGTATCATTGTTTTGATGCTTGACGGCAATGCGAATCATCGACAAGGCATATGGTGTGGGAATGTTCACAACTGCCTGGTAAGGGCTCGAATCGTTTGTCGTATGTACGCCAGCGGCGCTGTTAGCATCGTGGTGCACGAGGTATACACCCGCGGAATAGTTCTGGAGAGCGCCAATGTTGGCCACATTATTGCCGTATCTAACGAAGCAGTCAGTCCTTAAGCACACAAGATGTCCACGACCTTGTTAGACATACGCATCATAAAATGGCCAGAGCTAAGTATATCTCGTTAGCAGAGTATACGTAAGAGAGGTAGAGCCCGTTGCTATTGGTAGCGACCTTAGACTGCAGCTGACTTACCCAATAACGATCACTGATTTCCGGAATCGTGATTTCCAGAGCAGAGGAGGAAAGGTCGAGGAAAGACCTCGAGTAGAGAGTGTCGACATTAGGCCTCACCACCCAGGTCTCGTCCGCTGTCACCAAGTCGCGCTGGTGGAACAAGGAGTTTGTCGTTGCGTTTGGCGTTCCTTGGGCTGCCAATGCGTATGGGTAGAATGGGTACGAGTACTGTTTTGAAAACTCAGTGAGATGACACGGAATTAGCACAGCGTAGCATTACTCACGAGATAGGCAAAGGTGACGTTGGCCTGAGCGCAGGTTGTGGACGCGTTCGCACATATCGTCCAGGTGGTTCCAGTTAAGTAGTCACTGGCTGCTGCGAGCCTGAGGATGGCACTCAGAGAGACCGTTGCGGTTAAAGCTGATGACCCCCTCATGGCTGGATGGTGTATATCGTGGGAACTTTGATATGGAAGTAGAGGTTCCTGAGCATTCTCCTCACACCATTGACGCCGGGAGGGCTACCCGGCTTAATGTTTAAGCAGCTGTGCATTTCCTGACCCTTAATGATCCGTGGATCCGCTACATTACCCCTCATCGCAATTTGTTGGAACGACTGCTACTAGTTAATGTCGGGGTAGGGCCTCGAATGCAGGGAATTTGACTGCGAAAGCGGAGCCGGAGGTCGTCCTCATGTTGCCAGGCTGGATGATCGGTTCCTGGGATAATAGCTGAGTAGGTACCTAAGGTAGTGCGCCAAGCCCTTGTACAGAGTCCGGCTTACAAGTTCACCAAACGACGGAATCCCCGGTCACATCCTGCGCAATTTTGTATTCCACAGCCCAATGAAATAAAATATTCACCTCCCACAACCATCAACGTACATGCCTAAAATTATTTGTTTACTGCACATGACCGGATATCTCTGCGCAGGCAAGATTGGCAGATGCAGGTACTTTCTGACGAAAGCAGCCCCGTTAAATTCGCAATCGGTGGTTCCACTCCCAAGGTCTTCCCGGTACAGGGGGCCCCAGCCAGTCCAGTGGGATAGACAACGAGGCGGAGTTGCCCGATGTTGCTGAAAGTTATCGATCTTGATGCATGCCACATGAGTATGCACTTTGGTGGGGTAAATAATTATGACAAGACCTTCTGGAATTTTTGAATGTGAATCTGCCTACCGGGGTTGGGAAGCCGGTCAGGGCTAGACTGCAGGCACAGCAGATACAATCGGCAGACACGGTTTCCGGACATGGTGTGAGAAGCCCCCAAGTCCAACCTCAAGTGCTGAATTTAGGCGCGACAGGTAGGACAATTATGCAAGAGCTTATCTGTCTTTTCAAAGGGACATCCGGGAGTGCATGTAAGGTATGGAGATGACAAGAAAAAAAATACATGTTCAACCCTTTAGCTATTTAAGAGTGTCCTGGCAGTGTAGCAGAATTGCCTCAGAAAGTCCTCATGCAGTGATGTAATTAAGTTTTCATCCAGGGCATAATACCACTGTGGAACAAGAGAGAAGTTGATAGTCGGCTGTAATGACTGGCATGTGTTGGAGACAGCGGCAGAATGGCGGCCGCTTGTGTAACGCAGGGGGTCCTGGAACCGGTCCAGCTTAGTCAGCCAAATTGGGACCTCAAGTTAGGATTTCTGCTCAGACAACGTCACATCATCCTCCAGCTGGCATGGTCTCAATGGCATCCACTTTGGCACCACAGTGTTCCCTGAGGCACAGGCTCAGCTTGTGCTCGAGTCGCTTGCTCTTCCCTCGGCAATCAGTTCGTCATAAACACCAAACCCATACTGATGTCCCGGGGTACCACAGGATCCGATTTCGCCAACTTGCCAAGAAGAAGATTTGCCTGTGGAATGAAAATGACAGCCTGGGAGTCATGTCCATGAAACAGGTGATGAGAGACTTCCTTGGTCCGGGCAAGACTCTCAGCTGGCGTCCGGAATCTGAAGTCCTCAGGCGGTTGGACCGCGAGAGCCCCGGTGCAGTTGGTGACGAGGGTGAGAACTCGGTCGAGCCAAACAGTCAAATTCTGCACTACGAGATTATTAGCATCTCCCCATCGGAATTCAAGTCGACCACCGATGCGCTTCGATTGACACGACAGAAAGGGATGTACCAAGTATTCACCCAATCTGATGCCCAGCTCGCCTCTGCACCACCACAGATGCAGCTCGCAGGTGCATATAGACTTCTGAGAGACCCCCGAGACGGCGCGCGGTACCCCGTTCACATCCACATCGGCTTGCCACGGGACCCAAAAGGCCCCTACAGCATCAGATGGGCCATCGAGAATCGCGTCGACTTGCGCCCGGATGTAATCATGCGGGCGATGCCCGATGGCGTTAAGATCACGACAAAGCCACACATGCGCAGAGACGGCACGGATGTTTTCTGGTCTTTTGTGGCGAAGCATTACGACCCTGGGTCCCGGAGTTTTCGGGGGGCAGTACGGAGGCCACTGAGCGTAAAGGAACCTCTCAAAGGGCATCGACTCTTCGTCGACCTCAGCGCGAAGGAGCAAATAAACTTTGAGCGCCAGCTGAAGACAGCGCTAAAAAAGAAAGCGGCCATTATTCGCAACCAATGCGAGAGACTTCTCGACAAAACGATCGACCAGCGATTGAAGAAGTTCAACGGCGGTCACACTGGTCCACTTCCAGAGGAAAGGTCCCAGATGCAGGAGCAAGTGAGGGCTGCGATTGAGCGCGAGACGCCCAAGGTCTGGAGAGCGGTTGAGCGCAAGTTTGGGATCAAGCCGGGGTCCACAGATGCGTTTGAGAATGACCCGGTGCACGTGTCGGGAACGGCATCATCGTCCCCAAAGACAAAAGGCAGGACTTCTTGAAATACTACGTTGGTTGCCGCGTGGTATGTGGAATTTAGTCACTCAGCCTGTTGGTGACTGAGCACTGACTTTCTCAACTGCGGGCATTTTGACTTCCGATAGGGGTTTCTAAATTCCACACGTTTAGTAAATATTTGGAAAGGCATAGAGGCTTGTGAAAACGAAATTGGCTCCAAAGTTTCCGCCAAGTTCGAGTCGAGCTGCCCCTGCGTGTTGCGCACACATCTCGTGGAAATGTAACTATAGCATGGCTTGGGATATGCCCTCAAATCTGCTCTGTTGAATCATGTGGGAATCATCATCTAAGGCCCACGATGTCTTTTGAAGTATTACAGCGTCTTCACTCGGCTCTAAGCGAGGGAACTCAAGAGCCCAAGGGGTCATGAAAGACCCGAATTGCCGAGTCTAGGCATTTTTTGCGTATGGCTCTTCAATGACACCTGTGCACACACTGTGTGAGAAAGCGGTATTCAATCAAATAAAAGCGAGTCACGACAACCCTGCATCACCTAACCAGGCGGACGACGGCTCATTTGATGGTGCTTGTAAGAGCAGGCCAGGTCTGAGAGTGTATTCAAGGTCCAGAGACTATTCAGCGTATTCAGGTACTTTGGAAGTCCCGCACTGGATCCTGACGACCGCTTCTTCGAGTTTCAATACGCGAAAGACTTGTGGCTGTTCCCCTTGCGATCTACGTTGATGGAAGTGGTCATGACCCGCCCGTATAATATAAGAGCTGGTATACTCTTGTAAGCTCAACGCATAACCGCACCGTCGGGTAATGTTCTCTGTTCAGCAGAAGTGAGACAGCCAAATACAGATCTTCGCGCGGATATTATGAAGGTCCCATATGGACTATTCGTATTCTTTGAGTTCCTCTACTAAGCTGGAACGGCAATGGGTGTCCCATATGTCGTGAGATGACGGGCTGGAGAAGGGGCGCCTAAGTTCTTCGACATTCGAAGCCTAGACTATCCGGACATGTGTGTTTCGACAGAGAACGCGGTATGTTTATCATGAGACCTTTCATCGTGAGCATTAAAGAAAGCCAAACGGTCTCCATGACGAGGCCCATGTTCGACGCTTTGTCATTGACCAGCTGAAACCGATACGCCTACTGTTCCATGTGCCGGCACAATCTGCATGTGATCGACAGACCCTCGATCTAGTATTCCTCGGGTTCCCTCAGCCTTTTCTGTATTGATCGTCGAGAGCCCACTGAAACACAGTCAGCTTGTTGACTCGTATCTTTTCAGCTACTTCACAAGGATGTGCTAGATGCTTCAATACTCGAATGAGAGCAATCCTCCCCCGATACGCATTCTTGGCGGGTCCTCTATATGTCACCATGTCTGCAAACATGGTGCACGCGTGTGCTGGATCTCGTAGGCCTGGAGTGGATGCGTCTCTGCCGGCTTGCAAGAAACAAGTCGCAAGTGAAGCCGTAAAGGCCGGAAGGTTGAACAAATGAAGACAACTAACTACAAGTCATCTAGCTCTTCCCACCGATTTCTCATCGAGTTCCATTACTCATGGCTACTACCTGACCCAAACACCTACTTGTCAGACAGCCGACTCACACTGCCTCTAATCATTGCCTGCCACTACCGAAGAACCGCAAAGATGCTTTTCGCCGTCGCCTCAATCATCTTTGGCTCTCTAGCGTCCCTGCCACTGGATGCCGTCGCCCCGTTCGATGGCTTCGGACACGAGATGAGTCGTGCCGTGGCCGCGGACCTTTTCCCCGGGGCAATTAACTGCCCTTGCACCACGACCCGCACCTGCGGCTGCGGTTCAGGAAGCAAGGCATACTGCTCTAAGAACAAGGTCTGCGGATGCCCTGGGGGGGATTGTGTTGTAAGTGCGCCTCCGAAATTTGCCCCGTCTCTCTGCTCGTCTTGATCATTGTTCATGAATTCGAGATCACGAGCCTCTCGGTGTTATGCAGTTCCGTTTGTCCTACTCCTTACGAGCTTCGTCGATTGAAGAAGGAGAGATCTAATTACTGACTATGAAATTCCCGCACTCCCAGCCTAACTAAGCTAGCCGGACCAATGAGGTGATCGGAGGCAGGGATGGGAAACTCTATCATCGCCTGGCTTGATAATCCCTACCAGGGAAGCTTGGTATGTGGAATTGACCAGGCAGGAGGGTGTCTTCTCGGAGTACAACCGCTTCGACTCATGCCCAGACGCTCACTGCTTGGCGGGGAAATAAGGTTCAGGCCATCAATCTGTGGTTAGGTAATGGAGACAGGCAGCTGGGTGTGCCAAGTGAAATGGTGGGTGGGCCAAGTACCTGCGGCGTTGCAACAACGAAATTCCAGTTCTTGGTTTCAGGCGTCGGTCAGGGCTGTGACGAATCCGCGTAGCATTATGTATAATCGCAATTTTCTGCCGTAATAGGGATGCCGAGCTTTTCTCAATAGGAGAGAAAACAGGGCTGGTTCACGATATCGACCCGACGGGACTGGACAGTCTTGCTCATAAGAGTAAGGTAAGCCGCTTACAGATAATACGCGGAGACGGGGATGACGAGGTAGGATCAGGGGAAGAGAGAGATGTAGGAGTGCATACCCCGCGACACGGAGGGCCGGAATGATGGAGGGGCCCGGTCCATGTGTTCATCACGGTAGAAAAAGGGTGTTGGGGAAAATGGTGCAACAATAAGATTAAGCTTAATACATTTTGTGGGCCGATGCTATTATCTTGGCTGACCGGATATTCGCCGCCGCCCGGTGTGCTGGCAGGCATCGAGGCCAAGGAACCCCGTCTGGCTCGAGTCATGTCTTCACCAACACTGAATTCTGCGACGGGTAAAATCGCAACACTAACTGCTGATGGATGAAGAGATCACCGCCATGGCATGCACGGTTGCTCACGGCGGTATGCGGGTGACCCCATCTCCTGAGCACGAGTTGGGTCGGAGACATTTCCGTGGCCAAATCCCTCGCGACTTGACCCTCTGAGGAAACGGAATCTTGGAAAATGCGACATGTCATCAGGAACCCACGCTTGTCTTTCGCAACACATCTTAGATTCCATGGGTATAAGATAAAAGAGAAAAAAAGCGCTTGAATGTACAGTAATGGCTCGGCCCGTGACTCCAACTAGTAACCTCGGCATCACACTGCTCTCGCGAAGTGTACTTCCGAAGACGTCGAACACACGTCTCCTTCTCTCTCCTTCTCAGCACCTTCACTGTTGTCATCGCTGTCGCGAGAAACGTGGCCTGGCCTCGACTGGGTGTGGATCGTAATCTCCGTAGTCTTTGTCGGATACGCATTCGGCGCAGTAGGAGAATGATTGACGTCGCCTTTCCCAATGCGAATCTCATACTCGGGCTCATCGTTGACCGTGAAGTGCCTCGAGCGCCCGCCGCTGAACGTGTCCATCGCAACGTCGTTCCCCTGCCCTCGTCTTTGGCTGCGCGTATAGAAGCTGCTGTTTGAATTGGCTCCGCCGCGCGTGAGGTTGACGAGCTGGTTGAGGATGCTGAACTCGAGCTTGAGCTTGATGCTGTATGCCAGCGGCTTCCAGGCTGTCTGGATGTTGAAGAGATTGGTGAACTCGAGGGCCAGGATTGTCACGTCGAGCAGGACAATCAGGATATTCACCCAGATCAGGTGGTTCATGATCTTCCGGGTGCGTATGTTCCCGATGCTTTTCTCGAGGCGCAGACGTTTCGTTGTCTCCCAGACGTAGAGGGCAGAAATTATGAGTTCCTGCACGAAGAAGACGCTGAGTTGGATCTTTTCCATGATTGCGTAAGGGTTTTGGAACGGCTCCGGGTTCGCAGAATTAGTTCCATACACCAGGACGATGATTGGAATATGGAGCCAGATTGCGTTGGCGATGATCATGTATAGCACCATTCGCAGGCGCTTCTGGTGATGCATGACAATATGCAGACGCGAGTATAACACAACCGATTGGCCCGTGATCATGGAGCACCAGCCGATCAAAATGAGGGTGGCATAGACATTTGCCTCCGTTGTTAGTGACAGGTGCATCAGGAGGTAGCCCGTGCCATTGAATGCGATTCCCCATGTCGCGATGAGGAGACTCCAAAAATATAAACCCGAGCGCTTCTTGAACGAAGTGAAGATCGAGACGGTGAGCTCGAGAACGTTGTAGAAAGCGACGCTTATGAAGACGGCTATGATGATTATCACAATGGACCTTTCGCGGTCGGACGAGTCGATGTCTGCCATGGTTGCTAGCTGTCTCTAACAAGACCATGGGATGGCGAGTGTGTCTAGGAGGATGTACGTTGACCAGAAATCGAATTAACAAATTTGGAAAACCAACTGGCGACGAAATTAGCTTCGGTGAGGAGCTTGTATTCAAATGTCTCCTCTCAGTCTATGCGGTCGTTCAACCAGCGTTTCATAGCGTCTCTGCCGACATATCCTGTTTAGGAGTTGCAGGATGATCGGAGATACGGGGCAACAGGCTTGCGTCTTCCGGCGCTATCTTGTCGCGAAGTAACATCTTGGCATGTACCCTCACTTTACTCATGGCGTGGCCAGTACTAAGTGCATCAAACCCGGAAGAACGGAGAGCTTGCCAGATGCAGCCAAGTCTGCGAGTGCCAAGGTCGAGTCAGCGGTATAGGGGGGGGAAATGTTAGCCAAAATCCGGGCTGTAGGTACTCGATAAGCTTCATTAGTATTCTATCTGGCCCTGCTCCGGCTGCATTGTCGATGGTTCATCCCATTCATTTTAATATGCCGACCTACGCGGCTTTATAATTTTAATGCAGCAAGGATACGTGTCTCAGGGGTTTTGGTTGTAGCATACAAAGTCATCTGCATCCGACCTCTCTAGCGTAGGGTCTATGCGTTCGCCCTTTCCCATCTAACACACTGCTTCTAGAACTTCCAGAATGTCGTCTTTTCTGTGTGCCCTGTATGCCGGGTGTATCATCCCGGTGGGAACTAGTCTGGCTGCCCGAGTGCCTGCTGCAGCTCAGCGCATTGACTGGAAGAGCTTCAATGTCCTCGAGTCTGTGCCCCCTCCCGCAGTGGCTAACGATTCGACGGTATGTCGCTCCCGTTCCCATGTGACTGGCTGTTGCTGACTCGCACCTAGATATTCGTGTGGCCTGGTGTGACTGCAGAGTCCCTTCTGGCCAAGCCCTTCCACATATACGACGACGAGTTCTTCGATGTCATTGGCCATGATCCTTCCCTGACCCTCATTGCGACTTCCGATACCGACCCTATCTTCCACGAGGCTGTCGTCTGGCACCCTCCTAACGATGAGGTTTTCTTCGTCCAGAACGCTGGTGCGCCTGCTGCAGGGACTGGGCTGAACAAGTCCTCCATCATCCAGAAGATTTCGCTTGCAGAGGCCGAGGCTGTACGCAAGGGTGAATTGGACAACGCAACAGTTACGGTGGTGCCCTCAAACCCACAGGTCATTAACCCCAACGGTACGTCACTGGCACTTCGCTTCATATCTGAAAATCATCAGCTTATGGTTTACTAGGTGGTACGAACTACAAGGGCAACATCGTCTTTGCTGGAGAGGGCCAGGGGGCTGATATCACCTCAACGATGTTCCTCATGAACCCGGAGGCTCCATTCAACACTACCGGTAGGTCTCGCTTCTCCATTCAAAGAGCAATCATAGCTGACGATTAAAGTCCTATTCAACAACTATTTCGGTCGCCAATTCAACTCGCTCAACGACGTTGTCGTCAACCCCCGCAATGGAGAGCTGTACTTCACCGACACCCTCTACGGCTTCCTACAGGACTTCCGCCCTCCTCCCGGCCTGCGCAATCAAGTCTACCGCTACAACTTCGAGACTGGCGCTATCGCAGTCGTGGCCGATGACTTCACTTTGCCCAATGGTGAGGCTGGTGCTCACGCCCCTCGTAGAGAACTCTTCTAACACTCGATAGGTCTCACCTTCTCACCCGACGGTGACAAGGCCTACGTCACCGACACCGGCATCGCCCTGGGATTCTACGGCCGCAACCTCTCGTCTCCCGCCTCTGTCTACTCTTTCGACGTGAACGAGGACGGTACCTGGCAGAACCGCAAGACCTTTGCCTACACTGCTTCTTTCATCCCCGATGGTACGCTCTATGCCCATCCACACTTGCTCTTCATAAGCTAACACTTGAACTCTTCATAGGTGTTCACACTGACTCTGCTGGTCGCGTCTACGCTGGCTGTGGCGACGGTGTTCACGTCTGGAACCCTTCCGGCAAGCTGATCGGCAAGATTTACACCGGCGTCACCGCTGCCAATTTCCAGTTCGCTGGAGAGGGCCGGATGATCATCACTGGACAGACAAAGCTGTTCTATGTTACTCTCGCTGCATCCGGCGTGGCGCTACAGTAGTGGCAAAATACATAAACTGCTTGTTTGGATCTTCAAGGCTTGGAGCTGATCATTAACATGGGGCATTTTTATTCTATGGGATCCCCATTTTATTTTAGATGTCAACTATTTAATAGATGGCTCTCGCCTACCCCATAGACATAGCCAGCCTAATAGAGAAAATATGCTTCGCCACGAATTCAAGGTCAACAAGTTAATACTATCGACAATGATGAAGACTGCAAGATGGATATACGATATGACCTTTATTTGGACATGCTTTAGAAGACACGGCACCCACTTCCTCACTATGACATTTGTCGCATGTGTCAAGCTTTCAGCATCGTCGATCACCATTATAAGATTAACCATTATTATAGCAAAACAGTGGCGATCAATACCTCATTGGGACCGAGAATTAAAGTTTCCGCTAGCTTATTAATTATTGAATTAAGGTCTTGATTTTAAAAGCTCTAGGAGCCAGACATATTAGATCCTCCCAGTCACTGTTTCCCCGAATCTGAACGCAGGCCATTGCCACGCAAGCCAGCCCGTCGCACCAGTATGACTCCTGAAGCTCATATTTCGACACCCCTCGTCCAAGTTTTGGTATTGTATCGGCGTGTGCCCCGAAGCAACGCCCTATCATTGTTGCCGGTATGGCGCTGTTGACGGCGATCCCTTAAAGTGCCCTGTGTTTGGTAACACCGGGCCACTAAAGTGACCACATGATTTCAAATAAGCAAGAGACAATTTTTTTTTCTTTAAACATGGTCAACGACCAAGCTCGGGCCTGCGCTGAGTATCTGGCAACTCGTGCGGCACCAGTTGTCCCGATACCTCGGTGGTGGGAGTAGTGGGTCCCTCTGATTTGTCCCACTGTGATATTGTGTTAATGTACAACGGCTGGTTGTAGTACTGCCGTCTCTGGTCGCCCGCCTGCGGGTCTCCTGACCTTCTCTTCTCGCGGATGAGCATAAAGGTCAACACGCCGACCGCAACGACGAGCGGTAAGCCAACGCCTACTCCAATGCCGGCTACCGCACCGGTGGATATTCCACTGCTGTCCCGCTGCTTGTCAGTACAAGTCGTAGCACTGGCGTCCTCTGTGTTTGCACTCGTCGAAGGTGCGATGAAAGCCGTCGCAGTCGCCCCGCTGTTAAAGAGGTCAGTCGACAAGGCTGCATTCATCACCGCCCTGTACGCCCCGACTGTAAAGTTCTGCTTTGAGCAGTTGTCGCGACTGATACAGGCAAGCGAGGTTGACTCGCATTGAAATACACCGGCATGACGGTCAGGTACTGTTGACAATGGCGCCAAGTCAATTAGCAATTATCTGTGAGACTTGACGCAGAATGTCGATCCAAAGATTGGAGGGGCGACTTACCTCCGCCTACTATTTCACGACTGTGGCAAATCCTAGGGCATCCAGACTGCAGGAACTGTTGATCGGTACATCCGCCGCGATACCAGGATCCTTCTGTCATTGACATGCAGAGGCCGTTGGTCATGCAGTAATGATCTGCAAAGCAGCACGCTGCAGCATCATTGCCGGAAGCTACCGAGCAGGCCTTCAACGCGGATGCCTGTCCGCCGTTAGGCCAGTAGCAATCCTGGCCGGATGCCAAGGACGTCAATGGAAGCGTTGCGAGGAACCAGTGGAGCAAATACATTATGCACTGGTCCAACACAAAATGACACGATAGGAGAGCAGAAAGAAATCAATGTTCTGGAAATTTGGAAAAATCTCCAAAAGATTGGCCATGTTTCCATGCCCTCGGGTAGTCAGTCACACACAGTCTTGGCTGCTCGCTTTCAAGTAGCCCCCTGTGCCAATCTTTCCGAGCTGTAGGCAACAGCTGCGACGACTTACGCCCCCAAATTCGATTGATCTGCTTCATCCAAGGCTGCGGCCATGCACGCTTGCTCTTTTACGACGAATCGCCAGAGTCGTGCAGTTTCATTGGCACCCCTGGACCTCTGACAATGGCCTCCACGAGGCGAATGCGGGTAGGTTGCGAAGTACCTGGTTCTGATCTCACAATTCTAAATATAAGCAATGTACCACTTCACGATGCGGAAGTGTGGCACTGCTTGCCCCCATGTTACCGCTGACGCCGACCCCAACAAGCATCTGCCAAAATGCATGAGTGATTGTTCGAATAAGGCAGTGTTGAGCAGCTAGCGTCCGCCCACCCATGGTTTTCCGTCCGCCTACCTAATACAACTATTTGGGAGTAAGTCCCTAGTATTCTAAAGTATCTTTCTGACTTATCAGCAGAAATTCCACCCCGTAGTTACAAGGATAAGTTGTCTTTCTATTTAGGCGGTACTTGAAAATACAAACAGCTGAATTAAAGCCAGAGGGCTGAATTGAAGCCTAAAGCTAAAGGCCGAATTGAAGCCAGGAGGCTGAATTAAAGAGAGAGGGCTAAATTAAAGCCAGAGGGCTAAATTAAAGCCAGAGGGCCGAATTGAAGCCACAGGGCTGAATTAAAGAGAGAGGGCAAATTAAGGCCAGAGGGCCTAAGTAGCTTAAAGTATATAGGCCTTAAGGGGTACCTTTTTTCTAGTGGTGTGTGCAGCTATTCTTTTGTGTTGGTTGGGCGGACGGGAAAACTATGCGTGGGCGGACGTTGGCTGAGTGTTGAGGGAACATTTGAGAGACAAGATACAACAAAGCTCAAATTGGCAATTGCTTGTGGCAATGCCACAGATTGCGCCCCTAACTTGTCCGCCCCTAGCTGGCTTCTGCAGTCTGCAAGCACACTGCCATCATTTGCGTCCTTGTGCTTGGGTGGAATACTGACTGACCTGATCCCCCGACGTGACACAACACGAGAGCTGAGTTCTTGGCCGCATAACGATCGCTCTGTTAGGCAACGGAAACCGTCATTCGGATGCCCAGTTGACAACAATCCTATTGAAATGGGGCTGACCCCTCCTCCTGTCCCGTTATGCTGTAGGTCATGGCCAAAGCCTTACAAATATCAACATAGTCAGTCCCTGCCCATTGCTTTCAGCAGTCTGCCAGGCCAACGAATTCGCAATCGGTCAAATTGTCCTGAACCTGACCTTTCGAAAATGTGTCAGGTCAAAATGGAGGCACTTACTGCGCCAAGGCCTCCATCGACTTATTCAGAAACTCCGGTGGTCGAAGGTTGCGAAGACATAGTCTCACTTGCAAGTACAGACGGCAACAATGGGAGCAACGTAACGGGAGGCTCTGAACCGCGGGCACCGGATACCTTGAGAGATGACAGTCAGAGGGACTGCTCTTTCAAGGACGGAATCAAGTGCGATGCGAACAAAAGCGGACGACAGTCTGACTACCATCAAAGAGGCCCGGTTGAAGAGCCAAAACCTATCTGGACTAAAAACAGAAATCGAGCATTCTGTCATTTTCTCCTTCTGCACTTCGTTCCCCTCACAATCACCATGGTCTTGTTCTGGCTTTATCTTAAAGGTTTCCAGTGGAAGGCGAACGACATTCAGTTGAAAGCATTGCTATTCGCTGCCAGGCTTCACGAGTCCCTGATAGTGATCTCCCTCGCCGACATCCTCTTCCACCGGATCCGATATCATTTATTGACTGGCCGAGGTATTTCATTTGGCCTTCTGGTCGCCCCATTCCGTGTTTCGAGTCCTTTCTCCCTCTTCCAGACTCCTTTCTTGGCCTCAGCAAGATTCGCACTAAAGAGCGGACCAGAGCTCGTGACAGTCTTGCTCGTTGTTCTTGTCTCGCTTTTGGCACTGCTGTCTGCTCCTAGTTCAGCAGCCCTGATGCTTCCACGGTACGATTGGTGGCGGATTCCGAATGGCGAGGATGCTATGGAAAGATTTATGGAGCAGGACCTTGAGACTGCAACGTATATCGGTGCATCCTTCGAGGATTTATTTTCCTTGGTTTTAGATGGTCGATTTGCTGCAAATCCGTTGAGAGATGTCCGTCTTGACACATACAGCCTCTCTGACAGGTTGGGGCAAATAATATCTGGATTGGACGGGGTCCTGGTTGAGGGTGGCTTACGAGCAAATGGAAACATCACTTTGGTAGATGGCGCAACAGTCGATTCAATCGGGTTGGCTTACCAAGAAGAGAGTTTGGATGAGTGCGATGTCACGGCCCAGGATACCTCCAAATTTCGAAGTCCCGATAGGCTTTGTCGATCAGTCACCATTCAAGCCACAGCCCCATTGGCGATAGTTACGCAGGAGCTTTTCCACCGCTATCGGATTTGGAAGTCGACCACAACAAGCATGTTCATGATCAGGGGTCAAGCGCTCGGCCCGGAAAAGAGAGATCTAATCTGGCGTCAACCATCTGTGTCAATGCAATGCAGCGCTATACAACCCGAATACCGAGACCAGCCAATCTCTTTCCCACATTGGGGCTCCTTTTCGCCTCTTCATATATATCCGGATCGCCAATTGACAGACCGAATTATGCGGGCACAGAATTCACCGGAACCACTCGCGGAATATTTCGATATGAGCCGTATTATCCCTACTGGAGTCACTGTATCCACGGCATTACTTATAACCGTTCGCCGCGAGCCGCGCGATCCCAACACTACAGCCTATCTGTGCCTTGTGGACGCAAGGTGGATCGAGTCTGACGTCTGGTTCACAGCACCCTTCGCGACAATCATGCGCTCCGGCGCTTCCATGGAATCCGTGCAGGCCACCACTAGATCAAACACCACTACGGCGACTAGCCCGGCCATTAACATCACAGCCGACTATGCCAACTCGCTTAACACCAATCTCACTGTTGATTCAAGTCAGTTCATGTATTTGGCATGTGACGACAGTCGCTTCTCCTTGGCATCCAGACCCTTCACCTTCATAGAGAACTCGTGTTTCGAAAGAGTCGGGACTGGTCTGCTGCCCGAATGCTCATTTCTCGGCCACGCGTTGTATCTCACGGACTCCCTGAGAAGAACGCAATCCCTGTTCCAGTTTCGCACGGCTAAAGAGCTTGAGGATGCTAAAGATGTCTCGTTATTGCAGCCGGACCAATGGACCAAACTCGACTATCGACTTTATCATCAATTACACGCCTACAAATTTGAAGGGGCAATCATAAAGCTCTCCATGACTGTCCTCTTGATACACATGATGCTGGTCTATGCCCATCTCCTGCTGCTGGTCCTAGGTGATGGTTGGTGTAGCAGTGCGTGGTCGGAGCTGGGAGAGCTAATAGCATTGGCAATTCTCACTCGGCCAAGTCCATTACTGCAGAATACTGGAGGCGGGGTGAAGAACTGGCAAACGTGGAATGTGCGGACTTTTGTCAGAGAAGTGGCACCTGAGGGCAGGCTGGAGCTTGTCCTGAAAGAGACACAAGGGTCTCCAAGGGTGCTGGTGGAGCTGGATGAGGGGAGAGAACAGGACCTAGTTGAGCCTGAAGCCGATAGGAGGTACGGATGAGGCCGATAGCTGTGGGAAGGGAATATGGATCGGTGCATAGGATTGGAAAATTGGTGCCTTGATAATTCAAGCGCGATAATTGTGAAGATGGAGATCATGGTTGAGGAAAGAATCTTCAGCAAGAGCGAATAGAACAGAGCAAGAAGACATTTCGAAGAAGTCCGAGGTAAGGAAAAGAGCATAGAATGATGAAGCCGTACAGTCTTGTATTCAGCGCACCGTTTCAATGTTATCATCTATCATTGCTTGCAGGCAGCAAAACTCCAGGTTTAATGTCCTGGTGACTGCCGTCCATCAGGCACTTGTATAGAGCCCCCTTTTCAGCACCCTCTCACTCCAAGAATCGAGGTGGGAGATGAACCCAAGACGGATAATTTTGCGTTTTTGAAGCCCATGGTGATTCCTTCTTCTCACGAAGTAACAGGGGCAGGTCAAGCTCCACTAGCAGCTAGTATCTTGCTCTCCTTGGCAATCGTAGAGGCAAATGCCTTCCTTGCCGTGTGTAGTAACATCAATCTAATTGGGCGCTGGTTTACCCCAAAATCTTACTGTACTGATCTGATAATTGTTCCCTGAAATCCTTCTATTGGCGGGTATTCAGATCCTATAGAGCGTTTCGCGGTACGTACCATGTTCACTTGAAGCAGGCAGCGAAAAAGACAAATGATTACTCGTATCCCTCGCTCGATAAGCCTGCTCCCCGAACACCACTAGATGCCCCGACTGGGTGCTCTGAGCGCTCGACGCTGAATCAGTGAAGTGGACTCGGACTGGACCCACCCAGTTGATCCTTCCGGCCCATAATATAAACTTCTCGCCTAAGCCCGCTCACAGGCATCACGCCTCCGGTCTTCGTGTCGCCCACTGGCACCTAAATAACACGTTATATGACTTCTCTTGGACTCACCATGGAGCAAGCGTTCCTAGACACAATCACCTTGCATGTGCCCCAGCATGGTGACGATCCGTCGCGCATAGACTTCCGCGACACGTCCTTCTTCACATCCGCCAACTCGAATCTGCCCTCGGCCGCTGACGTCTTGAAACAACATGCACAAGATTCCGAAAGTCCCCATGGTATCGCCATCTTCGAGGATCTTGCGCTTGTTGTCAAGTTCGGGCAGCCTTCTCATGTTCACCTGGACAATGCTCTCACCATGCGGGCCCTGTGGCAGGCGTTTCCTAACCACGAGATTCCAGTTCCTGAAGTATTCGGATGGAGGTCAGAGGACAACAAGAACTTTATCTACATGAGTCTAGTCCCAGGCAAACATCTGTATGAAGTATGGACTACTCTCTCGCTATCAGAGAAGGAGTCGATATGTAAGGACCTTGGCTCAATCCAAGGCTACCTTCGACGGCTTAGACCTGAATCTGAAGAGACTTTTATCGGTATGCCTATTTCTGTCACAGAAGCTTGAATCCAGATCCGGAAGCATAAATCTAATAAGTTCCTGCATTAGGTTCCATCACCCGTGGCGAAGTTCGAGATCGCTTTGCCCGCGACGATGCCCTTTATGGAAAATCGGGGCCATTTGCGACAATCAAAGATTTCAACGACTGGGTCCAATTGGGAGCATTTCCAACTACGCCCCTCTCACAGAGGTCACATGAGGACCCCTACCGACCTTTTCTGCCGGACACTGGCGATATCCATTTCGCTCATGGAGATTTTCATCCGGGCAATATCATGGTTTTAAATCTCGCAGGGTCGGCTCCTGTGATTACCGGTGTCATTGACTGGGAAGAGGCAGGATGGTATCCCTCATATTGGGAATATTGTAAGATGGCGTTGGTCGTTGATGAGGGTCATGAGGTCTTCGCCCATGGGTACATTGACAGCATTATGCCACAGAGGTTTGATAATGAGATGACTGCTGTGGGGGAGTACTGGTCGTGGCGCGGATACCCGTAATGTAGTCATAGCAGTTGTTTGGGTTTGTATTTTCTCGCGGTCACGGATCAACGTATAAAGTCATTGTTCATTGTGTGAGATTTTATATAGGAAACGCAGGTGCCATGGAGGAAAAGTAAAAGACATGCGTGCACAAGATGATGCTAATATCCTGGTACTGACTAATCATACCTGTCGTCTGCGTACTTATGGACTATTTGTACTATTCTTTGAGTTCCTCTACTAAGCTGGAACGGCAATAAGTGTCCTAGAAGGACAAGGAACAATTTTTCTTATCAACGATAACAGTGTATAAGTATAAGTAATAACTTGACTACAGTTCTTTGTAGTCAAGATATTTACTGGAGACCAGAGAATTTTACACTAAATACCTATAACGTTGTTCTATCCACTTTATATCCAGACCGCGACGCTTTCTATATAAATACAATACATCTTCACTCTTACATTCCGTCGATCACATAAACTTCCCGATTTCTATCAATGTAAATTAAAGGCGCAATGGCGTATCTTCTCTCTCAATATACCATCAATCTGCCCATTTAGGCTTGGGCAAATCTTTGTACAATTGGGGGATTGTGTGATCAGCTCCGATGCAATTACTCTCCTCATCATTGTCGCCCTTATAGATGAAAGCCAGGTTGTGGTAGAATTGAATGGATGTGATATGTCTGTCGAAATATGTCGCTTTGTAATTTAGCAGGTCGAACTCGGCATGATTCAGCCCATCCACAAGAGATTTGAGAAAGCCCATCGACGTAGACATGCTGGACATTTCCGTACTCGACCCGCCGAAGGTAGGCTTCCAGTATGAAGTCTGTAGGTCTTCGATAGCGTATATGCCCCCCGTTTTCAGAAGAGGGAAAAGGATCTTGAACGAGGCAATAACGTGCTCGTTGCAGTGGCTGCCATCATCTATGATGATATCGAAGCCACCATTCTCCCCAGAGATTTGTTGGAGCAACGCTGGGTCGTCCTGACTACCCTGATAGATCCGGATACGGTCTTCCTGGAGCGGTGTTTTGTTGTAGTAGTCGAGGCCGACAATTTGTGCTTTCGAAAAGTAGTCCTTCCACATCCGCAGAGACTCGCCGCCTTCGTTTGGGTCTTCGTACCCTCCGACGCCGATCTCGAGGACGCTGATGTTATCAAGGTGGCGGAAGCGGCTGAAGTGGTGATCATAGTGGCCGGCGTACTTGTGGCCTGGCCGGATGGAACCGTCCGCGTCAGGTTTGCTATTACCGTGTTTGTCTGTGCCGTGCTTGACCGCGAGCTCTGTCAGAGACAGCTCATGAGCCATTGCTGTTGTCCTTGTAGAGAATTCCACGGGAGTGCGCTTGTGGTCTGGAATTAGACAATATCCACTCGCGCCAATTGGCCACTGAGTCTTATTTAACTACAAAGAGCGGGAGTCCGACCATCGTGGCCTTTTTATACCTTGGCAGGCATCATAAAGCTTAATTGCTTCTCTACAATTTTCTATTGGTTGCTCTGGACCCACCACGTAGCAGGTAGCCCGATTTTCTAACCTCACCGACTTTCATTGGAGAAGTCAAAAGTTAACGTTGGTGTGATTGACGTGGAGCGGAGCCTCGAGTCAGACACAAGACAATTGCGTACCCCGACACGGGCCCGAGCAAGACGACCAGCTCCAAGTGCCGAAGTACTCCAGCCAAGGTCTGCAAATCGAAGCTCGCTGTTTATCTCCAGTACGCGTGTTAAATCTTTGCGTAAATGTACATGTTCCATAAATGCCTTCTCGTTTCTGGGTTGCACTTGTGTTGTTGGTAATGTGAAGTTGCCTGAACGTAACCATGGCTTTGCCACTCATATTGTATTGTTCACCCCCACGAGAAGGTCACACGGGCCCGAGGCTACATACAGATCTGCAAATACCTGGTCTCACGCGGCTTTGAAGTTACCATAGCTAGTGATAAAACATGGGCGCCTTCAATTAGTGACATAGGTGCACACGTCTCCCCTCTTATTGTATGTATTCCCATCAAGACAAGAAAATTGGCGAAGCTCTGGAAGAGCTTGGTAACAACAACTTGCCAAGGGTTTATGGGCGGCTTTCGATGATGTGAAGAAAGGGGGGCTTGTCCCAAGTGCCAGTGCCCAAAGGCGGCTCGCTTGACTCGTTATGTTGTGGTAGGCAAAGATGATCCTAAGTGGTCTTGATACTCTCCGATACGGCTTGACCACAATCAAAAACCGTCTCGGAGGAGCTTACGTCTTGAGAGGCAGGTCGGTGGTAATTCTATCCGATACACCTTTGTCTGGAACATTGCCCATGGCGCTTGGAGCAGATCTTCCCTGGGGAATTGGAACAAGTCTGGGTCAAATTCGTTAGCATTAGTCTGATGCCTCTCTACTGGGTGGGTCTAGAACGGCCGTGCTGGGGCTCTGGCCCACCATATAACGTCAGCGAGGAAGGAATAAAACGGAACGTCGATGTATAACCAGCGCAATACATGGATGAATTGAAGCCCCTGGCGAGATGGATGCTGGTGGCTGCTAACACGAGCAAGCCGCTGGATGAACTGTACCGCCAAACACGATAAGATCAAACGTGTTTGCCATCCGTTCCAAGATTCCTTAATAATCTGTCCTGATGTGGTCCTGCAGGTCGCCGTATGCAGCCTCGAATTCAAATGCCGCCCATGACCCACGGCATATCAAATATTGGGGGATCCTGCGGCCAAAGACACCCCTACAGAATTAGTGCTCTCAGTGTGGTACCACGAGGTGCTAATCAACAGCTCAAGCGCGGCCACCACCAAATCAGGCCGAAAACGAATGATTTCCGTGGCTCAAGGGACAGAGGTCCTCCAATATCGGGAAACGGTTGTCCGATTGCACACACCAATGTATTTGTGTCGAATATCGGGTACGGCGGAGTCGGCCAGCCATTTCGAACTCAGTTCCACTGGTCCAGTGTGGCAGCATCTTCGAAAAGGCTTGTATTGGCCGCAGGATCGAGTATTTTGGGATCGATTTGTGTCTACCGGACCAGTCCCGAGCAACTGAGGCTATCGCAGCTGCTGTCGAAGAAGTCTTGATACGACTGAAATACAAGCAGCGCGCGTCGGAGCTTAGGGCTGGTTCCCTGACATACAACCCGTTTGAAATGGTGGAAAGGGAGATTCTCGGCTGGTGCTAAATACATCAACTTTGGAACGGTGCAAACTACTACATCGGATATTTAACAACAACAGGCCATCCATCTAACGACAGTCCCGGCCTCTGGTATTCTCGGATAAGCTATTTGATATCACGCCATTACTTCCCACACTACCCTGGATGGGAGTTGAAAAAGCAAGTATGAATCACCACATATCCGGGGTGGTCTCTCGTTCCTTGTCGCCAGACACCTCCATTGCCGTTGGCTGGGGCATAACCGGCTGGGGCATAACCGGCTGGGCCACTTGTATCGTGGCCGGTGGGGGCTGTCATGTCGCAATTCCTGGTTAGCCAAGCTCTTAGATAATGTTGGGTTGGGGAAGCCCACGCACCTCTCTTGGTCGACATATGAACTGGTCTGCCAGGTCAGTCGAGTATAAGTCCCCGCCAATGCCACCAAAGAACCCCGGGTTTGTCTCCGCCTGGAGGGCCCACGCCTCCAGTTCCTCTAGTCCCGGGCGATGGCTTGGGATGACCGCCAGACATCGCATGAGCAGATTTCTCAGCCTTGGATCGAGTCCTTGTTCGCTAACTAGGCCGGCGCCATTTGTGTAGAATTGTGGCACTTCTACCCCCATGAGATCTCGTATAACACCGACGCTTGAATGTGGTTGTCGTAAACCTTGGCCGTTGAATGGACCGATCGTGTTTGGGGGATACGGAAACGTGTAGAGTGTTATCAACATGTGCATACACTTCAACATGTTATTCAAAGTCCGAATTTCAAATTGCTTCGTAGTCTATTTGCCCTGGAGCTTTCTTGTCGACTTACCATTGCGATGTGATATACGTTACTCCATGATCCGTAATTTGCGGCGACTTGCAACGGAGGCTGCTGTTGTCGTGGCTTGGCTTCAGCCCATTCCCACTCTCGATGGTACTGCTCCTGTAGGTGACGTTCTATATCAGCAGGAATCATGTAGGCTAGTTGCGGTGTCTGATCAGGTCTCAATACTTACAGGAAGGAAATAGCGAGATTTCCCCCGCTGCCGTGATGTCCAAATTCCCCTAAGACGACAGTCAGTGTTCTTAGATCCCTTCCCAGGGTGGACTCCTCCATTCTGGAACCCTGTATAGTTTGGACGTACTCAGTTGTCAATAATTCTCCGTTACTCCGCTCTGCGAGACCAAGGTCGGCAATCTTATCACACATCTGTGAGTATAACCTTGTTTCTGTTCCACTTACGTTCGTGACAGTTTTATTTAAACACGACTTACCTTGAAGCGTGGAACGGCAGCGTGGCCTGTATTATCGAAGTCTCCTAATAAAACTGAGCGCAGAATTAGCGTCCGTAAGATCGTTATTGCGCCAGGCAGGTCTTGCAAGGCTCACTGTTTTGAGGATCAAGGTCAAAATGTATCAAGTCGTAGTCCCGACTGTCCCGCACGGTTATCTCAGGTACTTGTTCCAGTATGGCCGGCCCATCTTGTGATTTCCAATCCTCCTCCGTGCGCGATTCAATCCTGTCCAATCTTGGAGGGTACCGCATGGCGATGCAGCCTCGTATCACTGCGTAACTAGTTAGCCAGCCTCTCGAGAGGACTGGGGCTTCCCATAACCTACGGCACGCGAAAACCTTCCAGAGCAATCTGCTGGGCAGCTTTTCCCCCTTATTCCCTGCTCGACCGATGACTTGTTGAAGATCACCATGCTTCATCAGCTCCATAAAGAAGAATGTTTGGTTGTCATCGATCAGCACGTCCTCTAATACTAATGGAGCGCCTGTCAAGGTGGACCATTTGACGAGCTCCACTACGTGCATTGATCTCATCAGGCTGATCTGCCACTTCTTCTCCGTCTTTAGGTCGTCCGTCGCCCAGCCGTCGTCCCCGATAACAGTCTTCATTACAACCCTCCTAATCGAACCTTGTTTACTTTTCACCTCTAACAATGCCGCGCACCCGAAACCGCCAAACCCAAGTATCTTGACCAAGGAGGCGTCTCGAAGTCTCCTCATAATCATCTTGGTGGGCTGTGCGACACTCGCAGGCGGTGATGAACCTCCAGACGGATAATATCGTATGCGATCCGCTTCTGCTTCGCGGCGGCGCTGGACCCCACCAGACTCGGTCGATAACAGCCCGCCCCATCGCCCGCTTCGCCTCCCCGGCAGATCTTGTAAGGGCAGATTCCATCGTGGGCCTTCCCATTCGTTCCTCAGTCCTCGCCTCCAGAGCTTGAAATACTGGTTCTCTCTGTACCTCACTCTGGCTATTTGCGACGGTGTCCTGGGGTTTTCTGGGTTCCACAGGCTGGTCGAGCTGGGGCCGGCCCGATTCTGTGGGGTGACTGGCAATGAGTCTCCCATCTGCTTTTCTGACGTATAAGATGTCTTGTATATAACAGGGTGCCGTGTTCAGTTACTTTGGTGTTGGTCTTTTGAGTTGGCTGGGATCTCGTTCCTTCGATAGGTATCGCAAGATTTTCGAAGTTGTGCATTCATAACATGCAGCCTCCACAGCTTGTCCGCCGGTAATCATTTGTGAAATTTTCGAAACAGAGCACAAAGCCTCAACTTGACAGGCACAAATCGCGTTGTAGGCCGGAAATGGCTAGTTTGGGAACACAACAAAGATGATGTTCTTTACGACATCACACTTTGTTTTTCATCGGGAAACCAAAGAACTTATATTCAATTCACTTGCTGGGGCAAGCGCTGAAGTATGTACATAGAAGAACAGGAATAGTAGAACAAGATTGTTCCATTGCGGACTTTCTTTCCTCCTTTACGATTCCGCATCTTATATAATAAAGAAAGCGCTTGAAATTTGAAGGCAAACATCTATGCCGTAGCACCTGTCAAAGTCAGGGTGTAGTCCAGGCCCGCGTTGACATCGCTTCCGATGCTGAAGGGATCGTATTGAATGAGCGCAGGAGTATTTGCGACAACAACAGAAGCCTCCTCACTACTAGTGACCGAAGTGGACGCCGAGCCATTGGCGAAGTCGACATAGCGTGTGGCACCAGAGCTGGTGTTGCGCACGGCAAGGGTGGCGGTGTAAGCCCCGCTGGTGGTGATCTTGGCCGTGACGGTGACGGTCCCGGACTTTTTGAGCGGTACGATGTTGGCACCCATGTAGCGGGGCCGGCGGGCCGACTTGACCTTGTAGACGCCGCTGCCCTGGCTGTCGAGGTTGGCGTAGTTGAAGCCGCCGCGCTGGCTGAGGAAGACGGACTGGGCCGTCGGGTGGCCGATGTCGACGTAGGCCATGCGGGCCCAGTACCGGCCCACGACCTTTTGGATCGTCGCGCCGGTGGAGAGCCTGGCGAAGGTGTGCAGGGGCGTCTCGTTGCTGCCCTTGCTGTACTGGCGGAAGGACTCGCGGATGGTGTTTGTGCCGAGCCCGGCGAAGTTGTCCGGGTTGTAGGTCAGGAAGCTGAGGAATGGCCAGGCCTCGTAGTAGTTCCCGGACCCGGCAGTCCCGTCTACGAGGACCTGGAAGGAGTCGCCAATGACTTTGTTGAGGTTTATCTCAGTGGCGGTCGTGGACTGGCCGTACTTGGACCTGGCAGTGGCACAGAGAGGAGAGGTCTTGTAGGTATCAGCCACCCAGTTGGCGACGGTCTCCCACCAAGCCCCGGTCCGGCCTTGGTCTACCCAGTTCTTCTCGTGATAAGTCAAGCCGTGGCCATACTCGTGGACGGTGACTCCGGGCACTGCCAGGTAGCTGTTGACCACCTCGAGCCAGCTCATGCCGGTGCCGTAATCAGAATGCATCACACCAGCCGCCCCCGTCAGAGTCGACACAGAGTACACGTTGACCTTGGTCCATGGCCCGTCGTCCGCAGGGTCATTGTAAGCCAGACCTGAGGAGCGCCAGGCGAGGGTGTCGACAAAGCAGCTGTACGCAGCCTCAAGCATGTTCAGCGCGTTTGTGGCGGCAGTGCCGGTGGCTCCATAGACTCGGAAGTGCGGCGAGTCTGTAAAGGTACTGCCCCCAGGGCCAATGTTTGCATTTGCTGTGAAGGTCGCTGGTGGTGCCACCTGCCGCGCTGGTGTTGCAGGCTTGTCCACTGGGGTTGGATCCAGCGGCAATGCAGTGATACCGAGCATCTGCAGCAACGCAGCAGCTAATGCTTGTTTAGTGAACAACATATTGACAAGAAGAATATGCAAAACTGGGATCTGTGTAGAACTAGGAGGGCGACTTGAACCTGAAGAAAGCAATACTGGGAACGGTTTACCATGGACCTGGTGTTCATTTTAAGTACTCGCTTTACCTCCTATTTGCCTCTATCGCCAAGATACTTAGCCTGGTACTGAGTTGGACTCGCAACAGCCTCCAACGCCATTATTAGGACGGTGAACTTGTTGGCCATAGGTTGTAGTGGAGCATCGTACCATAGTACTCTGGGCGAGGGGTCGACATATGGAGCAGTCTGTTCCACTGTTGCAACACGCAATTTGCTGCGCAACGGCAGAGTGTTTTCATTGATGGACTCAGGAGAGTAGTGGCTTCCGCTCCCGCAATAGCCAAGACTTTCATGCCTCTTTTGGCCTTCCCCGTCCGGATGTGTCGTATTGATGGTGCCAAGTTTTCACCTTTGGCTTTTCGGTTGTGGATTTTAGCGATGCAACAGTAACTACCGTTCGCCATCCCCTATTAATCTTTCACCAATCGCTTATCAGTACCGGCATGTTGAGTGCCACCTGGGCAACTAAGCGCAGCCGCTCGAATAGTTCTTGCGTGAGAGAGAATGATCAGCCATCTGCGCCCAGAACAGAACTTGCCAAGGCAAGCAGGGCGGAAGAATTAAAGAAGTGTTTCAACTGACTCTTGGGTGGAAACACGCGCCAATCGCGCCACGTTGTGATATTGGGGGTGGACGTCGAGAAGGCTGCAAGGGTCTAAGTGCGTTTAATCGCGTGTCCCTGTAATACTAAACCCATCCAAGATAGGAGATATACCCGCTGTGTCGCCATTATTTTGCTTTCGGATGGCCTCAAGCGAAACGAGAGCCTTCAACGTCTTTGTAGATGAATGGCTACTCCGTACTACCGATAAAATGGCCTGCAAGGCTCAAGTAAGCTTCTGTTGCTTAAGCTCCGATGCAATGCTGCAGCGCTTGCCAGGATCCGGGGCATGCATTAGGGACCTCGGCACCTGTTTACCGAGCAAGGATCAGCAAGCGCTGATTCTCGTCGAACATTCTGGGCTGGGTACTGTGCTTGTAGCTTAATGTCAGATTCTAGTGCGGCTGATGATTAGGGCGCTTGTGGAGCTGCGGACTCGGGTACGGAGAACACGTCTCCGCTTTGCCTTTCTCTCACTCAAATCGAACATACAGTCACAGGCCGTGCCACTCATTAGCACAACGTTACATAAAACTTTCCCAGAGGCCATGGCGGACCCGCTTGGCACGTTGATGCAGGTGGTTGAGGTAGTTGGCAAAGTCATCGAGATCTACAAGAAGATACAAGATGCTCCAGAGCAGATCCGCCGCATTGGGAAGCGGATGACGAGGTTGAATACGATACTGCGCAACCTAGAGAGCCTGTTACGTACGGACGAGAAGCGTCCCCTGGCCCGGCTCGGCCCGGCACTGACCGATGAGCTCCTCGGCGTCATCAAGGACATCCGCAAGGAGAGCGAGGAGGTACAGGGCCTGTTTGTCAAATGGGACAAGGACATTGGCCCATGGGGCATGCAATTCCGGTTCAAATTCGCCGCGCAAGCATACTTCGCCCTGGGGAGCAGCTCCGACAAATTGGAAGCGCTAAGTAACAGCATCGAGGAGCACCGGGAGGATCTGAGAGATCTCTTGCAGGTGATGATGGGCTCCGGCATCAACCAGCTGCTTGTTGTGGGCCAGGGCCCCGCCGCTGCCAGACAGCCCTCACCGTCACCCTCGCCCCAGCCTCCTCGAGCGGACTTCAGGATCATCTTCGTTGATCCCTACAATGTCGCGCGGAGCATCGTCGCAGAAGCCTACACAAGTCTGCTCCGGGAGTGGACCCTCCGCACAGGAGGCCACTGGAGAGTCAAGACGGCTCACTCAGCCGGGTTTTTCGTCCGAAGCCGCAACGAAGTTGTCGACACGATCAAGGACATGCAAGTCTTATACCCGAGCTACAGGCTAGGCCTTAAAGATGGCAACTCACCGCCAGTGGCGACACCACTTGCCGCGCTATTTGACAACAAGATGTTCAACTACACGTACAAGGAAGATATCAAAAAGGAGATTCAGTCCAGACGATCTCGTGGCATGACAAAGACCATGTTCAAGACGTACGATTACATCCTCGTCTTCACTGACCGAGAAGAAGACAACCTGATACGGCTGAGGAAGCTCCTTATCGACAACAACGGCAGGGAGGCGGCCACGGCGAAAAGGAAGGGCAAGGTCATGCATCTGGGCAGGTATCTGACCTCGGACGGGGCGCGAAAGGAGATTGTGGCACCAAAGACCGATGGTGATCGGGAGCAGTGGAATGTAAAAGTTGGACAGATCAAGATTGCCATCAAGGCCTTCCTCAAAGGGGAGCTGGATTGGAAGCAGCCGCCCAAGGGCGCAAACCAGAGCTGATATTGGGGCCGAGGGTCCCTGGCCAGTACCTTCAAATATGCTTTGACGAATATCTTGCATACAATGGTGAGAGTTGGGGTCGCTTCTACGATCTTATCAGGTTTAAGGCTGCTTTGCAATTCATGACTGTTGATTTTATGAGGAATGAAATGATGTGTTGATGATTACAATACTGTTAATTTCCTGTGGCGCTGTTCCGGTTTCCAGATTCGCACAACCGGTGTTGAGTGATCAGAGAGGGAGGCGCTTCGACGAAGTCTCCATTGTCTGTTCCCATACCTAGAACATGCCGACATAATTACCAAGACTACCGGGTCACGATGAGGCTCAATAAGCCTGGCTAAAATTGGCAAGACGAATGAGAATCTTCTTGAGGCGGAATGCGGGCGCTGTTCGAACATTTCTCCTTGGATGCTGATGTGTTGATTCCTGCTGACGGGGATGTCCCTTCAAAAGATTCTCCCCCGCTTTGTGACCGTCCTTCTTATTTCCGCCGCTGTAGTTTGGAGGCCAGATTGTAGGGATCCAGCTTTCGAGGACAGCGGTCTCAGACTAGGTTTACCTGTGGCAAGAGAGCGAGTAATTGATGATACTACTTGGGATAGAAACATGACTACGAATACAGTGGACGGAGAGTATCATAAATCCGAATTTCTGACATGCATATCAGTCAGCACCACTCGCATAAGCCTTGGAGAAGCTGCACGGCCAATAGCTCGGCCCCGGCACCTATTAGAGTGGCCGGATGTTGGACCTCCTCCGCACTGCTGCTTCTCCATCTTGACGTACTGCTAAGCTTCACGAGGTCACATGCCCCCTCAGCGTGGTGAAACGCATTGACTAGGAGAAGACCAGGGGAACAACTATGTCCCAGGTACGACTGCACGAAGGCTAGATAAGCTTCACTTCCCCTCCGATCCGCAAATGATAGCTTACTACGACGGTCGTACTCCAACATCTGTCTTGAGAGAGTTCACATTTGCGAAGAAAGTGCATCTGAGAAGTGCAATATGGCGTCAACAAATATTCCTGTTATGCTTGGGCAAAACCTCCCCGGCTGGGCTTTTGCAGCATTAATAGCTACAATAATCATTGTCGTCCATCGGCTGGGCTCACAATCAGCAATCACCAAATTCCCCCTACTTGGGAAGGAATATGGAAACAGGCGTAAACGCGCCGAGGCGTTCTTGTATCAGCCTGTAAAGCTGTACGAGGAAGGCTACCGCCGCTTCAAGAACCAGGTGTATCGCCTGACTATGCCCGATGGTTGGTAGACTCTATCAGATCTCCACGTCTCGACATAGAAGCGTGTTGTCTAGTTAGCTGACTTTCCTGGAATGCAGGCGATCATCTCATCGTGCCGAATGCCTATCTAGATGAGTTGAGAACACGCTCGGATGACGAAATCGATGTCTTGAAAGCATTCACAGATGTACTATCCCCACGCCTTCCGCCCCATTAGTCTCTTCAACTAATGCATTGCACAATAGACGTTCGCGAATGACCACATTAAGCTATTTCCACCCAAGGACAGAACAGAAGTGGCCAACAGCGTTGTGAAGGTCGAATTGACCAGAAGCCTGAGTGAGACAACACGGACGGGAGATACACACTGCAAACGTCTCTGTCCTAACTAATGGCTATTTCAGGTCGACTAAATCCGAGGCTATCAACGCAGGTCGAAAACACAATCAACTCGGAGATTCCACCCTGCAACGAATGGACTCCACTCACTATTTTCCCCATACTCCTGCGGGTCGTCGCGATCGTCTCGGGCGACATCTTCGTCGGGCCGGACTACTGCCGCCACGAGGTCTACCTGGCCTCGGCGATCGACTTCACCAATGACATTACCGCCGGCGCAGCGCAGATCAAGCGCTGGCCCAAGTTCATGAGGTCGCTCGTCGTGAAGCTGAAGCTGGCACCTGCGGTCACCCGGGGCCAGGAGCACAGGCGGCGCATGAGGGAGTTCCTGGAGCCCATGGTGCAGAAGAGGCGGCAGCTGATGAGGGAGGGCCACCCCGTGCCGGACGACCTGCTGCAGTGGATGGTGGAGAAGACAGCCGAGCACGGCATCACTGACGTCGGCCACCTGACCGACATGCAGCTTCTGCTCACCCTGGCCGCGATCCATACGACGACCCTGGCTGCGACTGCGATGTTGTATGACCTTGCGGTGCGTCCCGAGGTGGTGCAGGATATCCGCAAGGAGATTGCGTCTGTCCTGGAGGAGACGAATGGTGTCATGACGTCGCAGGCGCTGTTCAATATGAAGCTCCTGGACAGCTTCATGCGTGAGAGTCAGCGGTTCAGCCCACCTTTTGTCGGTAAGTCTCCCTCAACATTGACCCGGACGGCTTAGCTAGGTACGTAGAAAACCTGACCCCAGCAGATTCATTCCGCCGCTACGTCTACAAGCCCATAACCCTCAAAGACGGAACCCACATCCCAGCAGGGTCATACATCGAGACCCCGAGCCTCGCGGTGCTGCACGACCCGGCCCACTACCCGGACCCGGAGGTGTTCAACCCCTACCGGTTCTACGACCTGCGCACCAAAGACGGGACCCCGGACCCAAACAGCTTCCGCACGCGCGAGTCGTACCAGTTCGTCAGCGTCACCAAGGAGAACACGAGCTTCGGCTTCGGGAAACACGCGTGCCCGGGGCGGTTCTTTGCGGCCAACGAGATCAAGCTCATCATGGCGCGGATCCTGCTGCAGTTTGACGTGCGGTTCCCCGAGGGGGTCAAGGAGAGGTATCCTAATTTCTACGCTGGGAGTGTGAGCGGGCCGGATCCGACTGGTGTGGTCGAGTTTAGGCGGATTGAAGTTTGATGATTGGATCAATGAGACATATATAGTTGGCCAGGGATGCTACAGTAAATCTGAGACATATTCCCATCATTAGATACTCATTCCTTACTACCAAGTGTATCAAATCAGGAGAAGCATCATCCCCAGTGAGACAGCTAATGCCAAGACTGACGAGCCTCTAAGGGCTTGTGCTCCATTCTGCTCTGCGTCCCCTGACCCGCTGCCAGTTCCACCACTGCCTCCTCCCCCGCCCGTGCTATTGGTACCGCCGTAAGCAATCTTGAATACCCAAGCATACTCATCGGCGTTCCTCACATCCTCGCTGATGGTCAACGTCAACTTGCCGTCCGAGAGCTCGCTCGGGACAACAGTGCCAGATGCGTTCCCGCCGACGACAGTCACCTCATCGCCCTCCACGTAGGGCACGGGTGAGGAGAGGACAAGAGTGTCGTTAGGCGCGTAGAGTGTGCTGATGTAGAAGGCATCTGGGGTCTGGGTGAACCGCACGGTTTCACCCTCCTCTGGCGTGATGGACCAGTAGGTCGTGTTGAAGATAGCCTCAGCGTGGGACTTGATCCACACACCTGCCTCGCGAAGATTCCGCTGTGAAATGTCCACGATGACTCCTAAAATGGGGGACAGTATGTTAGCACCTCCATGAGACGTCGTCTGGCAGGAATGTGATTCTGCTTACCTTCCGCAGTGGGTCCTACGTCGAGGAGGAAATTGCCATTCTTGCTGACGATATCCACCAGACTTGTCACGATGCCCTGGGCAGTCAGGTACTTGTCGTCGGGGGTCGCCCTGTTGTACCCGTAGCTGAAAGGGTCCATCCCCAGGTTCGACTCCCACTTCCGTACCTGCACCGCCTCGTACCTCGCATACTCAGGCGTGTCGAAGTCACCAGGCGTGCCGCACCGGTTGTTAGTCAGGACCTGCTTGCCCTGCCTGGCCGCATTGTTGAAGTACTCGGCAGCAAACTGCGCCGTCAGGTTGGGACCACCAATATCACACCACATGACCTCGGTCCCCATGTTGGCGAGCGTCCTCATCTCGGGCAGGATCTTGTCTGTGACGTAGTCATTAAGTGGCACATACCCGGTGTAAGGCAGCGTCTCGTTCGTGTAGGGGTTCGTGGCGTTCCCGCCGGGCCAGCTCGCGAAGCCGAGGGGGCGGTAGTCCGGGTGGAACCACTCGGGCAGGCTGTAGTAGGTCGCCTTGTGCAGCTGCGGCTGGTGCTCCTCGGCGGCGTCGAAGATCTCCTGGAGCAGGTTGCGGTGCGGGAACTGCGCGACGCTCGTGCGCTCCGTCACGTTGGCCGGGAGGTCGAAGATGGCGTAGCCGTCGTGGTGCTTGGACACCTGCACAAAGTAGTTTGCGCCGGCGTCCGCGAACAAGTCCACCCACTCCTTGGGGTCGAACTGCGAGGCGGTGAAGTTGGCGATGAAGTCGTCGTAGACCACATCCGGGCCGTAGGTCTCGAGATGGTACTCGTATGTCCTGTCGCGCGTGCTGTTGGGGCCTGAGTTCATCCACCACCAGTACCACTCCGCGTAGGACTCGTTGTCGCCCGAGTTGCCCCAGCCGGGGACGGCGTACACGCCCCAGTGGATGAAGATGCCGTATTTGGCGTTGTTGAACCACGGGGGGGACTCGTGTGCGTAGATGCTCTCGTAGGTTGGCTCGAACTCACGGATGCCATATGTAGCATTGAACGTGTAGTTTGTGGACACGCCTGTGCCAGAGATGACCAAGGTAGCCGTGCCATCGGTCCCTTCTGCCACACCATCCGCATTGACAACGCCAATCTGAACACGAGCTTGGTCACCAGGCCGGAGTCGATTGATGTATCCTGGCTGGACGGTCTGCACACCGTCTGACTCGATCGACACGGTGACGCTCTGATTAGCCAGCACCCAATCGGTTCCGACGTTGTTGATGATGGCCTCGAAGATCTGGGTCTTGTTCGTACCCTCGACCCACGTGTTGGTGCTCCGTGCGAGCTCGACATTTAAGCTCGCTCCAATGGCATCAGCCGGGATCAACGACACCGCGAAGATGTGCAGCCTCGTCTGCTCCGCGGCACCGCCTGGCCCATTCGCGGCCCCCGAAGTCACGTTCGGCAGCTGCAGGCTGGTCAGCTCCTTTGAGCTGTCGAGCCAGGTGACGCTCCGGAAGATCATGGACCGGTTGTAGTCCACCGTCTCGTTGGTGAGATGGTAGGGGAAGATGATGTCGCCGCCATAAGGGTACGGCCACGCCCAGAACGGGTCAACCAGCACTGCACCACTTGTTGTCGAGCCGTCCGCGTACGTGGCATTCACGAAGCCCGTGGCGATGGCGCTCTCCGCCGCAGTGAGCATATGCACGCCGATATAGCGGCCACTGGTGATATTGAGCGTCTGGCCCTCAGCGAGAACATTGTCGCTCCCGTTGTTTTCCTGGTATTGAGGGAAGATAAAGTCTACGCCTCCATAGGTGAAGCTCTCGGCTGGTAGGAACTCTGCCGGGTAGCTGGAGCCGGTGCCGTCGAAGTCCGCATCGTTGGGGCCGTTCCCGAACCCTCGGTTATTGCGGAGGCTGGAGATGTCAACCGGGAAGGATGAGATGCTGCCAGCGACCCCGGGGCTGTTCTTAGGGTTCACGACGAGAGACGCGTCGAGCCCTTGGCCGAGGACAACACTGAGCCCAGCGGCAGCAGCTATGGTGGATAGTGAGCCCCTCATCTTGATCAGGTCAGGTCATGCCCGTCACTCCGGCAGAAGGCAGTGATGAGGTGCGATCAGCGGGCCTTGAGGAGGAGAAATTCGACCTCTTATACGTAACGTTTGAACATAGCGAGCACTTGAGTCGCGCGGTCCATCGTGAACTAGCCCCTCGCATTCGCCAGGAAGCGACCTATCTGTTATTGACCCGTCGGGAAAATGCTGATCGCCGAGTGTCGCGATGGTCAGAACGCGCAACGTTCCTCGTTATGATGGCACGATGGCGGGCTTGTAGGGATTGGGCCTTCTCCTCAGTAGCAATCATCTCCGCATCTGTCCTGGCGCTGGGGAACCTTGTTGCCATTGAGTTGTTGATGCGGGGAAAACTCCACTTTGGGGGCAGTGGGAAGCAGAGTTCGGATGTTATTATCCCATGTTCATCTGATATGATCTACCCGATGCTGCTAGAAATAATGTTTCAAGATTGGCTTTCTCTTGAGTTGAATTGTTGCATGTGCGTGAAGCTTCCGAGAAGGTAAGACCACCAGCATTGTCCTGCAACAAACCCCAACAGAAAACAGATGAGCAGGTAGAATTACTGTTTACAATCTGATACGCTCGCTAAAGATCAATAAACCGAGCCTAATAGTCCAAGACCGTTGCCATCTCTGCACTCTGTTGCATTGCTCGTGCCATCCCTTGGAAAATCACACCGAGAAAGCTTTCTTCACCGCAGTTAGAGTCCGATCCTGTGCCATCGCCGCGCTCTCCCCGTCATACACGTCCAGGTCCCGCTCCGCAAACCCGGGCTCAGCATCATACTTGTAGCACGGGTAAGCAAAGTCCAGCTTCTTTCCCTTCCCCGGTGCGTCTTTGAGGTCGTGACGGACCACTTTGCGCTTGCCCTCGACACCAGCCAGCTGGCTGTGACGCACCTCGCCGACTTCGTCCCCTGCGAGGTGCACGACGACCTCCATGGTGGATGGGAATGCCGCGCGTGGGTCAGGGATGACATTCGGGTAGTATGCGGCGAGGACGCCCAGTTTGTTCTCGTGGTTGTTGTCTATGATGTGGAAGTGTTCCAGACAAGCTCCCGCGGCGTCCCCGAATGCTGGGACCAACGTCAGCTCCTGATCAGGCACGATGAAGCTACGCCAGTGAATTTTGGTCTCTTATATAGGACGCAATGGCTTGCTTATTACAGCACTGCAGTTATGAGGATGATGCATCAACATCAGGACACCTACCCATTATTCCAAAGGTCTCACCAAGCTCCAGCGGTTTCGAGAAGAGCGACTCCAACTTTCTCGTGTACGACGCGCCGCCTTTGCCCATGGAGAAGTACTCCACCGTGAAGCCTGCGCTTTGCCATTCCGACAGTGTTGTAGCATCAAACTCGTCGGTCTCTGCTGTGAAATACAGTCTCGGCGGAGCGTGGAACGTTTTCCGGAAGTCGTGGGATAGGAAGCCCGGGTCGCGGATGTTTGTGCCGTGCTGTGAGACCAGCACGGCGTTCCGCTGCCCGGTCTCTCCCCTGTTGGCCAACACGGTGTTGGCGAGATTAGTGGCGATGTTGGTGAGATCTGAATTCATATTCAAAAGTCGATTATAGAACTGGTGATGGCGTGTATTTCGGAAGTTCTGGAAATCCTGGTGTAAATCCAAGGTTCAAGGTCAGGGACGGGCTTGCATGTCCATGAGCATAGCTCTCATGATGCATGACATCACACCCATTAGCTGCATGACATCAATCGCTGACCCACTTTCTCTGTCTGAGGTAATCAGCACATGTACAACCACCTCGGCAGAACGATTTCTCTTTGTTACCCTTTCAGCTTCGGCATGCCTCGTCTTCCCCCGGCTTTTTATTCTCTTCGCGCTCCTTGATTTCCTTTGTATCTCTTTGCGTCCTTTAAAACTGGTGTCTCATACGCCTCGAACATAGCTTTGGATGCTACGGTGGCCGAGAACCTTACCGATTGAGATCTACACGATACGTCTTCTATTGTGCCTTGTTGCGTGCACTGCAACGAGACCCCTAAAACGATACCATCTATACGCTCTGATAGCTTTGGTGAATCAATTTGTATCCTTTGTTCCTTTTCTGCACCTGTTTCCTCTGGAACACCCGCCCCTTGTTTGCGAATTCTAGTCACCAAGCTTTATTCCTTCCTAATCCAATGCTTTTCTTGCCATTCAACAGTACATTTTAAGAATATAAAGTTGAGGCTGTCGAGATGTCGTTCAACGTGAAGGCACAAAATCAACACCGGCAAGCTGCGTCAGACAAGAAAGCGAGACGCAGCTCTCGAGCTGGGTGCATTGATTTCACGGTCAAACAGCGTAGACCTCGGCGATATCCTCCCGAGTTCTGGGACCGATTATCAAGGATCTCACTTACCCATACCGCCTTGGAAGAACTTGACCAGCGAAATAAGGGCCACGACCAACCTTGTTCTCTATGGCCTCCCACAACGCCAGCTCAATCTCAAGGGCTGTTTCGGTTTTCACGGGGTGGAGGCCCATGCCTTTGCCACCTCCGAGGATATCAACCAGCCCAGTCTACCGATCCAACAAATGCAACAACACGGCACAAGACTACAATTTTATCAACACACGCTTCCAATTTTGAGCGGCACTTGACGAAGAACAACATCCATCCGGTTTGGCAGTCGAGGGAGCCAGACTTGGAGAGCATCTATGAAGCACTAGCGGCCCCAAGGCTATCATTATTACTCCCCGAGTTCTCTACTGAATCATTTCAGACCTTCAGAAAGAACAACCAGCAAGCCATGAACGAACGTGATATAATTGACGATGTGATTCCGATTATTGTTGGCGTACGGTCTGAAAACTGGCCTGTAGCGAGGGATATAATATTTAATGATCTTGAGGCACTTACAGATGGTTCTATCCCATCAGCGAAGCCAGACTATGCCTATGGTGCACTCTTTGGACAGCTTATTCCAGCCATCTGTATAAAGCTGGGCCGCTTTATTGATCCTGAGCTGGATATACCTCTAATAGTGCCCAACTTCTTCTTGGAAGTTAAAGGGCCAAATGGTTCTGCAGCTGTTAAAACCCGGCAAGCTCGCTATGACGGAGCCATTGGAGCCCGCGCCATGCACCACCTGCAGAACTACGGGCAGGAGGAACCGATTTACGATGGCAAGGCCTATACGTTCAGCGCAACGTATCAGGACGGCCAGCTGATGCTTTACGCTCACCACCTTACTGCGCCAACCACTCGCGGAGGCCAGCCGGAGTACCACATGACACAACTTGATGCGTGGGCCACGACTGGTAATATTCAATCATTCATTGCGGGAGTCACAGCCTTTAGGAATCTGCGTGATTTGGCAAAGCAGCACCGGGATACCTTCATCCAGGACGCAAACTTCAGACACCAACAAGCCTGAGGCTTCGCGGCGGCTGAAGAGGGCGCGACGACCACAACACAGGGCAGCTGGGTAGGTACAAAGCGCAAAGATGGTGTTTTACAAGGGAGTTTGATGAGGCAATAACGATGTGGGTAGTGTGGCGGAACGGCCTCTTTATGTAGTTTTGATAAGTTGAATTAGTGCCCTGTGTATCAGCATTCCGACCCCTGAGATGCCCGCCGTTGAATGCTGACAAGGTAGAGAGACTGTCTTGGTCGAGAGCATTTCCAGTGGGGTTCACAAAGCTATCTAGAACGAACTGGCCGCTACACATCTCATCGATGCGTGTACGGTTTATTCCGCCTCGGTTGTGGCCGCAAGTGCCACCCTCCGCTGTGTCTTTGGAGCTCTACTACCTCTAGCTAGCTGGTAGCGCCATGTTGAACGCCCTAGGAGTCGCCTGGGCTAATTCGGTTCTTGGGGTCATATCTGTTGCCTTTTCTTCCCGTGCCATTCATCCTGTCCTTTCGTGGTGAAAAAGGAGTTTTAAAATACTTGGATAGGGGTAGGCTTCGGCTATACCGTGTTTTTTTATTCACTGTTTATTAGTCTATCTTTTGACTTGTTCTCATGGAAGGAATGGGACTGCCGTGTGACTACCGCGTAACCTAAATTAACTAGGTATGTTCCTCCATCCTAGAACTCACAGCTTCCTTGTTTCCGCTCAGAAAATACTGCACTCGTGTAGCATCAAAGCAGTGATCGGAATGGTCCGGTATGAGTTGGTATTGGTATGGTATATACCGCCAAGACTTGGTATGGTTTGAGGAAATCTCAATACCATGGTATTACCGGTATACCAGGTCATACCGGTAACGCTAAAAATGGGCCGAGGTAATGATCCCTGTGGAGCCAATTATCTGACACCACACTATGCCAACGGGCACCACAGCTGTCATCACTGCTTGGACCTGCCTCTTAAGGAATCTCATTGCCACAATTATGGAGAATACCCCGCAGTCTCCACTGCCAAGAGGCCAGGACCATATCACCTATAATTATAGGCAGAAGAACCGCGGACAGCGGAGAGCAGAGTCAACCAACAATTCAATCAATCACACCCATTCATTCTGACACATCGTAGGGTACGATAGCCTGCAATCATTATCCATGGGATCTCCATTTCCAACATCGCCGTCCTCGTTGACGACGCGTTCAACGTCAATATCTCTCAATACTCCTACGTCATCGCCTGCTCCGACATTACCTTTCTCGACGCCATCACCTGCTCCTGTTCAATATCCCGAACCTCCGGATGAGTTCGTCCAAGACCACATCACATACCTGAATCGCGCCAAGACCACAAAGGCAGCTCGTCCAGGCTCATCACATGTATGGAAGTATGGTCTTCATTACATCCGAGACAGTGATAAGAAAGAGGTGTACTACTGTCACGAGTGTGCAGTCGGAAAGTATAAGCAAGAGCTATTTGTTATCAACGGCACATCTGGAGTGAGAAATCATCTTGAACAGAAGCACCAGATTGATCCCCAGAGTGGTATCAGGAAACACAGTTCGACACGGAAGTCTGTACTGGAGCAGCAGAAGAGCGCGGCTGCTACGAATGCCTTCTTCTGGAAAGACTCAATTGAGAAGTTCAAAGAGCTGCTCATTCGTTGGATTGTGTACTGCCATATTGCGTTCTTTCAATTAGAAAATCAGTATTTCCGAGAACTACTCTTCTTTTTGAATCCGTCACTACTCAACCACCTCCCCAAGGCAGCGAGAACTATTCGAAATTGGGTTATTGAAGCCTTTCGGTCGAAGAAGCAACGGCTCAGAGAGGACCTCCAGCGCTCGCGGAGTAGAATCTCCATCTCCTTTGATCTTTGGACTTCGCCAAACCCTTACGCGATTCTAGGCGTCGTCGCCATGTGGATAGACACTGCTGGCAAGCGGCAAACGACCGTTTTAGGTATACGACGTGTGTACGGCGAACACACGGGCGAGAATCTTGGATCAGTCGTTCTTGGATTGCTGGAAGAATATGACATTGGTGGAGACCAGATTGGATACTTCATGCTGGATAATGCCTCATCGAATGATACCGCTGTTGAATTCATACTCAAGGACCTCTGCCCATGGATGAACTCGAAACAACGTCGCCATCGCCGACTTCGCTGCTTGGGCCACATTGTCAACCTCTGCTGCCAGGCGTTTCTCATGGGTCGGAACTGTGAGAAGCATTTAGCAAAGCTTGAACAGCACTATCAACGCGGAGACTATGCAAAGGTGGAAGAGCTCTGGAAAAAATTTGGATGTTTAGGTCGGCTTCACAACCTCGTACGATACATTAGGCTAACTCCACAACGCCGTGAGGAGTTTGCTGCAATCATTATCGGCGGAGATCTCTCTGAATTCGATGGGCTCGAGCTTATCCAGAACAACTCGACACGCTGGAATTCATGGTTTCATTCGATTACACGGGCACTGAATGTTCGGGAACGTTTAGAGATCTTCTCAGCTCGCCATGTACCTGGGAAAGGCTCTCATGGGGTTGCGAACTTCAAGCTCGATGGACAGCACTGGTTCGAGCTTGAAAAGATTGAGCTTGCTCTAAAAGACTTCTACGCCGCAACTTTGCTTTCTGAGGGAAAAAAGACGTCCCTCGCTGACTGGTTTTCGACTTTGGACTGCCTCCTTCGAGAAATAAACGAGACAAAGGACCACTACTATAACATCCACACCGAAGACGACAATAACTTCACATGGAAGTACCTCCAAAGTTGCGCAGATGCTGCGTGGTCCAAATGCGAGGAGTATTACAACAACCAGCAGCTGAATTGGCAGAATCGATTCCCCGAAGATACTGATCTTCCACCAGCGTACTATGCAGCTCAAATACTCGATCCATATCGAAAGTGGGCATGGTTCAGGCAAGAATGGGTTCTCCAAGGCGACAAAGAAAAACAGAAGTGGTTTGATAACGCACAATCGGCGGTGAAGCAGCTCTGGGAGACAGAGTATAAGGGAAGGCACCCTGTTGAGATGCTACCACCGCCAATCCGGAAGGAGAGAGACCCTGACGCAGCGTTTGATCGCCAGAGGGAACACAAGCGCATTCGAATAGACGCCCCGGTCTCTACAACTGATATGTATGAGCAATATATTTCTACCGACCGGCTCCATGACGTAGAGGCAGGTTGCGACGAGGCCATTGCGTACTGGCTATCCCGTTATGACTCCCAAAGAGACCTCGCTCGCTTCGCTCTGGATCTGTTTGCGATCTCACCTATGTCAGATGAGTGCGAACGGCTTTTTAGTAGCGCAAAGCTTACTATAGTTGATCGCCGTGGTAGGCTGAAGGCAGATATCATAGAGGCTTGTGAGTGTCTCCGTGCCTGGTATGGAAAGCCCCAGGTTGAGGATAACAGTGATAGCGAGGATAGTGAGAATGACAACGATTGGATTGATAGCTAGTAGTATAACTAATAAATTACCTTTCTTTCTACAACTTCATCATATTCTTGGCGGTTTGTGTGAATGAAATTTATTCCGCCCGGGAGGACTAACCTCATAGGGCCATTTCTTGGCGGTCTTGGCGGTCTTGGCGGTATTACTGGTCTTACCGGTATGGTCTTACCGGTTATTATGTAAGCAGCTGGTATGGTATGGTTTGACCCTCATACCATACCATACCGGACCATTCCGATCACTGCATCAAAGGTGTCTTAAGTTTTCGTGTCTAGCACAGTGAAGTCAGCTGGCGTGCATCTCACGGATTCCCTGCGTTGGGGGAGTAGGGCCTTCCGTCTCTGCCATGAGAGCCATGCACAGAGTCTTGTCACTCCGGAAGTGCAATGTCAAGGTGAGGATTGATCGGCTGTCTCTTCTCCACATTTCGTGCATGGGGTCCATCCATGCCAAATCGTGTCGATGGAACTTGTCACTTTGATCTGTTCAACCGATAAATAGTCTCTCTTAATCGGTGACAGCCTGTCCGATATCCGCCATAACAGCTCCCAACCGAATCTGCACAAGTCAGCGGGACGTTTGACATCCGGGCAGAAAGGTGGGCCCTAGTCGGTGGGATGCATGTGCACAGGGCGGTGGGATCCTACGAGCAAGGATTTGTTGGACCCATCGAAACAAGTGCCGCACGCAAGGGGAATATACAGTAGTACTTTTCAGACAGGAGATCAGTATCTTAAAGCGACCCTCTTGCGTGCATTTCATAGTCTAGAACAGGGCCCAGCCTCAGGTTCCCTTTGGCTGTCATGGACTGTCAGGTAGCAAAACGAACGACTGCCAAGAGACCTTCCGGTTAAGTCTTGAATTGACAGCGTTGCATCGTGAATGCGGCTCCGGGGCCAAGCTCGCGGTGCTTCTTCCGCTTTGAGCATAGGTCTCGGTTAGCGTTATAACCCGACTGATCCCCTACTGAATTTGTAAGGAACGATCTTGCCATGCGGCAACGCAGAGTGAGAAAGGTGATATCAGTCAGCCCACAACTGATCCCAGCTACCGTCAATCCAACGTCTAGCCCGCCGAGGGATCCACATGAAGCCCACATCAACCCAGCAAAACACGCGCTTTGTCGCCTATGAGACAGCTTCAAACGCTTCAGCAAGAAATGGATCACGGTCAAATATCCCCTAGCGGCGGTCCCTCCAGGGGGACCGGGGAACCTCGCCGGACCGAGGCATGCATATGTTGTGGAAGTCAGGCGATTAGGGGCACTGAGTTTTTAAAGCTGCTTTAGGAATGCCATCGGCCTCCTCAGTCCTCAAGTCCTCATCCGACAAGCCTCAGACCAACCCAGAGACACCCACACTCAAGTCCAAGCTACCCGAAGAGACCGCAAAGATGGCGCCCGTCAGCAACAAGTCTCTGATCTTCAAGAGCATCCCCCAGGGGATGATCAAGGCCAATGTGGACATGGCCCTCGAGGACAAGCCTCTGGAGCTCTCGCCGCCGCCCAAGGGTATCGTGGCAAAGACACTGGTGCTCGGCTTTGACCCTCACATGCGCGACCGTATGAAGGGCCCCACATTTGAGAGTTACGTCCCGGGTTACGTCCAAGAGGAGCCCATCCAAGGCTTCACTGTGGCCCAGGTGGTCAAGAGCGAGAATGACGACTTCAAGGAGGGCCAGCTCATTGCCGGTGTGCTACCTTTCTCCGAGTACAACATCGTGCCAGTGGAGGTCAGTCTGCCCTTCCCAAACACACCAGCCCCTTGCAGTACGCCTAGATTGACATAACATCGCAGTACCTCGAATACAAGTCTATGGCTTCACCCATGATCTGGAAGGTTGACAACAAGTACAACATCGACCTGGGCAACTGGGTCGGCGCCCTGGGGCTCGCGGGTCAGACGGCCTGGAACTCCTTCTACGGCCTCGTCAAGCCCAAGAAGGGCGAGACCATCTGGGTCAACGCCGCCTCGTCCACGGTCGGCGAGATCGTCGTGCAGCTGGCCAAGAAGGAAGGCATGCGTGTCATCGGCAGCGTCAGCACGGACGAGAAGGCCGAGTACGTCAAGTCGCTCGGCGCCGACGAGTGCTTCGTCTACACCAAGGAGACCTGCGACGCGGCGCTGACGCGGTTGGCCCCCGAGGGCGTGGACGTCGTCTACGAGAACGTGGGCGGCGACCACTTCCAGGCTGCGCTTACCAACGTGAAGTGGTTCGGCCGCATCATCGTCTGCGGCATGGTCTCCGAGTACAACAAGCCACCCTCGGAGCAGTTCGGCGTGACCAACCTGGCCGAGATCTTCCGCCGGCGAATCAACATCCAGGGCTTCGTCTTCTGGGACCACAACATCTACGAGCCCAACATTGAGAAGTTCTGGGAGCTCATGCCCAAGTGGATCGCCGATGGATCCGTCAAGGCTCGTGCTAGTAAGTTTGAGGGCATCGAGTCGGCCCAGGATGCGTTCCTGTCGCTGTTCAATGGTCAGACCTTCGGGAAGGCCACCGTCAGGGTTGCTGAGCCTTCGACATAAGGAGTCTATCGAATTAGGTCTATGGTCTACCTAGATATCTAAGGAGGGAAAGTGTGACAAAATAGTACTTGAAAGCGTTCCTCGACAGCGTGTCCTATTACCCATATTATTATATTATCGGGTCATATCTGATCCGTGACCACCAGTGGAGACCGTGAGAATGAATGTGGTAGTCTATCGTTATCATGAGGAATTCTTGACCATCATAGCCCCGTATCGGACGCTCGCTGGCTAATCCGTTGAGTTTGAAGCCTTGGGAGCGCAGGCTGTACCGACACAGCACGAAATAAAGCCGCTCTGGCAAGCGCCAAAGCTGTTTGCGGCGTGGTCGTTGGGGAACGTGTACGCCAATCCCTCGCACGGCGCAAAAAAGGCCTTGGCAGAAGTAGCATCCATGTCAGCACGGAGAGGGTTGACAGCGGCATTGGCTGCATTTTGAACATCGCGTGCCTCGACGTTGAACAGGTCCTTCTTGCAGCCCGCCACCCAGTTGCCGTCGCATTCACATGTGATCGGGACGGTGAATCCGTTAACGTGCGAGACGTCGACGCCTGCGATGGCGAAGTCCCAGCCATTTGCACTGGACGTAGTCAGCACTGAAGCCAGGGTTGAGATGATACATAGATGATGATCAATGAGATCTGGGTATCCTTACACGACAAACGAAGCCTCCAGGAGAGTCACGTCACCAGTCAAAGCCATATTGGCTCTATTCATGGCGACATTGCCGGCCCAGCCCGTCGGCACGGCAAATGAAGTAGTGGTTCCATTGGGAACGACACCGGCCGGAATAGGGCCACCGACTGGCGTTGGACTGCCTGCATTGCTGGCATGCGCTGTTGTTATTTCTTGACCTATTAATACTCCTGTCAGCCTTCTGCTCACACCTTGGTGGCTCAGTTTTAACAAGCCCATAAAACATTGCCTAGATGACACTCACCGTAGGAGTTGATGATCTCGATCGTCAGATGCTCTGGAGGCTCGGCCATCCGTCCTTGAAGATGCTCGCTTCTCTGGGACAAACGAGCTACTTCGGTAGGGCGAACTCCATCGGCGGAGTCTTGCATGAGCTTTTGAGAGATTGGAGGCTCATTAGCCCGAGCATTCGCAGTTTTGGTCGGTGGTTGAGGTGCTGCAAACACTGAAGTGGCAAGGAAGGCGATATAAGCGACGATCTTCTTGGATTTGTTCATTTTGAGATAGCGACAGACCTTGGTATACCCTGTGAATCAAGACGCAACGCAGGAGAAGTCGGTAATATGATCAAGTTCGCCCGGTCATGAAATTATTCCATAAGATTTGAGGCAAGGCGTCCTTAAATACCCCTGCCAGATTTTGCTCAACGGTCAGATGGTATCCGTACTCAAGCGACCATACTGCCTGCAAGTAACTAGGTACCTTCTGATGAATTTCTAATTCGACCATGGTACCACAACTGCTTCGCACTCATCTATGGCCGCTATTATCTCATAGAAATCGGCTAGGCAGTGTCTGATTCTCCAACAAAAGTGGATTTCAAATTCGCATGGATCAACTCAAACGTCACATTGTCGTATGAATGTCCTTCGCAGTCATGTTGTATTTCGTCATCCCTGTTCTGAACATATCAACAAACCATCATGCCACTAAATTCGCCGGTCTGGGCCGGTCTCGAGGCCACACAAGAAGCGCCTCCTTTATTCCCCACGCGTGTACCAAGAGTCGATATTCTCAGCGACGGCATGATTGGGAGACCTGCGAAGAGGTGGGTCAAGATCAAGAAGCCCATGCGATTCCTGGTCCGGACCTGGTTCTTAATTGGATACCAGAGGTGGCAGTACGATCTCTTTCACATGTGGAGGCTCGGCCTGACGAGTCGACGGTGCATCTGCTAAGTAAAGACGTTTGGGACGGACCACAGACTAAAAATTCGGTACCTGGACGGGATCATTCATGCCGCACCAGACCCCTGGCAGTAGTGGCATTCCACAAGCTGGTTGTGGCATGCTATTGAGGCAAGGACGGGGCTGTCGCGTGAGCAGGCAGCAGGCAGCAGGCAGTATTTTATTTTCCTTGATGAATTCAGTTTCTGTTGGTGGGCGCAACAAGATTTCCCGCATAAAAATGCTTGATCCCGCAGGCTGAGGAAACATGTATAAACCCCGGTTCCTTGTGCCCATCTTGAAATGTTGGGGGCAGGTTGGATCTCATTTTACCAGTAACTACCCAAAAGTGCACACCAACCGTGAAAAACGAGGCAGAACTGTTGAGAGTACCATGAGCCCAATCCAGGTTCCCATCAACACCTCGGAAGGCCGAGGGTTTCAATTACCTAAGAAGGTGTGACGCAAGAGACTTTTTGTCACTTGCCTTGGCCGACGTTGAGATGCAGCCGACCGGCTCTTAGACTTCAGGCATAAGAGTAGAGCGGACCATGTGCCGGTGTGTCCCTTGACATCATGCTGTCGGCATGCGCAGCAAATATTCAGCTCGAGCAAAAAGGTCAGGTCCAGATCCCTGGATCTTCACAAACTAAGCTACGTAGTCCAAGGCGGCTCTGCTACCATCAGAGAGCCGCCAACGGTTAGAACCGGTCGAGTGCCACTAGGGCCTAGATAGTATCACATCTGAGGGGACTGTCTGTCAGATTTGCTAGTATGGTACGGAGACACCTCACCGGTTGTCTTCAAGTGCTGTGAAGAACGTCTGCCACAAACAATGTTCTCTTGTGTCGTTATCGCTGGAACTTCCGGTCATTAGGTCGTTGCTAGCCAGATCCATTCAGACAGGTTTCGTATACATGCAAGACATGCTCCCAGGATGAGGCGATGAGTAAGAGCATGCGAATTAGACTTCCATTAGATCCCGATTTGGTCGATGACCCCCAACAGTCGACTGTCCATCAAGGCTCACTCCTCAATACCATAGGTGTAGCTCAATACATGCTATCAGGTGAATGGCCAATGAGGTGTTTCCTATCGGTCCGACGTACACACCCGTCCAGCAAGCCAGCCATTCCATGTCCCGGCTCCAATCGAATCGATCTATCATGTGAAATTCCACACTCAGTAGGTATCCATTTGACCCGCACTGGTGCGTAGAGTGTCTTCTTCGCCTCGGTTGCAAATCTCTGCAATAGCCATTCTTGCATAGATTTTGGTCTTTTGATGTTTGCATGATAGGAAATGCCAGATGTAATGTCCAAGTCACATGAAGACGTTGTGCTCCTCGAACTTTAAGGATTTTGCGGCAGAGGCACTGCATCAGCAGGTTGGTGCCACTCATATTCCTCGGGCAGCTCTACAGCCCTCTCCTTCAGCCATTTCTGTAGGCTATCCCAATTCACACACTTGTGCAAGGTGTTACCATCAGGTGTCGGCTGTTGGTGTTGATTTACCCAGTAGAACGGCAGAATGCCCGGGTCAAAGTTGCACATGATGGCCTGGCGGGGGAAATCGATACAGTGCTCGTAATGCATCTCGTACATCTCCGGAACGCCGGCCTTGTTGGCTTGTGGTTTTTCGAAGTAGGCAATATGGTGGTCCTGCCAGACGTAGTGGACGCAATGGAGCTGATGGACGCCCAGAGCTACGCCTAAATAGCCGCCGCCCACCCCCGGGGGGTACTGCACTGCGGTGAGGTTGTGGCCGATACCTGTCATATCTGCTGCGGTTATGCTGACAGCACCATCTACCAATAATACGGTATTAGTCAAGGTCGCTCCTCTTGGACCCTTTGCTGCCTTTGGGGAGGAGTGTATTTCTCGGCTCACATTGCGTCAAATCCTGCCCGGCCTGCTCAACCTCCGGCGTTGGTGGCCCCTTGTATGGTAGCTGTTCGAAGTTCATGCATGCTTTCGTTCGACGGACCACCAGATAAACCAGCTACCATTCATGCAGGAAAATCATCACTGAATTTGTTCTTCCACTCAGAATCAACTCGATTCCAAACGTCTTCAAAATGCAAATCAAGGCCTTTGTCATTGTCTCCATCAGTCTGGTTGTCGCCAGACCGGTTGCTGGACCAGGTGGGCCGCCTCCCAAAATCAGGTACTCGAACAACCATGTCACCAGATGTGCTGACGGCCCATCCAGTGGGTAATGTGGAGAAGAGGGACTTCGAGGGAGACGGTCTGCTCCAGATATCCAAGGAGAGTTCTGAATCGTCTTAGATGTCTAAATGTACAGACAGAGATCAAGTGGTTGGGTTGATTTAGACGGCAGTTCCCATGCATCATGCATGTGAGACCTTGAATAGTCAATTCCCACCGGGGCCGCAAGGAGGGCGAGCATCGGCAAGCAGCAGGCTGTGACAAAATTGGAAACATAGGTTTTCGCAGTCTATTGGCAAGATGTGTATCGCTTGAACGAGCCTTTGTTCACACACAGTAGTTATCGCCCATTGATATCCATCTTACATGTTCACTTCTGAAGATCTATGCCACCGACCCACACGTTCAAGCAGTGGAACCGATTGATGAAGAGAGCTCAGCCGCAGCCCCTTAAAAGTGTTCATCTCATCTCTCGAGCCTGTCGTTTATTTTATTCGCACGTAGAGAGCCTATTGCGGATGTTACCGTCAATCCCGTCGAAGAGTCGAAGGCAGCCGAACAGCTGGCTCAAATTGGGTCTGGCACCTTCAAGCTCTTGAATGACGCAGTACAAGACGAGAAGGCGGTGGTCGAAGCTAAATATACGGGACTTTTGCGATCTAAAGGTACCCATCACCTTCCAGTTTGGGCGACATCCTTCATGCCTTGAGATAGCATTCTCGGTGCTAAATGGCCGGGGGCCTAATAAAAGGTTATATTCATTGAGATCAGCTAGGCATGTAGGGCCGAGAAACTGCAACGGCGCTACAGCCTGCAGATTGAGAAGTCTTCCCCTCCTTCTGCCACCATGTGTAAATCGTTACCAGAACGCAGGACACGGCACTTACATCGGTCCGTGGACATGACAAAAGGTCTTCCTCAAGGTACTATACATGGATGCCTATGTCACATTCCATTGAAAGAGTGTACTACCAGGTTTCTAAAATAAGATATACAAAAATATCACCAGATTGGGCATATTGTGCTTTGTACAACCTAGGGGCTGTGTTGTGCTGGTTGATTTATCCGCTGTAGTTGTTCCCTAGCTTTAGTGGGCACAAGGCTCCCCCGCCCCCACTCATTCCTTGCGACACTCTTTGCCGCATTGTTGTAGGGCAAAGCATATGCGGCTGAAGATCAAGAAAGTCAAGGCACAAAGTTGGAAGCGGAACTATTGATGCTGTGCTACCAGCGATCCCCAAATATCTCGGCAAAAGGCCGGCGGGTACGTCCGTGCCAGCTGAAACCTTTGACTCGCATCCCGCGAGCCAATGGATTTAAGACGACATTGAGCAGTAGGTGGTGGTTGAGTCAACATTTGCAGCTAATTCTTCTGGGTTAAAGCGACCTCCCCGAGTTGACCAGGCAGGCTCTCGCCCCTCACACGGGCAAGCTTCTGACAAAATGGGCTCCTGATCCTGAGTATTGGGCCCCAGGGTAAGGATCCAGACGTGTTGGGTGAATTTCTTCAGTAAGATATTGGACGGAATTTCGAAGACGATATACGGAACAAAGAAAATGGCAAGCGCAATATTTGGCTGCTGGCCGACAAGTCCTAGGTCCATTGGCATGCTCATGTTGGCATGTTGTACGACCTACGGTTATATAATCTGGCCATATATATGTCGGATTCTTATCGGCGGCCTGAGACCAACGATGGTCGACGAATGGGGCAAAGGTGCGACTACGTGACTTGAGTAACGGCATTTCAATAGTACATATGTACCTAGCTACAGTTTCGAGGCTGAAAGAAGAGCTGACATGATATATCGCATGCTGTATGCAGACACTCGGGCTAAATTGCGTGTGGGGTAGCACCGGAATTGCATGATGACCTGCTTTAAGATGAGGCTAGGAGTGTTCAATCATTGTCTCGCGGAAGGAACCGTCTCACCTAGGCAGTGTACAATGGAAGACAATCTGAGGCTGAAGTGGTTATTTTTAGAAGATGGGCTTTGGACGTCAGTCGAGCAGCACACTGCTAGGGAAACTGTGCCTGCTCTCTGATCAACTATTCCGCGGCGCATGGGCTAAGAGTCTCATCGAGCCATTATATATAAGCCAAAGGGCGGCGAGCTGACCACCTGAACCATGAATGTCTGCACGTAGGACCCACAAGACTGTGTGTTTCTGTGTAGGCTGCCCCACCCCAGATCCACGAGGTTTGTTTCTCAGACTCATCATATTTCATATTCCCGTCTGCATACCAAGACCTATTTCAGTCCGGCCTAACCAGTCCTAGGCATGTCACCTCAGCCCAAACAGGCTCTCTCGTCAGTTGCTCCAGCGATGTTTACACCATTCTTGGAGCCACCCCCAGGAGTCACCTCAAATCCTGAGCATCCAGAATCGCTAGCCAGATTCGCCGACATCACGATCGGGATCTGCGTGCCCCTAATCACCCTCTTCTTCTTGGGTCGCTGTTACGTTCGCCTGTTCATGAAAAGGGTATGGATCCTTGAAGACTACCTCGTCACGATGGCGTGGGCTGGCTCTGTTGGGTTTTGCGCTGTCATGAGGGCTACTATGTCTCACCACGGAGGCGAACATGGCTGGGACATCACAGCATCCGAGGCCCATCAAGTGTTCTACCTGTTCAATGTGACGGTGATTGAGTACGGGTTCGTCATTGTGGTCACCAAATTCGCCCTTCTTATGTTCTACCGACGCGTGTTCTCTCCCGTGCGGAGAAGCCCTTTCGACATTACTCTCATCATGGGAATGGTTATCATACTGGGATTCTACTTCAGCAATACGCTTCTTAAAATGTTCGAGTGTTCTCCTCGCAGCAAAATATGGAACAGCGCAATCCCCGGAAAGTGTGCGAACCTCGTCTTGTTGCCGCATGTCAGCGGCGGCTTCAACTCTGTGTCGGACTTCGTGATTCTTCTGCTGCCAGTTCATGCCGTGTCGAAACTTCAAATGAGTCCATCTAAGCGTATCCTAGTGATCCTAGGATTTACCTTTGGGTTGTGGTACGTCTCCATATTGTCCCGATAATGCTACAGCCCGGACTCGGTCGTAGCGGACCGTCATTGTCATACTAAAATCATGATGAACCGCAGCGGACCCATATTTGCGACAATTGGCTTTGTGGTTCGTTTTCGCCTGTCGGGGGACAAAGACACAACGTGGAACCAATGCGAAATCCTCCTATGGGCAGCGGCGGAATTGGCGACCGGAAACTTATGTGTTTGCTTCCCCGAGGTCGCTTTCATGTTCCGCAAGAGAAATCGCCGGGGCTCCAAGGCGCGCCAGCGCCCCTCGGCATCGCAACTTCAGAGGGACTGGAATGAGCGCGTGATCAAGAAACCATCACAGTCATACTTCAGCAGCAGCCTGATGAGTACAGTTTTCAGCACCAAAGGCGACCAAGATTATCTCGAGCTGCATGACCGGCGCAAGGCTTACAACGTTGAAGTATTCCCAACAAATCATTCTCAACGAGGTCAGGAACCTGATGATGATGTTATTGTGTTAGACAGCGAGGTTACGGTTGAGCGACTGGGTCGATATGTATAGATATTGCTGCATTACGACTTCAAGGACTCAAATCTTGGAAGTTGCAGGCTTCGGAAGGACCCCAGTACTGCTGTTCGGCCCGTGCTCATGTCCAAAGTGAAAGGAGACTGCCAGCCGTGTATGATATGGGTGTCGATGGAAGCGTGGACCGAGTAGGATAATAAGGTCTGCTGGGATGAAGTCTTCAGGCATGGAAAGCGTGACCATGTGGAGCGATTCGGACCACTTCAGAGGCATCTTGTAGAAACCAAAAGATATACAAGGAAAGTGGCATTATACTGATCCCAAGCTCAACGAATATACAATGGGTGATATGGTCCGTGACAGAACAAACACTTGTTGAGATCTTGTAAGGATACATTGACACACAAAGAAAATTGACCTTGCGTTGCATTACTAACTCGATAGATATTTGGTCCGGATGCCACGTATGTAAAGGCCAACACAGCAAGAACTACCGTTCGACGAGCATGTGGCGCATCAATACCTGGAGTCAGAATCAGAGATCTTTGTTCAAACATACGTATCGTCATGAGGAATGGCTCGTCGTATATTTGCAAGAGTTCCCATGCGGATGTGGTCGCAAAACGGATATCCAGATGTCCATGAGCGAGATCCTATCGGCAAAATCAAAGCTAACATGCCTTTTATTACAGATTTGTGGTATTCCACGGACCTTTTCCATGTAACCAAGTACTTTAGTGGAAAGGGGGGACTTTTAATTGCGCAGGGGTGTGAGAGATGGAGAAACCTGCAGCCAGATTATGGGCTGCTGCGTTGGTGGAGATTTGGCACTTTTTTCTCGGCCAGGGGTTGTCAGATTCTCCAGGCCGTTGGGTGCATCCTCCAGCGGATCACCTGCATGCGTGCGGCACATACGTCCCAGAGGTTGAAACGAGACCCAAGACTGTTGGTACTAAAAGAGCCTCATTGTGGGTCACGTCGGTGTGGCCTTCCACGACCCGGCCCAAGACGATGGCCATGAAGAGGTGCAGCTTGTCTCCTGCGCAGCGGCGGAAGCGGTCATCTTCCAATTGACCACCACGTGAAACAGATTTGATGTGAATGCGACCGCGCCGTTGGGCCTCTACTGAATGGAAACAGTCACTCGCGTGGCTTGCACATGGGGACACCAAATATATAAATCGCGATTCGCCCCTGCGTGTTGAACCGTGCACAACATCATAAAAAACATCAACTACATCTAGCCATTCATCCTCTCGGAACCATTTCAGGGGTTTCTAATTTCGACAGCGACGACGACGTGGATTTTAACGAGCCTCAATTGTACAACGACGCATTATCAAGGTTTAACCTTCCCGCATTCTCACCCTACTCAGCCACCAGGCCTGCCATGAATATGCTGCCTCACACTTGTCAACCACCTCCATCGCCACCAGATAGTGACAAATCAAGCTGGCTGGCGACTGATTCGAGACTTTCACACGCGGCCAAGGTCATTGACGGACGATTAATACGGCAAAACGAGTACTTCATCCCGGGTAATGACATCGACGGCGGGGTTTTGGCGGCAGAGCTGCCTCTATATCTCGGCAACGACGCCTCACAGAGGCAAGGGACATGTGAAGATAGGGAGACTGGCCGCCTTGTCCACGGCTACTTCATCACAGCCTACAGAGCCCTTACTACTGCCATGCTAGATGACATCAAAGCCGACTCGGCCAGGCGGGAACAGGAAATGGCCCAGAATCAGAGGACTGCCAGCCACACCGACTGCACTACGGATCAAAAGATGCAGCAATGGCGAGACGTCCTCACTCCACCTAGCGGGTCCATCTACGAGACCTAGGCTTACAAATGTTCCTAGCGCGCAATCGGAACAGGATAAGGAAGAATTACTTTGCACATCAAGTTCTACAAATTCAGTTCCTGACCTCCTCTCCCACCGCATCTGCTACCACTGCAATGACATGGTGACGCACCCACAATCCCATGCATGCTACAAATCCCACAATGATCAGCCGCCGTACTATGTGTCACCTTGAAAACGAGGATCTCGTGTTACGCGTGGGATTAGACCAGACATACTCTGGCGGGAGATCATGTCGTAGTGTTTCCGACCCCGACTCGAGCATATTGGATATGAGACACACGGAAGAGGTTATTTTCAAGACAAAATGTACAATCCCAACAGATTCATGTTGAGCTTCTAATGTTGTTGCTCATGGGATTTGGTGGAAACAACGTGTACACCTTTTTTAAAAAAAAAAATAGAAGGAGAACGGAAGCAAGGCCTAACGTGCCCGGCCCGGATCTCGGCCCACCCCCGATCTGGGCCCCCCTTCCGTCACGCACGCCGCCTTCGCCTTGACGATAACGTTGCCGCCACCATGATAGTTAACGCCGTTTCTAATAGTATTTCTAACTCGTCTAACCTATTACTATCGTCTAGCACTACGCTGGCTTTAATTTAAGTCCTCTGTACCTCCTTAATACTAGTGAAAAGCTTATTAAGGTTAAGTTAAACCTTCTTCCTCTAGACTACCCTGCTAACTTTAATCTGGTATTCCAGCTACTAGGCTTTTTATAAGGATATTATTAAATTAATATCTTTCTAGTCTTAGCTCTTAAGAATCTTCCTAAAGAGGAGTCGTTATGTAGGGCTTGATTGCTTCTAACAGGTATACCAAGCTACCATGCTATGTAGCTCCTAGGACTACTTAGGGGTTATAAAAACGGTCCCTCAAGGTAGACAAAAGTACTTATTAGTGTAAAAATAGCTACTAAAGCCATCGTTGGTGCCTAATTCTAGTGATCTTGCTTCCTTTATGTGGTTATCTTTAATAAAGTGGCTTCCGAGTGCCCTATGCTTAGATAATAGCTAGAGACCCGTTGCTTGTTACCCTAAATAGATATTTAATTCCGTAAGTACCTCTATTTGGGCCTTGTGATAGTAATAAAGAAATTATTTCTTTGCCACAACTGATAATAAGTTATGCCCTCCTTGTTAGCCAAGATGCTTCTTGAAGGCAGCCTTTAGAGGGCTGAAGACTACTATATCTAGTAGTTAAAGTATATATAAGGTATAGGCTGGTAAAAAGATAATATATATATAATTTAAGAAGCACTCCTACATAAAATTAACTGTTGTATATATGTGGTGCCTATCTATTATAAGTAGGCGCTATTTAGATGGGTCCTCTAGCGCCGTCAGGAGAAGGAAGACCCTCTGTAGCTAGTAGATAGTAATAGGTTCCTCTATCTACCCCTTTTTTGTTGCTATAAACTGCTAGCTGTCATGATCTTCAAAGGTAATAGGAAACTACTACTACTAAATGCTTAGCCCTTTGAAAATAATCAAAGGAATCAGGAACCTGCCCGTAGTAGAGATATACTCAAGGAAAGAAGTCCATGCTTGTAAATTAAAGTCCTTCTAAAGAAGCTTGCTTTTATTAGAATAGCTAATTGTTAAAACTTTCTCAGACTTACCCTCTATTAGCCCTCCCTTGTTAGTATTCTAATGGTTGGCTGGCTTAATTGCCTTGATAATAGGTAGCTGTATAAAGTTAAACTATAACCTAATGTTTTGCTTGGTGGCTACCCTTAGTTGTTTTACTTTAACTCTCTGATATTTATGGCTTTAGAGAATAAAGTGATAAAGAAGGAAGGCCCTGAGCTACTTGTTTCTGAGTGGAGGGACCTCCTTTCCTGAGGAGCCTAGATGGGCTGCTAGAGCCCTGGTTTCCTAGTGAGTTAATGTATGGCTAAGGCTGCTTTGGTTGACTAAAAACATTGCTAATTGGTCCTCTTGGTGGTTAGAAAGAACCCTCTGAGGGTTGGTGGTGACTTTATGGCTTTATCTGCTGGTAAGATAATTTTGAAATATTAAGTGTAGAATATGCTAGGTCCTGGAAGCCTGCTTAATAGATATCTTATCCTTGACCGCTATAATGGTGTCATGTATATTAATTTCGGCGTAGGGCTTTATGATAACAAGAATAATGTTTGGAAGAAGTTTGGTGATTAGAAAAAAAGTCCTTATAGAGAAAACGTTGAGTTTATGTAGGGTGGGTATAGACGCGTGTACGCGTGAACGCGGGTGTGGGGGGGCCCAGATCGGGGGTGGGCCGAGATCCGGGCCGGGCACGTTATTGCGATTCCCCCATCCGAGGCTTTATTACTCGAATTCAACTGTAATCTCAGTGGTCTGTACTACAACCAAGTGACCAGAAGCACCAACATGACGTAGCGAGGATTCTTTGCCGCCGTCCCCATCCTCCAAGACGCTGCTAAGACTCCAAGTATCCCCATCACTGTCGTCTCTACTAGCAACCGACAATTTCCTGGTAAAATGTGGCTTACCGCACAAGAACCGCTTCTTAACAGCTCCGGCGCTATTTTTCTTCCTCGATACGGCCTCGACCACCGGCTTTTGGTCGCCATCATATATAGAGTCAGTCACTGTACCCGCGTAGCTGTTCTTCCGACTCCACAAGAAGTCCTCAAGCTGCTGGCTTAGATTTGGATAATTGTGGCTAGGTGCTGGACGAGTTATTCTTGGGGCTGATATGGATGTTTTCGGCGTTGAATCTACCGACTTGTCACTCCCGGAATCACAGAATACCTGGCTGTTGAATGTTGGAGGACTTTCCTTAGGATCAGGGTTCCATAGATTGGCGGCGAGGCCAGCCGGGGGAGCAAGTGTCATAGTATCGCTACAGCTCATGTCGGAGGTCGTCCCGCTTGCCTTCGATGGTTCGGCGGACTTTGAGCTCCCAAAAATGTCCCACTTGAATAATGGCCGACGTCCCTCTCGAGAAGTGTCGTCCCAGAAATCAAAGTTCGACCCCTGCGATTCCGACTGGTCAGACAAGCGCCGCTGTGTGAAGTGTTTGAAATCTGTCAGGAGCACCCGCAGTGCTGGGATGGAAGCTGCCACGATGGTGATGGCCGGCTCGGCAGCCCCCAAGATGACAAGGCTGGCTCCTGTGTCTGCAAATCGTTAGCAGAATACTCTTGAGCATTCATCGTGAATTACTTCTCCTGACGTACAGGTCTCGTCAAAGAAGGAAATCTGTGGAATTTGAGAGCACTTGGCGAAAGCCGCGGCTCCAGCACACAAACCCATGCTCATCGCAACCAGGACGCCAATCTTCTCCTTGCGTTCCATCCGGGTTTCCCAGATTATCCTCCATGGAAGAATGGCCATAATAACATCCATGCAGCCCGAATATGCCCCAGCAGCGATGCCGAACTTGACAGCGATATCGGGGCTCCAGCAGGTCCCGTCGGTGAATATTTCCCAGTGCTTTCGGGACGGCTGGCACTCGACCCACGAGTACAGGGCATCACAAAACATGAGTATGTTCATCGAGATCATGATGACCCAGACGAGTGCTCGCGTCTTCTCGTAGCCGGCTTGTGTTAAACGGAGCAGGGTTAGGCCGAACGACGTTTTGGACAACACGGCCGAGAGGGTGCTAAATGTTGTGCTCAACGACCCGAGTAGCAATAGTCTCTCCCGATTGTTAAAAGCGATTTCTAGCAAATGCATACCGAAGCCGAGACTGACGCTCAGCGTCATGACAATCGAGTTGCCAAGAAGAAGGATCTTTCAGGTAGAAATTAGTGATCGGGAACCCAGACTCGATACTCTGTAACTCTCACCCATGACAGTATCAATATCCAATCATCCCACCACAGGTCTTTGTGTCTGTAAGACTTGCAATACAGCCGTAGGGTCAAAAAGAGAAGAGCTATACACGTCAACATCCAGAGTGCAATGTCGACCTCTTGGCCCCGGTTGGCCGATTGAGCTGCATCTCTTTCCTGAAGTCGAGAGGCATGTTGGTGAGCGGCGTCTGACATTTGTTCGCCGAACCCCGGCCCCATTGGAACTCCGTGGTGGGATAATGTGTCCAGGGAGGACGAGGTGCCTGCATGCAAGCTGTTGAGTTTGGAGTTAGACTGTCGAGAGCCCAACCATCAGTACTATTCTGTGTCGTCTTGCCAGTGTGTACATTGCTGTCATCGTCTATCCATGGAAAATAAGCCCAGCCGGCAAAGGCGTCTACATTGTGCCAATGTAATGGACTGGCTGGGTGGGACCACAAGATTGATATTTACGCAGAATGACAGGTGACAAATTTGCCTCTTCATACCATAAAATTGGACTCGGTCCATCTTTCTTGAGAGGAAATCCACGGTGGCCCTAATTTGGCAAGCTTCGGCTGACTGCGGGCTGACAGGGACTGACCCTGGGGCTGACGCTTCTTGAGCCTGCTGACAGCCGACGCTGACGGGACGGCCCTCGATGTGACAATTCAGGTCCGGCTTGTAGGGGTCTTTTCTAGAAAAGTTCAAAGAATCTTTTCAACGTCACATCGGGTCCAAAAGGAGCCTTGATAGCTTCTATCAATTGACCGCCCCAGCCCATGGGATCATGTTCTCGATGACGGGTTCACGGGAGCCGAGGCAAACAAGTATATCAACAAGATCAACAACGTGTCCCATAGAAAGTCTAACTTCCAGAATCACAACTCGTTTGAACAGAGATTTTGCATCCGTACATTCGAGTTGTCCGGAATGCGACATTACTCGGGAAGAATTTCAGATTCATTCAGGTTCTGTGAAGTTTTGATCCTTTGGATGAGCCCACCGCGGAGGAGCCCCATGCTCCTCTGCGGTGGGCGACCGACTCAGTCGTTGTGGTTTTTGTGAGTGATGGTGAATGTGAATGCTTGACAGCCTTGGGATCCCAGATGGCAGTCAAAGGACCTTAGCAGCCCCGTGGGCCGATCGACTTCAGTGTAATATCAAACGCTGCTGTTCAATGCAGCTGATGCAAGATGGCCCTGGTGATGAGGCAGTCCCGGTGACGAGGCAATTCCGACGAGTGGCGAAAGAGAGCCGTGTGCCAGAAAACTGGCGGCTTCCGACGAAGATTGTATGTCGAGATTTTCCCGGTGGGAGCGCCTCGAAACGTCAACGCTCAAAAAGGCGTTTAGTCACTCCCTCACCTCCCAAAGCCCAAGGGGTTGGTATCGGCGCACTCAAGCCGAACCATCAACGCCGCCGCACCACAGCAACCATCTCAAACTCAGCAACACCAGCCACCCCGCCCTCAACAACATCAACCTCCCCGAACCCCTCCAGGCCCCTAAAACAACCCCAAAACACCTCCCAGTCCGCCCGCGGGCCAAGCCAAAGCACGACCCTCAGCGTTGGCGGCCGCGCCTTCAGGTAACTGTCCACCAGCTTCGGGTCGCGCGGGTAAACGAACATGAGCGTGTCCGCGTAGTCGATGAAAGAAGAAACCTCCCACGTGCCCCTGACGCTGAGGGCGTACTGGTTGGCGAGGTATTTGTTCGCCGACGCTGCGGTCGGGGAGGAGCGGACCTCGACGCCCTTGACTGTGAAAGGGGAGGTATGACCTTGCACTGAGATCAGGTGCTTCTGGAGGTGGGCCTCGAGGAGGCCGCTGCCGCTGCCGACTGAGATTATGAAGTTGTTGTTGCTGTCTGGGTCATCTTTCGTGAGGATGGCGGTGATGGTGTGGAGGAGCTTGGTGGAGATGCTGAGGCAGAAGTCGGGGTGGCGAGTCGGGACGTCGCTGAGCTCGGGGAGGTCCATTTTTGATAGTGCTAATGAGAAGAACGTGACTTTTTGAGAAAAGTTGACTTATACGCAACGCCTGCTTGTGTGAGACCCGGAATGAGTAGCATTCGAGTTTGGGGTGGAACTGGGTAAGAAAGGGTGGGCGAGGCCTGCTCTGATCTCGGGTCTTAAATAGTGGCGTAGGGCGGTCTGAAACCGTCTGCACCAGCGGCAGAATCTAAGTGGATGTGAGGGTATTCACACACTGCTGGACAATGGAGAACGTCGGATTGAAGCGAGTTGAGAAAATCAGACGTTTGTTGATGAATCAGGGTAGGACCCTGATCACAGCGCGACCCACCCCCACATATGCTCTTCGGTGTGAGCTTGGAACGTGTGGCAGACCCATGTCAAACATTGGTCCCAGTTTGCCTAAGAACGTATGAAAATAGTACTGTATTGCTCAAGCTGTCACGGAGAGGACTTTGGCATTCTGGGACTGGCCCCAGGCAACTGCAGGTTGTAATCGACGAGTGTGCAATAATATTTGACCTGTCTGAGTCTACTGTAAGACCCTGTCTTACTCAGGACCTGTACTGCCTCCGCAGACAAAGAGGGTATCTGACCTATAACGTTGGCAGCATGCTGCTATGGACCAGCAATAAAGACACGTTTGAAGCTGTCACAAAAGTACAGACTGCAGACATACGGTAGCAAAACGTGTTGGGCAACCAGTCTGGTTGGGTCCAGCCGACCACGGGTTGATGGAGCTGTATGTCGGCGTCAAATTAGCACAAGCACTGCGAAAGTTTAGATGATGCAAGTCTCCATATGTAATCTATTCATCTCATTCATCCCCGGATGTGACCAGGTCCTGACAATGAACATGAGCAGCTGATGTGTTCAACAGAAAGCTCAGAAACAGAAAACAGCGGATCATCATCGGGGCGGTTAGAAGATGCTGTCTTGTCGTGGAAGCAGCAGGTATCTGAAGCTTGAACGGATCTGCCGAGACCGAGGGCGTGCCCAATCAAAGGCTGCGCTACCACCAACGGACCCACCCCAGGCCGTCGGCCGCTGAGGTGGCTTCTTGCCGCAAAAAAGTTGCAGCAGAGGCCAGACTCCGGGGACCCCATATCATATCTGGCGCATCTCCATCGCCAGTCCTGAACCCAACTCTGCTCCAACCTCCACCACCGACATCTGCCAGCTCTGCTCCCACGCCGTCGCTCGCCCGTCCATCGCCAACCGTTACCATCTCTCCGGTCTCCTCGTCCCTCGACAAATCATTCAAAATGGCCGGCCTGGGTCCCCAAGTGTGAGTCGCAACAGCCTTCCGACATCGCGAGCACCGTCGCACGCGACAGCATCCGCCCGCCTTGCTCCTGCCACTGTGCGCCTATTACTTGTGCAGCACTGACAATATGCCGTCACATGCAGAACCAACATCGTCATCATCCTGGGTATGATGCAGGTGGCCAAGAAGGTCCCCTTTGAAGACCCCAATGTGCTCAACGCCTGCCGAGGGCTCTACGTCCTCAGCAACCTGATCATCATGGGCATCTACTTTTACATCAAGACCAAGATTGACGGCAAGAAGGGTGCGTCTTTTTCCCGATAAATCCCCAAATCTCCCCAGTCCCCCAATCTGCCTTCCGGGCTGCTGACCTCCCCTCGCCCCCCCTGCAGACATGACCACCCTCAAGTACGTCGAGCCGGCGCCGATGGGCTCCACCGAGGAGGGCAAGCTGGTGACGACCACGATCCACGCGTACGACATGGGCCAGCTCAAGCAGGCCTTCCGGTCGCAGCTGATGGGCATGGGCATGATGGTCGTGATGCACTTCTACTTCAAGTACACCAACCCGCTGCTGATCCAGAGCATCATCCCCCTCAAGTCCGCCTTCGAGGGCAACCTGTTCAAGATCCACGTCCTGGGCCACCCGGCCTCCGGCGACCTCAAGAGGCCCTTCAAGGCCGCCGCGGGTTTCATGTCCGGCATGCAGGGCGCCCCCGAGAGCGACAAAAAGGCCGTCGAGGCTGCCGAGCGGGCCGGCCGCGGTGGTGCCAAGGAGGAGTAGACCAGACGCCCTTGCTCTTTCTTGCTTGGTGTGTCGTCACGACGAGAAAAGTTGTTCGTCCTTCATATAATAAACGGGCTTTACGTGCGCATGATTGGGACATGGTGGGAGGTTTTATCTGGGTGCAGGGAGCCAAATGCCACGGTGCGGGTTTTGGGGGAGCGATCCTTTGAACAAACAGATGGGGCACCAAAGAAAAAGGCACACAAAATACATGCATGTATGGTTGGAGTTGGGCAGTTTTCTGGATCTGACATTGGAGCTGTTCCATGGACGGACGCGATAGATCGATCATAGACGTCGCGCCTTACAAATGCAGCAGCTTTTTTGGCTCCATCCCCGGTCTCCCCGGCGCCTTTCGTTGTCACTCTCTGTCCTCTTTTGTTAGCAGCCGGCAAATAGCCACCCGCCGTGCTTGCCGAGTCGGGCGCGGCTGCCTGCCGCGCCCCCCAGCTAATTTGTCACAGCCGACTCCGTCATCGACGCTGCCGTTAATGGATGCACTCTTTCGCGACACCATCACCTAATTACTCGTCGCCAGTCTCCTCAGATTGTCCTTGACAGCGCACTCACCTTGCTACCGCCTACCTAACGTGATTATCTCCTCACCTCCCACCAAATCTGACTTGCCCAACCCCCGCACCCCGTCATGGTGCGCCCCTCAACCCCGCCACCGCAGGCGCCATCACAAGCCGTGAACATCTCGCCTCCCACCCCAGAACTCATGCGCAAACTCGTAGGTCACGCTTCGGAACACCACAAACCCCCCTTTCTCAACACAAACTTTATCTAACCCCCCCTAACCCAAACAAACAGGAAGAATCCCGCATCCGCGCAAAAGACCTCCGCTCCCAACGAGAAGCCGCCGCCCGCGCATCAGGCACCGAGCGGGCCGTCACCAAGTCATCCTCAGGCTTCGTAGACACGGAGGACGTCCACGTCGTCGCGCCGGGCAAGCGGTCATCATCGCTTCGTAATAATAAACGGCCCTACGAGTCAATCACACAGTCGCATGTCCCGGAGACCAACCGCGACGCACGGGGGTCGCCTGCGAAAAAACGGCAGGATGTCGGCGGCAGCAGTGGTGGAGGGACAGGTGGTGGTGGAGATGCGGCGGCAGGCGGATCCGTGCCGCGGGCCATGAACAGGAAGTTTGCGCGGTTTGTGGATTATAACTTTAGCAATATGACCGACACGAAGGGTGGGTTCCTGTCTACCGAGGACGACCCGTTCAACAAGAGCCTCGGGGGCGGCGGGGACGGTAGCAGTTCAGCACAAGCAGACCCGGACGAGCCGCAGCGGCCCAAGCACATGACCGAGGCGGAGTGGGAGCGGATGCAGCTGCTGCGGAAGCTGCAGAGGCAGAAGGCCGGGCCCTTTGAGCCGGGGCTCAGCGCCATCGCCGACAGGGCCGAGCGCAAGAAGTGCAGGGAGTGCGGGAACCTGGAGATCGACTGGGTGTGGGAGGAGGTGTTTGGGTGCTGTGTCTGCGGCGGGTGTAAGGAGAAGTTGCCGGAGAAGTACTCGCTTCTCACCAAGACGGAGTGCAGAGAGGACTACCTCATCACAGACCGTATGTTATCTGTCCCCCAGCAGAAACACCACCTAAAGTGACCTGCTAACGTCGTCGTCCCCACAAACTAGCCGAGCTCCGCGACAAGGACCTCCTCCCTCACCTCTCGCGCCCGAACCCGCACAAGACCCACTGGCACGACATGATGCTCTTCCTGCGGTACCAGGTAGAAGAGTACGCCTTCGGGACGAAATGGGGGTCCGCCGAGGCCCTCGACGCCGAGTTTGAGCGCCGCGAGGCCGCCAAGAAGAAGCGGAAGGAGGATAAATTCCGCGACAGGCTCCTAGACCTCAAGAAGAAGACGCGGGCCGATGCGTTCCGCCGGGGCACGGGGAGCCTGGGAGGTGGTGATGCGAGTTTTGGGGAGGCCCTTGCTGCGGGGGGAGCTGTCAAGAAGCATGTGCATGAGTGGGGCCGGGCGGTTGTCGATGAGGCTGGGATGAGTACCAAGACTTGTGTTAGTTGTGGGATGGAGGTGGAGGAGTTTGAGCTTTGAGTCGGGGGCATATTGCTTGGGAGTCATGGTGTTTTTCTTCCTGCCCATTTTGGTCGCCTGATGTAGAGGACGACTTGTATTGTAAATACTTCCCATGCTGGGCATCCGACATACGGTCTTGCTTTCCTGATCAGCATATATTTTCCATCAAGCCCATCGAGTTTGTCTCCCCATCACCAGCAAAAGTCGCACATCGTCCAGCCTCGAGCCTGTCGTGTCCCTATCCATGTCCGTTCCGGCCCACGGCCAAGAACACACGCCTTCCCCCCCCCTCCCCATGAAGTTGTTGTACTACAGAGGAAAATAGATGCACCCACACTCTATAATATAGTTTGGATTTCATGTGTAACTTCCTAGATTCCAACACTCCCCCTAGCTCATCACTCTAGGTACCATAGTGTCGAGCTGAACAACAGAAGCCGCTAGGAAGACACTCGCCCCGCCCCCCTTCAGTTTTACCCTAGCTCTTCCCCAGAAACTAGCTTTTTCTATATAACCCGGGATCAAGCTATAGGAGGTCGTAAGGTATTGGCTACATATATACTCAGAGTATAAACTCCGGGCTTATAACCTGTTGTACTATAGAGGAAAATAAATACACCTATACTCTATAGTATGGTTTAACCCTTCCTACTAGGGGGAGGGGGGATTCTAACTTAGTTATATAATACACTTATAAATTAACATTTAAATAAAATTTAGTAATTACAGTAGAATATTAGCAGAAGGCTGTTAAAATAATATTATAAAAAAGATCTATTAAAGGATTAACATTATGTTATTATTAACTATATAATGTAGTTTACCAGTCAGCTGATTATATTATATGCCCGATTAAATTTACCAACTTGGCCAACTTTTATCAACCCTAGCACCTATTTAGGGCAAAATGGTTAATTAAAATTAATACCAATTAGTGCCAACTGTTCTTAATTACTTATTTTTAATTAATTTTATTAATTTAGAGTAATTAACATAGCTATAGTGCTAGTCTAAAGTAGACAACTTTTAGTGAAAAATTTAGCTTTTCTATCAAAATAAAGTATTTTAACTATATATGTTAAACGGAAACGCTCATTTAGGTGTGGGCGCTGCACGTAGGGAGTTACCCTAGACTTCACGGAAGGAGTTACCCTAGACTTTTTGCTAGTGGCGTGCGCGCTGGGAGATGAGTTTGGTGGCCGTGAGCCGATTTTTTGGGCTGTTTTAAGACCCTAACTTCGAACCTCTGCATTCCCCTTATTTCTTACCCAAAAAGCATGTAACTTAGTTCATTAGATAGCCTGATTTCTGGAGTTTATCTGTATTTAGTTTAGTTACTGTCAGGGTTAGGGTTGGCTGGTTATTCATAGCCAAAGATGGTGGGTCTGAGGGCCGAATTTTCCGGCCCCTCCATTCGCGCACCAGAGCCAACCCACGCGTGCCCAAGGGTGAGACGATGTCGGAGGGACTGTGAGGAGGGCTGACAGAAGCCCACTCAAATTCAATACAAAGTTGTCCAAACCACTCTCAAGCATTCCAACAAGGCCTCCAGGCACCCTACTGCTACCTGACCATTCAATCCACTAACCTTCAGAAGTTACTATAGCCCTATACTTAACTTATAGATACTATAGTTTCTATTAATACTAGGTAGTCTAGAGAGTAGTAGTAGGTACTTTTATATTAGTAATATATAGTTATCTTGCCTGTTTTATTTAGAGGATTTAGTTTTAGGGTATTTTTAGAGATACTTTTTTAAATATTTTTATTTGTCTAAATAAAAGAACCCCTACTCCTAGATTCTCAGCCTCTTTTTTGGCCTTATTGCTATAGGTAGTTTTAAGTTCCGCCCTATATATTTAAGGCGCTTTTTGAAAAGCTTCCTCCTTGTCTTCTTTTATTAAGGGTTCTATTAATTCCCCTCTTTCTTAGGCCTACCTCTTTATACTTTCTCTTCTTTACCTTCTCTAAGATACTAATCTAAATTATTTAGGCAACCCTAACTATCTTGTCCCTAGTTTCTAGCAAGCTTAGAGTATATTTTGTTTAAATCTCTAGTATTATCTAGCCTAATAATCTTAAAAGAAAGAATTTAGCCCTTAAACTATTGCTTCTTATCTTTTATTCTAATTTTAATATTTTAAGGTACTAGTAAAAGGTTTATAGGTCTTGGTTCTTATTAGTAGGCGGTATTAATTAAGCTTTAAATAATGCCTAATATACCTTAGGGATTTTTTGTAAAATTAGAGTTAAAAGTCTTCAACTTGTCTTACTTGTAATAGTTAAATATAGACTTATTTCCTTTTCTTAAGGATTTTATATAAGTATCTTAATAGTTTTAGTACTCCTTCTTAATATAGTCTAATATATATATTACTTTTATCTTATTATTATAAAAGGTTTATAGTTATAAGATATAGGCCCTTTTTAGGTCTATTATCTAGCTATTATATTACTAAAGGGTATAGGCTATAGGTAGTAAAGTAATATTGGCTAGCTTTAAGTCTTTTGGCTTAACTTTAATAGCCGTTTAAGCTGCTTCTAGAGTATTAATTCTTTATTAAAGTAGTTAATTATATTTCCGTTTTTATACTAATGTATCATTAAGCTAAACTGTTTCCAAACTGCCCTTGCTATTGTTGTAACTTCCTTAGGATCTTCCCCTTCTTTTACCGGTCTTTGGTGGCATCATAGGTAGTGTGTAAAGAAGAATTAGAATTATAATGGGCTCTGCACTAGGCACAATGGTTTGGTGAATTAGGAAGGCCAACATATATATTAGGTGTAGGTATGGTGTAAGACTAATTCTTGCCCCCCTCTAGACTGAGACGTGGGGGCTTCGGGCCCTTTTCTAGACGTGGGGGCTTTGGGCCCTTCTGTTAGGGCCTTTTGCCGGGGCTTCCGCGTGGCTTCAGCCTGGGCGTTACAACTACCGATTATGTTATACAATCTATACAAAATAAATTTATATTAGGACTATGATTTTATGTCAATATACTACTGCTATTATCTTAAAAGGCCTGCACAATACACTCAAATATCCCCCCTCCCCCTGGTAGGTTGTTTGTAGCTTCCTGGATTCTAACAGAAGTTCGATTAATGGGAGATGGAAAACTCGATTGCTGGGTAAACGGCCCCACTGTGGATTTGTCTAACCTCAGTTTTGTAACCTGAAGGAAACTTTAGCATCGCTGGAAATCAAGCCTGTGAAGGGGGGGGGGGTAATTAGGAGGGGAAGCCTCACATTGGCCGCAAAAGCCCTGCTCGTTCGGGAACTGGACCGCCGATGGTGCCTTGTGGCAGAGGTGACACGAATCTAAGCAGAATCATCAGTAAAATACAAAAAAACAGGGATAGCTCGGGAGATAGCGTTGGGGAGACTGAACGCCGGGTGCAATAGTCGCGGCCATCCCTTGGGCGGTCTTGACAGCCCACCTGGAGGCAGAAGTTCTTGTTCCCGCTCGAGACTCTGTCCAACCACGCCTGGACGCCCCGGGAAGACGCGTCGGCTGCCATGATGTGGGAGGGATGGGCTGGGTACGGCAAGAATGTGCGATGTTTCTTTTTTTTCTTTGAAGTGGGCGTTTTTTGGTCGCGGAATCCTTGAGGCTGCAGAGGGGGGCCCTGGCCTAGACGGCAGGCACTCCTTTATAGGTAGAGATGCCCTGGGCCTAGGGTAGCGACACCCCCACGATTCACCCATTACCCAATTCAATGCCACAGTGATCCAGAGTTACCACTGCTTCGGTGAGATCCACTGGTGATCTCAAGACATGACTCTGAGCAGTCGTTGATCTGATTGGATTTCGGGATTTTTCCTGCGCTCACACGCCGGCTGGAGCCTCCCTACAGTGCTGGTTCTGATGTAGACCAAGGGCTTAGGTGAATTGACCATATGATAGATAGCAGTACCAACTCGGTCGATTCTGTGCTGGGGTGTCACGAAGATGTGTGTAGCTTATCAGGATGTTCAGAAACACCATTTTACTCCCCATGTCCACCGTGCTTACGTTTTGATTATGGAGAAAGATTTCCTCGCAGGCTTAGCCCACAAGACTAACTATCTCATGGAAAAACAGACATCATATCTCTGAACCCCCAAGTCTCCACCCACCCAGCAGCCATGTTATTCTGTGAGATAGACCTAGGTTGGAAACACTAGGCCTGTCTCAAACTAAAGCACGTTTAGAGAGCTTTGTAAAACTTCTTTCGATATTGAAGGGTCGTGCAGTGATTCCAGTCCGCCGTGTTCACTCCGTGATTCTCAGCGAGTGTAACTGGTTTCGTTTTTAATCCGTGTACGTACGCTTCTTAAGCAGTGTTTTAGTCAGTGTAACATATTAATCACATGCTCAGCCGTATCTAGACGGTTCAGCTACTCCTTGACGGATACAATAGCTTCTGATTCCATACGGTCCAGTGACCGAGTGACGAAAGGTTCTTCTTGGAAGTGGCGAGGTTGACTTGTTCGTAAAGTGATCGACACCGGTGCTGACAAGGGAAGGGCCAGCCATGAACTGGTGGGTCTGAGTCCATAGAACGCCGCTGACAACATTGAATCGTGTGTATTAATAACAACGGTGGGAACTTACCTGGGTAGCGTGCACTCACTCGACGGCAATAACTGCTTCTTTATTTCCCCCGTTGATGGAAGTGATGTCAGAACCCATGTTACACAGCAGACGTGAACACTCAAATGACGGTAAGGCTCCCACAGAAAACCAATGACACACGAGTTCCTTGTGCTACAGAGCAATGCCTTAGCTCCAAATGATATAAGGCGGCCGTGGTGGTGACCGAGCTGAACCGCGCCTAATACCACGTCTGCCAGTCCTTGATTTTTTTTCATGCCGGGTTCAAATGCGAAATGACTGAGGGATGGCGGCGCCAAAAAAGCACATTGGGGTGCTTGTGGGGGCGACCACCCGCAAGGCCATCATCGGCCGCCGGAAACCACACAATTATCAGTAGGTTGCGGTGGTCTGCTCCGTACGACAGCTACATAGTCCCGCAAATGTCTAGCCAATTTATCTGAGTTGAGGTTCTATTCGGAGTAGGATGGGATAATTTTACCTGCAGCAAGAGGCGTTGGCAAGGTGGACATGCACCTACCATTGTTGTTTACTACATGACCTTCACCTGGGCAGTTACACAGGCGTGTGAGTAACATTACTGGCCGGCTTCTGAAATTGCGAGAAGAGGTACCTTTGAAGTACCTATGTAACCTTTCGGCGCAGCCTTTCTTTTGAGACATGGTGGCGACTCAGCCCGTTTGGTTTTCAGATACACTCCGGCCTCCCCCTGATCAACCTACAGCCGCCTGGCGCAGGCTCTTTTCTCTCTCTATCATATTATCCATTGTTTGAGAAGGATGTCTTCCGCAGTTCGTTTGAAGGCCTCCATACTCATATGCGTTTCTTTCTACACGGCTCGCCCGACTCTGGCAAACTCTTTCACAGCTCCGCAAGGGGGCCAGGTTATAATCGCAGATGAGGAATTTGACATCACCTGGGTAGCGGACTCTACAGAGTCGGTCAAGATCCAGCTACTGTACGGCGACAATATAATGGTGGGAAATATCACAGGTTGGAAGCTCTGCTGTTTCATACTATTCTCTCAGCCTGGGGCACCTACCTGGGTGATTATCGTTAAGCTGACACGCCCATGTGCCAGACTCTACGCCAAACGATGGTAGCTACCCGTGGATGGTTGAGTCAAGTTTGGCAAGCACACGGGATTATTTCCTAGCACTCTGCCCGTTGGATGAGCCCGATATTCCATGTGTATGGACTCCTAATGGGAGATTCGGCATCATCAGCGGGTCAGTCTCCTCAACAACATCGTCATCCCCACAAATCACGAGCACTTCGTCCAGCAGCATCCAGACTGCTATCTTGAGCCCTGCGACTTCTACAAGGTAGGAGCTCCAGAATTCATTTACATCCCTTTGGTTCGAAACCTAATGTGTATTTGCAAACAATAGCTTACTCGTTGTAACTTCGACCACAACGACTGGAGCAGCGGGTCCTACTGTTGCACCCTCTCCCTCATCTCAGCCCACACCCACCGATGGGCTTCCCACGGGAACAATAATTGCGATAAGCATCACGATACCAATAACCGCCATTACCACCGCAGCCCTATTGTGGATGACCATTCGAAAGAAGCGCAGCCCAAGAGAAGTTGTGGTGCAAACGGCGACTAGACCGGCTTCGCCAACCGAGTATTTGAAGCCGGAACTCCCCAACGACAACACTCGGGCCGAGCTGGACAGCCATTCTTCTAGGGACCAAGTGCACGAACTCCAGTCATGAAAGCCTGTCCGCGATAGTGACGCTGGTTGGGATATTATCGCTCTGAGTGCCAGGAAAGGTTGGGTTTCGCACGCTCGAGCTCGGTCTCGGGTTTATACGACGTAAGCTTCGCGAGAGCTAGGTCCGCCTCTGAATGCTAAAGAAGTGTACATAATAAATTGGTCTTCTCATCGATCCTCATCAAGATCATCTTATCTTAATCGACTGATTCCGAGCAGTGCTCGACACAGCAAACTCTAACCTTTGATAAAAGGTTCCTCTTCGTTGAAAGAGGTGGTTGGGATAAGCACTAGGGAGCAATGGGATTTTATTCGAGCGTCGCAAAGTTGTTTGTATTTTGTGTAGGAGGAAGTGGTGCTGGACTCGTGCCTGAATGGAGCAATAACAGAAAAAGAGAGCCTGCAGAGAATAATTGTTGTGGTGAAGCTCAAAGTCAGCAAAACGCAGACGTCAGGCCTCCATGCCGCTCGCAATAGGAACAAATGCCCAGACTACGCAGCATCCTTCTGACCAACAGGCATGAACCTGACCTGGAACTCGGGCTTGACATACATCCCCCAGCCTCTCGTGTCCCGATCAAGATCCGCTTTGTTATTAAGCCCAGGCACGCCCTCCGGATCAAACTTCCACAACACTTTAGCGAGGAACACCCTGCTCTGCCACCACGCTATTTCCCTTCCCGAACACATCCTTGGCCACTGGCTAAAAGGCTGGAAGCCCTTGCGGTTGTCGGCGGCGAAGTGCGGGTCGAAAAGTGGGTGGCCCTCGTCAGCGGATAGCCACCTCTCCGGGCGGAACTCTAGGGGGCGGTGGAAGTTGCGGGGATTCCGTGCCAGCGCGAAGGTGCTGGATTGGCACACAACCTAGTGTCATCACAAGGGTTAGAAACCACAACTATAGGAAGTGGGGATGTTCAGTCACGTACACCCTTCGGGATATACGTCCTACCCACCAGGGCCCATAGACTCTCAACCGGCATCCCAGTGAGAAGAGGGGGCACGAATCGAAGAGACTCTTTCAAACAGCATGTCAGGTACGGCAAGTCCGCCGCTGCATGCGGCTGTGCGCCCTGATGTGGGAGTGGCCTGTGATCATGGCTGCTAGGTAGATGTATTTTAGGGGGCTGGTGAGTGGAAAGTGCCAGGACATCTGGATGATTGTTACAGCTTGGTTCATGCGCTTGATTAGGGAGAGGTATGGCGGGTCTTTCACTGTTGTGGGATTAGTTTCTCTGTCCAACTAGAGTAAAGTGAGGCGATGGGATTTGTGTAGCACTTACTATCTTGTAGTGCGTTCAATTCTCGGTTGTAGGCCATGTCAGCAGAAATGTCCACCGACTATGGGTCCTTGGTCAGCCATACGAGAAAACAAGGAACTCTACCTCAAGGACGAGCGGGCTGTGGCTGCCCTGGTCCATATCCCTATCCTGTTGGAGTTGTGCGACTTACTATCCAGTTGATACAAGTAGGCAGGTCAACCCTTGGCCATCTTTGCCCAAGCCGAGGGCTTCCATGCGCTCGACAAAGAGGTCAACATATTTGTGTATGGTTGGCTCCTTGGCTTTGAGTGCCTTTCCACTGAAGGCTGGCGACATTTGCTTGGCGACCTGGCGATGCCTCACGGGGTCCCACTCCCAGATGAGTCCGCCGTGCTCGTCGTTTCCATGGTTATTGATCTGCGTCTTCGGGAAACGCTCTAGGAATTTGTCGTGCGAGCCGTACAGATATGGGTGAATTATGCATGAGACACTATTATTGTGGTTGGACCTGGGATAGTGGTACGTACCTGCCAAGGCCTGAGGAGTAGAAAACACAAGCTCGTTAGGAGCGACACGAACAACGTCGCCTGTGGTCACGGTAAAGGGTTAGGCCAAAGCTAAAGCAATATTCAACAAGTATTTGTGTGGGACGTACCATATTTCTTGAGAGCTTGTTCCACAACCCACGGCCATCGGCCCGTCAATCTAACATTGTTTAGTAACTCTCATATCAATCAGCCTGTCGAGTCATCTTACGAATGATAAGCAAACCAAATATCAGACACTGCCGCCAGTCTCGGCCCCGGATACCGGGACAGAGGGTGAAAATGCAATCGCCAGATTGATTGAACAGTCAAGTAGAATATGACCTAGACGCACGAAGATTAGTGACCAGTTACTTCGATCCTGCGGTGCTAAGGCAGGAGGGGCATCAGGCAAGACAAACGGTTCCGAAAACGATGGTCAGGAACACCTGAGGCGTCCACGCAACGTGAAAGTCTCCGCGGCCGGTTGAGAAAGACATGACTAGGGGTAGTTACGAGATGGGTCTTTTATCCCACATACTTCTAGTGACAGAGAAGATTGGATGGATGAAAGTGGCAATGCATAATGTTGTTTAAGAGCACACGCTCCAGGGCAAGAAGTGCTCCAGTGCGGTGTCTTGTTGGATGCATAAAATGATCTACACTTGGTCGTTGGCGCTAGTATTGATCGATTGGGGTTTGATGTAGCAGCCAAAAACAGAAGCGCACTAACAGAATTATGCAATGTGATGATAGTGTTTGCATACAAATCTTGCCTCTCTTGCTAACAGATTGATAAGGGTGGAGACAGGTATAGGTGCGTTATGAGGTGTGGGATCACTAACAGCCCGACGGCACAAATGAGGGCCGAGCTTTAAGTTGTACAAGCAACATGGTCTGATATGTTTTGTTTGCACTCGCCCGTCTCGTTTGCAAGATTGACATCCGACTGCACGCGTGCCCACCAGGTGCTACCGACCAAGACGTGGAGGCCATCACAGATCTATCAACTGCTTCCCGACGAGACCCTCCCTGGATAGCTGCCCTGCTCAGAACGAGGATCGTTTTCCTTCCATTTACGCGAATCCACAATGGATCACGAGCTTATGACCGTTCTGGATCTAGACGCCTTGCAGCCGGCCAAGTCAATTGTGCTGCTTGCGTTGGAGCACTACGAGTCAGCCGACTTATTCCAGCAGCTGCTCAGCGTCAATTCCGCATTGGAGGCTTTGACAGAGTCTATGCATAAGCTGAGAGCCGAGCAAGAGTATCAGCAATCGCGGGATGTGTTGACGTTGGTGCAGAAATTTGAAGAGATCCAGAAAATTGTACGGGACAAGTTCAACCTGCGTGCTCGAGGGCTGCTCCGAGGTGTCAGAACCCGGCTTTTCCCAGACCGAGTTCCAGACGAGCTGCTGCTGAAGATTGTGAACCACTTCGAAAGCAGTTTGGATGAAACTACCCTCTCCTTCGACTCAAACTATGGCTTCGCTGGCAACATCACAACAATTAAGAATATCAGGCTCACCTGCCGCCGACTCTGCGAGATCAGCTCTCACTTGCTACTTCCCTGCGTCCATGTCTCCCCCAGCTTGTCTTCCCTCGAACATTTGGACCAAGTCGCGAGGCATCCAACAATATCCCAAGGTCTGCGGCTGTTTGTGGTGGATGTGGCAGATTTGAGACTCATCGCCGCCCAAAACTTCCATCGCTTCTCTCGGAGTTGCTTTGCAAGGCTGGGAGAAATTCTCGAGCACTACGAATCTGAATGCGACGGGATCTACAGCAGAAGAAGGAATTATTACATCAAGAAAGCCGAACGTGTTTACAACATTTTGTCACCATTCATGAAATCAGGCCTATTTGCATCGGACCTCGACGACATCGACAGCCTCAACGAGCCCGAGCTCTCTCTCCGGTTTCTTCTTGTGCAAGAACGTGCACGCATTCAGAAACTCTACACCGAGCAAGTGGATACTCTTTGGAGTGGACGCTTTACACGTGCTGTTGCGGCGGCCGCGGCGAGAAGTCGGTCGAGGGTCTACCTGCACATTCGGAATATATGGAAAGACGAAGACGATCCCGATCGCTTTGGCGTATACGAAGCCCTGTATGAGGATCCAAATCTGGATATCGACTTCCAGTTCGTGATCAGGTCCACTCGGATGCATGTGGGTCAAAGGTGGCAGACGGGAGGGCTCGACCAGACCAGCAAATATCCGCAGTCGGTTCTCCATGAGTTGCCTCTCGCAATATGTGAAGCTGGGGCCACCTTGACCGGATTCAAGATCGACATAAGCGGCCCTGTCCGTCCCCCCTTTCCCACCTTGGGCATCACTCAGGATCAAATCTCTGCTCTTGGGCAGGCATCCAAGAACCTGGAAGTCTTGAGCTTTCGCATAAACGGCTCCCTTGGGAGAGAAGGACTATCAACTTATCTTTCTGCCGTCACCAACCCGCACAAGATTCGAATTCTGAGTTTGAAATTGTCCTTCATCAAGAACTTCAGCGTGAATCCTCCTTCCAACCCAGACGCCGTTGGGCCTCTGCAATTATTAGACACCTGGGAGAGGCTGGAGACTCTGACGCTGAAAAACTTTTCTATGCACCTCGACGAATTGAGAAAGCTTCTGGCCGTTCTTAAGCCAGGAGTAAATATGATTTTCGACGGTATCAGGTTATTGAGCGGCACTTGGGAGGAAGCACTGGACTGTATCCGTTCGAAGGCGAGCGACGACTCTGAATTGATTGGCCCTAGTGGAGCGGAAGTTCAGGCCCGGGACTTCGACTACGAGGGTATCTTCGGCGACGAGTTCGGTTACAGCGCGGCTACGCAGTATATCAGATCTTACTATGGTATCGACAATCCGTTCCGCGAGGATGATGAGGCGACGGAGATATTGGGGGAGCCTTGAGTTCTTCATGGAATATTGTCATCATCCAGGTGCCCACACACCCTGCTAGGTGGGGGAGGTCCAGCACAACCGGCTTTTGATTTTCCATGTCGTTAGATTGACGTCGTCACAAAGCAAGTTATTATCTTGGGGGTCCTCCAAAGCGTGCTAATGAATTCGGACTGTACTACTGCTGCCAGTGCTACGTAGAGGTGGGCAATGTGCCAGTAATTGCCCAGTAAACATTATAATTGAAGTCTTGCGCATCATAGAATGGACCCAGGTTGACCGCCTTGCCGTCCGCCGTCGCCGTGAATGCGAGATTAGAAGTACCCGTGCGGCGAATTGAGCTCAACTCCAACTTGGGCGACGCAGTGAGAGCAGTGGTGCCATAGTTGCCGCTCAGGACCACTGGTCCATAGGCCACGGCGGCGATGCTCGGGTTATCAGCGGCGGGCACTGTTCGCAGCTTCATCGGCAGCTTGACAGTGACAGTGTCACCGGACTTCCACGAGCGCGTGACGGTCGCGTAGCTCCCAGGATTCGCGGCAACGCCTGCTGCTTGCCCGTTCACGGTGACTGTTGCGCCGGAAGCCCACTGGGGGATGCGGATGCGCATGGTCCAGTCTCCTGTCCCGGTCACCTGCAGTGTGGCTGTGTCACCAACGGGGTATGTTGTCGTCTGGGCAATCTTGACACTGCGCTGCGTCCAGTCCAAGGTCGAGGGTGTGAAGAGGTTCACATAGACTCCGGAGTTGTCGTACCAGTAGATGGAATCCATAAGCTTGGTATTGGTCTCCACAGCCGTGCCCAGGCAACACCAGAAGGAGTCGTAGTCGGTACTCCACGTACCGCCACCCCATGCTGGGCCAACACCTCGTCGACCACCGGGCTTGAGTGGTGTGAAGTAGGTAATGTGACCGTGGCTATCCGCCGGGTTTTGAGCCCCGAGAATGTGATTCATCAACGCACGCTCGTAGAAGTCGAAGTATTTGATGTTCATTGGGTCCATGGTCCACAAGTCCCGCGTCAGCTTCAGCATGTTGTATGTGTTGCAATGTTCAGCGGTGTCGGTGGTGAGATATTGTGCAATTGCATTGGGTGGGCGGAAGTGCTCTGCCTGGCTGTTGCCCCCGATGGCATATGTGTGAGCATTGACGGTGAAGTCCCAGGCGTTTCGCGCAATGTCCAAGTAGCGTTGGGTGCCGGTAGCCTTGTATTCTCGAGCAGCACCGATCCATTTTGGCACCTGCGTATTGGCATGAAGGCCACTCAAGCTGTCTTGTTTGTTTGCGAGAGGGTCAAAGACAGCCGTGTGATCGAATCGCTGGGCCACAGTAAGCCATCGTCTGTCTCCGGTGAGCTGATAGACGTTGGCCAAGATATCGTTCATGCCGCCGAACTCGGTGCCCAGCATCTTTTGCAGCTGGGCAGAGGTGAGCTTCGCGGTGCGTTGATCGACCCAGCCGCTGAGTGCAAGGAGGACATCGCGCGCTTTGGTGTCGCCGATGATGCGCCATGCATCCAGCAGGCCAGCCATAGTCTTGTGAACGGCGTAGTATGGCACATTGCCGTTGCTCAGTGTTCCAGCCTCGAGAGCGTTGAACTCCGATTCTGGAAATCCGGACAGATATCCTGTATTGAAACCTGCAGCGCCATTGTTGGCCTGGCATTTCGCCAATTCAGCCACGAAATATGTTGCGCTATCCCGGCATGTGGTGTCGCGTAAAGTCGAATAGCATTGCGCCCAGGCTGTGAGATAGTGTCCTTGAGCATGCGAGCGGAACGGGAAGTCTGGCGCGTCCCATCCACCATTTGCCTGAGCGCCGTTGGTGGAGAGCTTGTGCGTTGCCCTAAAGTTGTACAGCAGTCGATCAACATTCACAGATCGGAGATAGTTTAGTGTTCGATTTTGGTTGTCTGTCCAGCGGCTGCTGCTCAGCGCCACTTGACTCAGGTCGAAGGGGTACGCGGTGACTCCTACCTCCGGGACGGCGATGGGTGGGATGCTTTGGGCGGAAGCCAAGAGGGCCGCGGGTAGACACCCGAGGAAGGTATTCAGCAACATGATTCAGGGGAGGAATGGCGGGTGCCAATGGGTACGCATGAAGCGGATGGGGCCGACAGCGGATCGTAGGATGAGCACTTGAAGCACTTGAGGGCTTGAACTATTTGACATGCCACGATATATACATACTTCTTCGCAATAGCTGGTCGTAAAAGCGACTGCTCTCATTGGGGCGGGGTAAGAAAATGCAACTTTTTAATGGTAAAAGACTATTGGTGCGCATGGCCTGTTGTCGACTCAAGCTATACTGTATAGTGGATAATACGGGCATGTGGTATTCGGAGCATCATAGCCAAGTTGACCTTAGCAATTCTCCGCCAAACAGGGTAGGCATGGGCAAGGCGCGACTCGGCATAATTGTCTGGGGTAGGCGCCGGCAATCAAAACTCGGCCGGCCAGTTACATTGTGTCGGTAGTGGAGAAAGCCGAGAGGATTACTACGTAGACGAGCCCCATGACCAATTCGGGCCTTGGCTGCTGAATTAACCGGAATTAACATGTCTGCACCCTCTAACTACAAATGCTCTTGACCTTCTGAGGACGACAATAGTGAGCGAGTTTAGCCTTTCAACTGTCAGCTATTCCCGCAAATACGAATACCATCACTGGCACAATTAACATTCAAAGACGATATAACCCAAAACAATACGCAAGCCAACAATCGTATCCACCTCTAAGCGCTTCAGAGGCTTCTACAAGGTCATCACAATCGAACCATGCTCTTTTGGCATCAACACGGTGCCCGACGCGCCAATAAATGGAGCAGCACATGTATTGTCAATCGATAGATATTGTATCACGCCCTTCGGCATTGGCTCTCTTAAAACCGAACCCAGGCCGTATCTCAAGCGTCCCAATCGCTGCCTTGTGTCCCGTGCAGCCAGGAACACGCTTACCATCGCCCCCACACCTGCCAGTGCTTCGACATATTCACTGGGCTGACCATGTGCAAGGCTGTAGTGTGAAAAAGTCTGGAATCTACGTGAACCTCGGCTGACACTCTATCATCCACTTTCGCTGCCAGAATCTTCGTCTTTACGACTTCTTCCTTTGGAAGTCCTAGACTTCTTCTTTCCCTTGTCGTCTTTCTTGCTTCTCTCCTTGCTAGCGTCCCTATCCTTTGCCTTTTTCTTCGACTTCCTGCGGCTCTTTCTATCCTCCTCATCACTACTATCGTTCGAAATGCCCTCTGATCCAGAATCGTTTGAACCGGAAGATTCAGAATCACTTTGCACCCTCTTCAACTCCCTCTTAATCTCTGGGTTGTGACCAAGTCGCGTCCTGTCAATCTCCGCGATTCGGTCCGCCTCGCCTCCTTGGACCCTTGCCATGTACTTGGCAAAATCGACAGATGCATTGGCAATGGTCTCAAAGTGCTTGACGGTGATGACGGGCGATGTGTTCTTTTCCCGGGCTTCACAGTCGGCAAGTGCCATTGCCGTCTGGAATGCATTACGGATCTGGCGTCCATTCCACTTGAGGACTTCGTAGTTGCTCTTCCAGTATTGTCGGATTTTCTTATCCTGGATCGCCATGGGCGCGTCATGTCTCTTGACCCGATCGTCATTGTGCTTGTCGACGCGTCGAAAATTAGTGTCGAATATCTTCAAGCTCTTCTTCAGATCAAGGGAAGGGTAGAACAGGCTGAGATGGATACGCGAATGGAACGCCTCATCAAATGCACCCACTCTGTTGGTGGTGAGAATGAGAATTCCGGAATAGTATTCCAGGACTCGAAGGAAAACCGAGACGAGACCGTTCCTCTTGATATCCTCCTTGTTCCTCTTCGACAGGAAGACGTCGGCTTCGTCGAGGAGCAGAACGCAGCCCCATTTGTGAGCGAGATTGAAGTTCTCTTGCAGCCGGTTCTCGATGTCTTCCGGAGAGAAGCCAATATCGCCGGACGTTATGGGGAACAAAGGTCGCCGTGTGTAAGACGCGACGCACTCCGCCGTCGATGTTTTGCCCACACCCGGGGCTCCATGTAAGAGGATGATGCAGCCTTTTCCTTTCTGTTCGACCAAATCAAAGCCGAATCTGTCGGTCTCTTCTGAAGAGGGCTCAGTATCGCGCTGGGTTGTTTTCAGCCTTGATTGTGTTGCGAATGTCTCCACCATGGCCTGCACCATCTTCTTGTGTCCTTTGGGCAGCACCAGCTCGCTCCAGCCGTCCTGATACGTGACATCTTGGAGCTGATTGATGTCGAGCCTCACTGAAAGGAGAATATGTCAGCTTCAAGGCCAGTCATATGAACACGTGGTTCAATTTCTTCTTTGCTTACCCCATTTGCGGTTCCTCAATGAATACCCTGAGACTATGCCGGGGAAGAGCACCAGTAGATTTTCTCTCTCCATAACCTTCTTGCAGCGGTCGATGTGCTCCTCGGTGCTGATCTTCAGTAGCTCGTGCTCCTCCATTTTCGCATCCATCTCGGGCCAGACATCTGTAAATGTCTGTTTTTGTTGCTCGACGTAGACGTCCTCCACACAGGCGGGGTCGTGGCAGGAGGTATGATTACAGGTCCTCTTCGGAACCTCCATGACTTCCTTGGCCACCTTGGTGAACCAGGATGCTTGCAACGACTTGGTGCCGGACCAGGAATAGACCCATGGCTCGCCTGTCATGGCGAGATCCATGTCTATAATGACGTCGCTTTTGATCTTGAACACCGTGACCTGTCAGCTTTGCCGTTTTTACCACCAGGAGATGAGAATCGAAACTGGCTAACAGAACTGGCCTCTTCTTTCTTCTCCGTGGCCGCCAGGCCATCATATTTCTTGTGTCGAACAATCATCATGTCGATGAAGGCTCTGCCCCTTGCGTCCAAATTATCACGGATTTGGGTTGACTTGGTCTTGTACCGGAGTGGATACCCATCCAGAGAAGTGACCTCCTTCTCTCCATCAAATGGTGGGAACCTGAACGCGTCCTCGACATCTATGATCCGTGATCCATTGAAGTCGAGGTAGTAGCAGAACACCAGCAGAGGGCCGAGCTTATACCTGCTGCCTCCAACAGCTGGGTTTTGGGAACCATTCGAAGTCTGGATATCCGCCGAGTCGAAATCCATGGCAAGACTTTTCTTCAGCGGGATTCCGCCCAGGGTACCTAGTATACCTTGTAAGCCTGAGGTAAAATGCCAGCCGTAGTGGTGTAGTTTGTCGCATCCGAATCCGTGCTATGCTGAACTATGGTCAGAAAAGAAAACGAGTTAGCCATAAACCATCCCGCTCATATGATGCAAGGATGTGCATTGCAGCAGAGTGTTGTCGTCTGTATTGCGCACAAGAATTAATTCACTCACTCTTGTAACCCTCTTTCTTTGATGCACTATACACAATGTCCCCAACGTCGAATAGCATCCACAGGTTTTCGAAGGACACCTTTGTCCTCCTGGCGTGGACATAGTCGTCGTAAAGTTTCAATTTGGGGCCGAGATACGTGTTCATGAAATTAAACAAGCTTCGAAGGTCTTGATACTCGGCTTTTCCCTCATGGCTACTTGCTGATACTGTCCTGTGAAAGTTCGGTGATACCGGTAATGATGCGCTCGATGGTGGCGTTGGCCCCAGATCTTGGGAAAGCCCAGCGGAGGCCGGTGGAGACGGCCCAGTTGGATCCAGTGGTCTACAAAAGGTTAGTTGCGTGCGAAGATAAATTCATTATGGATGGATAGACGTACCCGTGTATGCTCACCAGCTTCATCAGGCGCTCTTCAATGGGCGCGAACATTCTGATAAGAGGCCGGAAAGGCTTGGTAAAATGGAGAAGTCCATTCTTGCTGAATTCGAATTCCAGCTTTCCATCCACAAAGTTCGCGATGGACTTGGAATGGATGCGGATCTCCAGTATGTCAATGCCACCAGGACTCGGGTTCTGCTGCTGCTCCTGTTCGTGGCTACTATCGGCATCGGCTCCGGTTCTCCGGTATAAGACTCTGATCAGTGGATTGTCGTCCACCTCCGACATGAAAGTGCCCTTCGCTTTCCATCTACTGTCCTTTGTAGCCCCTCTGTCTAGACGCGGCTCATCGCTGGCCAGAAAGAATTGTACTGTTTCAGTAGAGTCACGGCTCCTCCGAACTTTCTTGCTTCCTGTTTCAGTTCCAATATCTGTCTTGGATTCAAGTTCCTTGATGCGATCCTCTAAGGCCGTGATGTACTTTGTGAACTTTGATGTCCACTTCGCCAGATCGATCTTTGAGTCATCAGATGACTCCTGTACATGGTCGGTTTCGTCATCGGAACTCGCTGTCTTGTCATTTTCTGAGACCTTCTCCTTTTTGGTGGCTTCGTCTTGATTCGAATCATTCTGTTCTTGAGCTGTCGAACTCATGGTCGGTGATCGAAAGTAAACGGGACGGTGTAGGGCTGAATGTCTAAACTGAACGCTTCGGAAAATAGGAGCAGAGCCTGCGTCGAATGTCTGTAGAGAAGAAAGTAAAGATGTGTCAGCACGAGCGCAAGCGCATCGTAACAGCGAGACCGAGTGCCTTAACAAGTAGCCAAATTGTGAGGCTGAATTTCAGACAGGCTTCCGAGCGGGGTTGGAGGAAAAGAGGCTTATGACTGCTGATGTTTGCCCTGTCGAGCACGCTGTGGTGTGTTACACCATACCAAGCCCGTCATCTGGTGGGCGAGAATTTCGGGAAGGATACCCAATGGGAATTTCCGTGTACAACAGGGGGGTAAGACAATTCGATCAGCCGCCCTATGAGCCACCAGCACACATTGCTGCCTGTTGCAAACCGGCCCACTTGTGCACGCTGTGTGTCTATTAGGTGTGAGATGTAGCGCTCCTTCAAAAGCTGAACAGCGCATGAGACTTGGCCCCTTTCCCACCCTCCAAACAAGGCTTTCTGGACATCTCAATCTGCACAGTTTGTGACCTTCGGTTTTTACAGACAACATTGCCGTCTCAATTCTCTAACGCAACTCACTGGAATTGCTCTGTAATTGGTATTAGCGTGCTACTTCGCGGTCTTCCTCCTATCTTTGCAATGGCCGGGGAGCTGCGTCCAGTGTCCAGGTCTCACCTGCTGACCAACCCGGTCGCTGAGTATCTGGAGACAAGGCAGGGCGCAACCCTAGGTGACACGGCCCCAAAGAGGCCAACTTTGGATTTTGTGCCAGAGATGGACCAGTTCGTTCTCAGAGGGACTTTCTCCGAGTAGGTAGGATATTGACCCGGCTAAGAGGAGTGCGCGATCTCACAGGCTCCTAGTCAGGATTACCACAAGGCATCTCATGCCCATATGTTGGAGTTCCAGATGACACTACGGAAGTTCCATGAGCATCTGGAGAAGCGGAAAGATAAAGATAACAGTATAAAACTCAAGAAGCCTAGTGATTATACCTTCAAGGATGTTCTCGAGATTACGACAAAGTTGCATGAGGACCATAGGAGCGCAGGCCAGGTCAAAACTTGCATGGGGCTTGTTCGGAGGCTTTTCCGTGGCGCAGGTGAGAACAGTTCGACCCTAGAAAGGTTGTTGGCCTTTGTGCCGAACGACGCGTACGGATCCGTGATATGCGGCGGCTTCTCCATGATATTGTCGGTATGACGGCCTCCCCTGACTCCAGCCCTCCCTCATTCCTATCCTCGGTCTCAGAAATTTCTCTATGAATACAAAATGTGTCATGGCAAACGTTGACCGAAGGAAATCGATTCAGGCTGCCCACCGCGCACACGAATTGCGCGACGAAGTTTGTGAGGCTATCAGCGAGATCCCCAAAAGGTTGGGCCACATTCACCGGCAGCTACACGTTCACTACAAGTCACCCAACTTACGGGTTTGCGCCGACGCAATACTTGTTGCAATTTTTGTTCTGTTGGAAAGAATCGTTGGTGAGCTCACCAAAAGTCTAACGAGTAAGAGATGGTCCCTCCCGTTCCCAATGCCGTCACTGCTCCGTACCTAACTCGTTCGGTAGGGAAGGTTTTGATGGCGACTATCAAGGGCTCTGAATATGCCGATGACATCAAAGACGCCATTAAAACACTTTCAACACGGGTTGATGAATTCGACTCCGAAGCCAGGATCTGCGACAGCGAACGTTTGGGTCAAGTGAAAGAAAATGGTGTCAGAACAATGATCGCTATCGAGTCTATTGAGGAGTTGCTTCGACAGACGAAGCAAGAAAAGGAAGCGCTGTACGAAAGAATTCGTTTCCTCGAATCCCAAGCCGTCAAAGACAATCAAGACAAGCAGAACGTTATGTCAGGCTTGAGGCAAAGTTTGGCGCAAGAGGAGCTTCAAACTTCCGTGTACAACGAATTCTACAGGCTCTTCATGGCACACCCCAACGTTGACACCCGAACGGGGAAGCGTGAGTACCTAGAGCTGGGTGCGAACTTCATTCAGGCTAATTTTAATTCGGTAGCTATCAAGGGTCCTGAAAACTTTGGTTTCAAAGCTTTGGAAACTCCCCTTCCGGAAAACCGAGCTCGACCAGATTCCATAGACTTGTGGCTTCGAGAGCTGGGACAAACTCGGAGTGACTCCTCATATATCGAGAAGTGCCTGGAGAGTGTCTGGGATCTCAGTCTCAAAGAAATGGATCGCGTCAAGTTTGTCATGGCATCAGCAGAGCTCCGATTATGGCTTAGATCCAGGGAATCGACAACGTTAGTCATTGACTCAGAAACAAGGCCGGCCGAGGTCTTCAATGCATTAACGTCATCCGTCGCCATCGTCGCAAAGACCTTGATTTCGGAGGCCGACTTCCCCGTGTTGTCTTTCTTCTGCGGCCTACATGCAAATGAAGAATACGATGAACAACGTTCAGGCCCGGTTGGGATGATGAACTGCTTCAATACCCAGCTGATGAGTTATTTCAAAGAACGGCACCTTGGCATGATGGTACATGAGCAGCTCAAAGACCCTGGATTCCGACGGAAGTCGCAGGTCCGGATATCCAAATCACTTGAACTTCTCGAGCAGCTATTCGAGGAGCTACCGGATAACGATCCGGTAGTTGTCGTGATTGACTCTGCCTGCCGCTTGCTGGGCTCAGGCCTGCTCGCTGAGAAAGCAATAGGAGGTTTACTTCGGGCAGCAGCGAGAGCGAACAAGACAGTCAAGATGCTTATCACCAGCCCATTGTCGACCGATAAACTCAGGGTGAATACTTTCAACCAGCTGTTTATACCCGACTATATCGATGGAGACCGGGAAGGGCTGAACCTTGAGCTGGTACAAGCGGATGCGACGGAGGCAGCGAGCGCTTTCAAGGCGAGGAGTGGGAACCACGTCGACTCCGACTCGATCTCATTTTCTACTTCTGATTCTGATGACGATTGGTCCATCGCCAGCTTTAGCAGACGGTAACATCGGATATTTTGAAGGAAAGGAGGGCGTTTCAGACGAGGGATTGGAGTCACTGTCGGAACATCGGCAACATCGGCTCATCATCGTACGCGAGGTTTTCTAGGAGCGGCATCTGATGGAAGACGAGATGTTGTTGTATGCTGTGCTCTAGGGGCAACTTCCACTGCATTTCGCATTACAACGCCAGGTTGGCCATATTCAGACCCCAAACCTTCAGGTATAATTGCTTGGCATAAGTCACGGTTGCGCTACTCCGGATGAGTCTAGGGGCTTTCCAAATCGGAGAAGCCAGAGATGCGCACCATTCAGATACCCCGGACCCCAGCCCCTGATTAGGTGGTCCCACATCCTCAATTGCATCTGAATGAATAACTTTACCTGTGAATTTGGGGTCCATCATAGCGAGTGACAGTCTCGTACTCTCTGCGTGTGATCCGGTACCGGCGTCTGGGCCACTTAGAAGCTTGTTGTTCCGCATCGTTCGAGCGGAGAAGGTTGAATCCCCGGGAGCCATGTTCGGGGTATGAGCCAATCATGGTGGCCCAATCCCACACTGTAGGACCCCTTGGGGCTCACAGAGCTCGCACATACCAAACGTTCTTCCTATCATGCCGTTCTTCTCTGTGTCAGTACTCACTAAACTCTTGACCTTTCATATTACTATACACGACACACTTTTACTCCGTTCTATCACTTCGTTACAATGACATTCCTAGACGTCAGAGCCCAGGGAGCCTCCAACGTGGGACGGGTGAACATCGACATCCCCCACTTGGCCCAGAATGAGAACTCCAAGCAGCTCATCGTCAATGGACGTCCATTTCTCATACGAGGTGGCGAGCTCCAAAACTCTTCTTTGACATCGGTAGAGTACATGGAGCCGGTTTGGCAGAAGATGAAAGACACGAATATCAACACCTTGCTCGGGTGTGTCACCTGGGAAATGATCGAGCCCGAGGAAGGCTCCTTCAACTTTTCTATTCTCGACGACATTATTCTCGCGGCACGCAAGCACTCCATGCATCTCGTGCTGCTCTGGTTTGGCTCTTTTAAGAACGGTAAATCCGTGGCCACATTTCGGAATGCGTCTCAACACGAAGTTGCTAACAATAACGTAGGACTCTCAACCTACGCGCCGCCATGGGTCAAACAAGACCCAAAGCGCTTCCCACGAGCCAAGCTGCGTAAAGCCGGCGGCCGTCTTGAGACCGCCGATGTCATATCCATATTCAATCCGGAGAGCCGCAAGGCCGACGCAAGAGCTTTTGGCGCCCTCATGAAGCACCTTCGAGAATTTGACCAGTCGCATTCCACGGTCATCATGGTCCAGGTCGAGAACGAAAGCGGCCTACTTGGAGATTCGCGAGACGGGTCTGAGCTGGCGGAAAAGAAATTCCATGAACCGGTCCCAGAGGAATTGGTGGACTTCCTTTCTTCGGACTGGGATAACCTGCACCCCGACATAAAGGAGCAGAATCTGACCCAGTTCAAGCCCCGCCCTGAAGGCTCCACGACTGGGAAACGAGACTGGGAAGCCGTGTTCGGATCAAGTCCCCGTACTGACGAGCTGTTCATGGCATATCACTACGCACTCTACCTCAACGAAGTCGCCAGCGCGGGCAAGGAGCAATACCCTATTCCCCACTACACCAACCTGTGGATGAACTATTCCGGACAAGATTCAGACAATGACTTTCCCGTCGTCGTCGGCGGAGGCGGTATGCCGGGTGACTACCCTTCCGGCGGCGCCGTGAGCAACGTGATGGACGTGTGGATGCGATTTGCGCCTCAGCTGGATTTCCTAGGCCCAGATGTTTATCTGAACGACTACGAGAGGTCATGTACCAAGTACAGGCATCGGAAACAGCCACTATTCATCCCAGAACAGCGACGGGACGAGTATGGTGCTCGTCGCATCTGGATCGCCTATGGGTCTCATGCGGCCATGGGGGTGGCGCCATTCGGTGTTGATACCGTGGATCCTGAAGAGAGTCCTTTCACCAAGCATTACGGGCTGCTCAAATCTGTTTCGGCGATTGTGCTTGAGGCCCAGCGTCTTCAAAACGCATCTATCGGTTTCTGCTTTGATGAGATACCAGGCGGTGCTTCTCGAGGCCTGTCTAGCCCGGTCAGGAAAACCTGGGGCGACTTCGAGATCACAATAGATCGATGCTTCGTCTTCGGAAAGCCTGGACCAGGCGCAGGCATGGTTCTCAACCGCGGCGGTGGCACGTTCCTACTGATTGGCTGGGGCTTCCAGGTCAGCGCGAAGGCGATAGCCCGGGATAGCACTTTCACTGGTATCCTGAAGTTCGAGGAAAAGGCGGTTGATGACGAGGAGACTGGTCGTCTGAGAACAGTGCGTGTTCTGAACGGAGACGAAACGAGGAGTGGCGCGTTTGCCATGATGCCCAACGAGGACCCTGATTATGGTGGCTTTCCCATATCAGTCACTGTCCCTGCAAGAACCATGATCGCTGAGGTGACTTTCTACTCCATATCTGATTAGGCAGCTTGATATAGGCCATCATCAGTCTCGAACGTAGTGTATCTACCCTGCTCAGCCACAGCTTGCGTACGAGCCGAGAAGCTATCCATGTCAAGGTCCATGCCTGATGTAACTGGCGCCAGGTCCTTCTCTCCCAGGGGCAGTGAGTATTCGATCAGAAACCGAAGCATCCAGCCGTCGAGCTTGTGTGTTCTGTAGTCATTGGAGAGTAGACAGAAATTCTGGAATGTAACGAGTCGTTGGATCTGACACCAGTCAGCGTGTCTCAGGTTGGAGACGTGCCTCACGCTTGACAGACATACCATGGGTGCCGTATTCGGCCAATACCGCCTCAGTTCGAGGATCGCTTCGAAGTTGTCATTGAGGGCATCTCGAGCATTTTGAAGGTTTTCTTCTTCGCTGAAGAGTAGCGTATGGAGCAAAACTGACGAGGAAACAACAGCCATGTGGCCGACAGTGGGATAGATGACTTCGCAGTTCTCCTTTCCACGAGCAATCTTAAGGAGCTCACTGTACGACGATGCATGAAACTTGCACTTTGTGCGATACAGTGCTGTAAATGGTGATGACGCTGCTGTGGGTTCGAGGAAGCGAAAGTAGAGTAAGGTCGCATAGTGGTGATAGCCAAGGTGAAGGGCGACAAATGCGCCGCCGTGGCCTGCTTGGATATGACGTTGGAGATTCTCTGCATTCATTCTAACATCGTGGGGAATCACTGATTCCCAGTCTTCCAACAGCCGGGATAGAGACGCCACTCTCGACTCAAGCTCCTCAACGCTGATATTGCCATAGACGCTGCGGTGGTTTAAATCCTGAATCGGACCAAATAGTCGGACCAAGGAGATCTTGTGGGCCCATAAGCCAGGTTGCCACGGACTGTTGAGCTGAGTTTCATCTGGGGTCAAGGACTCGAACATGGTTTCGTCCATGGGAAGATCGACAGCCAGGTCAGTATCACGAATCTGATGAGGCAATCCGAGGCTGGAAGATGACCAACGGTCAGCCATGTAAAGAGTCCACCATGCTCTCCTTCTGATTTCACGGTCTATCAGTGTTGTCGCCGCTGGACAAGTGCTGGCCTCCATGATTTGTAGTAAGTTGACCGCAATACCTGTGAATGTTGAGTGTCTCGCCTCCAACGCCGATGATAGGGTCACGGAACTTACGAAAGAATAAGGCCTCTGATGATGGATTCAGATGGGCAGCGTAAAGATTGGCGAGCAATATGCATGTTTGAACATTGTCAATGCAAATACTCTCGATTTCGGCAAGGAGCAGGCGCTTGGATTCATCCATATAGCTATTCTCCAATGATCTTATCTGATCACCCTCATCGAATCTCGCAGCCATGCCGCAGATTGCTAGGAGTAACGCCTTGTTGATGGAGCCATCTTGGACCTTGGCACGTAATGTGACTGGATGGAATAGGCTGTGAGGCCGGTTGTGGAGCTTAGTAAGGTAGAAATCCACAAGACGGACAGCGACTTCGAGAGTCACATCAACCGAGTTGGGCAAGGGGAGGATTGCCTCTCTTGGACTCTCACTCCTCGGTAGCAGGGGAAGAGGTCGGGCTGACGCATGCTTCAAGGAACTGCCACACTTCAAATTCTTGACCTGGCATTGATCACACGCGTCACCTACTCGGCCGCTTCGGCGAGTACATTTCCGTTTGCTTTGCCGGCATCTATGGCATGCTTTAGGGGGTCGCATGGTATTGGGTGGGCATGGGGAGAGAGGTGGACGAGCAATGCTTCTCTCTCCTCGGAACTCGGGAACTCAGACGAGTACTCACCCCCGCTGCTGCGTTCGCGGAAGCAATGACGGGTCGTTGGGTAGCCTAGGTACCTAAGCGTGCTTGGTAAAGCGTTTGGGGATCGTACTATTGTGGTCTATACCCGAGTGAGCATGTGCTCTAAGTCGGGAATATTCTCTCCTGATTGGCTTGAACGCCGCATCTCCTCACCGGGCCCCAGAATCGCCTTGGGTGTGTTGTGTTCGGCAAAGACAGGGTAATGAATGGATAACTCGAGTGACGTTCCTTTTACGGGTATGATAACTTTTACGGGAATAATATCGCGTTTGCTTGACTCTCAAAACGCGTAAACAGCCATTGTCTACTTACCCCGCAAATACAAGGATCGGAATATCGGCCTTATCATTGGCTTCAAAGCCGCACCTTCGCCAAGACTGTTCTAACCCATTCCAAATTTGGAATGGGTGGATCCTGGTCTTGATGGTTGAATTCTTATGCTCGTCATGTGCTATCGCGAGCATCATAACATGATACGAGCGCTTCTTCTTAGAGTGGTGGAGTTGGAAACTTGCCGGTTCGAATCGGTCTGAACTTTTTGACGACTTTGAACTATGGTATCCTCAATTGCTACCATTACCCGAATCCTTTCGCATTCAGGGTCTGATTATATGAGTTCCTTGGTAACATTGCGGGTAACTACCTCAATGTTACGGTGCTAGAGAGAAGGTATAAAAATATACCGACCCTTCGCCCTTCAGTCACACTTCTATTCCACCTCTCCCGAGTCTATCGCCGTTTCATGGAAGTTCCTCTGCGACCTACTTCTCTCCAGTTTCCTCGTTGATCACCATGTTTATCGGCTACGTCTTTGCTACCGCTACTTTTGTGGCAACAGCTCTGGCGGCTTCATTGTCGTCCAGAGCTGCGGAGCCGTGGACAAACTTCAACGACAATGCTGTCTTCATGCCCAAGCAGGAAGCCACCAGCTGGCGCACTCTGTATGGTCGGACACTTCAGCTGCCAGACTTGTCACTCCTCCTGTCGTGGGAAGACTATGATCCCGACGTGACCTTCACGTACTTCCCCATCTACAAGTCGACTGATGGTGGTGCCTCGTACCAGCCCTTCTCAAGGGTGGATGATCAGGTCAATGGCTGGGGTAACTGGTACCAGCCTTTCCTGTATTCTCTTCCTCAAGATTTCGGGGGCTACCCCGCGGGAACTATATTACTTGCCGGCGTCTCAACTCCTCGAAATCTCTCCCAAGCATACATAGATCTTTACGCCAGCACCAATGACGGTAAAGACTGGGAGTTCGTCAGCCACATAGTCTACGGTCCAGGGCCCGAAACTACGACCACAGGCGACAAGGCCGTCTGGGAACCGTTCCTGATGATGCACGAGGGTCAGCTCATCTGCTATTACTCTACCCAAGCAGACTCCAAGTATAACCAGAAGCTCTCCCATAAAACAACCAGAAATCTTCGCGACTGGAGTACAGAAGTCGATGATGTCGCCAAATCCGACTTCCAACAGCGCCCTGGTATGGCAACAGTCGCATACAGCCCCATTTCCAAGAAATACGTCATGACCTTTGAAATTTGTGGTCTCAATGGCGGCTGCCCTGTCCACCACAAGGTCTCCCAGGACCCCCTCCAGTTTTCCGTCGCTCCCGACTATCCCCTTATCCCAGGAAATAGTGGATTGAACCCTCAGGGCAGTCCCTATGTCATCTGGACACCGGAACCTGAAAATGAGAGCGAGGGAATCTTTATCGCCAACGGAAACTCCCGCGAGGAAATCTTTGTCAACACCGACGCTCTTGATCCCAATAGTTGGAAGCCGATCGATGTCGGACAGTGGTCGGCCTACTCAAGAGAACTACGCATCATCCAGACACCCCAGGGAAGTGCCTCTGGCGGAAAGAAGAAATTATTGATCACAAATGGTGGGAATATAGGTTGCTCTGGGTCGTGTTATAATTACATTGCTGACGGGGTTGTCGATATCCCCAGCTACCCTTGACCTTAGTACTTCTCTTGGCATGTCCTCAGATGACAGATGCTCATGTCTCTGTTCAATCATCCTGAAAATAAGGCGGGAGAAGTCCGGTCGATGTAGCTAGTGTAGCTATTGAATATTCAACAATTTCCAGCACTGTCGGAATGGCTTACTTGTGTTCTATATGTCCTTTCATATCCCTTCAAAGGTCAGCTCTTCCCCACACGACATTCCATATTCCATAACTAGCTGCTGGCTCTGAGCAAGTAAAAAGAGACAGTATCTCGGACGAAAGGAGTAAGTTCCAAGTAATCCTGGCTTGCAATCTCGGGATTCATCCCACGGTGCGGCATCCAAGCTTAGTAGCCATAGCTGCGGGGAGACTTTCGAGGCAGCACCATTTCCAGATTGTAGCATATTCCCTATCTACACGAGTTGCCGGCGACGGTCCTGATGATATTCACGAGGCGCCTTTCGATTTGTGCACTCGTACCGGGGCGGGGGTCACTGCCCTCAAAGTTGTCTAGAAGACGCGCACCAGGCCAGACCGGCATCAGCTAGAAACCCAGGCAAAATATTCTCTGCATTGTGTCTATCTGACAAGGGTTCAGTCGGCAAGACATACGGTCGACGTTGCTGAGGATACGGCCCGCTCCCAAGGTTGTCTTAGATAGAAGACGCGGCAGAGTAGGCTAGATTTGCGAAGGGAGGAAAGTAGGAATATGGCTGGAAGAATTCAAGCTCTCGTTGATAACGCAGACCTTACCTCACCCCTACCCTCACATAGCTCAATTAGGAAGGGGCCGATAATGCCCTTATCAGTCTTAGCAGCTCAATGTTTTACCTAGACCCACTAGGATTCCACTGCAGCTGCATTAGCTCAAACACGAAGTCGCCGTCTTCCTTTCTCTGCGGGAGGCCCACCATGGGAGGCAAACAGGGGGAGAATGGCGCCAAAAGTTCGTCTTCCCATATATATTCCCGAATTATTTCATTGCCTTTGCAGACTGGACTTGACAGTCCATAATGCTCTCGCTGTCTTCATTTAGAGCGTTTCTTATTGTCATATTCATTGCAACATTCACTGGAACATACTTGGTACAGTGTCCAGTCCAGTCTTCAGAGCGTTAGCACGCTTATTTCTGCATCTGGACAATGGATTACTGACAAAAACCTCCAATAATCTATAGATTGCGATGCCTGAAGATCAGAAGCAAGAAGATTTCCGATTCGACACGGCCACAGATGCGTCGAGCACCACCTACCCGATGAACACCCCCCCGACCACCGCGGAAGGCTCGGACTGCCTCTGGAGCAGCCGCGGAGCTATCCCCTGGCCCGAGAATACTTTCCAGATCATCGAAAAGCAGAGCGGAAAAGCCATCGCGCTTATCGGTGATCAACCCAAGCTCCAGAAACTCGGACCTACCGGCCACTCTGGTACCCACTGGCTCTGCGTCAGGCAGAATGGCTACTTCGGGTTCCAGAATACCCTGACCGGAAAGTACCTTGGCCATGACGGCGATTGCGGCATGCGTACCTCGGCGCCTCACCTGAAGGAGTGGGAGCTTTGGACGCCGAGGCAACATCCAGAGGGAGGATACGAGCTTTTGTCACCGTTGTGGGCTCATACCCTGATGGTCTTGTGCGTTGATAGGGATGGGAGCACCTTAGTCAGACGACATCATGGAACTACGCTGTGGGAGTTTGTAAGGGTTTGAGGGGCTGTGGATTGCGAGGATAGTATCACTGGGCACGGAAGCTACTCGCCTATATGGAGCATTTGAGCTTCCACAAGATAATTGAGTGAAGGAGAACGCCTGACCAGACTGTTATTTGTTGTCAGGTTCTTCTTCCTTGTCACACTTGTGTAAACATTGAAGAATGAATCCCCTTCACACTTAATCAACTACATTTCTCGCACTGACAGCCGTCAAGCACGCGCTGCATGCATGCCGGCAGCGATGACTCTCCAATTACTCAACTTTAACAGCCTACCTATCTATCGAATACATCGTTCAACCGCTGCTGCTCATCCGCCGTTAATCCTGGACCCTTGGCCACCGTCCAGTGAAGGAGCCTAGATTGACTGATTACCTCCCCTTCCAAACGTGAAGCGTGGTGAATGACGGCCGCTCGCTTTTGTGGTCTAAATTTAGGTCTCTTTTTGGTGGGCTCCGTCCAAACTGCAGCCGGGATTGCCAACCGCTGTTTACCATAATCTACCCAGGGTAAGCCGACTACCGGCCAAGAAGAATCCGCCTCTTGCCTTCGCTGGCGGCTGCAGAGGTCAACGACGACGCGCTGTCTCTCTGTGATCGAGGTTACCAGCGTCTCAGTTCTGGTATTGGATCCCAGATTCTCAACGGCCTCAAAAACCTCACGTGTTATTATTTGTACAAAATTCGGCCCTTCATCAGTTGGCACGGTTTCTGTCGACTCGGACTGTGGACTTAATTGATGCTTTGGCAACAGTGGCTTTTCACAGCCGGTTGCATCCACTGGTTGTGTGTTGTCGTGTTCCTTACCCTTTCTCTCATGCTGCTGAAGCTTTTCTTGGGAAATATTCGAGCAGCTTTCAGATCCTTTCATACAGTCATCTCCATCGATCGAGGTGCTCTCTAGGAGTCTGTGAAGTTGATCGACATCCACACAAGTGTCTGAGGATTCATCAGAAGACTTAGTGGCGCATGGCATAAGACCATTGGCTTCGAATGTAGAAGATCGCCCTGCTCTGTTCGAAAGATAATTGGTGATTCCGCTTTCGATGATCTCTCGCGCTGAGATTTTCTCCCCGCGTCCGCTCTTCTGACCATGACCTAACAACGGACAAGAATGCTGGAGTGTTTCCCCTGCCTTCATCATTGCCTGCACAATGTGGGCCCACTTGTTGAATGCACGAAAACTAGAGGAACAGTCTGCGATTATCTCTTGGCAGTACCGTGGCAATGTGGTCAGAGCTGGTCCCAGAGGCCGCATGAGTAGCACAATCTCCCATAAAGGTCGCTCCCAGAGATTTGGTCCTTTGAGCTTGCACTTCCTCGCCAGATGGAGGATCATGAATGTGATTTCGGGGTCCATTGGACACTCCACGTTTGTATACACAGCCCAGCAGATCATGAGCGTGGATGCATGCCCCCAACCGACATCCCATTCAACGAGAGTTACGTTCGTTGTGTCTTTGACAATACGAGACAGTCGATAAGAGAGCGCAAGACAGACTTTGCAATGATGCGGTCTTAGATCATGCACACTGCGCACATCAACCTTGTCGAGGAGTTGGAACCAGGGCATTTGGTAGTCCGGAAAGGCCCTCGAGCTCTCGGCGTTTTGCTTCAAGGCCGCCCAGACTTCCACCGTAGCCGCGTCGAGCGACTGTAGGTAGTCCGCCGGCGATGGACTTTGGTCCTCGGAACGTCGTAAATAGACCATAGCGGACTCCAACATTTTCTTGAGGTCTTCCGAGTGCCCACTTTGCCACACCCATGTCTTCTTCAGCCACAACAGAATCGACTCTAGTAGCCTTGAATTGGGTTGGAAGTTTCCTGACTGCTCCGCCATCATCTTTATGACCTCCGGCTCCCGCAAGAAGTCGAAAAGAGTTCGGTGAAAGGGTTTGACAATGCCCTCGAAGTCCTCGTAGTACTCTTTGCTCATCGCATGTGTAACGCACTCGAGTAGCCCGCAGCATCTGCTCCGGATCCGGTCGGCCGCGATATCGAGCTGATCTTGGAAAGTAGCTCCCCTGTCAAGAAACCTAGATTGTGCCCCAACAGAGGTACCTGGGGACTCTGAGAGGAAAAACCAAAACCGAAGGAGACTTGGGAAGCGCCCTTCAGTCTCTTCCGCCATACGGGCAAGCGTGAAGATTCGAAAACGTTCGGTTTTGTGTCCCTCTTTGGCACGCAATAGCATATGGCGAAACAATGCCGAAATTTCGACAGGGTACGCATAAATGGCCTCGGAGAGCTCACGCAGGAAGCAACCGGTGTCCAGCATTTCTTCCAGAAGCCTAACTACCAATGCTGTCCATAGGAACACACCGCTTGATTGTTTGGCCACAGTAGTGGAGATATCTTGCAGACATCCAGCATTCGTGGAAAGAAAGCGCCGCATGTGCCGGTGGAGTTCAAGTTTAGAGGTGACATACAATTCCATATCGTCCTTCATCAGTAAGTCCATCCGGAGTGATTGGCAGGCCTGTAGAGCATTCATAAACAAAGGCTCCGGGCGTGAGGATACGATTGCCTTGACGGTGGATCCTGACGTCAGGTCCTTGAAAAAGTCCACCAGGTCTGCCTGGTCACCTTTATATTCATCAAGGCCGTCAACGATGAGAACGATCTTTAGACCTTTGGTAAGGGTGTGTGCTAGTCTCAAAAAGACATCGTAAAGCTCTGGTAGTGTGAATTCCGTCTCGCAAAGGGCTGTTAACTTTATCTGCTCCTTCTCTGACTCGATCTTGTGCCTGAAAAGTTAGGTTAGCTAAAATGTGATCCAGCTCTTGGGATTATCGAGAGTTAGGTATTTGTTTACTTCGTTTCTAGATGAAATTTCATCTCTTGTGCTCTGTCGAAGACTGCATCGCAGTCGGGCTGACAGCACGAGAACAATATCTCAGACCTGCGACAATTGGTCAGCTTTTCCTGACCCATCTGAAACTAGCGGCGGATCGGCCTCACTTGTTCATGCTGGCGGTGTAGCGGAACGGGAAAAGGTTCGGGATGAGGTCTTTTCGACGGGATAGAATGGAATAGAGCAGGGATCTTAGTAAACCCTCTTGATTCTTCTGGAGTGACGAACCAGCGGCCCAGAAGAAGTAGGACGTGATCAGAAGCTCATCCTCCCCAGCCCACTCCTGAAGCAATTGCTGTAGCTGGTGATTGCCCAGAAGGAATTTCATCGAGGTTGATTTTCCACAGCCGGCCTTCCCACGAATCCAAAAGATACCAGTACCGTCCGTTAGCCATTTCGGGAGTCCATTCTCCGGACGGTCGGGTTGAGTCGGCTTCTGGCTTTGAAGGATCCACTCGAAAGTGTCCTGATACGCTTTCTTCACGCTCATGTGCCTATCTTCGATCATTCTGAATCGCAGGGATCCGAGTATCCTATCCTCGATTGTTGTAGGCGACATACCACGAGCAATAGCGATTAAGGTATAGAGAAGTTCCGTTGAGTTTCCGGAGGCAAAGATATCGTCGCTCAGTTGAAGTACAGAGTCTTGTGAGCGTGTGTCTGGCGACTTGGCCGCCTCCACGTCGTCCGAGAAGCGCCTTTCCACCAGCCCCTTGACATACTCCTTCAGCTCCTGCGTCATCTCGTCGAGTCTCCGGTCGTTGGAATCAATGGCGTCAAGGATGCTTTTATAAAAGCCATGGGCGTTGCCGGCGGTCTCGCCTAAGTCCTGGTGCATCTTATGTAACCTGTCTGGGATGCAAGTGACAACAGAATCTGTCAGGAGTTTCTTGTGATTATCTAGCTTCTTGGCGAGGTCGCGCATCCGGTTTCTCGTCTCCAAGAGCTGCGCAGCTAGCCTAAATTCCTTCGCGATCTTGACTGGTTTCCTGGTCTCATGGCTCACGGAGATATATCGGTTCTCGATCAGCTCAAGCACAGAGTCTAGCTCCTCCGATATGCTGATACAATCATCCGCAATCTCGTTGAGCCTCGTCTCATCCTCGGTTTGACACGTGGGGTATTTGTTGATTTTCAGAGCCTGAACACAGTACCCCATCTTGCGTGCGATTTCAGCTGGCTGGAAGTGTTCTTTTACCAGATCGTCAAGGGATTTTCTCCTGATTTGTGCGACCATGGTACAAATTTTGGCGGCAGCCTCAACAAACTGAAATATGTTGCCCGCCAGACCGAGGGCCGCCAGGGGCTCCAGACCTGACATGGTGGTGGGCTTGCGAGGGATCAAAGGAATGCAAAATAAGAAAGAATGCTTATGTGGTTAGCCGAACAGACTGCCAACTGGTGAAACGCATGCACCTTGACAAGATGGAGAGGTCGGGTCGATGATATATGTGCGGCTGCCAATGCCGAGGTTGGTATCGGGGATGCCTAGAACGCCTAACGCGGCGTCCGGATGCCACCTACCAACAGGGTTTTGGATGGGGATAAGCACCCTCACCCGCGAGCGCTGGGGTAGTACCAAATGCTGTAGTACACATTCGGGCGGGGATGATTTACGTGTGCATCCCATTGGCAGAACCTGCGTCTTCAAATGCAATAAATCTGCCTGGGCAGACACACCGTTCAGCACAGCCGCGATGACAGCAGGCTGCAGAGAATGGCGTGCGCCAGAATGTGTCGGCGTGGGCGTGTTGCCAAATGCGAGGCACCAAGACCTGTTTGTTGTCTTCTGCCATGCCCTTTTCAGGGTAACGTGGCCCTACGGGGGGGAGGAATGCGAACTCCCAGAGATTTCGCTGGAAAGCTCAGCCTCAATTAGTGTTCTCTTTTATGGAATTGCTTCCAACACCCCACCCCCCCTATCATGCGGTGGAACACACACTGCTGCATCTCTGCGGACTGAACACGGCTAAATTCAAATCTCGGTCCCGTCGGCCAGCCAACACCATTCGCACGAGCTCTTTACATCGTCCCTCCATCAGACACTGTGCAATACAATATGGCAACCGGGCTGGATGGCAAGCTCTGAACCTGCGAGCTGAAGTGCATACGCGCCAAAGGGGTGATCGCTTCTTCGAGTCTCAATGCGGCCCCGAGCTGACGGCATGCTAAGAAGGAAGAGATTGTCCACCAAGAATATCCGTTGACAGGAACATCCAGTGCATTGGTGCCCAAACATGCTCGGCATCCCGCTTACTTAATCACCCCCCTCGGAAGTGGCTCACGCTTTGGTTGTGTTGGTACGGCTGACACGTCTTCCAAAAGTCAATAATCGCGTTTGTTCCTTTCGTACTGGGCTGACTTCGACCATGCTCTGGTCAAGACTCATCTCAGGGCTTCGTTTCCCCGGATCCCATCCTAAAGCGTTTGTCAATGCCCAAGACTGCCGATTAAGAAACCTCAAAGTCAAGAACCCACAACGTTTGCCGAGCATCTGTTGCTCTGGCGCCCAATTTTCGACTGTGCCGCCCGCTTCATCAATTGGGTATCATTGGATCAATGGGGTTGAGCGCCTGGAGTTGTACCGGCCCGGTGGATACCATCCCGTTTTGATTGACGATTTACTGCACGATCGCTATCGAATCGTTGAGAAACTGGGGTTTGGTGGCTACTCGACGATATGGCTCGCTCGAGACGAGGTAGACAAACGCTATGTCGCCGTCAAGATCGGCATTTCGAGTCCTTCGCTCCCTCGACGAGAGCCAGAAACGCTCAGAGCGTTACATGGCTCGACTTCGAGCTCACAACAACCCGGCGCACCGTCCGACGCAGCTTCATCCGCCGCGCTGCCAACCATTCTTGATGCTTTCGACATTCGCGGACCGAATGGGACGCACCCATGCTACACGTTGACTCCCGCCCAAGGAAATCTCAAAGAAGCATCATTCAGTCGCCTATTTCCCATTCAAGTTGCCCGCGCTTGGTCTGCAAAGCTGGCGACTGCGGTTGCAGCGGTTCACTCACGTGGTTTTGTGCATGGAGGTCTGTCTTAGTCCACCTACAGCGGATTAATAGAGGTGAAACTAACCAAAAGAAATCTAGATATTCATCTTCGCAACGTGTTGGTCAAGCTGCCGTCAACATTTGATGAACTTTCAATCAAGGAGTTCAGGGAACAATACGGCGAGCCTGAGACAGTACCCATTTCCCGAGTCGATGACAAGCCCCTCACTGCCATCGTCCCAGCCTACGCGGTGGAGCCTCTTTACCTCGGGCAAAAAGCTCAAGACTTTACCCTGGCTGACACGCAGGGATTGATCCTCAGCGACTTTGGCGAGGCCTTCTGCCCAGCTACGGAGCGGCGCCTTGGGAGGGAATGCAACACTCCTCTGGCCAAGAAGGCGCCCGAGGCTGTATTCGAACCGGACTCACCTTTGTCGTTTTCCTCAGACATATGGAGTCTTGGAACGGCCATTTGGGAGATATTAGGAATGAAGTTTATCTTCAGCGAGGCAGAGACCCAAGACGAGATCGTGGCTCAGCAAATCGACGTCTTGGGCTCCTCAAACTTTCCTGAAAGCTGGAGAGAACAATGGGAACGGCAGGGCGAAGAAGATAAGGATGGTAACACGGCAATTCCCCGTCGGCCAACTGGTGTCCGGGAAACATGGCCCAGTCTCGAAAATGCCTTCGAGGAGTTTGTGCAAAAGTACAGGAGAAAGCGAGAGGCGGCTGGGACATTTGATGAACAAGAGACACGGGCTATTCTTGACCTGGTGCGTGGTATGCTCAGATTCCGACCGGAGGAGCGTCTGACAATACACGAGGTGCTCAAGTCCGAGTGGATGGTGAAGTGGGCGCTGCCCCAGCAAGAATAGAGGGGTTACGAATGACCATAGGAACAAAGTCGAGGCAGAAGTGTCCCGTTGATCTGTTGCTATAAACCAGCAGTGTCAACTTGTAAACGAAACTTCCAATTGCTGTCGGCTGAGAACCTCGGAGGGAGTCCATGGAATAGGATTCTGGCGGGGTGTAATTCTCACGCCTTCTGTGAGAAAATGAGAAAGTTATATGTACTGCCACAAGTCAAAACAAGACGCACATAAGTTCAATGGTTCATGAATTGACTTCTAGCTAAAAGAATGGCGTGGGCCTCCTGTCTAACATATCTAGGTAAAGTGCTCCATGAGGCAGCGAAAAAATAATGTAAACTCCATCAAAGGGTTCACATGAATGTTGTAGTGCAGACCCACTAGTATCGCTCGCGCAGAGGCAGCAGCATGCTGCAACGCACTCTCTACATCCCCCAGTGACTTAAAGATCGTGAAGGTTCTGCTTAACCAAGGGCCCAAGCTCTCAACCCAGCAACCTCGTTCACTGTGCATGGCCCATTGTCTTTCAAGACCCGATGCTTGGGTATCTCATTGTTCTTGGTCGGGATCTGAAGAAAAATAGTCTCAGTTGGGCCAGGGAAAATACCACCATGGCCCTCCTCGGTAAGGTCAGCGGTATCCGTGGCGAACAGCAATCCAAACTCTCCCCCATCGGTAGTGAACGTCGTGGAACTATTGTCGGGCAAAGTGATTACGCCTAGTCCGCCAAGTAGAACCACCCATCTGCGATGCATTAGTATCCTGTTTGTGGTCTCATATTAGAGGAACTTACTGGTTGCTCGGCGCAGGATGAAGTGGGCTGTTAAAGCCGGAAGGTAGAACGCTGTATGAGATGTTCGTGACGTCTCCGAGGATCGTGGCCCTTGTGTTCACCAGGCCTGGCTGATCTGTCGAGATGAACGGCTGGTCCAGTTCCCAGCACTCGAATCGCGAGGCGTTGTTGCAGGTGCCGATCGCGGTGATGTTCAACTTGGTCCCCGTTGCCATTGCCGTGCTGGCAGCAGCAATAATGCCAAAGAGGCGAATATGAGTGAGAGAAAACATTTTGAGAAGCATGTAAGTTGAATACTATTCTCAGCTTCTACAGATGTGTTGAACGCGGGTCAGAGACGTTCTTTATAGTTTTTCAAATACCTAATGCCGTCACCTCTGCAGTTGGCCTGTAGTATTCACAAGTCCCATGCCCCCCTCAGTTCCCCTGCATTCAGCGTTTTCAGCATATTCTCATGATATCTGGTCCACCAAGCCTCATGCTGACGAGGCTTTGATCAGGCTTCCAACCCCAAAGGGGCATATCTGTTGAAGTCCTTATCTTGTGAACGCTCGGCCAAGCAGTCAGTCAGCATACAGTCGAGTGGCACAAGTGATGAAATTACCGACCTAGGAAATCACAACTTCGCCCTATACTCGATTATCACAACCTGCGCCACTGTCATGAGGTCTCACAAGGCTATATGCCCAGTTGTTGTGTTGCACGTGGAGGCTGAGAACGGGAGCAGGGTCTGGACCCCACCTCTCGTTTTAGAAACCACGTCAGCCAACCAGTGATCCTCAATGCTGTGTGACTGGCACGTGGCAATAGTCCCGAGAAGTAATATGATGAAATATAACCCAACACGGTAATGATCATTGGTTATACTACAGTTGCCCGACAGAATAGGAAGCTTGACGGCGGCCGCCCCTCGTGGGGGCCGTCGTGGGCTATTCGGTTCGTCCGAAATAATGAAAAATGACAAGCAGATGTCCATGTTTGCCTGTCATACCGTGGAATCGTAAGTAGAATATGGGATTGACCTGCAAAGCGGTGGTGGGACCGCCTCACTTAATGAGCGTATAGGCACAAAACTCTACAGGAAAGTGAATAAATCGTATCCCCAGACTTCTCACTCAAGACGAAGAGCATCCATGTCGCAAATAACGCTTAAAAATGGTCTCTGCAATGTTGCACATGGTCCAACATAGTCATAGTAGGGAATGCAAATACATCCACTAGAGTAGGTATACAGAGGGCACGTTTACCAACCAGACAGCTTCGGGTTCAATATTGAACTTGAGCCAGTCAATAGTCTACACCAATTCAAGGTTATTTACAGAGATTCAAGCGGCGCAGCTGACTCAAGGATTTGTGGAGGATGATGAATGGGGGATATTTCGGGTATCAAAGCATGCCAGGCTGGGAGACCTTTGACTGTTGAGAGAGACTGATTATCGTCCCGCATGTGTAGTGGACTGGAGGATATTCTAGTCTGTGTGGAAAACACTTGAGTCGAGTTCACCTTGAAATCTAAACTTGAATCCCACAGCAACGGCCACAGTGATGTCTGCTTTCCGTGATGATGGGTGTTAGTCCACCGTGATGCCTAGCGAAAAGCAAAACGAAATTAAATAAGCAGCTTTGCAACCCGAATCATGCGGTGGGACCCGACTGCAGCCAGAAGAATTCTGTTGCGACTTTCAGTAGTGGGCGGAAACAAAAGGACTCCAGAGCTCACTGGCCCCTCTCCCCTTCTCCAGAAGGGACTTCTAGGATCAGATTTCACAGAAATCCTGCAATGCGAAAGAACAGACAGCATCTGTTCGGATACACTGGCTGGATAACCGCCATCCTCTCGGCTTACGACTTCAAAACCAGACAACCCCGGATTCCAGGCTGAGACGTATAGCATATCTCATGCAAAGCACTGCGGCAAATGTTGACCCACTGGAGCTCGCTCCTCAGGAACGAACTGGAGACTAGCGCCCATCCCTAGCCAAAGTCGGATACTCCCCTGAAAAGGCGAAAGAAGAAGCTGCTCGGATTTTCTCCAAAAGGCTACCAGTACAAAGGTAGATATCCACAACTCCATCATCCCCTCCAAGAGCTTGGCGTTCATAGTGACCAGTTCCAACACGAATGACTTTGAAGGCTGCTAGAAGCGAGCAGACCTCTTCCGTCACGGAAACACATTCGACTCCAAAACAGAGTGACTCCTTTCTCTTGCCCCTGAGAGCATAAGCGCAATTCCGTAAGAGCCTGCGGGGATAGTCCTCCCAGCCAACAGACAACAGGTTGCAAACAGACTTCGGGAGCTAGACTCCCATGAAACTTAGGTCTCAATGAGGCTTCACATCCTCCGGCGACTCCCCAACGTGACGGAAGTCGGAAGGATATGACATCCTGTCAGGGAATTCGGTATCCTTGCCATCCGGCACCACGGGACCTGTAGAAAGCAACTAGGTCAGCTTCTGTCGCACAAAGCATGCTTAGACTCAAACTCACCAAGGAAAGGATGCACCAGGAGGCCAGGCTGCCACGGGTCGACATGCCGCCTCCTGAGCTCCCCCTTGAGCATGTCCCAGTTGACGCATTCGTGCGCGATGTCGGAATTGCCAGTGGGGCGAGGGTCCCGCGCATACCACCGCGAGGTGTATGGGGCTGTGTCGGCATGGCAAATCACCTGCTGGACGAGGTCCTCGATACAATGCACTGCAGAAAGTTGCTGTTTAGCTCTTGGCCGAGATATGTTGTAAGGTTTGAAGTTTCTCCGCTTACTGTCATGCTTGTCCATCTTCTGCACCTCGTCATCTGTCATGTTTGGATAGTAATGGTCGGCATACCGCGAGTGATGAAGACGTTTCTTGAGACCATGTCAGCAGACCGTGTGCATGAAGACAGCGAAGCAGTAGGCTTACCAAGCAATGGAGCAGATGATTGACGGTGTACAGGACGAGGTAATTCCCTATAGCTACAGTCAGTCTTTGCTTCTCGCATCAAGTAGCTCCACAATTCGTGCATCAAGGGTTATCACGGAGCGGGGTGTAACTCTTTCGTGAGCATACTCACCATTTGGCAATTGTATGGCTTCATCAGCTCGCCCAAGCCGTTCCATGTCCTTGCGAGGGAACTCCGAGAAGAAGACTGATACAAGAGAAAGTCGTCAGCAGGTTGTCCGATCACGTCTCCCTAAAGACACAGGGTGGTCCTTACATTGAGTCAGTTCATCCCAAACAGCGTCGCGCTCCCCAGTGTCATCAGGAGGTCCAGCAGTCATGAAATGAGTGGTGTCCATTTTTGGAAACCACTTCTCCTCATACTTGACATATGGCCTCAAAGGTGCTGGAATAGGAGTCAGCCTCAGGAAACTTGACGCATTGTGGTAGAGAGCTCTACGGCTTACACTTGATAACTCCGGGCCCGTGTAACCTGTCGTTCATCCACCACCACGAGGTCGCCCCAACGAGGAGAGAGGTATAGAGCAGGAAAACTGATGTGCGGACAACAAGACCGCGCAGGCGTGACTTGCGAGCGGCCGCGTCTCTTGCCTTGTACATCAAGACGTCCTGCTCGCTCGCATCCTCAGAGTCGCCATCGTCTGAAACGGGGTTGTACTCGGGGAGAGTGTTCTTCTCGAGCATTGACATCCTGGCTTGGGTAGATTTGAGAAATTGAAAGAAGTTCGCAGAGGGCATACTGATCAATGATGTGGTCTTGGAAGAAACCTGAAGAGAGGCCTGATGGTCAAAACCTTTCAACACTTTCGAGGGGATGAGTCCCGTTTTAACATCTCGGGCGCGTGGGCGGATGCTATTTTTCATTGGCGGCATGTCCACCATATCTCTGCCGCCGCATGCGATCCTGCGAGACCGGGCGGTATTCACTGAATTCTACGTTTCATTGGGCTCAGCATCGTCATCGCGATAATACCCCGGAAATCGAATTCCGCTCGGTCCCAACCTTTGACCGTGGATCAGCTGCAGTACACGTATGTACACCCTCGGTAACCCTGTACGGTCCATAATGTGTGCAACTGTTTCATACTGATACTGCGTGAAATAGTAATCACTCTCTGCGGCAAGGTCGGTATTCAGCTTCCTGGCGGGGGCTCTGTCAGTTTGAACATGAGCTGGACACTCAGTGCATCCCGAGGTCACACGGCAGCTGGAGCAACACTTCTTGGGAGAAACGGGTTGCGTCGGGCTTCCACTCCAGTCAGAAACAGGACGAGGCTGTCATGTATCCATTTCCGAGACTCTACTATAATGCCTTTATCACCATGATTTCATTAGCAGTCTAATTGTCAGCAATGAGAAAATTATGGCTGAAATTGTTAGCTTGTGGAATACTTGTTTGTTTACATTAAGCGTGTGAAGAGGTGTTGGACTGGGTATAGTATTTGCTGTACATGATGGTGTAATTTGACGGAAAACCCTCGGCGAAACTCCAGAGATCTACGATCCACGAGCCAAACTGTAGAGTTTATAATATGGGGCCATCAAAGTCGGTACCGTAAAAATACTCTCGAGACCGAGTCTCGCGAGTACACAACGCTGCCCGGAGTATCATTAGTCGGTGCTTGAGAATCCACTGTGCCTCACCGGACTAGATTGAGTTGGCCACCTGTCTGACCCTCTGCAGTATCCGGTTCTTCGCGGAAATATATGGAGCATAGTAACAGTAGTTGTGTTGTCTACTTCCCCACTTATGAACACTGATGCTGAATGAATAAAATTATACATGGCGAAATGCACACTCACCAAAGTGTTAGTGACGTAGTAAGAACTGGATTCAAAATATATAAACCATCAGCACTCCTTTGATATCTCTTCACATCTCATTATCCTTATGCTCCAAGTCCAAAACGCAAAACGAACTCCTGACCAAGAATTCTTGTCAAACTCCAATCACAAAGATGCAGATCAAGCAACTCGTCCTTGTCGCAGCTTTTATGCTGTCTGAAGCTTATGCCGCTCCGCCGATGAAGCATGGTATGTGAAATCACCTGTATTTGTGTCGATAGCCAACTGATGATACTGCAGCTACTTCGAAGACAGGCCCTGGAGCCGGTGTCGATGACGATGCGGTTTGGTCTCTGATCAGCGAGAAGCGTGCCGCTCAACCTGGTGTTGATGACGATGCGGTCTGGTCTCTGATCAGCGAGAAGCGTGAGGCTAAGCCTGGTGTTGATGATGATGCGGTTTGGTCTCTGATCAGCGAGAAGCGTGAGGCTAAGCCTGGCGTCGACGACGATGCGGTGTGGTCTCTGATCAGCGAGAAGCGTGCCGCTGGTGTTGATGACGATGCGGTCTGGTCTCTGATCAGCGAGAAGCGTGCGGCTAAACCTGCTGTTGATGATGATGCGGTCTGGTCCCTGATCAGCGAGAAGCGTGAGGCTAAGCCTGGTGTCGATGATGATGCGGTCTGGTCTCTGATTAGCGAGTAAAATACATTCCATGTATTTAGTTGAACAAAGAGCATTCATATTGCTACGGACAGGAAGGGGGAGCGAATGAGCGCCCGAACTGCTCAGTCAACCATGGTTTTGGTTCAAATAGTCACCCAGGGAGAGCTTTCCCTAGGAAACCTAATAGAATCATTCTCCCGCCTTTGCAACTTGCACCACATATTGCTAACAGTGAGCCACAATGCCACCTCATCAGCATCGACCATCGTCGAGTGTTTCTGTCTGTGACAATCTCATATCCTCGTACAGATGGAATCCCGTCTTGCTAGAGGAGTTACCAGCAACCTGTGTTATCGTCATCGGTTCCCATGGGCCAGTATGAGGCCTTTTATGGGTCATTTGAAATTTCATCATGTCTAGCCTCTGGGGTCAGAGGACTCTACAGGACAGTCTAGCTGGCCTCGGGCAAGGGCCGGGGCAAGCACGAGGAGACCATGTTCCAGGGGCTTCGCCGATAGAATTTTTAAAGGTCGCCGTCAGAACGGACGAAAACACCAGCGACATTTTGTGGACTGAAGGGCGACACACTTCCTCGGAGGTCCTCCCGGCTCAAGGGCTGGTCATTTACATCGGATCTCGGAACATGCAACTCCCTTGGCAACAGCGCCACGAGGCGGCACTGGTCGTGACCAAGGTCTCTGCCCCTCCCATGTCAGTCCGAGCTTGCCGAGGAAGGGCCCATGGGTGGAGCATTCGTTCGTGTGCTTCCTCGTTAGCCGCCTTGGTGGTAAATCATTTCCTGATTATGCTCGATTTGGTCGGACTTGATTCGTTTCCGGCCCAGGGTCAGCTTCACCTCTGTGGGTAGGGCCTTTCGGGATGGGCTCTTTCTGGGCAGTCGCAGGAAGATCCTGTCATCCACGTCACGGCTGCTGAGCTGTGCCTGAGCCTTGTGAACCTCTTTCCGCCGAACGCTACTCCATTGGCTGGGGATTTTGGCGAATAAAACTGGGCCTAGGCCCCAGCCGTCCCGTGCCGTAGAGCGGGGAAGCGGCATTAATTCTGGGGGGTGGGGGGTTTCTGTGCGAGAGGCATGTGTCAGACATGTCCCACGCACCTGGCTGTCTATTATAAGCACGCTGGACACATCCCAAGCCTAACAAGTAAATTGGTTAGATACCGGCTTGTCTATGGGAGCGTCCCAGCTCACCTCCTGAAGGCAATAGGCGCATGATCATAGCTGAAGAAAGTCTACGAAGAGAGATGTTTGTCTAGGTCCCGGAAGGAGCCTTTGCTGAGACATTCGAAGCAGGAATTCAACACGCTTGTCATGCTGCAACCCTGGTTCTAGGTCCGCTACATCCATGGATGTCCACTGACAGCACCAGCGCCGAAAAGTACCAAATTTCAATGGAACAATCCCCGCTTTGTCATTGCCGATATATCCTATATGTAAGTATTCAAAGCACTGTGACGGCTATTTCGACTATCGGTGTGTAAGCCACAAAGACCAGCCTCAGACAGCTGCCAAGGCTGTTACTGCTTAGGTTCATAGTCGGCCTAACATGTTAAAAGAGTAGGCCTAGGATAATGGGCCCAGCTGATTAACAAGAGTCCTGCCTTAAGATATACCTAGGCTAAACTTAGCTGTTACTAAGGTTAAGTAATGAGTAGTTCTGAGACACATTTAGTTAGGCACTAGGCTCCCTACCTATAGGGCTTCTATTATAACAGCACAGGTCTTATATACTGCTTGGGATCTAAATCTTTAATATAAAACTTTAGTCTTTTGGCCAAATAGTCTATTTCCAAACAGTAATAGTTCTTAAAGCCATCTTAATTCTAAGTCAAAAGGGCAGAGGTTTAAGCCCCCCTGTTTAAAAATCAATAATACACAGTGCCTTAGTGGAAGAAGACACTAATTACAGAGACTATTCGTCTAGTAAACGACTTAATTATACCAAAGCTTTAGCTATACTGTGTTTTTTTATTATACTGTTTATTGGTCTGTCTGCTGTCTGCTTAGCCTTCTGACTGCTCTTTAGCAGCCCTAAGTGGTTTCGTTTTTAATCTGTATAGATATAGATATTAAATAGATATAGATTTCCTTTGATATAGATTACCTTAGAAGCGAATGTTCAGCCTCCTGGGTGGATGCCGGGTGGACAATGTAATACTTCCCCTCATACGACATACCCCTCTTCCCTGGTCTGCAGAAACGACGATCAGCAGACGGTAATACTCGCTGTCCTGACGATACAATTTGCTCCCATTGCGGGGAAGTTGTGCTTACGCTCGCATGGAACGAGGAGCATCACGAAGGGGGAGGGGCGGGGTGCTCCGTTCATGTAAAGATCTCCAGCGAAATATAAACATCTTGAAAATTCATTCTTGGCGTCATGCCGGCCAAGACTTGGACGTATGCGCCACAGCACCTATTGAACACATCATGTATACCTCCCTCATTACCCTTTCAAGCCTGATCCTCGGGGCACATGCTGCCATACACGAGCTCATCATCGGGACATTCAGCACCAAATCCCTGTACACGGTCGAGTTTGACGATGAGGCACTAACCCTGAACCTGATTGCCAACACCTCCGTGCCATACGCAGGAAACTGGATTGCCTTCAACGTACATATGCTTCCACTCACTCCATCCCATCCCTTGCCCCCTTTTCTCAAACACACCAGTCGCTAAGCAAAGAAACACACACCCACACAGCACGACAAGAAAAACCTCTACACCACAGCCTACGGCCAATCCAACCAGGCCCAAACCCCAAAGTTCGTAAGCTACTCAATAACCAACGCCACATCCATCTCGCACAGGTCCACCATCCCCGCGGGCGGCGAAGACTGCACCGCGACCTCCATCTTCGTGGTGGCGGACCCCCGCCCGCCCCACAACGCCTACGGGACCTTTTTTTCGTCAGTAAGGGGCACCGGCATAAACGCAGGCTGCGGGGCGGTGCTTTCTGTTGACCAGGATGGGGTGCTGGACGGCGTGGTCCAGAACTATACCTACTTCCCCAACATCTCGGGCGTCCATGGGGTCGCCCTGAGCCGGGACTCAAGGATCCTGTACTCGGCCGACGATACGGGGAATACCCTCTGGACGCACGCGGTCGACCGGGACACGGGCGAGGTTTCGGTCCTGGCGAACCTGACGGGGCCCACGCCGGGTTCAGACCCGCGCCACGTCGTGGTTCACCCGCGGGGCCAATACCTCTACGTAATCCTCGAGGGGTCGAGCCAGCTCGCGCAGTACGCCATCGACCCAGAGACAGGCATCCCGGCCTACGAACTCGCGTACCCGCTCCTGCTCTCTGCGTCGCAGGACCCGACCGGCTACTGGGCGGACGAGGTCGCGCTGTCGGCCAGCAACAAGTACCTGTGGGCCAGCAACAGGGGACGGCACACGAATACCACGGGGTACGTGTCGGTGTTCTCGCTGGATGAGTGGGGCGCGATCGTCAAGCAAAACTTTATCGAGGCGACGTCGTCGAGCGGGGGGTTTTCGAATATCCTGTCGCCGAGCCCGTATGCTGATGAGATCGCGGTGCTGACGGACAACTCGACGGGGTTCGTGGAGGTCTGGAGGCTGGACGTGGATGCCGGCTCGGCGGCGGTGGTGGCGCATCTTGATATTGATGACGGTGGGGGGTGCTGTTCTAACGCCTTGTGGTACTCGTGACGAAGATATATGTATGACAACAGCCAAGGCACCTGGGGGATAAATCACCGTTGGGTCTGGAATTGCATGCGCGATGGTTGAAGTCGGTATGGTATGGTATCAAGACCCAGCCCCATTAGTATATTTCGGACCGGATTGGGACAATTGTATGTATAAGTCGAAACAACAGCAAGCCAACCCACCTAACCCGTCTAGTCTAGTTCATGTTTTGCATTTCTATCCCGCCCAAACCGCGCTGCGCTGATGCATTCATCTACTGCATATGCTCCTTGGAACCAACGATAGAATAATCATAATCCCGTATCATCTCGGCGCGCTTCTGCGCGCGCACCTTCCAGATCTCAACCTCGCCGCCGCCGCGGATGATGCCGACCCGGTACTTGGCCAGCAGGTTCCGCGCCGCGTTGGAGTGGTTGTACACGCCCCCGTTGAACATGGCGGTGGCGTCCTTGCCGATGGCGGTCGAGATTAGCCCCCTCCCGCCCGGGTGCTCGTGCACAAAGTCCGTCACGTCGTGCACCAGGCCGGCGACGGCTATCAGGGCGCGGGACCTCGACTGCTCGACAAAGTCGTCCCACTCCATCAGGGGTAGCATGGTGAGCGGCTTGCCCCAGTCGAGGACGCCCAGCTTCCGGTCCAGCTTCTTCTGCTCCTGCTGGAGCTTGCCCTTGTCGATCTCGTTCTGGGAGAAGGTGCGCAGGTCGCTCGCCAGGCCCATCCATTTCCAGGTGGCGATGCACCACTTGTTCGGGTCGTAGGTCAACCACCTCGTGGTGTTGCGGTAGTCGGTAGGAAACTGTTGGTGGGCAGGTTAGTGGGAGAACCGGGCAAATAAATGCGGACGCCGATGCACGACGTGGGCGCTGTGTTCTCATACCTCATGGTGAAAGTTGTGGTACCCCTCGCCGAGGCTGAACAGGGACGAGATCCAATGGTCGCGGGGAGAGCGCCTGTCGTCGAAGGGCTGGTCGCCAAGATAGTGCCCGAGGCTGTTGATGGTGAAGGAGCTCTGTTGGACCGTCACGACGCGGAGGACACCGGCGTAGATGAGCCCGCCCTTCCAATCCCCCCACCCAAACCCGGCGACCAAGGGCGGCATGACCCAGGCGAAGAATATAGATATCGGGGCATAGTACTTGTGCTGCCAGACGACGAAGGGGTCGTTGGAGAGGTCGGAGATGTCGGTGCGGCCGTGTTTCTTGTAGTCTTGGTTGGTGAGGAGCCAGCCCATGTGTGCGTGCCACACTATGTATCGTGTCCCGAGATCAGCATCACGTTCGGTTGCACAGAATACCGGGGGACACCATAGGGCATCACATGCAGCCTTTAACCCCTCAGTCGGCCGGGCAATTGGTGCAAGGGGGGGGGCTGATCCAAAGATGGAGGGGATGGGAGGACTGGATCTTGACTCACAGCCCTTGTGAACAGTATACGGGTCGGCGTCGGTGTCGGTGAACCTGTGGTGGGCGCGGTGGCCCCAACTCCAGAAGCGGATGGAGCCCTCGAGGGCGCTGGCGCCACCGAAGCCCAGGAAGAGCTGTAGGGGCAGGGTTGCCCTGTAGGAGCAGTGAGACCAGAGGCGGTGGTACCCTGCTGTGATACCAATGCCGGACCAGAGGTGCAGCAGGACGGAGAAGATCAGGGTCGGGCGCGTGAGTGGCGTGTAGCATGCATAGTAAATCGCAACGAGGGGGATGAAGACAAGGAGCGTCGTCTTGAACCAGTCAATGTGGAGGTACCAGTTGGTGAGCGTCCATGGCTGCTCAGAGATGTGCGGTCCGCGGCGCGTCATGTAGCTGGGCTTCTGGCCAGGCCTTAGGAGGGACTCGTTGGCATCTGGTATCAGAGACACCGTCCGCATCGCTGCCGTCGCCGTCGCAGTCGCCGTCACAGTCGCAGTCGTCGTGGCCGTGGCCGTGGCCGTGGCCGATGTCGAAGACTGCTGCGCCATGATGGTCGCGCAGTTGAGGTGAGAAAGGAACGAACAAACGAACGAACGATCGAACGAACGACCAGTTTAGGGATTGGGATTGAGGAGGACAGAAAAAGAAAAAGAAAATATCCCCCGCAAGGTGATCGGTGGGAAGGTTTGGCAAGGGGCCAAGAAGCGCGCCAAGGTAGTGTGTGGTCTAGCCCGTGTTTCGATTCAAGAAAGGCCAAATCGAGCATTCATGCAGGGCACACCAGTCCTGCACCAGTCCATGGCGCAGGTGAAGGACAGATTACATCATTGAGCGAACCCCTTGGTCCCTGGGTCCTTGGGTCCTTGGGTCCGTGGTCGACAGCAGGCACGTTGTTGTACAAGTAGGGGTGTCTCCTTTTGTGGGGGCAATTTCAAAACACGGCAGCGCCTCCCGTGCAATGCTGCCATATTCTCGTTCGCTCCATTGCCACTCCCAACAAAAGCATACGCATACGAGACACGACACGTGTCTTGGAAGTTTGATTTAGCTCCAAATTGGCACATGGCCGAGAGGCTTGGGGCCTGGAAAATTCCAAGATTGGCCCGCACAGACTGCGCCACATAATGTGGACCTTCCATATGAGGTGGAACATTTCAAGCACACCGTACCCTCGGCCCATAGCATGTGACAATACGGTGTACGTAGCAGGCGTACTCACCCTGTGACCAACCATATTGGCACGGGCCTGCAGAAAAGAAGGGGACCTCTGCCTGTCAGGTCCAGCTCGGGGCGTATCTACAGCAATCTCATTGGTCTTCCTGAGCTGCAGGTCCGGATCCTTCCGCCCTGGCAAGGTTCAGGGGCTCGTGGTCGGCTAGCGTAGATCCCCTGGCAACTGGGAATGGTTCAGATGTTTTGCAGCGCGATGCAGTTACATCGGGAGCAGTGGCCCAGATCAAACAAAGCTCAAGATACCAATATAACATGGCTTCTGCTCCCTTCAAGCTTGTTACACTGTATCATGATATACAATACAGTCGGTCTTGTATCAATATCGACGCAATAGAATCGTACTAGAGTATTATGCCTGCAAGCCGACTAAGTCCGGTGTGCCCCTAGGCGCCCACGTTCCTAGGTAGTAGTGAACCTAGACACATGCCAAGCCGTCTTTACACCCACAATTTCTGTCATCTTATCAGATCATCTGCGTCCCAACGGCGGGGGGTTGTGCATCCTGGCCTATATCCCTGAGTGGCATGGGCTAGATTCCCTCCAAGATCGGTCATGATCATCTCGGTGAAGGATTAAGATACGCTTCTTATTAGCCCCTCGGACATCGAAAGCGAAGGACAAGTCGAAACCCTTATCGAACGCGATTAGGGAAGCAAGTTTGGGTCTCTGTTGCTCTGTTTGCTTAATCATGTGCCGTGCAGCTGGGCGGCAGACGCGAATTCCCGTGCTTCGAAAAATAGCAAACTTTATCTGCGCCCACCACTGCCGTAGCGTCCCCAGGTTACACACCCCTTCCAGACGCCTTGAGTACCAGGCGACTACCTAATTATGCGGTCTACTGCTTGGAACCGTGCTTATGCTGCTCCGAGTGAGTAAATTGTGCACCTCTTGGAGCTGCTGTATAACAGTTCCAAGGTGGGGGCAGCTCAAATTTAGGAACAGTTCATTTTGGGAATAGTCCAGGAGCAAGTAAAAAGTGTAGGAGGGCCTGAAAGGTACAGGAGCACGTGGAAGGTGCATGGCATCCAAAGAGGTCTAAATACTTCAGCGTTTAAATTGGCCGTCTAACAATTAAATCCCCTACCTCCTTTGCCCTCCTGCACCTTTCACACCACCCTGCATCTTTTCCCCTCTGTACCTTTTATATCCTGTAGGTACGCTTTACAAACTTTGAGCTGCTCCCATCATCTGAACTGCGCACATTTAAAGACAGCCCCCGTATTGGAACTGTCACAGAGCAGTTCCAACAGATGCACAATTCATCGTATTCGTATTCGCCCGTTATTGTTCTGGTGTAGACTCGGAGTTGCATCTCGAGACGACATGAACGACACGTGATCACTGGCTCAATACGTGGTCGCTGGCCACCGGCTCTGCGAGGCCCTCAGTGTCCATCGCATCAATGCGTCCAATCGAGAGCCATCTTTGAAAGACGCCAAGAAAAGTCGACCCAGACTCATGGGCCCGGATGGTGCCTAGTCGATCCAGACTCATGGGCCCAAGATGGTGCCTTCACATGTCTATGACATGAGTGATTTTCTTTGTTGTGTAGCCGTTGTCAACTCGATAGTCAGTCAACCAGTCTGTGCAATAGCGCCGATGACGACATTGCCTTTCAGCTTGACACTTATACGCGTATCTTTTTGTTCTCCCTGGCTCACAAGTAGGAAGACCAAGCATCGTCCGCTCGAAGGTGGCCTTGGAAAGGTTTCACGCATGATTTACCTACCCCAATAACTGGCGACATTTGCTTACAGCGTAGCATTTGCGTCTCACGACCCGGATCGATGGGTTTTTCAATTGAGATATCATTCCTTCACATGGAGCTAGCATTGGGCTGCTGCAAGATGAGTGCGCCGGACATATCCCTGTCCGATGGTGTCCCCGGCACGCCGACGGTCTCGGTCATCACCTCGCCACTCATCGTCGCCTCCGTCGTGTTCCCCGTCCTGGCGGCGGTCGCTATCGGTCTTCGCCTCCTGGCAAAGAGGCGGGGAGGTCAGGCCTACCACGCAGATGACTGGTGGGTCATTGCAACTTGGGTTTGTCTAGCTTCCCATATATATTTATGCTTTTCTGTTCTGTCTTTCGCTGACCGCTAATCACCAGTTCCTGACCATCCCGATGAGCGTCTTGTTCTGGTTCTTCGCTGCCAAGTCCGGGGTGGGCTCTTATGACATCAACAGCCTTCAAGGCACTTATGACTCCCTGGAGGTATGTGGAAACACCGGTTGCCATGTCCATAATTTCCACAGGGCAAGACTGACAGCCGAACCTCCTTGGCGCAGGTTGCGTTCTTGACGGCTTGCTTACTTCAGTTGCCATTATCGTCTGTAAAGATATCTGTCCTACTTTTCTACAAACGTATATTCTCAATTTCACGAAGCCTGGCCATATGTACCTGGGTGGCCATCGGTGCCATTGTTGTGTGGTGTGCCATATTTAGCGTGGTGAGTATCTCAGCTCCTGTTAACGGCTAGCGAACAGTGTACAGTTGTCGCTTCTTCCGTGCATGCTGAAGGGAGCAATCGGACAAGACGGCTAATCTCTTTTGAATAGATGCTAATAACCCTTGTTGACCCTATTTCCGAATCATGGCACGGAGGTAGGATGCGATGGGACATGGAAGCGATGGGGCTGGCGCAAGTGGGCAGCAGCATAGCCCTTGACATTGTCGTCCTGTGTTTCCCGCTGCCGATCGTCTTCCGCATGCTCTTATCCCCCAAGAGGAAATTCATGGTCTTCGCCATGTTCTGGCTCGGCGCATTGTAAGCCCAACCTCAAATCAATTGCCATGGACCGGGGGGCTCTTAAGTCGCTGACAATCGCCCTCAAAAGCTGCTGCATTGCGGCCATTGTTCGCCTAGTTCTCCTCGAAGAGAGTCTTCAGAGATTTTCGCGATCACCAGAGAGTGTTTGTAAGTCATGGCAAATTCGCGGGAGGAATGGAGATCAGGGTGGCTGACCCTGCGAGCACAATAGATCAACAGTCGCACCAATTCATCTTCATGCTGATTGAGCCAAACTGCTCAATCATCGCGGCATGCTTGCCATGTTATGGGCCATTTATAGGGAGAGCTCGCGAACGCATCGTCAAGTCGGGTCGAAACACCGACCTCTCTATTTCTTGTACTAGAAGCGGGCCTTCTAGAAAAGGCACATGGGCAAGCAGCACATACGAGGGCCCATGCTTAAGCAAGCTAGAGTCCCAAGTCCCGCTAAATGTCCGGTATGGGTGGCCGGGAGAGAGATCCTCCGCCGGAGAACCTTCCTTAAAGTTATGACGAAAGGCTGAAGGCCATCAATGGCAATGCGCGGCAGAGTCCGCAATATTAAAATGCTAATTACTAATAGTATAATATCAAGACACGCATAGAAAGAATTGGCTGTCAACATCAGCGAGCTCGACCATTCAACGCGTCACAGCAGATTAACACAGTCAACAATGTCTCCAAAGAGGTTTATAATATACTTGAATAACTCTGAAATGCTTGGGCAATCAAACTCATCAGTGTGTCCTTTTGGGATCATCTGGGGGCAATTCAAAGATTGCACTGACAAGAGTCCAAGCTATACGCTCGAAACTGTCTAACACGTCACATTCCGCGCGGCAGGGTCTCAGATAACCACATCGTCCAAAACAGCCAACCCATCTTTGCTGGCCTTCACCTTTGCCCTCTTCAACCTCCGTGTCTCGCGCTCGATATCCCGCGTCACCCACCAAGTCACCAGGGTAACAGCGACACAGGCCCCAACACAGGCCATAGCGGCGCCGAAGCTCTCCGTATATCTCGGTGCATACTTGCTTAGGAATATCTGTGGCCCGACCGCCCCGCCAATCTGGCCGTAGCTGTTGACAAACCCGATCGAGAACGCCGAGCCCGTTGCCCGCGACGTCGTCTGCACGCGCCACGGCCACATCATCGGGAACCAAGATGAAGTCACTGCATTGCCGATGAGAGTGGCTGTATACACGGCGCCGTTGCTGGGATATGCTACCATGACGCCGTAGCAGGCCAATATGATGGCCATGAGTGTCAGTGGGTAGACGGGTCTCGGCAGTCTTCCGTTGTCGGCAAACCAGCCCGTGATGCCGATGACGACGATGGATAGTATTGAGATAGGCAGGTTGAGGAGCTGAGCGCGTGCGATAGTCCTGTGCGGCGTTAGTGTGTTGCTCCTGCAACTATCTTGCAGCTGAGATACTGACGTGAAACCGAGGTTTGCAATAACTGTCGGTTGATAGAACCTCACACCACTAGTCCCGATGGTGAAGGTGGCCCAGATCAGGGTAAATAGCCAAAGCCGTTTGTCTTTCAGTGAGGAGATGATCTCGCTCAAATTGAAGTCCACTTCTTCCGCTCGAGGCGCATTAGGGGGTAGGCGAGCCTGAATAAAGGCCTTTTCCTTTTCAGTGAGCCACTTTGCAGTAGGTGGGACTAGCCGAGACAGTGTAAGCAAAACCGTACTGAAGTTCATGTGAGAATTGAGGATCATCCTTACAATCAGGCAGAACAAAGTAGATGACCACGCCGAAAATCACTGTCACCACACCCTCGACGAGGAACAGCCTGAACAGATGGGCCCATAATCAGCTCATGTCAATTCAAATCAATACTGGGACGTAATTATTTACCATTGCCATCCTGACAGTCCTCCTGCACCTGAAATGCTGTCGAAAGCAAACGCTAGAATACCGCTGACCACTCCTGAAAGATTTCCGAGGATGTCTGTGTACGACCCCCGTTAGATGCAAATTCCAATTCCATGGGGCATGAGGAATACTCACAAAAATAAAGCAACCGGATCGACATCTCGTCCGGGCGGTACCAGTAACACATTTGCAAGATCACTCCTGGAAACATGCCGGCTTCAGCCTAGATTTCTGCGTGAGCAAGAACTCGGTGGCTCAGATTCTCTACTCAGCGTGCTGGACTTACCAGTCCGAGAAGAAAGCGAGTCGCCCATATCCCAGCCTTGTTCGTCACAGGTACATGACATAGGAGAGCGACCCCCCAAGATATCATGATTCTGGACTGCCAGGTGCTGGGGCTTGCCCGCTTCAAAAGCAGGTTTGACGGGGCTTCTCCAATGATGTATGGAACCTGACACACAGGTTAGAGTGTACGAGCCCAAAGGACAATACCAAACTCACATAATAAAATACAGTGAGCAAATTGTACTCGTCCGACGTCAAGCCCAGTTGTGTCATGATATTTCTATCAGTTCCTCTGTTCATGATTCTGGCATTCGATATGTTGTCCGAGTCAATGTTCTTGAAAAGAAATAGGAGAGAGCAGAGGGTCATAATACGCAGGTCGACCTTGCGCATGAGTTTCCTCTCTTCCTCGGCCGTCAAGAAAGCGCGAGCCCGCATGCGCTCGGCGTCGAAGCCGGAAATATCTGCAGTCGCTATGGCCTCTTCGATATCGGCTCCGCGACGGGCAAAGTGCAGATCATCTTTTGGCTGCACAGTTCGTGTCGATTCATCGCCCTCACTGATCACGGTCGGGACCGTCTTAGCTGCCGGTGAATCTGCCATAACGCGTCGCAGTGCTCGGTAGCAAAATAACGTTTGCGGAGGAGATCCATAAACGACTTCAGGTCGACGTTGACCGAGTTGCTTCTCACAACTAAACCTCGTTGGCTATTCGATAAAATACCCGCGGCGAACACCCCTGGAGTTCAATGTGGAGTATTATTCGATGGTGTGATTCTCACCAGAAGCACGACTCTAGTGTGGTTCAACCACAGATAGGTTGCCAGTTCCTCATTTGCCCATACGCACCACAGCGTAGTCTACGCGACGCCCCCACATCAGCGAAGACGTCGTGGCTGCTTGTGTCTTGGCATCCCCATTCTGATTTCGTTCTTTTCATAACCTGGGGTGAGAGGTCATAACGAGGTACGTCAATGTGCTTTCGTGGGGGTGGGAGTGGCCAATAGTAGGCCTAGTAGTGCTGTTGTTCGCAACTCAACCCCAACATGACGAATATAACCGGCGCATCCCCGCGGTATCTGGGACATGCCGGGGATAACACCGGGGTGCGGCACCGAAGGTGGCTGATCTGACTTCATCTGCTACACAAGACGACCACCGTTTCCTACAATATCGAACTGTCGTATTCAACCGGCACGACTTCCAACTTTCGACAGTGCATCGCCAAAATGCCCTCATTGGTAGAAGCATCCAGCATAAGAACAGAGCCAAAGGTCTCGAAACTCGCATACACACAAGTCCCAGAAACTCAGCACGATTGTGAGATTTCCCACGGCTCCTGGTCATTTGATTGCATAGTACTGACGAGTCACCCTCACGTATCAGTGGACTGGGCCGACCTTGTCACTCTGGACCTGGCTAAGTTCGACGAGCCCGGCGGCAAAGAAGCTCTAGCCCAACAGCTCTTCGGAGCCTTGCAAACGATCGGGTTCTTCTATATCGTCAATTTTGGCCTGGGCCAAGAGGAGGTCGACAGACAGTTTGCCATTGGCAAGGCCGTTTTTGACCTTCCCACCGAAGAGAAGCTTTCGTACCGGGCCGACCTGGAGAATGGTGGCTACAACGGGTATAAACCCCTCGGCCTCAGGGTAAGAAAATGATATGTGTATACCTAGGAGCCCTGGAATTAGTTTCAGTGTCCTGACGACCAGCCTTGTAGGAAATAAAGCCCGGCATCTTCGACAATACGGAGATCTTCAACATCCCCAAGTTCATCCCTGCGTTCGAGAGGAGACAGCCCGAAGTCATCAATGCAAACCGGGCAGAGATAGAGCACTTTGCTCGCCACATACACCACAACATCGTGCATAAGCTGCTGGTGTTGTTTACCATCGTCTTGGAGCTCGATGACGAAAATTACTTCTTGAACAGCCACCGCTACAGTGAGAAATCAGATTGCCATCTGCGGTACATGAAATACCACCGTCGTTCGACTAAGGAGAACGAGGCTTTGGAGAATGTCTGTATGTGCATTGTCATCATTTCATTGATTCGCTGACCTGGCCGACTTCCCGAGTATGCCTTAATTTGAAAACAGTGTGAAGGTCGTGAGGGCCTCCACATGCCGCGACTATTGACACGTTCTCTCAAAAGTATTCCCGTCATTCAAGAGCTTTAGTCACTGACATATCGCCAGGGGTGAAAGGACACACGGACTTCGGCTCTCTCACCCTCTTATTCCGCCAGCCCGTCGCGGCATTACAGGTCCGCACCCCAGAAGGCGGGTGGAAATGGGTCAGGCCCCACCCGGGAAGCATCACAGTCAACGTGGCCGACGCGCTGGAGATGTTGACCAACGGCTTCCTCAAGAGCAGCATCCACCGGGTCGTCGTGCCGCCGCCTGACCAGCGCGACGCTGATCGCCTGGGCGTGCTGTATTTCGTCAGGCCTGAGGACGACCTCGAGCTGCGGCCGGTGCGGAGCCCTGTGCTGGAGAGGCTTGGGTATGATAAGGTGCAGGAGGATGTCGTTGGGATCACCGCTGGGGAATGGGTCAAGGCGCGGGTCCGCGCTGGGGTGAACAAGAATGGACAGGTACGAAGTGACGCAAGTGAACAGGAGGTTATTGGGGGAAGAAAAGCTAGATTCTATGATTGACCTGGCCTAGTAACGTAATAGAGCAGGGAACGATTTAAATTGTCAAGTTTTTCTAAGTACAAAGCCTGCCTAAACCAGAACACATGGGTGAGTCACAATGTAAAGCATTAATTAAGTTTTTTTTCTTCACTTTCTACCCACTGTGCGCCCAATGAGATCTACTTCATTCTGTTTCGGCTCCTAACAAGCCTTCGATGATCTACTTGTCGACGTGCTGCCTGTCCTACGCTAGATCTCGACTCTGGACCGGTTTTGTCTCTCACCTGCACTCTACTCCACACGCTGACATCCCAGTTTCTAGACATGTAGCGAACATTGAGAGCCTTTCCAGATACAAGTATCTTCACTTTTGTTGACTGGACAAAGCTGAACAGCTTTTGTAGCATGATAGTAGGCTCTTGTCGGTCATACCCACTTGCATGGTATAAAATGTCTGCGTCAATGACGATGAAGATCTGCGGGAGGCCTGAGAGGGCTCGGTGCAATATTCGTAGCCAATCCTCCACGGCTTTTGCCCCCTTGAGATCCGAGGACGTAATGGCGTCGTGACGGGAAATCAGCTGCTCCGGATTGAGCTGTATGGCCTGGAGCACCATAGCACTCACGATGTCCACGAGGAAATATTCAGAATCCCAATAGCGGTGACACGGTAGGATCCAGAACACAGGATGCGGGCTCTGTCGAATTAACTCTGCCACTTCCAATATGAAATCTCGAATGATATGATCTTGTGCATTCGTTGCCACCAGAACTGAACTCTGGGTGTCTGAAGACCATTTCTCTAGATTGAGTACGTTTTTCGGCTTGACATATCCGAAGACTCGATGGGACCGTTTCCGAAGGGATGAACAGTACTCCCAGCACCTATTTGCCTCTGGTAGCCTTGGAAAACAGGGCAGGGCAGAGATTGTGGGTAATAGGTTCCTCGCGGTCCATACACGCTGCATCGACAAGTCGCTGTGGATTGTTTTATTGAATGTTTGCTGTTCTATAAAACCACACACTGTTAGAATTGTGGTGTAACAATAAACTTGAAGTGTCCAATCTATCAACAAGGAAATTCATACCTGCTAATGACTTGGCTAGGATCGACTCTGTTTTCAATAGCTGGCTTTGGGTGGCTTGTAGAAGGATATGCATATCCCGGATTTCGGCCTGCATTGCACTTTCGGCTTCACTCTGTAAAGTGGCTGCTTGTGCTTCACAGTCCTTTAATGTGTCTGCGAAGTTGAGAGACCAAGGATTCAACACCGCTCCAATTGTATGAGAAATTTTGCCTTTGTTGAGCCATTTCAGGGCCTCGAAGAATAATTGGAGATTGTTGACCATAGCCGTACTACAGCCATTCTCATTCGAGGTGTTCTATACAATCTCATTGCCAAATCCGCCCGAGGCAGGACGTCTGCAATCTTGCTAAGTGCTCTGGCTAGCTCTATGACGATCTGGTGGCCCGGGCGCAGGTGGTGTTCTACAGCATGACGGGGACTCGCTTGACTGGACAGCAGCATGGACATATGCCGCTGCTCTGTTGGTTTCTGCGTGCTTGGTATTCTGCGGACTTCGTTTCAAACTTGCCGGCCTCAAGCTCAGGGGCAAGTTCTAATCATTGGTAAAGGACATCCTGTCCAAACTTTTGAGGCCTTGGAAACTGAGATGTCAGATAATCCAAACTTTTTGGTGGCAATGAGACATACATCGATCATGCGCGAACGGAGGAAATTTTCAGGAGCTGTCAATTTCACTTATCATGTTTCTACAGATGCTTTCTGCGGGCATGAATCAGCGTCCACACGGAGGAAATCTGAAAATGTCCCAAAGTGATTAATTGTTCTTCCTTTAATTACTTTGCAAGCAACAACAGTGTTTCGGCCCCCTAACTTATACAAGCGCGAATTACTAGACAAGACCCTTCGCACAGACTGATCCTAGTCTTTTTGCAAGCAATCTATTTGTCTGAGAACAGTCGGTCTAATGTGCAGGAAGTGTGCGAGCAAGGGCCCTGTCCCATATCCCAAGAGTGAAGTCCCACGCCTTTTCCGCCCATCCGCGGCTCTCATAGTCCTTTAACACATCATTGTCCAGGACGACATCACTGTGTTTATCCACTCTCCAGGAACCAGGCTCAAAGCTGCCGCTTGTAAGGTGGAAAGCATGCCTTTCACCAGACTCCTTGATGTTCATGCCGAAGTAGCGAATAACCCAGCCAGAGACCACTTGTACGAAGGAAAGGAGAGCCCATTGGAGGATTCCAACCTTCTCCCTGGATGGCAGGTGCTCCTTTGTACGAGGGGTATTGGTGTTGACGAAGCCTGGAGTGGCATGTAAGAAGACAATGTTCCCCTGCGGAGCTTGTGCTGCAAGATAGTCAAATGACAGGCTTGTCAAGAGCGTGGTGTGGTTGACAACCGGGCGAATTCCCCACTGCTTGTCAAGGTTTAGATCTTCCTCATCAATCTTGGTCTCCTTGGTGCCATTGAGGATGGACAGAACGTGCGCAGGACGCTCTCCACGTTGGTTTAAGAGTGGCAGTAAGTTTGAGACCAGTCTGAGACGTGCGTAGTACGAGACTGCAAAGCATGTCTCGAGTCCTTCCTCGGTATCTGGGGTGCTTCCGTGTTAGTATGCAGGCCTTATTGAGAATCGGGCTTCAGTTTATACATTTTGCTCCGGCAAAGGGCATGCCACCTGGGCTCATGCACAGTATGTCGACCTTGCGTTCAGCTGAGAGGATTTGGTTGCATGCTTTATCGATATCTAAGATTAGAGACACCTGTCCCTCGACGTAGATAAACTTGCTGCTCGAAGAAGTCGCTCGAAGCTGATCCAGCCAGGGAGCGTGGCGTTGTTTGTCCCTCCCTATAATGTAGAAGGTTGAGGAGTGCAGCATGGTAGCCAATCGCTCAAGGGTAGCCCGACCGATGCCGGCAGTAGCGCCTGCGAAGACACACACGAGCCCGCTGTGTTGCTCACGTGCGTAGGCCACATTGCTCTCTGTGATTGCTGTAGCGCCAACCATATTGACTTCGAAGACGAGACGGCCAGGATTATGACAAGGAACGGAGATGAGAAGATGTGAAAGTGGTGGTGAGAACCAAGCTGATGAGCAGGAGAGAGGGTTTGTAGACGTCACGCGTCTCAGGGGAGGGCGGGAAATCGAGATCAATAAATGCTTGGGTTCTTAGGCAGGGTCTCAGCTGGGCTCTTTGGTCGTTGCCCATGGTTTGATGTGTCGCATTGCTTTCTTTATGTAATGTTGCCCCTCCTTTCGTGCCACATGAGAATTGCACCTGCAGCATGGTCAGCGCAATAATAAGCTAAAGTGGCTGGGTATGGGAGTACATAGGTACGTACCGATGTAGGTACCACAGTACATAAGGTGACACAATACACGCAGGCTGTTGCCTCGAACGCGTTGGTGAGGCGTACTACGTGGGGCGTGCGACGAGGAAGCTTCAATGCATCCAGCCACTCGCCCCCAAAGTGGGCCAAGTCGGTAGCGATTACAAGCATCTTCTATTGGCAACACTCTAAGAACGGTTGGTCATAGTTTTCAATCAGTGCCTCGGGTCCTTTTCGCTAGCATTTTAAAGATGGTCAACACAGAGGCCATTGTCTTGATTCCCTCAGCAGAAAATATGCATACCTATTTGGTAGGTAGGTAGTCCTGCAACGGCCTATCCCACAAAACGGACTGGCAGCAAGGCAGTTGAGGCAGCATACGGCATTGATTCGGTTGATATACGGGACGTGAAAGTAAAAGAGCCCACAGTTGTGTACTCGAAATCTATTATGGGCAACATGTCCATTGTATTGCTGTCCTAAAATGGAGCAGTCGCCCTCAAGTGCTGTTGGGATAATTCAGGTTCGCTTCCCCGCCGCGTCCGAGAAATTAGTCCCGCGCGCCATCGCAATAGCTCGCGGTCATCTCAACGACAGACACGAAAATCTGAACAAGTTACCCATGACATTAGGTATAAAAGAAAGCCCGTCCAGTGACATGTTATTGCTAATGCCACTACACATCAACGGCTTTGACTTTCGAACTAAGAAATGGGGTAACGTTTGCATTCTCTCAATGAAGACGAGAAGTCACATTAACTTAACCTACAGAGTCTCTTCTCATCGATCGCATCCGTGAACCGAAATGGAACAAGAAGGCTTTTGTCCAATTGATGCTGCCATTACCTACAAAGGAAATGATCAAAGCTATGGTCTTGACTCAAGGGAAAGTTACTGATTCGGATGACTTCATTGAAGGTAAAGGCGGTGCCTTGGTCATGTTACTTCATGGGGACCAGGAACGGGCAAAACACTGACAGCAGGTATGTTGCTACGTCGCCAGCCCTCCATGAATTAGCACATGACATATCAAACTAACAAATATATAGGGCAGAGAGGTATTCCGGGATACATTTTAACCTTCTTTTTTTTTTTTTTTTTTTGACTCAGCTGACCTTTACTAGCGTAGCGGAACTGGCTGAGCGACCTCTTTACAGGGTGACGTGTGGAGACATTGGGACTGACGCGGATTCAATGGAAAGGTACCTTGAAACAGTACTATATCTCGGCAAAACCTGGAACTGCGGTATAATTGTAACCCACTCTCATCTCAACGGGCGGGTGAGACTGATAGTTGGGCAGTGATTCTTTTTGACGAAGCAGATATATATCTCGAGGAACGATCACTCTACGATATCCATCGCAACAGCGTTGTGTCTGGTATGTTAGCAGTTCCAGGACGTTGGAATTTGAGGATTGATCTTTGGTCACAGTGTTTTTGAGAATTTTGGAGTACTACGAAGGCATCATCATTCTTACCAGCAATCGGGTCGGAACGTTCGATGAAGCATTCAAGTCTCGCATTCAGATTGCTATTCACTATCGTGACCTTTCCCGGTCCTCGAGACGACAGATTGGAGAACTTCTTTGATCAGCTTCAAGACAGTGGGTCAAGGGCCGACTTTGAAGAGTTGAATGACCGCCTGGATGACCTTTCCGAGTTGGAGATGAACGGTCGACAAATCCGAAACGCAATTGCCGCTGCCAAAAGACAGGCTCTATTCCTGAAGCAATCATTGGGATGGAGGCATTTTGATAATGTCATCAACATCGCTGGAAGTTTCAGCAAATACCTTCACGGTGTTCACGGGCATACTGATGAAGACAACGCTCGATTCCAGCAGAGAAGGTGAATTTAGCAGAGGTTGGCAGACTGCAGAGCCTAGGAAGAGAGAAAGTCGGCTATCTAGGTGTATGGGGATCATTTTGAGGCTGTCTTAAAAGCTGATATTCTTCGTATGGCAATGGGGTTCTGACAAAAAAGAGCTGTGAATGAGTGTCACCGAGCTGTGGGGGTTACATCTTTGTGTACTGGCATCTCAGAAGTGCATCGACCACCTGCACGAGCGACGCTCCCTAGGACAGACTTTACTCAGAAGGCACGTGAATGTTTCAGAAATCATACAAAGATGAACAATCCCTCCCCTAGCCAAATCCTGAGATCTCTTTGGGGCTGTTGCACTCATTATGCTCTGGTAAGACATCTACTATTTGCAATTCCTTCTCATGGAGACACGAAGGGTGTTTTTGGCAGTGACTACCACCCATACCCTCAACTGGGAACTGAGGGCTCCACTAGACCAGCTCTCTCTGACAGAAAAATGCACCTGCTATCATAGATGTGGCTCAGAAGAACACTATTGACAATGGGAGTAATATACCATACCGAAAAAGAAAAGAAAACTGCACAGCTAGGCTAAATGAAACAAAGGAAACCGGGGGCAAAACACCCCTGAGCTCAGTGGAGCCCAAATTCAGGCCAATTTGTAGCCAAGGCTTTGTGGGAGGTCGAGTTGGCCTTCACCGTTATCGACTAACAGTGTACTTTTCGAACTTGATCAAACAAGTGTTTTCCTGTTCATGTCGAATTAGAAGGGGTCCTGCCACGTTTGGATCACAAACTCGCCTGTACTGAACGAAAGCGTTCGTCATAGAAGGTTTCCACGCGAGCTGTGATAGCAGGTGTTGTGTTCTCGAAACCAATAGCTACGGATGTCTGATAGTTCCGATAGAGTGTGGCGGCGAGTGTTGTCATTTCGGCCATTGCTAGACTAGCCTGAGTTAGATTTACGTAGGCAAGACCACACAGGCTGGCAGAGACCTACTGCATCCCAATACACATCCGACCACCGCTCGAAAAGGCCCAAAACCAATGATTTAACTCGGCGACGGATGGTTGGAGCCATCGCTCGGGATTGAACGTCTCTGGGTCCTTGAAGATCTCCAGATTACGGTGGAGTATCCATGGCGACATTGCTACAACAGTGTCAGGTGGGATGGTGTACCCATCCACGACAGAGGTCGCGCTGGCCGAACGGGGCTCGGAGCTCGGCAATGGTGCGTAAAGCCTGAGAGTTTCCTTGATGACGGCATGAAGGTACGTGCAATGGTCGCTAGCGTCACTTCGGGGGTGCCCGTGTTCATTGAGTGATGATTCAGGTAGTTTGAGAACTTCGTCCCTTAACCTTTCCTGGAACTTTTGGTTTTCAGGCAAGGAAAGTGCCCAGATGAGGAACATGAGTGTGTCGCTGGTAGTGTCTATGCCGGCGAGGAAATGGTCCGCACATTCAGATGCTACCTGCATGTCATTCAAGCCATTTGAGAGCTCCGACTGATGGTACTTCCATAGATGAGAAATAATAGAGTTTTCATCAACTGCGTGGCATGTCAGTAATTGGTGGGTGTCAATCATCCAATGCCTCTTAAAAGAATCTCACCAGGCTTTCCGCTTTGACGATCCATTTTGAATCTGTTGAATGCATGCAGAGCGAAGGTCCGTATACCAGTATATGTTGTCGGTAGCTGCATTGGCAAGATATGCTTGACGAGTTGCCCCATGCGTCCTGTGCGCGAATAAAGCCACCTCGTGATCGCAGGGATATGTACCCAGCACCAAGACAGCCTGCGGCGAGAGGGGTGCATGACGTCGGAGATGAGAGCTCGATGCGCCTCTGAACCCTGCAGAGCAGATGTTGACCCGGAGCCTCCATATATAAAGTGGGTGATGTTGTCGAGAGAGTAGTAGTGTAGAGTCAGGAACACGTCACTGACGCCATTTTGCTCACTGTCAATGAGCTCAACGTAACGCCGCGCCTTGTCTTCGACCATTTTTGTCGTCTTGTCCTGGAGTACAGAAGACTTCGAGTACGCGTGGGAGAGGAGTTTCTTGCGGGTGCCATGCTCTTCTGAGGAGTGGAAGGTGAACAGATTCTGTTCACCATATACATCGAACATACGATAGAAAGCTGTCCTGCCAAAGCGGCTTCCGGGTCCATAAATTGTCTTGAGCGCACCCAGGCTGTTGAAGGAGACCTCGGTGGGCCCTATGCGGACTGCTGGGCCATACTTGGAGTGTAGTTGGGCGATTGTTCGAGTACGGCGGCCTCTCCAGTCCTCGTAAGCGAGACGCCACTTCGTAACGGCGAAGGAAGTTGGGCCGGGCACCCGCCTGAGAGCACTGAAGACAAATGGGTCTAAGAAAAAGACCTTGACGAAGCAGAAGAGAAGGATAATGGCAAGGAGCTTGACGGTGAAAGACGCCATCGTTCGAATGTCCAATTGGCTTGCTTGGATATGAGAAATAGATACGCCGGACGGGAGTAAGGAACGGCGGATGTAGCAAGCCAGGCCAATGTTATCGACGTTCTTAACGCATCAATGCGGGGGAAGCCTCACGAGTGACTAACTTGCCGCCGGCAAGATTCTAATTATTTTCACTCTAGAGTGTTGCCAAGCTAACCCAGTATGGCACCGATCTTGGAAGTAGACTGTTGTAGGAACCTCGCCAGTGAGCGGGATCTCGGGCATATCCAGCTTGACAGGTTTCCAGGTTGCGTCTGAAGGAAGATAGTAAGATTATGTCACGCACAAAAGCAGCTGCCAATGCGCTGTGCATTGGCTACCCTATCGTGACAGTAAAAAGAAAAAGTTAATTATAAAACACAATGTGGCCGAAGCTTTAGAGTATTAGAATCACAAAAGAAGTCTATAATATTTTTGAATGACGACGTTTATATGTCTTCATATGGCTGTATAATAGAGCCGTGTGGCTGGATTGTACTCAAGCCAGACCTCGGCGTTCATAGCCCCAACCTCAATCACCACTTGTTGCCAGATGCTGACCACATATGATTCAACTGTGGTGCTTGGAAGTATCAAAGCGCACAAGTAACACTTCATCCCTGACTCGTCTGGAGGGGCTCTGGCTGAGTCGGCCAAGCTTCCAAGCACATCCTATGCCCCGCGGCCTCTGCTGGACACAACACCATGGCTAAATTCATCTTCCCAGGCGTGCCCATCGGGAAGTCGTGTTGTGGTGTCCAGCTGACGACCATTCCGGGCCTTATGCGTTCCTTGAATGGCAACATCGAGACTTTCGAATCCAGCTCACGGCTGGAAAGCCGTTGAGTCACTTTCGACTCACCAGCGCCGGCGGATATACGAGGCTCCACACACGAGCCGTCGTCCTGTCGCGAATTTCTCTGAGAATCAATGTGAAGCTCCCATAGTCTCAAATGCAATGATTTCGCCTGCTCTATGGTCGATCCCCGGGTTATCAAGCACCTGGCTTCAAAGTCGGAGGCTGGCAGGCGGAGGAGCTGGGTCCCGGTCTCGACTGGTGCCAGAACAGCTGACAAGATAGGCGGCGTACCAGACTATATTCCATTAGAATACTGCAAAACTCGGAGGCAACCTTGCACCAAAACTTACATTCTTGTCAATCCACTACTTTAGATGCTCGTTTTTCCACGTCATCGGCACATCGCTCTTATAACCAGCATCTTTGGCCTTTGGCACGAGTACTCGCAACATCTCGGCATACCTCAGGGTATTCCTGCTGGCTCCGACATCGGCAATGCTCGGATTGACACAGGCGATAACCACAGTCTTGCAATTGCGTGCGCCAGCGGGATCGAAAACATGCTTCAAAACCCTTGTCAAGGCGCTCTGTCGGAACGGGACATGTGGCTTCTTCATCTTCATCTTGTCAGACTTTGAGGCAGTCAGAGCCACGTTATCCAATGCATCGGATTCAGCTTTGTTTCGAATGCAGTCTTTCAGTACCGAAAGACTGGCATTGATCTCCCTCGCCTCCTTCATCCTCTCGGCAGTCTGGGTTGCGACATCACGAGCTGCCTCAGATCCCGCTAGGTCAACGAGATAAAGCAGTCTGTCTGCATCGGTATTGGCTGTGTTCCTTTCGACACGAACTCTGCATATTGCATGCGAGCGGGAGGAAACAGCATTCTTCTGCGTTGGCTGGGTTCTTCTGAAGGATGTTGCTGTTTCGATGAGACCGATGGCATCGTCCGTCGACTTTGCTCTGTGTTCTTGTGTCGCTCGCCTTTGTTTGCAACTACACCGCCAGAACCACGCATTACAAACAGAGACATGGCTGACTACACCGACAAGCTGTCACTTTTCATAACCCACATGGGGGCCGATACCCCGAGATGGATTTGCTCCCTTGCATCTGCTGACGGGGAGCTCAACATATTCCGACACCGTGAGAGGCCCAGCTGCCGTGGTCCCGGCTCACGCCTGCTTCCCACTCTAACTTTTAGGGTAAGCGTGACCAGGATGCTGTGAAATTGGCTCTGACTGACAAATAACTTGCTTCGCAGGAGTAAAGAGGGGGGGGGGGATCTACAAGCAGCAACATTAGGGCCATGTCTGCTGGAAATCTGTGTAACCTGGTATCCACCCCCAAGAGTCACTGAGCATGTTAGGTCGACTTGCGGGACCGAAGTTCTGTTGTTGTTAGACTTGTCTCGGGGCCTTGAAACACACGGGAGCCATGAGGCACTGTGAGTAGCTTGGAATAGCTACATCCCCATCACATCTATATGGCTCTAACCGCACTTTTGATTCCCCCCACGTGGAATGTAATTAGAGCCTGTGATGGCGGCTGCGACCCTCTCGATATCGGCACTTCAGCCCCTGTCCCGAAGGATCTGGTAGCCTAACCTGGTGGGGGTTCCGGGTTTCAGCTGCCGACTTTCGTCAGCACGGCATTTAACGCCATGCAACACCCACTTCGGGACAAAACTTGAGTACGAGCTCTCAATCCTCGCGCATCCTCCACAGTAAAAATGTCTTCAGAGTGGCTTTCGGACTGCGAGAGCTCGTGCGGAGACTATCCGGTGGGCATCGATGACCTCTGCGGCACTGGGGTAAGCTCATGACACCTAATCTCTTCTGCATGGTATGTCTAGAAAAGCTGCTGACATTCCTCGCGCTATCAGGTCATTTTCGGCTTCGTTGGCGGGACTTTTATCGCTATAGCCTTCTTGATCCTGTATTACTTCTGGGCATATGATATCGCCGTTTATGATGCAGCGCCGGTCAACCCAGTCGATGGCAGGGTGCTAAGAAGCCTGCGAGGTTGGGCCCGGACAAGGCTCCCGAAGCTTGCTTTTCGATTGGAGCGTAGTCAACATCGCCTGGATGAGGCACTAGGAGAGGCAAGTTTACCACTCGTCAGGTCCTACCTTGCCAGGAAGCACAGAGACTGAGACTATTCCTTACTCACAGGCAAATCTCAATATGTGCGATTTGCAAATCTTGACAGGATTGGGAATTCTGCTTGCCGGTTTCGTATCCCTCCCCGTCCTCAAAGGGGCCCACTGGCAAATGGTTTCCTACCTTGCCTGGTTTGCAACTGTCACGCATTTGTCTGGGTTGAGCATCATGTCCAAGCACCTCCACGGGCGCTCCTGGGAACGCAAAGTACGCATGGTACTTATGGGTATTCTTCTTATTGTTCTTGTAGTTGCGATGGTGCCGACAGCAGCCATCACAATATCTGAGGACGATGGAGGAGAGGACCTCGTACTCACGTGGAACTGCAACGCAACCTGCTTCTTTAGTCCACAGTTCATGGCCAACAATCTTCACTCGGTGTCGTTGGGACTTGAGTGGGGAAGCACCAAAATACTGACGCAGACTGCGGCCCAATTTGGCTCGACAATCATGGCCATAGCGTTAATGTGCTTCAGCTTTGTAGTCCGGTTGGGGAGGATGACCCCTAAACTTCTCTTGACCACAGAATCGAAAAAGGCGTCTGTGAGCGCGAGCGTTCAGAGGATGGTCCGGCGAATGGCGGACAAGCATTTCTCCAGAGCATGGCAGGATGTTATATGGCGGGAACTGGTAGCGCGGCCATTCTTATGTGTATTTCTGATCCTGAGAAGCTGGCTGCTCCTGTGGTCTTCTATGTTCTTCGAGGTATATACTACCGCGAGGTGGCAAGCGTGCTACGTTTACTCTTGTGGCTGACATATGTCTCTAGATTCTCTGGGCTCTCTTCCTCGCCTTATACGGCTTGAGCAGAATCCTTCAGGTCTCAACTCAATTTTACACGATAGAGGGATCACTAAACCCTGATCCTAACTACTTGGTTCACGGTTACGGAACACCCCAGGGTGACTATCGTGGCGGGTCCTGGAGTTTCGGGCAGATTTTGCCCGTTTTCCTCCTCATCGCACCTGTGGTGGGATTCCTGAGGTGGATTTCCCCCAGCGACAATACCCTGCAACCACCCAGTTATTCAGACGCTTTACCGCCTGACACCGGTGCGTATCCTTCATATCAAGAGAAATTAGCGAGAGGGTACTGACGTTATTAACAGTGAAAGATATCACACACTGGATGATGAAAGCGGATGCGGATGCGTTCCCAAGAGTCAACCTCAGATGTCTCAGGTATCTGGATAAGTGCATGTTTGGGGCCAGCCAGCTTGCCAAGCATACTTTTGTCTTCACCACGTTGCTTGCAGTCTCCCTCATGGCGTGGTTCTTAGGCGAGCTTCTCCTGGATATTGGGGTCTCATACTCTCTCTCAACAATAATCTCTACCCTCCCAGGCGCCTTCTTGGTAGGCGCCCCATTGGCAAGCTTCCTCCACCTGTTTCTCGCCACAATAATCTTCGATGTGCTACCAACGCCATGTGGACGTCGTTCTGCATATTGCTGGGGTGCCCAAGTCTTTGTGTACGGGCTCCTGGCTACCAGTGTCTGTGTCGCGTCGAAGCGGTCAAACGCCATGTGCAAGGCTTTTTGGCGGTCTGAAAAGTGCATTGGAGACACGAGCACCAGTACACTAGGCATTTTTATGTCACCCAATCTGTACATCATCTTCTTGATGACCTGTTTTACGATGTTGGTTGTGTTGGTTGCAACTGGCACACAGCTTTGCACATCCAAGTCTCGCGACACCCCCCAAGATTCTGATCAAGAAAGTTCCCCTCTTGAAGCCTTTCCGGAGATATGAGACGGGAATAGACCATACAGTGTGGATATAATGATAGAATTCTGAAAGCCATACTCCAGATAGTACATAATCAGCACACAAGGATAATGTCGCAAAAATGTCCTCAGGCTTCTGAAGCATTAACATCAACAGTTCTTGTTCATTGTTCCTCGTCAGGCTCGGATTTCAATCTTTGTGCGCCATAGCAGTGTTGAATATGTTCCAAGAACCCAGCCGTAGAATATGCTATCCTGGCCATACGGAGGAGTTCGCGATCAGGGTCAACGTCAGCTGGGACGATTTGGACGAGAACATCAGCTGGTAACCGATGACGCTGGTCGTCCATCCATTGGCAGCCCCGACACCAGTGGCCATACTCGATCTTGTCTGAGCCCATAAGTGAAGGGAATCGGATAGACGCCCGCCCAAAGTAACGGCCGACTAGGCTGCTACCCACGTCCGGTACCAAATTTGCATCAAAGTAGCCATCGAACCAGAGGAGATCTCGTAACTTTTTTGCACTGTGAGCCCCGGGCCCAGTGATGGCTTGTTGTGAAAGGCTTTCCCGAAGGCGTTCCACAGACCCATGTTTTGAGATGGCTAGCTCCATGGCATGGGCTACGGCGACGAGTATTGAGGGCACCGAGAGTGGGCCGTAACCATATTCCAATTGTCTGATCCCATATCTGCCTGGGATGCTAGTCATCATATGGAACTTTTCTGGATCGTCCGTGAGGGCCAGGGCCTTGCGAGCTACCCCTATGGGCACCACCAGCCGCTCTTTTCTGAACTGTAGGCACTGCCAACAAGCTCTGTCGCAGGTCGGGAGGAACAGGAACGCTCCATACTCTGGACATGTCTCACAGCGCGGCGATCTCAGGACAGCGTGGAGCTGGGATATCGAATGTAGGTGTATGGCTTTGATCCCGCTGAGTGCGGCTAGTGCGTCTGGCGCATGGCTCAAGAGATTTCGGTATGAGGAGAGAGACCCGACGACACGCTGTGCCTGGCAGCAAGTTTGCGAAAATCGGGTCAATGACCGCACGTCAAGATGATCGAGCACCTCGTGAACCAGCTCTGGGGGCAACCCGTCGAGAGCCCCGAGAGACGACTGCCGGTCTTGGATCTGTAATGTCACCAGCGGCCCGGGCGGATCACTAATTGTGATCATCGCCTGAATCAGAGTCTCCGGTTGATGAGAAAGACGAGCGACGAGCGCCTCTGTCTCGGTCGCTTGGTCTGACATCGTAGACGTGGCGCTTTGTGTCTACCAGCTGTGAGCTTGGCGTCGTGTCGTCAAGGCTTCGTCACGGCCGCAGTTCTGCAGAAGACCTGGACGGGGGTTCCTTATAGCCGGTGCGGACCAATTAGGTCAGCAAGCATGATGGAGCTACCGTCTGACAGGAGCTGCGTTGCTACCATCCTCTACGTAAAAGGCGGTGTGCAGCTTCTGTTTTGTGATTGGACACTCGACACCCTACAACGGCGCAGATTGCTGACTTGCACTGTAGAGAAAAGAAGGAAAGGTGTCTCTGGTTACTGTGTACATTACAAACGCTGGCTATGGCCTTCGGAAAGTTCAAAAGTATGGGTTGATGTTGAGGTTTCTCGCCAGGGGGCAGGAAGGTTGATGAGAGGCACCTGCGGGCAGTCTTTGCTCGGCCGTACTGCTGTATTGCAGAACAGTGTCAACACGGCGGGCATGCAAGGTACGAATAAACGAGTATGCACCATGGTCAGCATGTGGCGGCGAATAGCCTACCGGTAAGCTGGGACAATTGAGACGATGGGAACAACGGCCGTCGGTGAATCGCCAAGCGCGGTTGCACCCAAACAACATCAAGCCGGGGTCTCTCCGGGTGTAACTAACATGATGTGTTGCAGTGATCTGTTTCTGCGTGCAATTTGAGATTTCGGACTTCTGGAGTATTCTCAACTTGGCAAGTGTACAAAAGCATCGAAGGCTCTTTGACCAAATTGCCATGGGCGATGTGAATAGATTTTCTTGTAAGTAGAAGCTACAAAGCAGAGGCTCATCGAAGAGCCAGAGCACTTGCAGCCGCAATGCCCGTCGTGAGGTTCAGACCGACAGTCAAGTTCCCGATCACAGAGCCAGTCAGCCAAGTATCAACAAAGCCATTCACCTCCTCCGGCTTCTCCCACATGATCCAGTGCCCGCCATCCACCTCGCCCCGGGACAGGCTGTCAAAGTATGCCTCCATACCCGTCGACAAGATCGGTGGCAGGGCTGTGTCCTGCGTCCCGCCGATATACAAGCCAGGCTGCGCGTACTTGGCCGTGTAAGCCGCGCCGTCAGCCACGAACACCTTCTCGTCTTCCCAGTTGATCTCTCCGGTGCGGTACCAGTTCAGCGTGCGGTTGAACGGGTCAGCCAGGTAGCTGTCGACATAGAAGTCCAACTCCTCCGTGCTCAGCAGCGGCGTGTCCTCGGTGACGCCGTCAAGCAGCTCAAACGTGTACCCATCGCCGCTGGCGTTAAAGGCCGAGCTGCCATCGGGGAGCGTCGCGCCGTAGATGGTGTTCAGGATCTGTCGCACGCGCGTGGCGTTCTGCGCGTCCACGGGGCCGATGTAGTCCTGGACGGCGTCCGTGCGGAACTGCAGCTGGTAGTGCAGCGTGGGCAGCGCGGTGGCCTGGTCGACGTAGGTGACGCGGGGAGCCGCGAAGGGTGTGCTGATGACGAAGAAGGCGGCCACCAGGTCCGGCTGCCACAGTGCGGCGCGGTAGACGACAGCTCCGCCCCAGTCGTGTCCGCCGAGGATGATCCGTGACAGGCCGAGGTGGCTGGCGAGGGCGGCGATGTCATCTGAGGCACGCTTGAAGGTACTATATGGTTTGGCAAGTCAGTCATCCAGGAATTTTAGAGATTCCCTATCTTTGGGTGTGAAATGGAAAGAATTCACTCACTAGAAGCTTAAGTCTTCAGGTGCATCAGTCCCACCGTAGCCCATCATGTCTGGGGCGATGACCCTCAGGCCTTTGGAGGTGAGGAAGGGGATCTGGTTTCGCCATCCCAGCGACAGATCCGGCCATCCGTGGATCAGGAAGATTGTACCGACCACCTTGCCCGACGCAGGCTCTGCTTGGATGTAGTTGTACTTGACCCCGTTCAGAGTAGCCGTCTGATACTCGAACGTAGGGGTATCGGCAGTGACTACCTCCATCTTGGCCGGATGAAAACGAAAGTGAGTGCAGTTGGTGCTGGTATCAGAACGGTAGAGCCATCCATACGTCGAATGATGGGGGAAACAATACCATTTTGTACTCCCTCGGCTGGACTGTTGGCTATGAGTTGCGTGGTAGGCGTTGTGGAGCAGCGTCAAGGCTGTCGTCCCATTTTGGACGGCAAACTCCTTTTTAAGCCTTGCGGTGCATGGATATGGATACTTGGAATGTCAGGGTATGGGTTTACCCAGTACCAAAAGAGCAACTGTATCCTTAAAGTTTTACGCCGCCTCACGCTATGCAACTGGGAGCCGAAGCAGCTTGGAACGTATGACTCGCTAGGAGTGCGATCTTATACTGATACTATATCATGATTATTTTCGCGCCCTCCATAGCCCTGGGACCGAACGCCGGGTGCTACGGTACCATGAGGATGAGGGTGGATATCACATAGTGGGAAAAGCGGGGTGAGGACGGATTTCAAATATTGATTACTAGACGTGCAGTCAAATGCAAGGTGATAGACACAATTGTTGGCTGTTTTCGTCCATTTCCAGGCTCATGATGACCCAATTATGTTGCACCACAGTTGTTGATGAGTGAAATATTCACCTAGAGCCGGGCTTTGCTGAGGGACCCGAACTCAATCTTACGGATGTTGCCAAGATTTATGCGTACCTCGGCATCCCCAGTCTGTCTAGGATGAAGTAGCGGAGATGGTGGCGTTCGGGTGGGCCGATTTGCACGAGTTCGGATTAGCTGCCTCGGTATCGGCGAAACTCTTGGAGGCTCCCTGGCTCCCTGAAAGGTCGGCACCAAATTTAGATGCTTATAGTATGCTTATAGATATCGAAAGGAGACAAATTCCCATTCGGGAAATTCCCACAGGGATTCTATTCTGGCAGGCTATCGCATTCACACTGCTGAGCCGACTTGAAACAGAGAACGGAATAAGCCCAAGATTCAATGACCGTAGAGAGGCACTTCTCGGTTCGAGATGCAGTAGAAACATCTCGACGCAAGGAGCTATACAGGTAAACCACCTGGGCAACCCTTGACTTTGTCAGGGAGAGGCTATAACGCCACCTTCAGTGTTGGTGAATGCAACAACAGCTGCGTCAAATCCATTAACCATACCTACTCAATTCAGAGAAACACTCAAGATCGAGGGAGTGCCAGCCTCTCGTCCACATTACTTACAGGCCACAACTGCAATCAAAGTCGCAGTCCGGGGGGAACCTGACGGGTACCCTGATCAGTCGTTCCCGTTCCCAAGCGGCCATGATCACCAAGTTCGCAATTATCCATCCTGCTTTTGTGAATTTGCCATACACAAAGATCAGAAAGCAAGTCCAACCTATGGCCATCCATGTTGCAGGGAATATGAGAATCTTCAGAGTGGAAACACTAACTGCGCCACCCTAGCCGTTCCATAAGAGAGACTGGAACTTCCAAAGTCAAGAACAAGCATCGTAAAGCGGCAGGCATATGGATGCAATTGTATTTTATTGAAAGATGGAAAAGCTTCTAAGCTGGTTTGCATTCTTTATCAAATGCTACGATGTATCAAAAGTGAACCCCAGGAGATCACGCCTAGATCGAAGATCTATACGTTGTCAAACTTGAAGGCCTGAGTCACATGGCGAAGGCACTTTGACGGTGCTTGACGGCGTCTGACTAGCTCGTGTCTCGCGATGGCTTCGACCTTGACGGGCCGGTCCATTTCAAGGTTGAGAGCTTGTCAACAGCGCCGGCGCGAATAGCGGCTGAGACTAGGCACGGCTCAACACTAAGACTTATAGTGCGAAGTAGTGGCATCTAACAGAGCACTGGTTTGCAAAAGATTGGAAAGTCACTGTTTAAAGCCTTGCATAGCGAATCCCACTGTTATCGTCGATAAGACACATTGTTCCTTGTCCTTATAGGACACTCATTGCCGTTCCAGCTTAGTAGAGGAACTCAAAGAATACAAATAGTCAATACGTTGTCGAACGAGGAACACCGTCCTTCATCAGCAGGTCGACAAAGCTAATGACAGCTCTTTAGATTGAAAATTGTACAGGTTTCCGGAGGGTCCATAATAGCTTGGGGCGAACAAGTAGCCCCCGGGGATATGTTCCTTTGAGTATCGACATGATCCTTCGACCAGAGCTCAAGAAATGTGATTCATTCCATCGCAGCGAAAAGCGTATGACGAGCCCGGAGTCCTGTTTCGGCACACAGCAGTATTCAACGCTCTCACCCATTCAGCAGAATACCGCTCGGAATGAGATGCCAATTTCATCATCTCGTCCTCCACCGTGGAATATATCACCAAGTCTTCCGGGTCCCAGTGGATTCCGAAATTGACACCCACCACTTCCTCCTCGGTATCAATGGTATCAGATACAGCGTGCCCTATGAGGGGACCACCAAAGCCCTCGACAGCCTCTCTGACCAGCACAAAACTGGTAAAAATTGGATTTTCCCCTGCCACGACAATCCAATCACCATTTTTGACCCAAAACGGCAGGTACACCTTGCTTTTATCGGACCACGGTGGACTCCAAGTCCAGAATCCTGAATCACTCTTCGTCAGATGTCCACTCGACACACGCCATCCCGTCGAGTTCTCATTATGAGAATGCGTGCATTTGACGTTTGTCTCTTCTCCCACAAGATACATTCCCGGCATCATTGCTCGTGCTCCAAGTGCGCTTGACACTCCGGCGGAATTGTTGTCCAACTGGAGCATATGCACAACCTCGTTGCCGACGTAAGGTATGCCCCATAGGGACACAGCTCCGCTTTGATACTTCCAAGCATTCAGAAGAGCTTGGAAAAAGCTGACAGCGACTTCGAACTCGGTTTGCGTGTAATCTGGCATCAGTGGGGCGGAACCACCCCAGTCAATCAGTGAGATCCGGCTGAATATTTTATCCTTCCTTTCCTGGCATTCTAACTCACGCGCCGCGGACATCAATATGGGTATGTCATCTCGAAAACACACGAGAAGCCACGCTCTTCTGGCTATGTCCAACAGTCTTTGATCGCGTTTGGAATCGTCGGAGTATTTCCGCCAATATTCCGGCACAGTCCAAAATCTTCGAAAGACCGGAAGCCTTCTTGATATGTTTGTTGGGATAGAAGAAAGCTTCCCAGCCCAGAGGATGGATTCAAGATGATGCTGAATCCCTTCCGACATGCCATATATGACACGCCTTGGTACGGCATCTAATCCACATAAGAAAGTGACTTCCTGTGCATTCCTCAGCTCCCGCAAGATCCACAGTCGAGTGAAATATGGTCGTTCCATAAAACAAAGCACAGCGCGAAGGAACCGCACAGTTGTGGAGAATATTTGTCCAAGCTAGAACCTTAAAGAAAGTCTCATGCCTGAATACCTAGGGTTTGGCCCCTTCGTGAATGCGCGTTGTTTGAGCTTGTGGACCAAAAAAGTGCTGTCATCCCCGTGGTCCCCCACACAAGCCAGCACCCGAGCAGCCTTTCTATAGATACTGCCCATTATTGAAACTTGCATGCTCTTCCCCTCGAGATTTTCCTGGTTGATACAGATAGCATCAATCCAATAGTAGTAGGTCTTGTTATACCAATAGGCCTGTTTCAAGACAAACTCGCAATTTGCCCGGACTCGGAAAACTTGGCCATTGACAAGAATTGTTGACTCGGGCTCAGGATCGCCCCATGTATATGAGATTGCGTAATAGGATGGTGCATTATCCACTAGCCATGTTGAAATTCTGCATCGGACCTTGATATTCTCAGAGTAATCGTCGTCAAGCACCTCGAGAAGCCTTATGTATCCCGCGGCGTCCGAGAGGGTGTTGTATTTGAATGAAACTATTCTTTGTGAGGTACATGCGTCCATCATTGATCGTTGGTCGTTCCAGGATTTGATGATGACGGGCTCTTGGGGCAGTTTATGGGCATTTAGCCAGGTATTGACAGTGGAGCGGGGTGTCGGGGCTCACGTGTACAGAGTAAAGACACCATATACCAGAAGGCAAAAAGGCCGTAAGAGTAGTCGCGGAAATTTGGCAAGGTATTAATGCGAACAGGCATACAATGCAAATTGTGTTTCGAGAAGTAACAGCTAAATGGCCCGGGGTGTATGGGAGGCTGTGGGCTTCAGCTTGACTAACGATTGGAGAAAAGAGAACATCTCGATGCTGGCGAATCAACCTCGGGTAGTGTCCAAGTCAGCCCATGCCTAGGCACACGGGTGATCAAGAGCTCATTTATATCCCTGGTGGGTCACACAACATAATCCAGTCGTGGGACTGTTCGAATCATCCTGAAACATGTTCCATTGGCAAGAAATCTTCCTTTATGGTACCTGGCCACTGGAGGCACTTGAGTCCGCAACACCAAGGCAGAGACCCTCAGACTAATTGATGATATGTCATGAAGAGATAAGGCTCACGAGTCAGAGCGTGGCTGAACTAATTCCAGCGGAATACCACGAGAACGCTTATGCTTTAGCTTGTATTAATGCTCTTCCAGCCAAATATTATGCAACTATAAATCATGAACTCTTCCATGCCCCGTTTTATAGGCCCAGTGTTTCCTGCGAATATAAGGATAGGCCTAAAAAGTGACGAGGTAATGCACAGACCGATTTGCTCGTTTGATTAGCAAGGTGAGGGCTGTGAGTCGTGAGGGGCCGATCTTACTACATCGGGCCATGAATCATCTGAAGTGCACACCGAGCCTCGATGTAACAAATGTCTTTATCCTAGTCCCACAACTTCATCGGTCTCATATCTGGGAAATCTTCCTATAGAAAGCAGCACTCCTCTTTCGCTTGAGGACTACCGTGAACACTGAAGCACATAGTAGCCCAGCCACAATAATGACAAATATTGATAAGAATGGGTGTTGTGACATCCCAGAGGGCAGGCCATCGAACCCGGGCCGATGTAGCTCAGCGAGCCTCTGCCTGGGACCGCAAGTGCCAGTGAACATGCGCTCGCGATCGATAGGACATTCATCATTGATCTCAAGCGACTCCCCAGGCTCGGGGAACTCGACGCAGCTGCCCTTGTTCGCGGTCCAGCAACCGTTCCCGTTGTTGGCCTCGAACATGAGCGGGGCCCGGTCCCACTGTGCCGTCAGCTCGCTGTCGTCCCTGCTGATATCGAGACTGGCCAGCGTGTTCGGCCCCCTACCGCCGAGGACCATGATGGGCGCGCAGTTCATGAACATCTCGGGTACCGACCAGCGGCCGTACCACGTCCAGGCCATGACGGCCCTGCCGAGCGGCAGCCAGTCTGGGATGGTGAAGTTGTAGATGTCAGGCAGGAGGGTGGTTGCGCTGTCGCCGTAGTTTGTCTCGGTCAGGTTGCGGATGGGGCAGCCGCCCTGGATCGAGTGGATGACGCGCCAGGTGGACCTTACTGTCGGCTTGAGATCGTAGGTCACGGAAATTTGGCAGGATCCGCCTCCATGTGACGCACCTCCCATAGCCCTTTACAATCGAAGTGACAAGTACATGTTAGTCAATTATTCATCTTTGCATGTAGGCTGTATTGCTTGGGGCGGTAAGAAGCCGAGTCAACGCCCCGGCAATGCGGTGCTGGAGAAATCACTCTAGCCAACTGCCGCGGCAGATAAGAGAGAATCACCACTAAAATAGGGGGAAGCAATAACGAAATGGAACTCACTGTAAGTGTTGCGTAGAACCGCGATCCCATATGTTCATGATCCCATTTGGGTCGAATTCTGTCTCTCCACTGCATGGCCAATTTGAGCCATCGTTCTTCATCGGACCGTTGTCCTTCAGCTGACTGGGGAAAGGAACTGGGTTCTGCATAAGAGTATGTCCTCTAGCCTGCATGACCAGGGCGACCGCCACGATTGTCCACTGTAGGATAGCCATAGTTGTTCGGTGTGGGCTCAGATTCAACCGACCAGGCCAGGCCACGGGATCCATCAGCGTATATATGAAGTAGATAAGAGAAGGTATCGTGTGATATTAGCTGCCTCCACCTCGACCGAGAACCACCGACTCAGGCACTGGTAGCGGTGAGACGGTGAGAGTGGCGAGACGTACGATACTGCATGAGAAGGGGAGAAGAAAGTTTTCGCTAGGGTAAAGTCTTGCCTCGGGTAAGGCTTGCTAATTTCGGCACTCATATGCTGGCACAGTGAAACTCATGAATGTGATACCCGAGACTATGCACGCGACTTGCAGGTGGCGAACTAGGCCAACAACCAGTTTGAGCTTTATGATGAGATGCCTAACACGATGGGACTATGAAGTAAGGTCAGTGTTAGCCCCAATGACAATACGAGGAACTACGGCTTGATTCTGTTTAAGAAGACTGTGCACTTTCCGCGAGACGCGGTTTCTTCCTCATCCAGTTTGAAAGGATTGAAACTCGAGCCGCCTTTGCTGTCTGAGATGAACGGGCGCCAAGATGCTACCCTCTGTGCGCTCAAGAGGGAGCTGAAAAATCGTGCACGGTGTCAGGTGTCTTGCCACCAGAGCGCGCGCAGTTCCAAAGACAGCTTGGCTCGCCCTACCCAGCACGTGGTGGATACTAAACAAAGTTTAAGGTTCGGCGCGGTTGTCACGGGCTAGCCAACGAAAAGTCGCTGGTGGGTTTCAGCTCTTGGCTCCAGGCGGTCGGGGTGAAACGTAAGGGACCAGAAGCACCCACTCCGGTCTAGATCCTCACAATCAAGCTCGGTAGATCAACCCAATCTAGCATAGCAGTTCATCCCCATGATCTAGACCCCTAGGACCCGAAACTTTGTTTCTGAATATGTAGAAGCTCCGAGCGCTTATATGGTGCCCACGATGGTGGGTCCTACCGGCAATGTCGCCCTGGAGATACTGAGCCCAGGACCAAAGGTGGCGTTACTTCCTCCCGACATTAATTCCATAGGCTGGACTTATGGGCAGTTGCGTCTGTCGTTTCTCTGGGAAATTTAGAATGTGTCTGAGTGATCACTCATCATCTCAATACTCTCGATTGCTTGCCATTGGATGTATTGAGACTAAGAGATGCTTCGGCTTTTGACACCGGGCATTGGGCACTCAGTGCTCAGAATTGCCGCGACTTCAGGCATTCTGGCCGGTGCCTTTGCCCTGTTTCAATTCGGTTACTTGATCCTTACGGTCGATGCCGTTGTCAAACTCATTTTAACTTTCCTGTACACGCACCTGCACTCCGAGGACAAGAGCACGCACACCAAAGCCCACAACACTCTACCCGGCAGGAGTCTTTTGCCTCAACTCGAGAAAGACGAGTTAACGGAGTTTGAAGAAGTCAAAGAGCCTCTAGTCAGCATCGACGACTTGAGCCTGGATGGCGGAGCACCTGATGTTGTCGGCTGCGTTGTTGGGTGGCGTGAGGATGAAGAGCTTTACGCCCGGTGTCTCGAGAGCCTCCTTGGCACGCCGAGCTGCACCACTATCGTTGCGGGAATTGATGGCGATGAGGTAGAAGATGAGAAGATGGTAGACGTTTTCCAAAAGGTAAGCCGCATACAAGCTTTGCGCTCTCGGCCCTAGACAAGTTTTGATTGCATTCCTGACGTCTTCCTCGGCTCTAGGTCTATCCTGATGGTGTCGTGTTTCGACTTGCTCAGCCTCTGTCCGAGACTCTGGAACATCTAGCCACTCTGGCTGATGTGGACTTACTCCACGACGAGGCCGGGCAAGCAGCTATCACGGAGCGTTTGCAAAGCTACGTCTTGGAGCTGCTTGCAGAAGAGCTACTTCCCAGCCACCCACGCGACATCAGCGCCATATGTATTGTGCAACCACACCGATCGAAGAAGGATATCCTATTTACGACACTGATCGTCGCGACGATCTTTGCTCAAGCGAAGTCCACCGACTTTATCTTCAGCACCGATTCAGACTCGACCGTCTCTCCGGACGCCATACCCAAGATGGCACGGAAACTCAGCAGCGACCCAAATATCGGTGGTGTCTCGGGTCATATGCGATTCTTCCACCCCAACCCTACATTCATCACCAAGGTTGCAACATCGTACTACTGGTTCCAACAGGATGTGTATAAGATCCAGGGCGCGATATTCGGAGCCAACGAATGCCAACCAGGGCCAGTTGGTGCGTTCCGAGCATCTGCACTCAACAAGGTGCTGGTTCCTTGGTCCTGCCAACGGGTGTTGGGCCGAAAAATGGTATGATTGCTCAAAACATCCAAGCACCGTCTGATCTTAAGATTCATAATGCCAGGTTACTAACGCCTACCTTTCGTGGTCATACAGATCACAAACGAAGACAGACACCTAACGACGCGGCTGCTTTGGGCCGGCTATGACGTGCACCACGTGCCGGACGCTGTCGTCTACACCGACACGCCCGACACATTCTCGACCTGGGTCAAGCAGCAGGTGCGCTGGTCCAGGGGCACAATGATCGAGACGATATGGTACCCGCGCATGATCTGGCGCCTGTCGCCCTGGCACATCTTCACCATCCTCAAGTCGCGGCTGATCCCGATCCTCATCTTTTGCATGGTCGCCAGCTCCGCCGTGACCGGCCGGCGGCTGCTCGGCGGCATCCTGGACCGCGTCGTCGCCGACATGGTCATCACCGTCGACCTGTTCTGCTGCCTGTCGCTCCAGGTGGCGTACCTTGTTTTCCTGGGGCCCAACGACACCCTGGTGCAGGACCTGATCTGGCTTGTTCCTGCGCTGGTCTGGTTCCTGATCTTATCTCCTGGCATCGTTGTCTGGTCGCTGATTACTGTCCTGGATGGATCTTGGGGAACCCAGCCCCGCTCCGTGTCAAGAAAGGCATCTGATGCGTGCAGCAGATCTGATTTCCGGCACGTGTCAAATGAGGTTTTATTTGTCCTGTCCTGGCTGGGAGTATTCTTCGTAGCTGTGCTTCGGGATTACTACCACAAAAACGTCGTGATGTAGTCAGCATGAGTATTGCATAGAGGACGATAGATATGATAGAGAAAGAGACGATGTATATAGTTATAGAGATATAATCCTTGTTTGAGCGAGGAGGACGACCACATATTTACGTTCAGTCTTCAAAAGAATAATTCGCACGAATAAAAGGCCTTTCACAAGAGACTCTCAATACCGTGCTGAGATTGTTGAATGCGCCTGAGTTTTATGAACATAACAGTGCGTTGCAAGATCATCTCAGCTCAGACTACACCATTCACCTGCGTTAATATTTAGAATACGGATTGACGGACACTGGTCACTTTCCTCTACGCACGAATTGGTGATAAGTCGAATCTCGGAACAACTTTGATTGTATTTGGCCTCTGAAGTAGAGTAATTGGCAAGAGTTTGCAAGGCAGACTGTGTCTGACGACTCAGAATACAATTTGAGACTGTCTAGAAGGCCGGCCGCAGCACGCTCCTAAAATACAAATCTATGTAGCTTAAGAGGCACCTCACAATCAAATATAATCGAGTTTGCACCAGGCAGATCTTCGCTAGCTATATAGCATTCCTAGCTATTCCCTCACCTGGAGTGCCGCCGCATCGGGATGTCAACAAGGTGAATGAACCGTCACGAAGCTTCCGAAGACTGGTTTTCCGGCCGTTCTGCTAACACAGAGCGTCGAGGCGCCGGGCGACCGTGTTGCCCTTCCAAGCCACACCCGAGATCATAGGACAATCATTGTTATAGCGGCAGTTCACATTCTATTTTCGACAAATTGACGATCATTCATTCGATTAAACTGAACTCTAAAACGCGTTATACAAAACCCAAGGCTGGTATAAGAACTGGGTACTACCGGGATCGCAGCAGATGGCCCCTGCCTTGAGTTTGAAGAAAAAAGCCCACCCCCCTCCAGTGGAAGGATATTGGTGGGGACAAGATCCGGCAGCGCTATAGTAGCAGAATCTGCAGCTTGATATCTATTAATGACGCTTGGTATGAGGGGGTAATAATGTGTCGGTGGAAGAGACCATCATACATGAAACGGAATAAGCTCACGCTTTGTCAGATCAAGGGATGCATAAACTACGGTGAGAATCGAGCTGAGTTTGAACTCGCCATCTTTAGAGGCCTATGTGTTCGTTATGAAAATTGCAAATGCCTCGTGGACACGGTAGATCGTTTTTCCACCGGCCAAGCATCCCGCGGGAAAACTAACTTCAAACTTTTGTAGGTGACGGAGGATCGCCCTTTCGGAGGTGACTGAAGTGAAGTCACTGCTGGTCCGGACTCTGTCCCAAGGAGACCATGACAGCTAAACTTACATACAAGCTTCTCAAGGCGAGTTGTTATGATCAGGGCGGCGAGCTACAACAATCCATTGATATTCGGTGTGGCAAAACTTGCATACTTCTTAATTATTCAACCCTGCAATTTCCTGATTTGGTAAACGTCCGAGCCTCGGGGTGGCTCATTTGATTTCAAGCTAGCTGTTTCACACATAACGCATCTCTTTGGATGTGGAGAAATCGTGCAGCTCATCTCAAACTATATAGAGATGAATTATGTACATCACCTGAACTTATCCGCTCCCCGTGTCCCGGTCCGACTCTGGGTCTACACAGGTCACATCCAACAAGTCAGGATCGACGTTTGAGCATTCGTAGACTGGTGGCTCTCCACTAGGCACGTTTACAGAGATGTTCTCGGCTACGATGTTGCTGCAGCGCTGTTATGGTACAAAGCGTCAGTACTCCGTCATTCCAGCTTTGACGGGAGTGACTCGGTTCGAGTGTGAACTTACATCTGCTGCACTGCAAACCAGGCTTCCGGCCTCCGGGTCGTACTTGGATGATACTGTGCCCCAGAAGTTCCTCATGGTGATATCCGTGATGGTCAAGTTGGCCTGCCAGTTCGAAGTCAGTCAAGCGGCACACCCAAGCCCATAGTCAAAGAGTTTAGACTGACCGGGAACTCATTGCAGAGACTCTGGTTCTTCTGCCCATAACACTGCGTGATAGTGATAGCCCTATCATTGTTCTCGTGGTAAAACATATCATACGTCACGTTCCGCACACGGCCGAGCCCGCCACCACCGTTCAGGAGGTCCTGGAACGCGGTCTCAACGCCAGGCCAGACCTTGATGCGAGCCGCGTCGCTGGCGTTCGCCATGGAGATGTTGTAGATATACAGGTCCTCGACAATGTCCGTCTCGCCCTTGTACTGGCCGAGCGACCCCACGCTGATGCCGTGCGAGCCGGTGCAGTCGAGGTTCTGCACGATGATGTTGGTGCTGTTCGGCTTGAACGAGACGCAGTCGTCCGTGTTGATGATGACCGAGTCCTGGATGACGACGCGCTTGGACCGGTACGTGTCCCAGCCGTCCGAGTTGGCGATCTTGACGCCGCCGGTGCTGGCGGCTATGAGGTCCATGTTGCTGATGATGACGTCCGTTGAGTTTGCGATCATGTTGAACCACTGTAGCCGGTTGCCCGCTCAGTCAATTGTGTGTCTACAGGACGTAACAGAGCTGTCGCTGTGTTAGGCAACTTACATTTGGGGAATTGCGCATGCGCAAATTGGACATTGTCACGCCGTTGCCGCCCTCGATGACAAACAATTGCGGTCGCAGTAGCTGATTTCATCACGTCAGTGGATTTCCCATGTTATTTCGTTGATGCGCAGGTCAGAGCCTCACCGTGCTGTTCCTGGAGAGCTCCTCCCAGTAGGCCTGTCCGCGGCCATTGATCACGGAGCGGTTGTTGCTCAGGTCACCGTAGATATTGATATCCTCGCCTCCGACCTTCCAGAATGACGACATGTTTTGGAACGCATACTTGAAGCTGTTGCGAGCCCAGTAGTAAACATCACTGTCGTCGAACGCCACCTCCCCAGTGATGACAATGTCCACATGCTCCAAGAAGGTGAGGTCCAGAGGCGACCCAATGAGGTACGTCTGGTCGAGAACGATCGTGCCTCCACCGTTGCAATCCTGGAACGCCTTCAGGATCCCCGGCGCATCGTCACTGGCCGTGCCGTTGGCAGATGCCGGCTCGACGTAGCAGTAGCGACCCTCGTCCCTCGGTGGAGAGTCCGGGAACGCCTGGCCAGTGCCGTATGGAGCTGTGGTGATAACAGGGCGCTTTGGGAGGGCCGAGTAGCTATGGCGAGTGCGGAGCGCAGCACATAGCGGGGAGGCCGCGAGTGCGGTCAGAGCCGCGAGGAGGGTGTTGAGCTGCATGGTTACCAACCCTTCACGGTGGACGTTTCAGATATAGGGTGGGATTCTAGATAGCTCCTCAGACAGACCTAGAGGACTTCAAGACCAATATCTCATGTCTACGCTGGGGAACTATTTATGGCCAGGACAGGTTCCCTGCCTCACCGGCTCAGAAGTGGCGTTCACGGATAAATTCATCCACGCCAAGAGGTCACTCGGTGTAAAACATCCCGTGCAGCGGTGGGTAAACAGGTGCCAGATTCAAGACCTTCTGCACTTGCAATGCATCAGTCTCTTAACGGAACGTGACACGTAATTATGAGAAGTTGTCCATCTTTCGCCAAGTCTTCGCTTGCCCAAGGTGCGCCTGTTGTTGATGCGTCTGCGAACATAACCACGGCCTCCGCCAAGCCACCAGCGCAGAGCTCCCCGTCGCGGCCCGGATATCGTGGTGCGACCGTATTGCTACGATCCTCCGACACCCAGGCACGGAGAACCATTGGCTAGCTAAGATGTCCGCGACACTCCATTTAGCGTCCTGAATCAGATAGCTCGTACTACCTAGGAGAATACCACTACCATTGGCGAATACTACACCCAAAGAGATTCGCCTTTCCAACACGGTGTCGAGAGTTCTGTTCAACCGGTAAAGCTATCATACGAGGTGGACAAGACTACCAAAGGATGGAGTCGTTAATCCATCTGCTGGCCCGAAGTTGGTGAAGGGTGGAGAGCAAGTACGTGGGTGGTTGGAATACCAAGCCCAGCGAGCTGAGCCTGTACAGATTCTCGGGACTTTTTTGTATATATATGCTTACAAAGCGGCCATCAAAGCAATCCGTATCAACCAGGAGCTCCTTCGGATCACAGAATCAAGTCTGTAACTTCTTTCTCGTCCCTCCTCCACCGAGTCTTGCCCCAGTCACAATGTTGGCGACTCAAATCACTGCGTAGTATACTCCGCGGGTGCTCTCTGCTTTTTGTTGAGGACCTTTAAACTTCTTTGACTACACATATATGCTATGGAATTCTTCCCCCTTGTTTGACGGTATCCCAGAAACCATGAGACCGTATTCCCGGTCATCTCAGTCCCTTGAAGATATTGTCATCACCCAGTGCTCATTCCGCCGAATCTGGTATTTACTCTTCCAAGTTCATCAGTGCCTTCAGCCCCTTTCGCAAACACTCCCAGCCCTCATCATCAACAAGGTCATCTGGAATAGATTTAAGTGTGAGGAGATCTTTACAGTCCAAGCCCCCGTGGCCATCAGGAATCTCGTCCTTGTCAAGCCTCTTATTAGCCTCCTCCACAAACTTCGCACAAATCATGGGTCTGTTCTTCTCGTTCGACACCGCGATCCAAATGGCCTCAAAGATGCGCGACTTTGCAGTAAGCCTGTAGTCGTCGCCGCCCTGCGGGACGAGAGCCCGCCTCATCTCTTGGAGATAGTACACCCGGTACTTCTGCAGCTCCTCTGGCGAGTTTCCGTCCGGGGATTCGGGCCAGTACATGAAAGGGTACCAGTCGCGGGTGATCCAGCTGGGATACCGTAGGCATCCCATGAAGTTGGGCATCGTTTGGGCATTGTCCCAGTCGATTATGCCAGTGATGTTGCCTTGTTCGTCGGCCATGACATTTTGGGAGTCGAGGTCAGCATGGGCCAGGGCAAACTTGGAAGAATCATTGGGTAATAGTGGTAGCATTTCCTCCAGAACCTTGTTGGCACCAACAGAAAAGCCGCTTTTCTCGTTGGCTGGTTGCCAATACCCCCTTAGGAAGGATGACGTGTCTAGGTGTGGGCCCGAGGAGGTGATGGGGATCGTTCCATCCTCCGCCTGGCCCCAACTAAAGCATGCGCCGAGGTGGTAGCCGTCGTCTTGGTCTTTTGGGGCCAGCGATCCGATCTTGTCGAAGTGGTACACGTTGAGCTGCGCCATGGCCTGGGCGAGCTGCTTCAAGATATTCTGCCGCCTCTCTTCGAGCGGCGTAGGCCCGCTGTCTTCAAACCAGAGGCGTGCGACGGGCTTCCCGCTGATGCAGCTCATGGCAATGTAAGGCGCGCCGATCTCGTTGTTTGCCGACGTGTCGAAGTGGAAGACCTCGGGCACAGGGACGCTGGTGTGTTCCGTGATGTACTTCAAAGTCTGAACATGCGATTCGAGCGCTTCTTTAGCCGGACGAGACAAGTCGCCCAACTTGCCGGTGGCCGGGATGCGGATGACCATCCTGGCTTCGTCCAGCTGAAGTATGCGCGCGAGATTGAAGGAACCACTGCGGGACTCGACCAGGAGGCCATCCTCGGTCGTGACTTTGAAAACGAGCTCGCGTATCCGTGAGCCGAGCGCGACAAGCTGGTCGGCGGTGATGTTGAGCAAGCTTCCAAATACATCCTCGTCTCTTTCATACGAGGGAGATGACGGTGCCATGGCAGAAGGAATGTCGGAATAAGCCAAGGGGGAAGGCCCTCCGGAATTGACAGTTTGATGGAGCTCACCCCGGCTCCCTCGCTTCATGTGCCTCCTGTTCGTCTTCTGAGACGTCTATTAGCCACTTGTGACTGTACCGGGAAGGTGCACACCAGAACAACAGTTGTCCAACGGTTAAGTACAGTTGTTATACCGTTAGAAGGGCAGCTACGGCAGGGCTCTCTCCTATCGTGGCTGCTGTTGTCAACCGTACTTTCAGGTAATCCTGTTGTTGAACCTGAAGTCATTGTAAGCTCTAGTTGAAAACTGCACATTCCAGGTACTTGCTGGACATTCCAGTTGATCAATAGTTGCCGGTCTCAGGAGACCAAAGGTTTCGCGGCTCAGGTAATGGAATATCTGAAGGTGTGCCCTCGCATTAATGCAGGCAGCCAGGTAGAAACTGCTCATCAACTCATGAGAGCATATTTGTTTGATAAAGTCGGGCTATATGTAATACACATAGATATCCCGGAATCCGGCCAATGCTTCACAATGGCAGTTATTGGCCTCAATTAGGCAGCCATGCGCGCATGTCACTGTTGACCAACAACTTCGGCGTGAGCAATTGCATACCACGACCAACAACTCTTCTGTGGAACCAGAAGTGAAAGAAAACCGGGACACTGGGAAACGAGGGACTAGCTAAACTGTCGGACCGGTCTGTGGGAGCATCGTGGTTGTGTGCCTTGCTGCAATCAATTGATAGTACCTGGCAACGGCAGTGGGCTTGAAAACCATGATACCCTCGGCTCCACAGTTCCACGGGCTGGCTCCGATGGGAATTTGTGATCTACCTTTCCAGCACGTTGCGCTGTGAGCCGGTGTCTGTGCTTGATGACCAGGCGTTTCCCTTTGGACTATGCTCCCATGGCTTGTTCGTAGGCTTGGGCAAGCCTGGGTTCCAATGCCTGCCTCTCTAGCATCGGCTGGACCTTTGCTGCCGTGGAGGGATGGTATGCTGTCTGAGAAAGCTGCGTCATTGAAGGCTCGGTTGATTACAACGGTGCCGTGTGGCCTCTCCCGAACAAGGACATTCATTTTGGGTTTACTCTTTTACCTAAGTTCAATCATGCACATGTGACGACGTCAACGTTTGTAATAATGTAATACAATTTTGGTAGCCACCTAGGTCTAATGCTGCCACCAGTGACGGAAGGTGGGAGCAAACCGTTTTCGGAGCCCGATCCCAGTGTATCATGTACTCGAGTCCGACAACCCAGGAGTCAATTTTCCCGAGACCGATGACGGGGGAGTCGAGTGCTAGAATCAGAGTCGACTTCTCCGAAATCGCAGTCGTCTTCTCGCGAGTCAGAGTCGTCTTTTCGTACCAAATCGTGGTAATCAGGATAAGTCAAGTTGAACTTCACGCCTCCCCTTGAGTGGCCCAGACTAACCAAAGAGCGAACAACACAGACGGGGTTGCCCCGGTAGCAGACGGATGCGCCAAATTCCGCCTCTTCGTCATCAAAATCTCCGACAGAGGAGTGAGCGAAATCAACAAAGACCGGCTGCCAAGTCTCTGTTCTCAGGAGCACGTTGCCTGATCTGCAGTCCTTCATGAGCACACCAGCGCGGTTGATCTTTTCCGCCGTGTTCACAACATCCTGTAAGATGCTGCTCCACTTTTGGGTCTCGATAGGAGGACAGCAGTCCTCGAAATCAGACAGTGGCGTGCCCGAGACGTATTCGAGGAGAACTCCATTTACTCTCAAAAACGGGCTGTCGTCGTCCTTCTCTTCGGCAGTGTCCTCAATGTTGTGATTGATCTTGACTTCGGCCTCGCACTCGTTCTTGTCCTCCACCTGGCTCACAATCTCGCTGTCGACACTGGAGCTTGACGAACAGCTACGACTCGGAGTCGTGGAGTTCTCCGTCTTGCTCTCGATATCGTTGACATCGAAGGTTGGCGAAGTGGCCCTTTTCGACGTCAAGGAAGCGACTCTTGAGCTCGCACTCGAGTTTGAAGGACTCGTGCTGTCTGTCTCGATGTCGCTGAAGTTAAAGCTTGAGGAAGAGGCCCTACTCGAAGTCGTGGAACCAGCGCTGGAGCTCGCAGCTAGGCTTGAAGAATAGCTGCTGTCTGTCTCATCCATCGTGCTTGAAATGGAGCCGTCGAACTTGTCGCTGACATTGTCCATGGCGTTGTGCACAAATTTGCGATTGACCGTGTCCTTGGGTTTTTCCTCGGCCGTGTCCTCGATCTCTTCCTCAATGGTGCTGATACTGTAGCTCAACGAAGGTACCCTACTCGAGGATGTGGAAGGGGTGCTGGAGATCGGACTCGGGAGGGGAGGACTCCAGCTTTCTGCCTCGTCGATCTTGGTGAGAATGATGTCGAACTCGTCGTTGTCCTTGCCATCGGCCTGCTCCTTCATCCTCTCGAATTGGATCTCGGCGACGTTCTCGACCTTGCTGTCGACCTTGTTTTCACCATTGTTCTTGACCCAGTTCTCATCCTCGTTCTCAATATCGTTCTCGACTGTGTCGTCCGTCTCCGATGAAGGGGTCAAGGGGAGGTGCACATGCGCCAGCATACGAGGGATGCAGTCTCCTTGCATGTGTGCAAGCTTGTCGTACGCCGCAATCTCGTCGCGGAAATAGTACTGGATCGTGTGCTGCAGGGCGCCCTCATACCTCACCAAGCCCTCTTCCGTAGGTTCATAGTATTGCTCCGGATATCCCAGCGTGACCAGCTCTTCCATGTCGGCCTTGATCTCGTCCCACAACTCGGATGCCTTTCCGCTCTGGACATAGCTTCGATAGGCCTTTTCTGTCTCGGGAGTGGCGGGCAAGTACTCCCTCTCGGGTGGGTCCTTCATGGTGTCCACTTTGCGCAGCGATGAACCAAGGCGGCGGTCGAACAGTTTGAGGACGGCTCTCTTGGTCGCAGCGCCCGAGTCGTCTGTGTATGTGACCTCTAACACGGGCGACATCGTCGTGGTGATTTCCCTGGCGATGGTGATGTGGAGCTCTCGAGGGAAAGGTTCGTTGGCTTCATCAACCACGAGCATTAGCTCCGTTCCAGGGGCGTAGTTGGGGAGGAGATCTGCATTGCCAGCCATCTTGAAAGATCTGTGGTGGTTTGCAGAAGGAATGGCAGTCAAGTCGTGGAAGTGCTGAGGGGAAAATAGAAATGTTGTCGGGGAAGACTCTCGATGTGTGTTACGAGAGAAGATCCAGGGACGAGGTAGCTGGGTTGGGTGCGTCAGTCGAGGTTGAGCGTTGCTACCTTCTGTGTAAGAGGACGGTCTTGAATGAAGGGTGCAGGTGTTGAAAAGACAGCAGAGCCAAGGTTTAAATGGTGGGAAGTGTGGGCACTAGCGCCTCGGTGCACGTTGAATGCGGTCAGTGATTGTAAACAGTCGGTCAATGCGGTACAACAAGCATAAACAGTCACCTCAAAGTGTGACTGAAGTTCAAAAGTGCAGTGTTGGTCACTGTTTATGGCAAACACCGCTCCCTTCCACTTATGTGTTGGAAAAGTAGTGAGTGACTGGCCAGCCTTCGACGATTGAGCAGCTCGACTCAAATTCACTTACACTTAATCTGCCAACGGAACCATTTTGAAAGTTTGCAAACAACTTCAGATCACTCAGGAGCTACAAATCCATCTGAAAACCTTGCGTGATTCGATTGTTTTTCTGGGCTCTCAATTTACAAATGCTGTTGAATTGGATCAAAAGATTCCAATCAGACTATTGGTACTTTGCTCATCTTCTCTCTCACCTCGGGGGCATTGACGGCATGGCAGAACGAGAGCTTCGCGCAGGCACCGTCTATTTCTTGGGGCGTCCGAGCGCCAATGGGTACTTGCTGCCCCGACTGACATCTTTTTGTATAATGGCAAACAAGATACAGGGCAAGGTAATGGCACAAGGGGGCAAGCTGTGGAGGACGATCCGAAACACTCGAGGAGTGTGGGTCCATCGTTGACAATGAGCATGTAAAATTGGAGTGCCTCGAAGGACAGCCTTTAGAGACTACATTTTCGTTTTCTGGCAGCGAATAGCTTGAGTGAATGCTGTGACATTTCTTGAGGATGTTCAAATCGACCAACTACTACTGTTTGTCTGTAAGTAGTAGTTAGGAAGCCGTTCCATTGGACACTCCATAAGTGTTTATTCAGAAGGAGGTTATTCTACAGGAGTTGATTCCATTGGAGGTCTTCCTAAGAAAGGACCTTTCCAACAGAGGGTTTCCCACAAGGGAGTATCCTGCGGAGAATAGTAGTGAATCCTGTGAGAGTTCATGCTGTGAGAAGTTACACGTAGGAGGTTACTGTAGTAGTTGGTCCTGTTGACTTTCGTTTGCCGTTTGCCAATCTTAGTTACCAATGCTATCAAACGCGTGAATGTTCACATTCACTGCCGTCTGCCACCACTGCAGACAACTTGACGGCCCACGCCTTTTAACCCAAACTTCAGAGTGGGCTTCGCACATCCTTCCCATTTCTTCCTAAAGACCGACCGACCTTCCATCGACGCAAGATGGGGACGAGGAACGTAAAGAACCTTCAAGCCTACAAGCTTCCCAAACGCTCTGAGCGTTGGCTTCATCAGTTCATAGCGGAAGCCTCTGCAGATGTCACTGCAGTGTCATGGAACGTCAACTGGAACTGTAAGAGAAGTCCCTCCCCACCCATGATCTTTCGAGTCGCAATCTTGGAGCAGTTCTATGCCTCCCAGATACGCTATAGGGAGGAATCGTTACTGCCAGTGAAGCAAACGATCTGGGAGAGCAAAGCTGTGCACTATTTGTTCCCGCAACATCAATGTTTACTTTACTAACTCTATCATGCCTAGACATGCACGGCGAGGGAAGAACCACAACATCCATGGAGGCCGGCATGACCTTCCACATCGGTTTCCGGCGAACCTCGGACGGCCATTACAGGTCAGCCGTCACAGTCGACCTGGTTGAGGGTGACCGCCGTCTTCCAGTCGTAGGCACCGAGCACGACTTTGGTACTACCGAGCCGACCCTCGTCGATATCCTGAACCACTACAAAGCCAAGTACGGAAAGCCCCTCGTTGAGGCTTCATCCGAGACCGAGAATGGTGCGGCCAATGATGACGAGGCTCCAGCCGAGGTTTGGAGGGTATGTTTTGTCTAGAACTACTTCAATTGACTCGCAAATTTTTTACTCGATACTATCATCACCGTCGCTGACATCTGACTTGAAAACATGCAGCCAGACGTCCAGCCGAATGCTTGGGGCACCGGACACTACTACATCGACCAAGAGGGCAACAACATCTCATGCGACAAGGATGGAGTTCCCGTCCCCTCGCCTTTCGAGTACGAGGAAACCGAATAGATCCTAAATACGAGACTCAGGAACAAAACCTGAAGCGGCCGACAACAATACGTCGACTGAAGTTGGAGTAGGGAGAATCTGACAGGGATCCTATAGGAAGACAATCTCCTATAGAGTAGTCCTCACACCCAATGACCTCTTAAATGACAACCTCCTGTACCAAAACCTCTTGTATAATAATTTCCTGTATACTAACCTCCTATGTAATAAATTCCAGTAGGATCCCCTGCGGGATTCCTACAAGGCAACCTTCTATGGGGTAGCCTCCTATGGCATGACCTTTTATAGGGTCATTTCCTATAAAACAACCTCCTATGGGATACCTTCCTATGGGATAACTTCGACTGGGATACCCTCCTATGAGATATTCTCCTGTAGGATGCCCTACTATGAGCCGCCCTCGTATAGACAAAGCTCTAACAGGAATCCTTCCCGAGGGATAACCCCCATAGGAAGAGTCTCGGAAAGAATAACTTCCTGTGGAATACTCGGCTGTTGAACGAGCCTGCGGAGTGTCACTGCTAACCTGGGCAGGATACCATGAAAGGACGGCGGAGCCTCGCATGATTGACACCGCACATTGTCTACCATATCCCACGAGCCTCTCCAGTAAACGGGTATCAGTCCATTCCAGCAGTCAATTCAAGCTCAACATTGTACTTGTTTATTCAATCATCAAACCCCTCAAAGGCATCCCCCCCCTTCCTCTTTGCCCCCGCCCCAGCCTTAGCCCCAGCAGTCTCCCGCCGGACCTGCTCCCGAACCGTGGCAAGCATCTCCTCCAGCGCCTTCTGCTCCTCCTTCTCCTTATCCGTAAGCCCAGCCAACCTCGCAGCCTCCCTCCTCACCTCCTTCCGCTCCCGCCGCCTAGTCCTCGTCCCCTCCTTCTCAACTTTCCCGCTCCAGGGGGCATTCCTCGCCCTCTGAGCGACCCGCCTCTCCTTCGCCGCGGCGGCCTCCCCGCTGTCCACGGCGGCCCTGTGCGCAGCGGCCTCGGCCTGCCGCTTTTGCTCTTTGGCGGGGTCCTTGTACGCGATCCTCCCGACGTCGATACCCAGGCCGAGGGTGCGGTCCAAGCCCTGGACGTTGCGCAGCTCCGCCATCCGCGGGAGAGCCACGAGCCCGTACTGCCGCGCCAGGTCCGCCCAGTCCAGGTCTGCCACGCGGAAGATGGACGCGGCGCGGTGCTCGGAGTAGCTCCTGACAAAACTGGGAAAGGCGCGGTACGAGAGGTCGAGGACCTCGCGGTCCGCCAGCGCCTGCGCGCGGATGCGGGACGATGCCGCCTCGGCCTCTGCATCTGTCACGCTGATCTCTGGGGAGGTCAGGGGCTGGGCGGGGGTCTTGCGGATCTCCAGGAAGGGGATGAAGTCCTCCTCCCTCCCCGGCTGGAGCATTACGACCGCTAACCCCCTCCTCCCTGCCCGCCCTGCTCGGCCCGCGCGGTGGATGTAGGTCTTTGGGTCCTGGGGTGGGTCCTGGACGACCAGGTCGACCTGGGGGATGTCGAGGCCGCGGGCCGCGACGTCCGTGCAGAGGAGGACGGTGGGGGATGACGAGGCGAGGAACTGGCTGAAGTTCTTCTCGCGGGTGGACGGGTCGAGCTTCCCGTGGAGGCGGAGGAGTTTGAAGCCCGGGGGCATTATTGCCGGCAGGACCTTGAAGAAGTACTTGACTGAGTCGCACGTGTTGAGGAAGAGGATGGTCTTTTGGGGGCGGGGGTCGAGCTTCTCTAGGAGTTGCCCGAGGGCGAGGAATTTGTGGGATGCTTTTGTGACGAGGTAGGTCATCTGTAAGGAGGCGGGCGTTTTCCTCTCTTCTATTATTCCGCCGTCCTTCAGGTTCTTCACTGTGACGACAATCCTCTGGGGATTCCGGAGCCCCGTCCTGATCAGTTCCGAGACAGCCTCGCTCATTGACGCGCTGAACAGCCCTGTTCGTCTCTGTTTCGGCAGGTATCCGAGTATCGTGTTCAATTGTTCTTTGAAGCCGAGATCCAACAGTCGGTCCGCCTCGTCCAAGACTAGCACCTCCAAATTCGATGTCTTGACAAGTGGAGAAGACAGCAGTTCCGCGAGACGACCGGGTGTCGCGATGAGGAGATTGGGTGACTTTCGCACGAAGTAGGAGAGGTCGGCGCGTGGCTTTGTGGTGCCAGATATGAGTAACTGCGGGACCACCAGGGGCTCGCTGCTCGCCGACCTCTTGGTGTCATCGTCATCTTTAAGAATCGGCAGTAGGTCGGCGGACGGCTGGTGGAAGGGGAGGATGTGGTTGGTGAGGACGTCGTGTATCTGTGTGGCCAGTTCCCTGGTCGGGCTGACGATGACGCCGGTGACGTTGTGCAGCTTCCGCGACTCGTCGGAGCGGAGGATCTTGTCGATGACGGGGATGAGGAAGGCGAGGGTCTTGCCGCTGCCGGTGACGGCCTCAACGACGACGTCGGTGTTCCTCCGGAAGAGCGGGATCGTGGCTGCCTGGACGGGGGTCATGCGCGCGCCCCAGCCGTTGCTCTTGATGGCGTCGAGGATCCATTCGGCGAGGGGCGGCGTCAGGCCCTCCCACGCGCGGGCATCCTTCTTGTCCTTGGCTGCCGCCCTTGGAGCCATCGTGGGTTGGCCAGTGGAACGGTCAGTCGAGATCAGTCCCTTACTGGGATTTCTGGGAATCGGGCGGCGATTATCTGGCGGAAGGGGTGGACTGGACACTGCTCTGGGAACCGGCTCAGCAGAGCAAAATTGGTCGCAATCCGAGTCTGCGCCTTCACCTGTCGCGGAAGATTGACTTGATGTCGCCAATCCCCGAAAAATAATTAAGGTTATCGCTATCTAATCTTATCGCTGCGTCGAGGACCCTAACCCAGGTCACACAATGAACCAGCATCGGAGCGTCGGGTCTGGGCCTGGCCTGCCTGGCCTGCCTGGCTTGCCTAGACCGGACCCTTGGCGCGAATCGGGGATCGATAGATCGTCGAGATGCAAGGCATCAAGCGCTGGTAGACTTGGTAAACTTGGTATCTAGACTATATGATTGGCAACGAAATGGGCAAGACGTCATGAAGATACCTTGTTCGCACAGCACAGCATGTTGGTGCCAATGCCGATTCCAAGTTTAAGGCATGCTGGCTGTTTCGCTGTCGGACGCTTCGAGTACTATCTATCCTGCAGGCAGGCAGGCCGAGTGACGTTTCTCGTAGGATCGCAGCCGAAACAGTTCCTTGATCCATTGTGCTGGATGCGGGTTCTCGGGCTAATCGGAGCGGCCTGTCCGACCTATAAGCAAAGCCGGACACCCTCCACTGCTGAAGATGAGCCGGCGGCCGATCCAAACAGATGTTTCGTTTCATAGAACCTGAAGACGTGCATAGCACATCCATATTCTGAAGTGACAAAAATAGATATCAGTTTTCTGTTCCTGGTGACGCAGCAGGCAAGATAAGCCACCTCGTCGGGCAGACCACAACTTGGCTGCCACCCGGGAAGAGTTCCCCTGCAACACTGCGGATACAGCACGTTGAAGAGAAAAAGAGACATATTATCAGACAGACCACATGTCGACTGATTTATCAGCTGCTAAAGAAGTGTTTAATTTTGTCGTGGCAGATGCAGAGACAAAAAAGCAGCGTGGTGGTTGAAAGAAGCAGTGGTCCGTCACATGCCTGTAATTCGTCCAATCTCGCTGTTCTGGCGTGTCTGGCTCTCGGCAGAACCCTGTTTTTTTTCTTCAAAGGCAGTCTGATGGTCGCGTGCACAGGCCAGGCCAGAGAACAGAGCGACAGAGTGAGACAGGGAGACGGACGGAACGGAGCGTCATTCTCTCCCATCTCCGTCCTTCCCAATTCCTGATCGTGGTCCAACGTGCTGCTCACTACCCGCTCTACCAGTGACCGAGAGTGCGGACTCCAGGATTTTTGTGGACTGGGCTTTTCCGTCCGGTGCACCAACGCACGCTTGCACCGAAACGACACACAATCGGGCCCTTGAGCGAGGCCGCTCTCTCCGGCACAACCGCATCCTGCTTACCACATTTTTCATTTTCAACCTTGCCCGTTGGTTCTTCTATATCTCCCCCCCCTCCCCTTTTGCCCTTTGCTCAGTAAACATGCGGCCGAGTCACGACGCTCAGCCGCATAAAACAATCATCTCACCCTGGATCCTATGCAAGGTGTAGCGGCCCTGCTCCACCGCCCGCACCAGCACCACACCGCAGCTTCCGAACACGCCGCCGACGCAGACGCAGCAGCAGCACGCGGGTCCAGCAGACGAGGCAGACGCTCCCGCTCCCACCACCACCCAGACGACGACTATTCTCCTCATCCTTTTCCTCTGTTGTTGTTCTGGCCCTTCGACCGCCTGCACGTCCTCCGGCCCCTCTTCTCCGGCACCCTCGCCCTCGCCCTCCCCGCCCTACCTCCATTCCCCTCCTCCGCCGCCACCGACGACATCATGTCCTTCCGCACAAAGCCCGTCATCCCGGCCACCCCGCGCGTCATCTCCCCGAGCCCCACGCCCTCCGACCGCGAGTCCTCACAAGATGCCTCCTCCTACTTCGGCCCCACAACCAGGTCCGCCGCGAGGAGAAGGAGGCTGGCCACGCCCCAGCCCGTACAGGAGAGCCCGGAAGACGAGGACAACACACGGGACGGCCTGAGGAGGTCACGCACGAGGAGCAGGAGCCCACTGGGCTCGGCTAGGGTGAACGGCCTGACCGCCATCAAGACAGAAAAACCCCTAGCAGCAACAACCAAGCCCGAGGCCCTGCCAAACGGCACCACAGCCAACGGCAAGGCGGACCCCAACAACAAACACCTCTCCCCGAGCTCCGCCCACACGCCCTCCGCCAGCGGCTGGAGCTGGCGCGACTTCAGCCGCAGCCCGAGCCCGCTGGGCCTGATCCCCATCCACCGGCACTGGCGGACCTTCGTGCACAAGCACGAGGTCCCCCGCAAGCTGCTGCACCTGTCCATCGGCTTCCTGGTGCTGTGGCTGTACGCCTCGGGGACCCAGACGACGGCCGTGACGCCCTGGCTCGCCGGGTTCCTGGTCCCCATCGCCACTACCGACTACATCCGGCACGTCAACCCTGCCTTCAACCGCTTCTACACGCGCGTGCTGGGCGCCTTCATGCGGGAGAGCGAGGTCGATGGTTGGAACGGCGTAGTCTTTTACCTCCTGGGCGCCCTGCTCGCCCTGGGCGGGCTCCCCAAGGACGTGGGCGTCATGGCCGTCCTGCTGCTGAGCTGGTGCGACACCGCCGCCAGCACGTTCGGCCGCCTCTACGGCCGGTATACCCCGCGCATCCGCCGCGGCAAGTCCCTCGCGGGCTCGTCCGCCGCGTTCCTGGTGGGTGTCGTCACGGCCTGGGGGTTCTGGGGCTGGTTGGTCCCCACCATCGGGCCCATGCCCGGCGATGAGGAGGGCTTCATGTTCAGGGGGACCCTGGGCCTCCCGCGCGCCGCCGCGGCTGCCCTCGGCCTGGGCCGCGAGGAGGTGACCGTCTCCGGCGGCGTGGCACTGGGCCTCATGAGCCTGTGGTCTGGCTTCGCCGCTGCGGCCAGCGAGGTCGTTGATGTTTTTGGGTGGGACGACAACCTCACCATCCCCGTGCTTAGCGGGTTCGGCATCTGGGGGTTCCTAAAGGTCTTTGGGTAGGCCCCGGGCCCCAGGACCCTCGCGATATCCAGAAGCACCAGGAGAGCGGGATGGATACAGGTTATTCTTTATTCGAACGCCGCCGTCTTTATGCGTACACACACACACACAACAAACACATTGGCAAGAGGCAATCTGCTGTTCTCGCCGGTGGATTCATTGCGCCGGGTACGGTGTTTGGGCGTTCCGCGGTGTGTTCTGGATGGGAAGGCTACTTTGTTAAACCCCTACCACACTTTACTTGACCCCGAAGCATAAAAAGCAGAGCAAGGAATTTTGTTAGATGGATGGAGTCCCTGGGTGGGCTGGCTGTTTCGCATGGCGGTGAAAGGGTCCACAAGGGAGAGGTGAGAAATTTCCCCCTTGGGTTACACTCATGATATACATAAATAGAATACTACTCCAAATACCAAATCGTCAATCTCTATTACGGTGTCTACATTGTTTTGTAGTAGCTTGCTTGCCCCTTTGTCTGCGTTGGATGTTGACGCGCCAGATATCCTGGCAGAACGAAATGAAACAGAGAGGCAAAGGGGGTGATACCATCTATGGATGGTGCTGCGTGAGAACCACGGAGGATCACGCCCGCGTGTATTTTGCCCAGCAAGGGTGCGGCGCCATCGACCCGGGATACACTAACCTTCTCACTGTCAACAGTACCTGATGGGGAGGGGGAGGGGGAGCCCCTCGCGGCGCCGACTGCGGCTGTGGACGTCAGAACTCAGCAGTTGTTTGCGCGGCGGTCGAATATGACCTCACTGAAGGCGGGATTCGAAAAACCCAATGTCAGGGCTGGCTGAGAACCTCTAAGATAGGGGGGGGGGGACTTTGCACTGCTCTACCAAGGTAGATTCGTTGGTCTTCTATCCCATGGGATGGCACCGCTGTTGGGCGGGGGGGGGGGGGCGCCTGTGTCGGCCGCCATTGCTGCCACGGAAGAATGACACGGGCTGTTGAAGATTGAAAAGCCTCGCAGAGTGGCCTTCATGCATTTCAGCGGCGGGAGGAGCGATCAAGCAGCTTTTAACAAAAAGGTGGTGGGACACCTGGCTGAACTTCTCAAGACGCATAAGGAGAACAGCCCTTCACCGTCCACGCCCAGCCACTCAACTCCGCTCCCATGTCTGCGACCCACGAATTTCACAGCAACCTGTGAGAGATTGCAAACGCGTCCGTCATCAGAGGCAACGTCTAAAATAAAAACATAAGAAACACAAAAAAAAAAAAAAAAAAAGGAAGCCGGGTTTATCCCCAGTCCAGGAATTGAACAGGGACCCCGGAGGTGGTTATGGCGTACCGTAGCCTGAAAAGGGAGCACTGAAGCTTGAAACGGTTGCGCCACAATCACCTTGTGTTGGAATTTAGATGGTCTTGCCTACTGATAAAGAGAGGTGACTTTGGGTGAGGCCGGGGGGGGGGGGTTGTGCATGGCTGCAGTGAATTCAGTCTGGTCGTACCAAAGCAGCTGATCCTCTCTTCTTCCACAGCCCCAGCGATATCACCATTCAGTTCGAAGCATCGCATCGAGAAGAGATTGTATCGCAACCTCGTCTCTAATTGACCACATTTCTCCTCCTCTCCTCCTCCATACGAACCTGCTCGTCGAATGAGACCCTCTTCCCAACCCGCAAGAAGGGAGAGAGAAGAAGAAAAGGCCGATAAGAAAGAAACGAGAGAATGAAACGGGGAAACAGCCTTGAGTCTCATGTGATGAGCCTCCAGCCCTGACAAACAGTCCTATGTACTCTCCTCTCCCTCACCGGCGTCATGCAAGACCTACCGTCCCTGGACCAGGCACCGTTCCCAAGAGAGGCCACGAGGAACCCCAACGAGACATGCTCACTCTGCTCCTCCGGATGGCTTACAAACACAGCATGTGCTCGGGGGCACTCTGGCGCAACAACAACAGATTTCGACTACCAACTTTCTCTTGATCTGGCCCCTACCTGAATTTCTCAGCCTCGATCGCAGGCCACACCCAGCCCAGCCTCATGTCCGGTCCCTGGTCGCATGATCCGCTGTGAGATAGTCACCAGTGCCATCTCGAGTCGGCTTTCTCCACTCCACTGAGGTGAACTAGGATCAACCAATATCAGATCCATGCTTCACATGATGGATCACTCGATCTGCTGCTGCCGGGTGGTGCTTTCTTGTCCACGATACTCCATACATGTGTACTACACCAGCCACTTTCCAGAACGGCTGTGAGAAAATCCTGGCGACTAGAAGGTTGTCGCGGTTCACTTGAAGCTCCGTGGCCCTAATGAGTGCATTTGCTGCTCCGGCGCAGCGTGCCAACGGACGAATGAAACAGAGGTGGTGAGAGAAGGTAAGAAATGATGAGTTTTCCGGGCAGTGGAGAGACACAAAGTGAGCACAAGAACCTCGTGGGTGATGACCACAACCAAACCCACAGAGGAGACACGGACAACAGACCGTCTATAAAGTGGAAGTCCGCCCGAGACCTGACAACCAGTCGGCCCCAGTCATCCTTCACATGACATCCATGGGGACGACAACTCACAAAAGGGACCAGTTTGACGACTTCGCCCACATGTGAGCTAGGAACAGGAAGCTCAAGCCGCGCGAGCGCAACTCTCCAACAGAACACATCATCACCGTGGGAAAACAAAACCAACGAACTCACCTCTCGTGCGCTGCAGGCATCGATGCAAGAGTCCCATCCCGCCCCCCGAACACCATAACCGCCACCCAGCCCCATCCCATCAAAGACGACGCCACGAAAACACGCATGTATGGTGACCTCGCCAGCACAACACCTAACCTCGCCTTCCCGACCGACTGCGTGCTCGATGAAACGAACACGCCCCCTTCGTTTTAAGGCAGAGCAACAGTGAATGACTGACTGTCCACCACCGTCACTCGACCCGTGGGAAGCCCGGATGTTGACACGCGACATCCATCCCCCGGCCAGCCAGCCTCGTGAGAGTAAGGGGAGAGGAGGGAGGGAAGATGCCCAGCTCGCACACGGACAACATCGTGCGCGATGAGATACTCGTCGGACTCAAAAGCAGTCTCACTATCCTCCACACCGATAAAACAGCGCCGGGGGTTGGGATGCAGGCGACTCCTGAAGAATGAAAACCTGAGAGGAAATCAGCCCGGTGTAACAGCCCAAACACATCTCCGCGCACACGCCATACAACTACCCACCTCCCATCTCACCTCACAGCCATCAAAGACCAAAGAGCCCCCCCCCTCCCCGAGAGGTCCGGACATAGACCCCGTTCCCTCCAACCTCTCAACACAAAGACACACACAGACACCGGTTCGCACCGCACAGTATGTACCACAACAAAAACCACTCGCACTCGAGGGCCCACAAGACTAATCCGAGAGAGAAACCATCTCGGGTGCGGAGAGGTAGGTTCTGGTGTGTCCCTGTGAGAGGATCGCACGGCATGGGTACATAACCAACCTCCGTCTTCTCCCTCTCCCTTGTCCACCCAACCCCTCGATCCCTCCCTCATCCCATAGATTGATCGTGCGGCCCGACCGGAATATGCCGAAAGCTTTTCCTCTGGACGAGGGGGTCGTACAGCTGGTTGGCTGGTTGGTCGGGGGTGGGGTGGGTTACTCTGGGGCCGATGTAGGTCTTGCACAAAGATTGATTGTGCGAGTGTGCGTGTGTTTGTGGCTCGGTGTGAGAGGGGGGAAAGCGAGCTGCAGGACCTCTGATGCCGGCAGTCAGGTAGTAGGTTGTGGGTAAGTGGTACTGGGGAGCCAGCCGGTGATGTCGATGGTGAGTGAACTTTGAGGCCGTGCGTGTGTCACCGTCCCCTATCCCCCCCCCCCGGATGGACAACAGTGCACCAAGTTCCCTGTCCTGGAAAGTAGCCATGATAACAGGAATTGGGCACGAGAGTATTGCTGAGCCAGCCAGCCATCACACACAACAAAGAGAAGGCATGTGAAAACGCAGCCCATCGACGCTGGCGCATGCATGCCCATGTCCCTCCCTCTCCCGCCTCAAGTCCGTTCGTCGGGCAATATCCATCTGCCTGCCATACCCAACGCGCCGGAAACGGGAGCCAAAACGATTGGAAGGGGACGGACCGGGCTGGAGGTAGCTAACTGTCGGTACCCGGGGGACACGGCCTCAGGGTATGCAATGCACATACGATATGAGACCGCGTCTGATTCGCGGGGGGATGCACGACCGTTGGGCTTTCATCTCGTTCGTTGCGTGGTTGAAAACCATCCTGCACCGTGTCTGTCTCCTTTGGTGTGCCCAGTATGCGAGCGCAGAGGCCGAGGCCCTCCCCCCTGGTGTAGAACCAGAACAACAACAACAACTTCCTGCTTCGGCCGGCCCCCAATCGCCTGGTTCCGCGGTTCCGCCCTCACCAACGGATCCCGGAGTTTTAATATCAACACTCCAATCTCAGAGGGTGCCCCCCCCCAAAGGCGGTGTGGCAGGAGGAGAGGGCGAATGTAGGCCCGGACGCGCTGTCTGTGCGATGTGCTGCTTTTTCTTCCCTCTCTTGCATTCATTCATTTTCCTCCCTCCTCGTCTCCGCTCCCCTGGAAGCGGGCCACGAGGGTTTGGCCAGCCGGCCGGTCCGGCCGATTGATTGACTGGGCGAATCGACGGCCCGACCGTTGATCGAGTGCAATTTAGGTCGCATGTCCCTCCCTGCCTGCCAGACCTGCCCACATACATTGATATACTATAGATCGCCCCGTCGATCGGGCGATTTTAGTGAACCGTGACCAAGAGAATGGTTGCACGGAGACCGGGGCCAGAGTGTGTTCGTCAGGTTACATGGTTGAAGAAGGGGTGCGAGAACAAAAGATAAAATAATTAAAAAGGAGAGGCAGACGGAGGGCACCGTGATATCCGTTTCCTTGGCTAGCTGCAAGGGCCGGGCGTTCCTCGTCCCTTTTCGCAACAGCCGCCAGAGGGGGGCAGGCAGGTCACAGCCTCGAGGCCTGTGACTGTAAGTGGTCGGATTTCATCATTTCAGAAATTCTGGCCTGCTGCTGCAGCCGACTGGCCGAGCATGCAACCTGTCATGTCGGACGCATCTTGTTCATCTGTGGGACAATGTAGGACCGTTGTGTGGGAAGGGGTGGCAGGGGTAGAGGAGAGGTAGAGAGGCCCTATCACAGTTCCTGTATGCTTTTGACACCTCGCGCCCGCTGTCCCAGCAATCTATTCGCGGTCTCGCCCACGTTGTGCGGCGCCCCCTCTGACCCGGGTTACTCCAACGGGAAGACTTGAAACAAGCACACACAGAGAGACACAGAAGGCCGAGGAAAGTTACCACTATTCCTGGCGGTGATGCCATGATGACAAGAGCACGTGTGGAAAAAACTAACAGGGCCCAGGGATAGAGGGATCACAGGCGTACACGGACGGACCTTCAAGAGATGACATCCCCGTCTAGAATATCTAGGTCGGTGGGGAGGGTGGGATTGGGACCGCGCTGGGAGGAGCCCAAACAACCACCGCCAACCTAGATCTTTTATCTCCTCGGCGGGCTAGGTAAGGCTCGAAGGGCCCTGTCCTGGGCCATCCACAGGTGGGCATAAGCTGGATTGGTCGGTCCGGGAAACGTTGGCTCTGTCCAGTGTGTCGCGCACACACGCACTACTCTCGCTCATACTACTCGCACTCGCTCGCCCACAAAACTTGACCGTCCTCGTCTGGAGATGGGATATGGTTATGCACAGACGATGGAGGGCCCGATCTGTTGTTGATCCATGATCCCGACCAGACCGTCAGCTCTCCGGGGATGAGGCTTGGGTTAGATGCACGCAACGGGGCTATTTCTCTGGCCTCGCATGCGCGTCAGGTCACAGGTTTTGGCTTATTTTCTGACATTGTTCCTTTTGCGTGGCGTTGGTGCCGCTATCGTCGTTGAATCGTTGAAGGTCCGGTCGATTTTTACCCCTCCTCGCCCCGCGTCGCCGCGCTGCCAAGGCCTGTCTGCCTATCTACCTGTCTGCCTTGTCTGGCGGATTTATTCGGGCGGACAGGCGGACGGACTGGCAACGAAGGAGGGAACAGGATGAGGATCCGCAACGGCGGCAACGTGGGATTCGTGAGCGCTGGTATGCTTGCCCTCTTGTCCGGGCCATTGGATGTTGGTCTCTGGCACATGACGAGTCCTCGATGTTGATGCGGAAAAAGTTGGGGTTGGACAGAAGCAATTTGCGAGAGCCCCCCCCCTCGACACTAGCAGCCCTCGTTATCTGAGTGGACTGTCGTTGGGCTCTGGATCCGGGGTGGTCCTGTAAGCACTCTCACTGTTTGCGAGCGTGTGGGTGTGAGTGTGATAGAGAGCGTGGGCCGGCGAGGACTGATTTTGTGGCGGCCGTATCACGGGATTTCCCTGTCTGGGCGGGATGGGAGGGCGAGCTCGTCCTGTCCAACTCGGCATGTCGTCCACAGGCCCCCTCTCTTTGACCCGACAGGAACGGCATTGGTTAGGGGTCAATTTCATGAGATGCATCGTTGATGAGTTGTTGTTTCAGCATGCCGCTCATGCAGTGCAGATGGCAGGCGTGCGTGCATGATGGCCGTTGAGATTGAGACTGAGAGGCATCGAGCAAGACCAAAGAAGAGAGTCGAAGGCTGCCGCTGGTCTTAATATCCGTAGGCCCGTTCTCCTGCGGCATGCATACTTGATTTGATGAGCATCGTGGGATCCTCTCGACCTGCAGGTGCAGATGACTTGCCGGGCCAGATGGACTAGGTCGTAAGCGGCTGGTGGGCTGGTGGGCTGGTGGGCTCGCAGGCACCGTATTTATCTAGGCACGGTGATCCATGTGGCTGCAGTAATCAGATAGTCTGGGCCGGAGTGGACTCTGCCGATCTGAAGATGCTACCTACGCAGTCAGGCAGTCAAGTATGTCCTTGCTCTTCAGCAGCGATGCCGGCGTGCTCGGTACAGTCTTGGTAATCCGGAGGAGCGGCTCAGGTTGCTGTGCTGCACGATGACCTCGGAAGATGTGGAAGACGTGGGAGAGGAAACCTTGGAGAGGAAGACAACCTTGGAAGAGCAGAGACTAAATTTCACCCTTTCCATCACGGCAAGTGACGGACTGGGCTGGACTGGTGGTGAGCAGCCTTAGAGTCACCCACGACGTGGGGACGTGGACGTAATGCGCAATGTCGCAAGCCATCGAGCGTCGGAGTATCTGCAGGTACTCGATCGTGCCCAGGACTTCAAGGAAGCTGGCCATGGCCAAGGACCTGGGTCTAGGCCAGGGTCAGGGCACTGGGCTGGCAGGCTAGGGGCGAGAGAGAAAGAAGAGGAAGTCAAGTCGGAGTCAGCTCATATGCAGCAACCCCAGCGAGGCAGCTGCGACGGTAGAGCGACTTAGAAGGTGCTCTCTGCTCTCATCTGACACCTGACCCCAGGATGGGGAAGTGGGAAGTGGCGGTAGACAGGGCTGGGGGTCGGGCAGGTACGAAGTGTACAGTGTACATACCTACATACCCAAGGTAGGTAATGTCTCCGGCATGTATTCCACCGTGGTAGTTACATGTTACATGTTACATTATGGGCAATGCCTGGAGAAAGATGCAGGTCGTCATCTGCATGGTATCTTGAGTTGAGCTACGTAGGTATTGCCCCGTAGGTACATACCTAGGTAGGTAGGTAGGTAATTAATATTAGAAGACCTACTGCTGTACAGTACACGGCACGCATTTGATTTCCGGTGGCACGCTGTCTATGGCTGTCGCCGTGATTGGTGCAGCGACATTGATGATCTATTCCACATGGGCTTGGAGAAAAAACCGTTGTCGGCAAGATTGGCTACTGACTACTGACTTGTATGTAGGTAGCACGCAGCAGGCAGCATGATGAGGTCGACCCAGCCTGCCCTGCCTGCCCAGCCTGGACAGCAAAGAAGGAAAACGAAACCCCCAAGAAAAAGCAAAGAAGGGGCGACCCTGGGAGTTGAGCCACACGCAGCAAGCAACAAGCAACAAGCAAGAAAAAAGGGACCCCACGTCGATTGGCATTTTGGGGCCAATCAGGCAGTTGCCCTCTGGAAATTTCCCAATTGAATCGAATTTCCGCACGTTTTGGGGCCCAACGCAGACTCCTACAGGGCCTACTGCATGCCACAGAGTGCGGTGCTCCTAGCGCCAACAGGCATTATTACTCGCTGGAAATGATGGGGCCTCGACACAAATTCTTGCCTTTTTCAGAGGGCTCAGTGGCTGTTGCCTCAAAGCGTTAAGCGTCAACCGTCCGTCAGTCACGTCAATCAGTCAATCGGTAAGGCAGGCCCAAGCCAGGCCCAAGCCAGGCCCAAGCCAGGCCCAAGCCAGGCCCAAGCCAGGCCCAAGGCAAGGCCCAAGGCGTTCGTTCGTTTGTACCTTGGCCCAGGTTGCTGCTGCTTTGGTGGCCCGAGTCCTGCTCCCATTGGAATACCAAAAGTGACAACACACACCCACACACACACACACATGCGCATACCTACCTTGCTCCCAGCCAAAAAAGGGCCCAGAGGCCCAAAAGAGGCCCAATTCATCATCGCTCACCCGCCGACAGCACATCACAGCAAGCAACAGCACACACACGTCCACGTCCACACACCCACGCACACACACACACACTCGCGCATTATGCACTTCTGCCTGACCTGACCTCTGACCGCATCGCATCCCATTCCCGCACTCTGGCCTCTCTCGTCATGACCGGATCGTTGTCAAAATGTCACTACCCACACTGCCAACTGCCCACTGCCAACGCCAATTACCAATTACCAATTGTCTGGCTCGATCTTCTTGGCCTGATTTGTACAGGTCACGGTTCAACGGCTGCATGCACAGTGTCAGGGAGAGAGCCCAGTCCTGTGGTCCATGTCTTTCAATGTCCATTCTTTTTCTTCCTGTCTGTTTTTCTTTTTTTCTTGCATTCCTTTCCTGACGCGTCTGTCTACTCTACATTGCATCCCCCATCCGTCCAGGACCGGAAGAAGACCCACCCACACCGTGGAACTCACATGCACCTCTGCATGTCATGATGGAAAATACCCCTGACAGGTTACGAAATATCTGAATTCGCATCCAAGCACCCACCGCAGCAGTCAGACGCCAGAAGCCACAAGCCACGAGCCGGGGACGTTCTGCTCCCATACCCGTCTTCTCTCGCACGCATACACTCCGCCTCGGGGCCATTGGGCGGGCCCCCCCAATTCCCAATTCTCAATTCCCAATTGCCCCGTGCCCCCGTTCCACCCCCCCCCCCCAGCCCAGCCGGCCTGAGTACCGGTACTTCGGCTCGGTGCTCAACCTAAGCTCTGGTAAGAGCAGCAATCAGCAACAAGCAACAAGCAACAAGGCTCGACGTCTGCCCCAAGAAAGCGGCGGATGTAACTCTGCGCTTCAGATCGGATTTTTTTAACGTCTGGCCAAACCCAACACAGCCATTGCGGATTGCACTGCACGGCACTGGACCGGGCTGCCCAAGGACTGCCCATGGACTGCCCATGGCCTTTGCCCACAGGACACACACTGCCGCCATACATTTCCCCCCTGTCTTCTTATGTATGCCCACTATGCATACGGTACACGCACCTACTATCAGACGATCCAAACGGCAAGGCTTTGTCCGTGTGTCGTCGTCCCTGCTGCGTTTGCCCCTTGTCTTGTCCTTGGGACCCCAAAGCTACCTGCCATTACATCCGCTACTTGTTACCTGTTACCTGTTACCTGCCTGCCTGACCCGTTTGCATGCCGACTTTCGTTCCATGGTTTTCTGAGCCAAGTCTACCTTACATGCCCAAGATAGCCCTCGCTAGCCGGCTGTCGCTTCAATGTTCCCTGTCCTTCTTCGCATGCCATGCCATGCCATCCATGCCTGTGCTTTCTTTCTCTGTCTGTCTGGATGCTACCGTACCGACTACTGTACCGTGTGTACCTCCAGCTCGGCCCAGCCAGAGCCTACCTGTCACACACTCGCACTCTTGCTCACACACACACACACACACTCGCACACACACACGCCTCTCTCTTATTCGTTTCCACCCTGGTCCGTTCGGCCATACATGACTATTTTTTTTTCCTACGCTCTTTACAATTTCTCACATTCAAGCTCCCCGGTCCGGCCTTGTACTTCCCACTGCCCGCCGCCCCTCCGATATGTCCACACCCTCCCTCCCTCCCTCTATCCACCTCATGTGCCTTTCAAACGCTGCACGACTCCCGCCTCTGAGAGCTCCGGATCTGGCTCCGTCTTTTGCCATTTTGCCCCCATGTTACTCCATCCCCTTACGTCCTTGCTCACCTCACCGTGGGCCATAGTACGTCGTGCTAGGACCAAAGTCGATCCTTTCTCCCGCCGCCATTGCCATTGCCATGCCATGCCATGCCATGCCATTCCATTCCATAACCCTGCCCTGCCCTGCCCTGCCCTGCCCTGCCCTGCCCCCTCCACCACCGTAGCCCGGCCACATCCCACATCCCACCAATACAACGCCCGTGATATTTGCCTCTCTCGGCACATGCACACGGTGCTCCCATATCTCCCATCCTCCGAGAAATTCCAAGGGGCCACCAGCCTGCAGACCAATCCGAAGCCTTCCCTCCTCGTCGACGTGCTCCAGGGATCAACCCCAACCGCCATGGCCCCCCTCGTTCCCGTTGGTTCTTACCCTACGCGGGCGGGAGTGCGGGTAGCAGGCCATCAAACACCGAGGCAGGGATTCTGGTCGTCGTCGTCCCCATCGTCATGCTATCCCGTCTGCCATCGAGCGGGGTGTCCCGTCCATGCTCGACGAATAGAGTTAACATGTCTTATCCCTCTGGATCACGGGACTCTGGGGCCTTCTGGCTGACAGGGGGATGCCGTCGAAAAGGTATAAAAAGGCCCTTCTTGTTCGACGAAGAGCTCGATCTTCTTCTTCTGTTTTCTTCCTCCTTCAGTTTTCCCAAACACCATCGTCAGACAGCCCAGCAGACCAAGCCCTGCCCTCCAAGGAAGCCCAAGAACTTCTTCAACATCTTACACCAACACCAAGCCCCTCCATCACCACACAAGGACACCTCCCCAGAGGCCCTCCTCCTCCCACAAGCACTATCATCCTCTCTGCTCAAGAGAGAATCCCCTCCTCTGCACATCATACTTCTTGATCTCCCCACCACCAGGCCGTCTTACCTTCCAGCCTGACCACCTACCCACCCGCACTCCCACACTTCTGCCCAACACAGACAACCAGTCAGCCAGCCACCATGTCGTCCTACTCGCCACAACAGTACTACTCCGGCACCATGCCCCTGCCCGTCCCCTCCAAGGGCCACTACCAGGGCCACTACCAGGGCTACTACCACCCGGACAGCACGTACTCGGTCTCCCCTCCTGAGGCTGACCCCTCTGTGAGCTCCGGATCCGGCGTGCCGTCCTACAGCACCCCGGGCTACTCGGCCACCACCAGCTACGCCGGCAGCACCCACGGCGAGTACGAGTCGGAGCGTTCTGCGGCCGGCGTGGACTTTAACGAGTACATGCACGAGCACCTCGCCCAGTCATTTGACCCCCTCGGCTTGGACAAGGCCATGGCCACGCAGGCGCAGACGTGAGTTCCTCTCCTCCCCAGCTTTCTTTTCTGCATCTTCAGAGCAGGCAATTGCTACGATCACCAGATCGCAATTCCGTTGTGGAGCGGGGAGACAAAACACACCGGGTTGAAGAAATCGCGGGAACGCGGTTTCTCGGGCGAGCAAATTTGCTCGCCTGCGGCGAAGTTGCCCGGAAAAGTCTCAATCTGCGCAGGCGCAGTGACCCGGCATGCGATTGCGGAGAAATCGAGGAAACAAAATGACAAATGCTGACATTCCTGCAGGTCCGGCCGCCTCAACGACAAGCACCGCCAGCTGCTTGACCTGCAGAAGCAGGCGCAAGCCCGGCTCGCGAGGTCGCGGGCTCGATTTGCTGAGGGTATGGACGACGCACGTGAGGTGCGCCAGAACCTGGAGTGGACGCAGAAGAAAGTCTCGTGAGTTTTAGCCCCTGCAGAGTTTTCGTCCCCTCCTCTTCTCCGAGGCCACTGTGCTGGCGGGAGGAGGAGGCAGCTCGATCCATCGCCAATTGAGCAGGCGAGCAGAGCGAAAAGCGGCCAGAATTATCTCTGACCGCGCTTGGTCGTCTCGCCTGCTCAATTCGTCTAGAGGAGCAGAGACTGATTTTACGTGTGCGCAGATCACTGAAGACGAAGGCGTCAAAGAAGCACTCCAAGGAGTACAGCAAGGCGCGCGCAAGGCACCCTTCCCCCGAGTACTAGATCCACACTGTCACGAGACTCAATTTCTCGCTTCCGCTCTGAGACCGCATTTTGTGCAATTTCAGAAACGAGCGAGGTGATTGAGCGAGCGGGCGGGCAGGTGATGGTGCTTCGGTCGAGGGGCGTCAGTTCCATTTCATTTCATTTTCCTTTTCCCTGAGTTGCGGCGAGGCTCAGAAAGAAAAGCAGAAAAACACACCAAAAAAAAAAAGGATCTCACGCTCTATGACGACTCGAGAGCGATTATCCGTCCAATCCGTTCGCTCGTCTATTTGGCGAGTGACCATGAGGAAAAGCAAAAAAGTTACCGGGGTTGGTGTGTGGTGTGGAATGGGCGAGGATGAGAACTCCCCTTACCCACGAACCTTAGCACTAAAACCCCCCCAGAAACACGCTGAAACAAGAACCCCCCTGTCGGAGCGCATCTCCCACGTGGATTTGCAAAACACGGCCGACGGGGGTTGGTGGGAAATATCACACACACACACACATATGGCGACCGGCACGCGCGCAGACACACGAATCTTTACGAACGCAAAATGAGGAGCAGCAGCGAAACCAGCAAATTACACACACCAAAAAAAGGCGGGCACAGACGAGATCTGGATCTGGATCTGCATCACACAGCAGGCGACGGCAAAAGCGCAGAGATGGGGGCGGCGGTGGTGGTGGTGAGGAGCGAGCCCTGTAGGGCTGCATATCACACGCCGCGCAAGCCCGGTCCCTACGCACATCTCTGGGCACACGCCCCCTCCCCCACACCCCCCAGGCCCTCCGCTTGCTGCAGCAGGAATGCGCCAGGGGTCCTTTGTGGCTCGAATGGGAGGGTGGGGAGATGCAGACGCGAGGCAAGCGAGGTGACGTTGGGCGGCAAGGCGCACGTGGGCCCGGGTTGCGTCTTGCGCGACGCGGACCATCAGCCCGGCTGTCTGGATCGGGGAATTTCTCTTTTCCCTTGCATTTTCTGTTGTGTGTGTGTGTGTGCTGTGTTTGTGTGTACCACCGTTTTTTCCTTTTCACGATTATCACGACTTTACATTCGGCGGCGTTCACCGGAGTTTGAGGGAGGAGCAAGAAGAGTATTTTCCGGAGGGTATCCACTGGCACCTTTTCCCCGCGTCCTCCTTTTCCCAGCTTATGTTTTGGCTGCTTGCTGTCAAGGGCGTTGACGGGGGACGAGGTGACGTTGGAAAAGCGGGAGTGCCCGCCCCCGACGGACCCGGGGCTCTGTTCACCAGGGGCATGATTGGGCGAGCTGCGGCTGCGGCCAGCATGCCACCCCCATGGGGAACAGGGGGAAAGGGAAAAAGGGTGAGGGGACTGGGGGGGCCGCAGGTACAGGTACATTCCGGCGGGGGCAAGGTCGGGCTGGAAAGAGTTCATGTCGTGCGCCCCATCTGCAAGGAACGAGAAGCACAGAGAGAGGCAGAGCGTGCAGGGGACTGGGGGTGGTGGTGGAGGCTGCAGGAATCTCTCCTCTCGCCTGTTTTCTGCTCTCTCTGGCTAGGGGGCCCGGCGGCAAATCAGATCAGGCGCAGTGGTTCGCGTGGGAAAGTTAAAGAGGGAAGGGAAGGGAAAGGGACCACCCGTCCCACCACTACGAGCGTGCTAGGCCCGCCCACACCACTTCACGCCCCCTCCCTTGCACACACACGAGCTCACCACGCACCCTGGTTCCCAAGGCCCGAGCCGAGACAGGGTGGTAGGATGACAGGGACAGGTTGGATCGGAGGGAGGGGGTGTGCATGCTGGACAGGACAGGGACGGGCGCGGGACAGGGATTTGTGTGCTGAGGTGGGAGGGAGGGCTGGCTGGATGGATGCTGTGGTTCCCTGGGGTCACCTTTCTCACGCGCACACACTTGTCCCCTTCGGGGCTGTAGAGTACTGCTACTTTAGGAAGAGGGGGGGTTCCAGTTAGCCCCCCTGCCTCCTCCGGCATGGGGCGCTGGTTTGTAAGTCACTGTACTTGTTGGATGTACCTGGGGGAGGGACGGGGGATGGAATGAGAGACAGGCAGGCAAATATGCGAGGACAAGGTTCTGGCACGGCGAGGGGACGAGGGGCAGGGGAGGGGGAGGGAGGGAGCCACTGGGATATCTGCTGCTCTTATTGGGTCTAGTATTGTGGTCTGTTTTTGTTGTTTTTTTCCCGAAAAAGGGGTGGGCGTCATGGGGGGGTGGAGTGGACTCATGCTTTCCCCCGAAACTATTTCCTTGTTCATAATTTGTAGGCAAAATACCAGAATAGGATACGATATTGACTGTTGCCAGGGAGGGGGGCACGAGAGGGGGGGACCGCCCATCACCTCTCTCTGTCCGTTCTCTCCCTCCCTTCCATCCCTCCTGGAACCGTGAACCACGATAGTGATGGTGAACGCGACCCCGTGCTCCACCCTTCTCTTAACCCACACACACCGGGTGACCTGCCCTTCCCACCATGTCCCACACGTGCGGCTGACGTAGCCCCCTCCCCCGGCCAGCCGGACTGTACAGTGTATATTCTGCTGGGATGGTGGGCGTTCGTGTGGGCTTTGGGTGGTGAGGTGAGGTAAGGACACACTGTGCTGGCTGGGACCATGCCATGTGGGCTGCTCTCCATCATGTGATGATGGATGGGGCTGGCTGGTGGGTTGGACCTTTTTCGCTTTTCTTCCTTGCATCCCCCTGCCCCATACCCGTACCCCTACCCCCCGTTCCCCCTTCCCCGCTGGCCCATCAAGTGTGGCTTTTCCCTTGTTCATTCATATGTCACGTGACATATGTTTCTCCTCTCTCTCCCCCTTCTATTTCCTTCAAGGCCTCGTGGTCTGGTATGTCTGTTCATTTGGACATGGGTTGCTTGGGTCCTTGTCGGGGTCGGAAAGTTCCTCACTGTGAATAATGGTGTTGAGCAAGGGCGGGGAGGGATGTTGTGGCGGGATGGGAAGACGAGGCCTTGTCATGGGACGAGGGTCGGGAGGGTTGACGGGCTGTTATGTCGGTCGTTGGGATATTGTATGGCTGCTGTCATGTCATGTCTTCTTATCCCGCCTCCACCGTTTCTCCAATACTCCGTTCTCTCGCCCACCTGAAACACAGCATGGGGCTTTTGGCCGCTCTTGTTCGAAGGGTTGCATGCTGTGCTCTGCCGTCGACATAAGCCAGAAGGTAGGCGCGGAACACTCGGTGATGGCGGCAGTGGCCACGCTCGACAGGCTGTTGGTGACTTGGCGTGACACCTCCTCGACCATGACGGGGTAGAACCAAACTCCTCACGACACAGTCGTCTGGGCAGCAGAAGCCTGCTCCCCAAGAGAACCCACCAAAGCACCACCAACACCACCACCGCTGCTGCTGCTCACATCTTCCCCCTCCCCGCCACGAGAGGCTGCGGGTCCACCCCCACCACCACCCCTCGCCGTGGACGCCGGCCACGTGCCCAAGGCCCCGAGCCCGCGCTGCTTCTCCAGCCGGTCCCACGGGTTCTCGATCATCCTGGCCACGAGCCGCGGGTCCCATTCGCCCTCCCACCATGGTACCTGTCCTTGCCCTTGCCTGCCGCCGGGTCGTCGCGATGCGTCGTGGTGGTGGTTCTGCTGCTGCGGTCTCGGGGGAAGCGGGTGGTGATGCTGGGGTGGGCCAGTCGTGGCCGGCGCGTCGTCGCTGACGGTGAGTGCGCCGACGGCACGCTCGTTGACAACATCCGCGTCCCCTTCACCACCATTCACCTGAATTCCGGCCGCGTCGGCATCTCCCTCGCCATCGTCACCATCAAGGTCGATCTCCTCTGGGTTCCCATCCTCTTCACCTCCATCATCGCCATCACCGCCGGCCTCCGACAACACAGGCTGCGGCAGGTTGAGTGGCCGGCGCTTCCCCAGGGGCGCGTTGTTGGCGCCGGTCTGGGACGGCGGTGTTGTGAGCTTGCGCTTCTTGTTGCTGCGCTGCATGCCGAAGCCTGTGAAGCCCATGGCCTCTGCCATTGCTGCTGAGTCTGGGTCGTCGTCTGAGTAGGTGTCGGCCATGGTTGTGGTTGGCGACTGTCTGCAGTAAGAGTAATGAGTGAGTGAGTGCGTGAGTTTGAGATGGTTTGTTTTGCTGTGGATGAATTGAGACTAGACGGTTGGCTCAATTGGTCGCAATTGCAATCAGACAAAAGGTCGTTGTGGGGTGGGATGCTGTGTGTCGTGGGACAGTGAGCTAGGCCGAGGGATGAGAAGTGACCGTGGGCAGAATTGATTTGAGCAAGGGTTGCGATGGAGGCTGAAAGTGGAGGCAGTTTGCGACATTCGAAGAGGTGAGTGAAATCCCAATGCCCAACTGGCCCTATGAAAGGCCCGAAGGGATTTAGGCTAGCTCCCCTGGACCCCTGCTGGGGCTGGAGCTCCCCTGTTGGGGCGGGTGTGGAGAGTCCAGCATTGGAGCTCCAGCCCCGGGGAACTAGGTAGGTACTGTGTAGGTACCGTAGGGGATTACCCAGAACGCTTATCTCAGCGTACCACGGTGTGGTCCGTCTTACATTGGCAGCTGGATGAAGTTGATATTAGCGAATCGCAGAGAACTTGTTTCATGAATGGGATTTCCTGCGTTGGAGCAGACCAATATTCGATGCCCAAATGGAAGATCGAAGCCGAGAGGTACAAACCTCTGACATCATGGCTGAAACATCCCTGAGAACCCTGAACGTCTCAGGCACAGAGTATCTAGGCCCAACCTCGAGAAGTTCACACCGAGCTTCAGCCTCTCTGCATTGACAACCCGTTCACCCAATATACCAGACATACACGTCTGCAGCGTCTGTGACCAGCATCCTTGACGTGCAAATACCTTTGTTGAGCTCCATCTGATCTCACTACATCGGAAGACTGAGACTTGGAGATCATCAACGTCGGGACTCCCACACAAACCCGGCATTCTCAGTCTCGAGCTCTGAGGTCGTTCGGAAGAGCATATATCAATCCGTCCATCGTCACCATACCAGTTCAACTTCGGAGGAAGGACGCAAAATTCAACAAAAAGCAACCACCCAACATGTCAACAACCAACAACGCCCCGAAGCCCATCACCCTACGCATCCCATCCAAATATGCCTCCTCCTCATCATCATCATCGTCCTCCTCCTTCTCACCCCCAGCCCTAGACTGGCTCCACCGCACCTGGACAGTAACCCACTCCACCCTAGCAATGTGGCGCACAGCCCGCAACGTCCGCATAACATACACCCCCCTCCCCGCCAACGCCCACGGCTTCCCCCGGATCGATGACCTGGTGCGGTACGAGAAGACCTCGGGCAAGGGCGGGCTGAAATCCGTCTCGGGCGTCGACACCGCCGCCGCCGGGGACGGGGGCGCGAGCAGCTGGGACTGGCGCGGCAAGGGGCTGTTGGGGTTTGTTACTAGCCACTGGGAGGTTGTGGGGTGGGGCGAGCGGGATGATGGGGATGGCAAGAAGGAGAGGTGGGCTGTTACTTGGTTCGCGCCTACGCTTTTTACCAAGGAGGGGGTGGATCTGTATAGTGACCGCCAGGGGGGCATGAGTCCTGCGCTTGCGGATGATATACTTGCTGCGCTTAAGGGGCTTGATGCGGCGCCGCTTGTGAAGATGGTTGAGGCTGATATGAGGGAGGTTGAGGTCCGTCTGCCTTGGTTGGAGGGTTGATCTGGTGTTGGTCTATGGGTGATGTGTTTGGTTGATCTCGAGTGGTATGAAGATCGGAGTTCTATTTTGGAGCTGCGGCTTAGAATAATACGTTGTGTGTGCTTGGTTAACACTGAGATATCCATTACGACAACCACGGCGAGCAGGTCTCGAGGCTCATCAATAGATATATTATCGGTGGTACATGCATGTTGTTATCATGCTGGGTATCTTCTTCTAAACAAGCCATAACATCATTCCGTCGTTCAAGCCTCCCTATCGCGGTGCGCGTGGTCCCTTCCACGGTGGTCACGACCGTCGTCCCTATCTTCATGTCGGTGTGATCGCGAGGACGTTTCCCTCCCTGAAGGTCTTTCTCCGTCCCGCCTGTGGTGTCTGTCCTTCTCCCGGTTCCGGCCATGCTCAGTCTCCCTGTGCCGCCGACGTTCCTCTCGATGAACGTGATCGCGCCGCTCGTCCCCGTGGTGCCTTCGCCCAGAGCGTCCTGAACGATGCGATTCTCGCCGCGGGTCATCCTTGTCCTCGCCCTCGCGCCTGTCCTCGGCTGTATGTGTCTTCTCCCCCTTCCTCCGCTTCTCCCGCCTCCGCTCCTCCTTCCGGAGCTGCTCGAGCTCGCGCGACCGCTCCTCGGCGTCCTGCTTCCGCTCCTTCGCAATGTCGCGCACCTTCTTGGCACCTGACTTCATCGCGGCCAGTGGGTCGTTGGCGTCCAGCCTCGCTGTCTCCCTCCCCCTCCTCTTGGGGTCGTCCCTGCCCCATACGTTCTTGGTGGGCGCCTCCATGCCCCTCTCGGCATCCCGGTCTCTCGTCGTGGTAGCAGCAGTATGAGGGATGAGGGCGGTGGATGGGTCTGGAGCAGTGATGCGCCTGCGCTTCGTATCGGTATACCAAGGCTCGCCCGCAAAATCACCCTTGAGCGACCCGAACGTGTTCCGGTCCACTACCTCGCGCTTCTTGCCCTCTTGCTCCCCAGCATCCTTAGGCAGATCCCCAACCAGATCGATATGTCCCCTACAATCCACAATATCAACATCCCGCCCCCCACCCGGACCCGGGGCAGCACCGATCGCAAGCTCCCCGCGGACCCGATCCCCCTCCTCAGCCCGCTCGCGCGCAACCCTCATCTCAAACACCGTGTCGTCCTCGCCGGCGCGCTTGCGCTTCCGCAGGCCGCCGAGGCTGCGGTGAAGGTGTTTCTTGTCGGAGGGGTCGTCAGTGGCGTCGGGGGGCGGCGGTGGCGGGGGAGGTGGTGACTCGCCGCGCAGGATGGCCAGGCGGCGGGCTGCGTCTGCGTCCTGCATGCGCTGCTCGGCGGCGTGCTCCTCTGCTGCGGCGGCGGCCTCGTCGCGCTGGACGCGGGCGATGTTGTCGGCATTGTAGACGTTCCAGGACTTCTTGCCTAGGAGGTGGCTGTTGAGGGGCGCGGGGCGATGTCAGTCAGTCACTGTTGTCGCGGGGTTTGGTTTGGTCTGGTGGGGAAGGAAAGGGAGGAGCTTACAGAGGCATGGCTGCTGGATTTGCGCAGCTGTTGCTGCTGGCTTGGAGGGTTTTGCGCCAGATGGTTTGGGAGGATGTTGGTGCGCGATGGGAAGAGTGTAAAGGGTGCGGTTGCGGAAGGCGATAGCTGATAAGAGTGTACCTAGGTACGTCTGGGGGGTAGTGCCCAGGCCACTTCCTTAATGCTTCTTCCTGGGTCAGGAGAGGCTATGTGCAGCTATGAAATATTGTAATTCCTATGGAAACCTTCTTCGTTATTATTTCCCATAATGCACTCTGGCCATATCACCTACGAGTTTTGCTCGGGTGTCTGCTATACGGCTACAGTATGGGCCACCCAAGTAATACTTAATATACATCATCTTATAGAGTGACTCTTATAGAATAGACTCCTAGTGAATAGCCTCCTAGGGAATAACCTCCCCCTAGAACAATCTCCTATAGAACAACCTCCCGTGGAACAACCTCCTATGGAACAACCTCTTATAGAATAATCTGTTATGGGATAATCTCCTAATCTCCTATGGGATATCCTCCTATGGATAATCCTCCTATGGGAAATCCTCCTGTGGGACATCCCCCGGAGGATACTGTGTTCTGTGCTGACGTGTTCTTCTTTTTGAAGAATGTGACTCTCTCACGAGAATGAGCAAGTACCTAGGTATTTTTGGTGACAGATTTCCGTTGGAGAGCACTAGGCACTAACCAGGCACCAGGCACTTTATTAGCTGCTGCTGCAACCCCAAGGACGTCATGCCGGTCCACGCGGGTGTTGGTGGGGCCAGCCAGACCCCTACACTAGAGCAGCTGCGCCTGCGTGTTGGCCTCTCCAGCTGGACACGTTTGAAACGCCACCAGCTTCACATGCACGAATGCGTGCACTCCCGACGTAAAGGCGACTTGTCCCACTCATCACTCATCCTGCCGCGAGCCTCATCAGTCCGCTCCTTTCATCAGCAAGCTCCTCTCTATCCCCGCCGTTCTCGCACGTCAGCAGCACTCGGCGCAACAGTAACCACAATCATCGTCACGCCTTCCCGTCGTCAGTTACTGGACCCCTTTCTCCCAAATATACGTTGCTTTCGACGCTGACCCTCTCGCAACAGACAACCACAACGACGCCTACGCCCACGATGAGTCGACTCCCCCCCGGCGGTGGCCTTCCCGGCGGCCCTTCAGAGAAGGACCCGCGCTACGCATACGGAAGATCACCACAACCACACCCACAACCTCGCCCCATGCGATCGTCCGGCGCAGACCCTTACGCCCAGGCGCCGCCTCGCCCCAGTTCCAACAGACCTCCCCCGCCAAGTGCACAGCGTAACAGGCTCGCCCTGACCGTCGACGACCAGAAAGGAATCGAAACCAAGTACCTTGAGGGCTACCACAGGACCAACATAGCTGCCGTGAATGGCCAGGACTGGGGCCTCGGCGGCGAGAACGAGACTGCCTACCTCAAGGTCAACAACCGGGGACGGGAGTACGTGGTCACCGTGAGGCCGTTCCCTATGGTCCCGCCCGGCTGCATCTGGTTCGGCGAGCCCCACCGCAACACCCTGGGCGTCGCCATCAACGACAAGGTGGACGCGGAGAGTTTCAACCCTATCGAGCTGGGCCAAAAGGGCTACCTGGGCTCGGTCGATGTCATGGTCACCTTTGCCTCGATCAAGAGCATGCCCAACACCCCCTTCAGGCATGAGGACCTTCAGGCCCTCTTTATCAGCAAATTCCAGGGCCAAATCCTCGCCCCGGGTCAGCACCTGATCCTCCGTATTGTCAACGACCAGGTTCCCGTGCGGTGCGTCGTGAAGGGGGTCACCTTGGTCGACCAGCCCCAGAACAAGGCAATCCAGGCCAACGATCTCTTGGCCGCCTCCGACGAGAACCCTCACGCAAGAGGTCTCCTCGGTGATCATACCCAGGTCTTCTTGCAGAAGGGGCCGCCTCCCACAGACAAAATGATCCAAATCAATATAACGGGCGCCCCGAGACGCGGTGCGAATGCCGTCGTGCGACCGGATTTCAACTTTTCTTCCTTGGGCATCGGTGGTCTGGATGATGAGTTCACCACTGTCTTCCGCCGAGCTTTCGCCTCCCGAATCTTCCCACCTTCCGTCATCGACCAGCTCGGCCTTCTGCACGTGAAGGGTATCCTTCTCTACGGACCCCCAGGTACGGGCAAGACCTTGATTGCGCGTCAGATCGGAAAGATGCTACAGGCGAAGGAGCCCAAGGTCATCAACGGCCCCGAGGTCCTGAACAAGTTTGTGGGTCAGTCCGAGGAGAACATCAGGAAGCTATTCGCGGATGCCGAAAAGGAGTACAAGGAGAAGGGCGACGACAGCGAGCTCCACGTCATCATCTTCGACGAGCTGGATGCTGTCTGCAAGCAGCGTGGCTCGGGCGCCGGCGGCGGCACGGGTGTGGGCGACAGCGTGGTGAACCAGCTGCTCAGCAAGTTGGACGGTGTAGACCAGCTGAACAACATCCTGCTCATCGGAATGACAAACAGGAAGGACATGATCGACGACGCGCTTCTGCGGCCCGGTCGTCTCGAGGTGCAAGTCGAGATCAGCCTCCCCGACGAGAAGGGCCGGCAGCAGATCCTGTCGATCCACACCAAGAAGATGAAGGACAACGGCAGGCTCGCAGCAGACGTGGACCTGGAAGAGCTCGCGGCCCTGACCAAGAACTTCTCCGGCGCCGAGATCAACGGCCTGTGCAAGAGCGCGGCATCCTTCGCCTTCCAGAGGCACACAAAGGCAGGCACCATGGCCGGCATCTCGAGCGACGCGGCAGACCTCATAATCACCCGGCAGGACTTCATGGGCGCCCTCACCGAGGTCACGCCGGCGTTCGGCGTGTCCGAGGACGAGCTCACCAAGTCGGTGATCTACGGCATCATACCCTTCTCCAACAATATCCAGAGGATCATCAACTCGTGCATGATCTACATCGACGGCCTCCGGAGCGAGACGACCAGGTCGCCCAACGTCTCCCTGCTGTTCCACGGGCCCAGCGGGAGCGGCAAGACCTCGCTCGCCGCGCACATCGCGCAGATGTCCCAGTTCCCCTTCATCAAGGTCATCTCCCCTGAGCTGCTCGTCAGCTACCGCAGCGAGAACGCCAAGAGCGACCAGATCCACAAGTACTTCACGGACGCGTTCAAGTCGCCCCTGAGCATCCTGATCGTGGACGATATCGAGGGCCTTATCGAGTGGAACCCTGTTGGCCCGCGCATGTCGAACCTGGTTCTTCAGACACTGAGGGCACTCCTCCGTACAGTCCCGCCCAAGGTATTTTATTTGCCCCACCCTCCCCCCCCCCCAAATTTGACCCCTGGCTGACGCCAAACAGAACCACCGCCTCCTTGTCATGGGCACTACGTCCCGGCGCAGCGTGCTCCAGCAGCTCGACTTCACGGATACGGTCTTCGACAAGGAGATCGCCGTGCCCAGCCTGGGCGGGCTCAACGAGCTCGAGAGGGTGCTAAACGAGCAGCAGACGTTCCGGGACGGATCATCAATGGTTGAAGCCATGAACCTCGTGGCTGAAGCGACGCAGGGCTCTAACCAGGTGGGCGTGGGTATAAAGAACATCTTGAAGGTAGCCGAAAGCGCGAAGGCGCTAGACGAGGATACTAAGGCGGCGTGGTTTGCTGAAGAGATGCAAGTTTTGATGTCCAGAGGGTTCTAGAGGGGCCCGGGGGGTCGGAATAGCTGGTTGGAATGAGGGCGGTGGTCTATATGGGTTTCGTCACATATAGGTAGAGGCTAGATGAATTAGAACACGATGCCTATTCGAATACATTGTTACAGTGATACATGGAAGGTTTTCCCACAAGACGTGTTCACAAGGGAGGCTGTCCTGTAGGAGGATGTTCTGTAGGAGGTTGTTCTGTAGGAGGCTGTCCTGTAGGAGGCTGTCCTGTGGGAGGCTGTCCTATCAATTGGTAGGTCTTCCTAAGGGAGGTTTTCCAACAATAGGAGTTTATCCTATAGGAGGTTATCTTATAGAGGGTCTTTCTAAGGGAAGCTTTTCTATTAGAGGTTATCCTAGATGAGTTTGTCCTATAAGAGATCATCCCATAGGAGGGCACTGCCCAGGCGGTCTACTATAGATGCCGTGGCTGTGCAGCAGATACCCGAGCAAAGCTCGTATAGATAGAAACCGGATGGGCTAGACACGAGGCCACTTACTACAGGTGCGTCGCTGGTGGACTTTTCCCCGAGATGAGGCTTTGGGGAAGATGAAGACGGCGTATTTGTAGATCTGGGCACTCCATCATACTTTACCTGGTCTTATTCCTGACTTTTTCACCAGGGCTGTCCCCACCTTTGGGCTCCTGGAGAACGTGTCGCCACGCGGTCATGCTGAGATTTTGTCTGAGATATTTAAGGCTCGCTTGGGTATTTACGTTTCCTTATGCTTGATTTCTTAGCCCTACCTGCTCCCAGCGTGCAATGGGCTCCATCTATATTTGTGGCCATCTTTTACCTGTGAGGGCTGGTATTCTGCTCATCTCCGGTCATACTTGTTCCTCACACATCACCCCCTTGAGGTTTGCGTCTGACTACACCGCTCATGTGGAGTTGCTCGTCAAGCCAAGAAAATGTCGGGTAGAGGTTTCTGAAACACTCGGGCCTCACGATTGCCGTCCTCTGTTCTGGTGTTCCCATATCTCGGCAGGCTGGTCCATCGCCTCTGAGGTGACCGCCGCCACACCTGTCTGGCCCTCCCTTTCGGGATACTCTCCCCATGAATTGTCTTGGTGAGAACGGAGGCCGCCAGGGGGTGGTGGCAGGGTCAAAGGCAGCTTGGCCATGGCAGCCTAGCCAAGTAGGGCAGTGTTGGTCGTAGCACCAAGGTTTGGAGATGACATGTTATTATGTGTGTGAAGCCCGGTGTCGACCCGGGGTGCTATTAGATTTCCAGGGTGACCTGTGGGCTGTGTGCCGGTGGCGTCCATCTCACTGATGAGTGGAATGGTTCGTCCGCACCTTGGGAACTATAGGTTCAAGAGCTATGGAACTTACTCGAAAAGCTTGCGATTTGAGAATTTGAAGTCTTTGAACATGAGACGTTTATTAAGGATAGGCTGCAGAGTGAAAATATGTGCGCCCACACACTTTGAGTATTATTTGATTTTTATCTAGCCAGGGAAACGACTCTCCCCCTCAGGTCATCGAACATGGGCTGGACACAAGCGCAGGTAGCTCTGGTTCGGTCTTCTGGGCTCTCGGTTCCCCTCGGGTGTGCTACATTTGGGGACGCTGGGATATCAAGCTCTTGAGTGACTAGTGCAGGATATTAAAACCAGTAGCCGCCCTGTATCAGAGAGAAGGGGGAAAGGAAAGAGACCGTAACTTCGCGATACCCAAAACAGGGGCTGATACTCGGGAGCACCGAGCGCTATTCAGGATCCTCGTGGTTTCAAAGCCAGCGTAGGTAAACATACCCGAAAGTACGAATCTGAGTACAGTGCCTATGCCTTTCTGAATGTCATCTCGTCTGGCGTTCAATATCTGCAAGACTGACGTCCTTCCTAGCTTCGTTTTTGGATGGCATTTTGAGATGGGAAGTAGAGTTCTCATTCATAGCGGAAGCTTCACAGAGAGTGATGGTGAAGGGCCTCGAGCCTATTGAATCCTTGCTTGGGTGGCTCCTTGATATCATGTCGTCCTTGTCAGCCGTTGTCTGGTTCCGCGGCTTTGCCCGCGGCTTGGTCCGATACATATTGCCCCGTCTTGGCGACCTAAAAGGTTGTCTCCTGGGTTCATATCTGGCCCATGTGTCCTTTGAAACAGGGGGCTTGTGGACCAATAAATCGAATAATTGTCACAAGGGTGTTACACCTTTTTCATCACATTGGGTAAGCCTTGTCCATCATGAAAGTGGGATGGCAGATCTAATATGAGGCAGACCAAGACGTCTCAACGGCATGTGAGGGTAGTATCAGTCGGTTAGGATCATGCTGGGTCCTTTCGAAGGCCAAGTTTTAGGTAACTTTTAAGGGGCGACCTTCCATACGTCTGCCATCTCAGTAGACTTCGGCGACAGGACGGGGCCAACACGTTTCACCTATCAAACAGGTATCACCACCATACTCAGACCCAACCGTCAGTTACTCAATGCTACTGTGTGAGGAATATTCAGGAGTCCGTTAATTCCTCCAAGGGAAACCATATAAATTTGGTCATCGGCTTTGTGGCTCATATCATGTTTTAAACCAGCAGCCCACGCGTTCCTTTCATTCATCCATTCTCGTTACTTAGTAAAACATTCGTTGCCCGGTGCAAATTTAAATTCAGAAAACATTGAAGACCACGAAATGCAATTCTCTACTTTCACTTGGATCATCACCGCCATGTTGGCCGGGCATGCCCTCGCCATGCCACACTGCGGTGGTAATTCCGGTGCCAACAACGCAAACAGCAACGGCAACGGCAACGGCAACTCGAATGGTAAGCTCAGTTTCGTCTACAAGAATTTTTAAGTCGATCACAGACTGACATACGGGCAAAATAGCTGCTGCTTCAGGTGCTAGCACCGACGGACAAACTTGCGAGGGCGGTACGGGGAACATTCTTGACACCGGAGTCTGCAAGAACGGGAGGTGCAACATCGAGATACCTCCCAACGAAGTGAGCATAGTCGCCAGCGCAGACTGCGAGTAGGAAAACACTCTATAGAGGAACAAGCTCTTTACTCATGCAGTGAACATGGAACGCATGGCAGCAACTTGGCATGCAGTGCACTCTAACAACGTCTTTTCTTTTGGGCCAGGCGCAAAAATTGTATCGGGAAGGAATTGGACTGTTACTACCATATACCCCATCAAAATCACATATAAGAGCTTTCCATCACAGGTCCCGCGCAGTGTAATTTCCTTTAGTGTCACCACGGCACGTTAAACAGGCCGTGTGAGGTTGGAACGGACTTACAGTGTGCAGTGTCCAACGAGCTTGTCGTGGGCTTGAGGCTAATATCACGAATGCAGACCATTCTGTGGTCCATGCTTCAGTGTGTTGAATAGAAATATTGCCGGAGGATCGTCTCAGGGGGGCGCTCATCTTTGGTCAGCAGCCTGGCTGCGGCTGCAACCCATGCATGTCATGCAGTCGGAGAAAGCTTATTTGAGCCCCATACATGGACGGGAAATACGGCGGTATACACGTATAGCACGACCCAGCTATAGACTTGTCCTTGCCCGTCAAAATTCTGTTCCCTGACGCCGCCGCCTCTAATGGATAAACTCTTGGACCAAGAAGCTTGGTATGCAAATTCTTTCCTCGTGATCATGCCCATCACGACTCGTATGCACTTGGACCCTCGGAGCGCTGCTTAACCGCTGCCAATGCGGATGCAACGCACATGGATCCGAGGGGCAAACAGTCATTGGCTCTTTGCCACTCCGATGATGGTAAGCTGAGCTGAGAGTTGCAGAAAATCCAGAAGATTCTTATTCATGCTCGCAGCCGATGCTTGCGAGCCGAGGCCGTCTGGGCTATTGGAAATCGACCCAGTTTTTGTGACGTATGCACTCGTGCAATCTTGACGAAGTCGCACGGTAAATGGCGGCCATCGGCCGATAAGTGCATTACCAATTGCAAGAAGCGGATCGACCACGGATTTAGCGATCGGCCATAGCTCCTGACCTACTCCTGAACGGCCCCAAAACATCAATTCTTGGCCATGCATTTCGAGAAGGAAGACTCGTCGCATGTGATTCAAATGGGTCAGTTCAGCAGCGACAAAACATCAATCACAACCGCTGGATTCATTTTTTTTCTTATTTACATTTTTGTAATTCTACTGCACTTAAAAATATTTTCTTTTCACTTCACGGCTCTCTGCGCTATAGCCTTGGAATTCCGGTTTTGAGCAATGACCGGAATCCTAAATCCGTGGTTTGTGGATCAGGCAGGTCACCACCATGGCTTACAGCCCTTTTTTCTTCTTCCTAGCTCCACGATTTGACCGGCGATTCCGAAATCGAGCATTCCTAGGTACTATATAATGTCGATGATGAACCCAAATCTGGTTGAAGGCTAGCAAGATTCTTCAGCTACACTACTCTGCCGGCCTGGTTGTAATCTCAAGGCACAATGTACGGTCTCCTGAGCTTGATTGTTCCTCTTCTCCCGGCTGTTGTTGAAGCAGCCACCACTCACTACCAAGGTGGAACGATTATTGCATTCGATAGAGCCAACGAAGGACTCCGAGTGATCAGGGATGGCTCCATCACAGTAACAGGTGATACGATCACTGAAATTTCAGAGTCTGTTCCATCAAACATCTCTGCCGATTCGCAAATAGTCAACATCACGGGCAAAATTGTTACTCCTGGCTTCATCGACACACATCGGCACGGCTGGCAAACGGCTTTCAGAACACTCGGCTCGAACACAAGCCTGGTCGAGTACTTTTCCCGATATGGCGAGTTCGCAGCAGCCGGATCCTGGACGCCAGACGATGTATACATTTCGCAGCTGATCGGTCTTTACGAGGCTCAGGCTGCAGGAGTAACGACCACTCTTGACCATGCACACCACACCTGGTCGAATGAGACAGCAGAGGCTGGTTTGCAAGCGAGTATCGACTCTGGGGCAAGGGTGTTTTGGTGCTACACGTTCCACAACGTTACGAACTACACTACGACCGAGCAACTAGCCAACTTCCAGGACATCGCCAGCAGGGCTGATTTCGCCAACACTTCTACCACTCTGGGCATTGCGTATGACTCGTTCGGGCCGGACGGCAATGTGGAGGAAATCAAGTCGATCATGTCCCTGGCCGACGAGTTTGACATCCCTCTGTTGACCTCCCACTCCCTCCAAGGGCCGTGGCAGATCACCAACTCGCCCGAGGACCTGCACAGCCTCGGCTACCTAAACGGGAGCCGCGCTGTCGTTCTCGCCCACGCCTCGTTCCTGACCGCCACGGGGGCCGCCCTCCTGCGCGCCACCAACCAGTACATCTCCATCACGCCCGAGTCCGAGATGCACTACGGCCACACGCACCCCAAGAACTACTACATCCAGGACCAGGCCGCCCTGGGAGTCGACACCCACTTCACCTTCTCGACCGACATCCTGACCCAGGCGCGCATCTGGCTGCAGCAGGCCCGCTACACGATCTACTCGGACGTCATCGAGCGCTGGGAGCTCCCGGCCACCAACCCGCAGAGCGTGAACCAGGCCTTCCTCCTCGCGACGCGGAACGGCGGGCTCGCCCTGCGGAGGGAGGACCTCGGCGTCATCGAGGAGGGCGCCAAGGCCGACCTCGTCTTCTGGGACGGCGACTCGCCCGCGCTGCTGGGCTGGGCCGATCCCGTCGCCGCTGTGATCCTGCACGCGAGCGTGGGTGACATCGACACCGTCCTCGTCGGCGGAAACGTGGTCAAGAAGGACAGAAAGCTTGTCGTGGATGGTTACGACGGCCTGAAGGCGCGGTTCCTCCAGACTGCGAGGAGCATCCAGCAGAAGTGGAAAGATACGCCGCTGCCGAGTATGAAGGTCGAGTCGTCGGCTATGTCGGGCGACTTCCCTGTTGTCCAGGCTGAGAGAGCCGATGTCTTGCGTGGAAATGGGGATGGGTATGGTGCAGTGTTTTTGTAGGCAGGCTGGAGTCATAATGAGGAGGCAATGTAGACATCGTGACGCAAAATGAGGGCTTCCTCCGACATTCAAATTAATTCTGAGGGAATCTTGTTCTCGATATCAAGTATCTAATTCGAGTCTTGCATGATTATCAGCGTTTTCCAACGAATAAGATTGACTGCTAAATTGAGCTTTGCAGTATTCTTTGTCTGGTCGTCAAAGGCTGTGCCTGAAATTGGCTCCATGGAATTAGTTGATGCCTTCGAGTTCAAGTCAAGGAAGCAGCTACATATCGCTAGAGTTTCTGGAACCTCAAAATTTCACCAAGACTTGGCCACGTGCGATCCGTCCAGTAAGTGTTATTCGCGTTCTACAAAGGTTTGAATTTATCACCAAGCTATAGCGCGAGTGACTACAAACTTTGAATGACGAGACCGAATGGAAAATTTCCTCGGATAAGCGTGTGAGCATAACTCGCTGCGACCTCATCTAATAAATAGCCGTGTGGGAGGTCAGGAGTGGTCTGCAGCGGCGGTAGGATGGTCAGTGAGTGGTGCTGCTGTATGTTATTTTCGACGAATTAAGACGCGCACCAAAGACCAGCCTCATTAGCACAGGTCCCGTGGCCATGTTCTAAATAAGTAGCCTAAATAAGTAGCTTTATGACTAGGTGTTACTGCGAGAAAACGACTGAAATGGTGCTAAACTAAGTACCTGGGTAGACTTTAGCTACTTGACGCTACGACACCTCGGTGCTGTCTCGCGCTCCATACCGTCCAATTTCTGCCATAACAATTCGATATAAAAGAAGAGTGCTCAAGTCTTATAAACTCCAGATCTCCTCTGACACTAGAATATTTCCATCAACTCCAAACCTCTGCACCCGAAAACATCAACACACACCAGTTCAGCCTACGCACCAAAATCGCCCCAATATCGTTGCGAATAGCATCCATTGTCAACTCAATAGGTCCTGAACTCGGCCCAGCCATGACTCACGACTGTGAAGTTTGCTTCCCCGAGGAGGTACCCAATGTCCCTCGCAACGCCAACCCCAGGGGCTCAAGCCTGGGACCTACATTGGCTTGCAGCTGTGTATCTGGTGTCTTCCCGGAATTGGTCGAGTCGTGTGATCAGACCGATCCCAGAGACCCCAGGCTGGAACCAGCATTGGCTTCCGAGCCACACTATGTTCTTCGTCCGCGGAGCTGTGAAATCTGTTCCAGCCAGGAGAACCTCACCCCTTGCGCCAATTGCTTAGTCACCTACTACTGCAGCGAGGAACGTAAGTTTTCATCGTGAATTCCTCTTGGCTTTCCTTCTTGGCACTCAAACTTTCAGTCCCATTGTTGTTGTGAGGCTGACGAAATTTCATTTTAGACAGGACTTCTGATCTCTCAAGACATATCGAAAAATGCTGCCACACCGGGCCTGAATGGTCAACTCAGACCTCATGTCAGCACGCTCAGGACAAGTATACGTTGTTCAAGGTGGATGTCACCCTTCACTTGTTCCCCAACATCGCAGCCACGGAGCTTTCGGTGCGGCATCTGCGCGATATTTCTGACAGGGGCTGGAAATATGAAAGGGACCAAGTTCCCCGATCCTGGAAAGGCTTGTACGTGGCCATCACCGATCTCATCCCAGTCCTATACGCCCGACAGGGTCGAGACGCTGCTGCATACGCTTTCATATGTCATCGGGATGAAGAATTGCCATGGTTTACTATGCCCTCAGGCTTCGAAAGTCTCCAGATGCGCACCAGCCTGGGCCATCAAGTCCTGATGACGTTGATGGCAATCAAGGCTCTGCGATACCTCCAAGACATCGAAAACATCTCGATGGCCTTCCGCGGTATCATTCCTCAAGAGATTATCGACAACATCTGCGAGTTTCCAGGCACAGACTTCATCGGGCCCATCTCAGGTTTCGATTTCATCAAAGCCACGGGGGACGCTTCCTGGAGGCATAAGAAGATAAGGGAGACGAGGAGGATCGTGAGGTTGTGCGTGTTCAATGCTGGCTCCACAAACAGGCATATCTGGACGTCTATGCTGGACACGGAGAAGCTTGCGGCTCGGGACATATTCGGTCAGTTCAACGTCTGGACGGATGGCCGGAGGGAAACGGCGGAGATGGTGGCCACCCGTCAGTATCAGCTTTGGATGGAGACACCTGGGTCCTATGATATCCTCAGGAGCGCCATGGCGGCGACGGCCAGATGGTCTTCCGCCAGGGGGTTTTGTTGGCCGATTCAGCGTCAAACGAGAGTGTATGCTTCGAGTTTATGTACTAAGATGGAGGCAATGACTGTCCCATAACGACAAGGAACAATGTGTCTTATCGACGATGACAGCGGACTTGCTTTACTGTAAGACGAAGGGGTGTATGAGTGGCATGGTCGCCTTGTCACAGAATGATCTTAGAGGCAATGCTGGGTTTGGGTGGACTGAGAAAACAAACTCGTCCAAATTCACCTTGCTATCTCAACTTCAGCTCAACATTTGTGTTGCTTGATCTGAGGTACAGTTTAGAATAATGAGGAAAAAGAGTTTCAACGACGTTCAGGACATCGACCGTGACATTTATGTGCAGTGATGATTTCGGTAAAATCTAAATGATGTACTTTTTATGTACTCTGCGCATCATAGTCTGCCGAATCTCCAGGACGTGAATCCAGGTGATGTAGTCAGGAGCAAAGCTGATGCAGACTTCCTGCACATGTGAACCTCAATCAACGAGATTGACGGGCCTCCCAAGGTGCCGTTAGCTCGGCGCCTCGCGAAGAAAGAATATGCCCGAGATCCTGCGTCATCTGTAGCAGAACGCAGAACAATTTGGGAAAGGGAGAAAATCCGTCTCCTATTCGGACGGATCAGAGCCGTTGTGTGGCGGATTGGGGTTCAGAGTCGCTCGCGGTCTCCTTGGATGTTTGTGACCCGATGGATGTCTTGAGCGTCAAGCACATGTGTATGCTGCAATTATCCGTCTCATTGAGAGTTATCCGACCTACTGCAAATTAAATTACATATTGACTCTGTCACATTTGCAATTGGGTGTATTGTCGGGTGTCAATGTCAGAATATTGAAAGTCTCGGATGCTGGACTGAGCGTTCCGAGGGCCCACAGGTGCCTTATCCGGCTGGGACAAGCCTGACATTGGATGACCCCCGGGCCGCTACGGTTCGATCCGAGGGCTGCAGTGATCGGGAAGCCGAGTTAGCAAGGACCGAAGCGCGTCTGTAGAGCGATCGGCGTGCCAGACATACTAACGCCCTGTCTCAGTTGTAGTGGACACCCCAGAGTCGTAGGGCTGCCACACTCTACTATTCCGAGAGCTAGCGTGAGATATCTCTTAGTATTACTCTAACTACTCCAGATGCAAAGGATGGCACCCGTTTGGTATTACCCTTGGGCGCCTGTATTTCACATTAATGCAGTAGTGTGTAGCAATCAAGTACCCTCAAATTTTCTCTTTTTGCGCGATGAGGCTTTGGTACAATCGGCTCGGAGGTCTTGAGGTCGGATCGGATGCTACACACTCGCTCGCTCAGAAGAGTCTCGACTTCCCCTTGGGCCTACCACGCGTTGGCAGCTGTTCTATACCCCAGGGGGCGACCCAACGTCCCACTTGAATCGGTCGTTCGTGTGAAAAACAAGCTTTCCCGTCTTCGCTGCTCCCGCATAGTACCCGAGCCGCGAACCGGGGGCCATCGCGAGACACCCACGGCCCAATCCTATGTGAAGGACGAAAGAGGAAAAATGTTCTGATTCTCCACTGGGTTGGTTACGTAGAACACCACTTCCGAGTGTACGGTAACTCTTCCGACTCCCACCTCACCCGCTGAAGCTGCGCGTGGTTCAAGGACCACCCCCACAAGAAAACTGGGTCTTGGCTCGAGATCTCGAGATGTTGTCTTGCACATGGCATCATCATCTCGACATCCTGAGAGGCACATGTCCGCAAGATGCCAGGTCCTCAGAACGATCATGACACCAAACACAGCGTTCGCGAACTTTCGCTCTTAACTTTAGAAGCGACGGGGCAAGTCAAATCTTTTTTGAAAGATACGACAACTATATAAGAGTCCATTTCAGGGACCAAACTTGATGTACAACTCCAGTTCAGAACCATATACAACTCTCTTGTAATTCCTATCCCCAAGATCGCCTGCAGACTGTCTCCAACACCACCCAATTCTCAAACTTTCAAAATTCGACAAGATGCTGGGAAAGATCGCACTCGAAGAGGCCTACGAGATGGCCGGCATGGAGGCCAAGTCTCAGCGGGAGGCGGCTCTGTACATCGCGAAGGATGACCGCACTCGTTACATGAGGCAAATCAGCGACATCAACAATGAGCGTGTTAAGCTCGCTGACGACCACGGTATCGGTTACACGTAAGTGCCTTAGGTGCAAGCACTCCTCACCCGATTTCTTCTTCAACAAATCGTAATGAACCAGAGACCTGACATTGAATTATACAGAATCGTGTCCCTCACCGTCCCCGGTATCCAGGGCATCTCGGACAAGGCCGAGGCCGAGCGCCGCGCCACAGAGGTGAACAACTGGGTCGCCGAGCAGATCAAGTCCAAACCCGACAAGCTGGGCGCCTTCGCGTGCCTGTCGATGCACGACCCCGTGCAGGCGGGCAAGGAGCTCGCCCGCTGCGTCAAGGAGCTCGGCTTCCACGGAGCCCTGCTGTGCGACTTCCAGCACGCGGGAAAGAACGGCGAGGACTACCTCTTCTACGACCAGCCGCAGTACGACTCCTTCTGGAAGGTCCTGACGGAGCTCGACGTGCCCCTGTACATCCACCCTGCCGCGCCCGCGGACGTCGTCTTCGACAAGCTCTACGCGCAGCGCATGTCCCTCATCGGGCCGCCGCTGTCCTTCGCCAACGCCGTCAGCCTGCACCTGATGGGCCTCATCGTCAACGGCGTCTTCGACCGCCACCCCAAGGCCAAGGTCATCGTGGGCCACCTGGGCGAGCACATCCCCTTCGACTTCTGGCGCATCAACCACTGGCTCGAGGACGTCAAGCGGCCCATAGCCGAGGAGGAAGGGAACGATAGGTACTGCAAGAAGACCATCTACGACTATTTCAAGCAGAACATCTGGGTCACTACCTCGGGCCACTTCTCCAGCCACACGCTCAAGTACGTGGTCGACGAGATCGGCGCCGACCGCGTCCTGTTCAGCGTCGACTACCCCTATGAGACCATCGAGAACTGCTCTGCCTGGTGGGACGGCAAGGCTGAGGAGGTCAAGGCTGCTGTGGGTGGTGTGGAGAACTACAAGAAGATTGGTCGGGACAACGCCAAGGCACTTCTGAAGCTGGGCAAGTTCCATGACTCGGAGGCGGCAGTGTCCTAAGGGCCACTACGTCTGATGACAAAAGTATGTACTTAATTTGAAGGTAGCACCGCAGGATATTTGTTTAATAAATCAATGAGGCCTGTTTATTCCCATCGAAGTATCGACTGTTCTTGCGCTCTTTACATATCTTGTGAGGAGGACCGATGACAATAGTCGTCAAAATGTAAACAGAATGGTGGTGACGAGGACGGACTCTCTCTACAGGTGCCCATAAAATAATTGAGTCCTTACGACGGCTCTGTCATTCAAATAAGGTCAGAATTTTGCCTGCAGCAGCCGGAAGGGATTCATTAAAGTCATGTTGGGGTATGAACCAAAAAGTATTCGGCTAAAACATACAGCACTGAGTATTTGCTCGCCGTCACTGACTTAATTATTAATATGGCTGCTAATATGGACGTCTCACTACTAGCGATGTAAGTTAATGACATAAACTGAAGTCTTTAGTGTAGCGTATCTCTGAATATGATGTCTGAGCTCTCTCCTTGTGATATAGGTGGGGGCGATACTTAACGAAGACTTTTTGATAATATATAGTCAATTTTCTGTTCACAACTACACCTTGAACGGTTTGTAGGACCTCATTTCTAGACGATATCATGTAATTGGTAGATATTACGACCGAGGGTATTGATAATGCCGATCTTCTGGGTTTCTGTTAAGCCCCGAGGGCGTACAAACACGTGCCGCTGTTCAGGAAACGCAGACATGTGGAAGAGGGGTTCCTTCTTATAACCACAAGCAATATCCAACATATAAGCTGAAATAAATATAAGATCACCTTTATGGCCCATCTTTAAGTTACGAATTCTTGAATAGAATTAGCTTTGTTCGTCATGACATCTGCTGTCATGGTTTCATCCTACTGTATGGACCTTATAAGTGCTATAGGTGCAGACAATAGGGTCTGGCAGATGCCCAAGTATTTTGGCTCAGTGGTGTACCCCCTGCCCTCTGCACTACTTATGTACCTAGGTACAGTCGAGCCCACCCCGATCATGGAAATATTCGCCAGGTAGAATTTTCATAAGGTTCTTGACCGGACAAGGCTCCGTGGGGCTTTTTGACGTGATGTGGGGTCGGACCTTCAGCCGGCCAACCCAGCGTTTCTACCGGGTTAGATTTCCCGTAGACGATTAGGTACCGTCCGTGAGGTCTCTACCCTTAAATGCTTTGTGCAAATACTAAGCGGCCATCTATCGTATACAATTGCAAGATAACAGATAAGTAGGTTGAAAGATCGTATAGCTTGATTGAGGCAAGTTATCAAGATTGTCTTCATGCAATTCGCGAATATAGCTCTCTGCTTGTAATAGTCATCAGCCATAAGTATATTCAAGATAGATTAGTACCGCATCATAAGCGCTCAATTCATGATGTAGCTCGTCACACAAAATGGTTTCATGTGTTACTCTTCGTATATGCATGTCAGATCTGGGGGCCAATATCCAGCCCAGCTGGCCTGTGAGCTGTGCTAGGCGGCACACCAGTGTTTGACCAAGCTGAGTACTGAATCTACACACTTAACAGTCACATCTCTCACTGGGGTTGAAATCCGGCGAAATCCACAGTTCATAACACTCTGTGTACGGTATTCCAACCGCTTTTTCAGGCCAACTTGCTGCAACACCACTGATGAGGTCTCTGATTCTAATGGCTTCTAGGCTTTGAACTTCATTTCAAGAACCTGAAACCTGTCAAACGAACACTAAATGGCATCCATACCAACCCAACCAGAGCCACATCGCCCGAGGAGCCGTGGCCAGGGCCAACTCAGTCGTCACACGGGAATAGCAGCCGCAAATAGAGACAGCGATCCGGCCAGGATTTATTACTCTATAGAACTTCAGTCCTTGCTTCCATCTAATCAAACTCCAGACGCTTCACCAGGAAGGACAACAGACAATAGTAACCCGACGCCCCCGGTGGACTCGCGTCGGGTAAACGTGGCTTCCAAGGCTCTTTTGGTCCCAAAACAAGGCCGTCAGAAATCCTCGCGCTGGAAGAGGTTCCAGAGATACTGTAATGATAGCTGGATACTGGAACTCATGTCCATGTTTTTGTCGATCGTCTCTACTGTGGCAATCGCCGTGGTGCTGACGGCATTTGAGTGAGCCGATTCCACAAGCCCTATTCTGATAGGCGAGTCCTGGTTGCACAGTTGAGAGAAACGCTGACCGAGGTCGCCATGGACGTTTCAGTGGCCACCGGACGCCAAACCTTCCGGAGGTGGTAAATTTGAACGCCATCATCTCAGTACTAGCGACGATTTCCAGCTCTACGATGCTTTTCAGTATTTCTGCAGCAATGGGACAGGCCAAGTGGGATTGGATCAGCCAAAAGCCCCGACCGCTGCGGGATCTCAAACTTCTGGACGAAGCGAGCCGGGGGCCGCTCGGCTCCTTCGAGATGCTGTGCCATCGGACCGTCTTGTCCATGACCACTCTGGGCTCAGCAGCTACACTTCTAAATTTGGCCGTTGGTCCCTTTGTTCAGCAGCTCATCGATAGGCCCATGGCGCCCGTGCCTGTGGTGTCGGATGAAGTTTGGACGCCCACCATGTCGTTTCCCAGCCAGTACTTGAACGCGAGTAGCAGCGACCTCGTCAACGCTTACAATAGCGGGATTTGGAACCGCGCTTCTATTTACAACCGGTGGGCAGACTGCCCTACTGGGAACTGCACTTGGCCGGCATTCGAAAGCCTAAGCTGGTGTGTCAAGACAAACACCTATAACACATCGGATCTGGACAAATTCAAAATTGACTGTCCGGTGGCATACAACGAGGAGAGTTTTGATTCTATTTACAGTGATTTTGCAATGAACGGAGACTATAACACTAACTCAACTCCTTGTAATATCTACTTCGAAGACAGCTCAGCACCTCTGGCATATCCCATCGTGTTCTCGCTTAAAGGCGGTAGAGGTCCCCTGGCCGTTAATCCAGCCGGGGAGGAGCCCTCGTTCGAAACCACGTTCCCTCTCGAACTGATCGCCCCTTTGAGAGTCTCTAACGGCACCCCGCAGGGCAGCACGTTTCTGGGCGTGCCTGATCCATTGCTAGCGGTTGGACATGCGCGCTTTTCATCAGACGAGGCGGAAAATAGTACCATGGTTGTCGAAGCCCTGGAACAAGCTGTGATGAGTCTTTGTATCGTACAGTACAACTTGACGATGGAACATGGAGAATTGAAAAAAGCAACTTCATCCCCGGATTTTGGTCGCTTCTTGAACAACACCACAGCGGCTAGCATCCTGGACAGCAATGATACGTGGTGCTGGGCACCCAGCAGCACCTCAACGCCTAATTTCACCGGACCCGTGCAGCAGACGGCCGACGGTGTGTCCTACGTCTTCGATACAAATACTAGGGCATTCTGCGTCGGTTCAAATTTTTCTTTGCCATCAGACGTGGCCAACCGAATTAGTAGTGTCTATAACATGAGTCTCTTGAAAGGGTCATCGAACGGCACAGTGACGTACTCCGACGGTGGCTGGAACTCTAACGAGGATGTCATGAAGAGACTCAAATCGCGAAGCCTTGCCGTTGTGGTCCGTGTGATAGCGACATCACTAAACCATTTGTATGAGGCCCCCGTCCATGGTACCACCAATGAAAGAGCAACGGGAGTAGCTGTGACGTACGAGACATTTGTCCGCGTCCGCTGGCCGTGGTTCATTCTGCCTGTGATGGTTGAAACTATGGGCCTTGTCTACTTCGTGGCGGTAGCCTTTGGCAACAAGCGGGGGCGGCCCCTTTGGAAAGGATCGATTCTGGCGCCTTTATTTCATGGGTTTCAGTATTGTGAGTCTCGGGAAGGGGGAAAAGCCTTTATACCGCCAGCAAGATGACAGCTGTGGCAGAGCGGACGAGCGTGATGTTGAGGGAGGCTAGCGGCCGGCGAGATGCTGGCCTGCGTACAGCGAAAAGACAATGACAACACGAAGGCACATTCTTGTTTTTCTTTCTGACGCTCTTTACAGCGCGAGGATGACCGGCCCCTGTCAGATAAGTCTGATGCTGGTAGTTATGCGTCGTCACCCAACAGGAAGGGGGCGAGAAACAAGCTGATGACGATGTGCTGCGCAACAGGAAGGCGCCGGGGGTTGAGAGTTTGAAGATTAAGATAGGAGAGGTTTTGAGGACAAGAGGTAGGATGAGAAGTAGGAATGTTGCGTGGAGTATGTATAAACAAACACAATGGTACCTTGTTCTAAGACCTCTGTCGATATAGTAAGCTAGATCAGGATGCCAGACCTCACAGAATAAAATGTGCATGATTCGAAGATTCCATAATGGATACGTTGAACATGGACTGCCGGAAGAACGACGTCACAGCTTGCTGTGGTTCCAAACATTATTCTTCTACTTGCGCAAGGTTGACTTAAACTCAGCGGGAGAGACAGAAAATATGCAAGCTTGTTACCATTATTACCATTATGGTATATAATATCTGCTTAATTTTCCTTTATATTGCCTTCTCATCTTATTACTACAATTCAAGACTAGAGTGATCTAGGACCTATGCTATTACTTTGTTCAACATAAAAGTGAAACCTAGCCGACTATAGGTTGTTCTCGATAATAAATCAATTGATCCCAACCGGCGCAATTCAAAGAAGCGTTGATTTTGGGTGGCTGAGTTGCGCCGTCCGTTTTTAGCGATCTATGCGAATCCCCGCATCCATAGAAGATTATACCATTCCTCGTCTCTTCACGAGGCATTTTGAGATCGTCTCTCCAACCAAGAAGAGCGGAAAATAAATAGTTAGCCTCTAGGCCAAGGTAGCCAGCTGCGGACCGGTGGCGTAGACAATCCGGAGTTGAAAAGGGGTGTAGTGCTGGAGTTGCCCTGCAGAAGGGGGGTTTGGCCAGGAGGGGTTTTTTCTCAGCCACCCTTGGACAGTCGTTGCAGTGTGCCGTGGGGAACGGTCGGCAGGCCCCAAAAACCATGCTTGACTATCCTCTGTTAAAGAGCTGTCTGGATTTGCAGACATGTTATCTGATTGTCTTCGGTTTCTGTGTGTAGCAATGTCACGCTGTAAAGGGTGCTCACTGCTCAGACGTGTGTTGTAGTAGTCCAAGGGTATTATAACTCATATCACTCTAAAACAAACCCTAACGGCTATATACATTAAAGATAACTTCCCCGGAACCAAGCACGCAAGCATCCTTCTACCCACTCACTCACTGCAGCATCTGCTGCATAGCATTCAGGCGATAACTCTCCCTCCTAGCCATCAACTCAGCATGCGTGCCCTGGTCCACAATACGCCCACCCTCGACAACAAGGATCACATCCGCCTTCTGCACCGTCCGCAGCCGGTGCGTGATAGCCAGCACCGTGGTGCCCTGCGCGGCCTTGTCCAGCCCTTCCTGCAGCACCGCCTCGCTCTGCGCGTCCAAGGCGCTGGTGCTCTCGTCGAGCAGCAGGAGCCGCGGCCTCCGCACCAGCGCCCGCGCGATGGCGATGCGCTGGCGCTGGCCGCCTGAGAGCCTCGCCCCCGAGCCTCCCGAGGCGCCGCACTCGGTGTCGTAGCCCTCCGGGAAGCCGACGATGTCGTCGTGGATGTTGGCGGTGCGGCAGGCGGCCTCGATCTCGGCGTCTGTGGGCGGCGGGGAACCTGGGGCCGCGCCAAGGGCGACGTTGAAGCGGATTGTGCCGTCGAAGAGGGCCGGGACCTGCGGCACGATGGCGACGGACGAGCGGAACTGGTTGGCGTCCTTGTAGGTCGCGATGTCGACGCTGTCGATTGCGATGGTGCCCGAGGTGGGGTGGTAGAGGCGCTGGACGAGGGCCATGATGGTCGACTTGCCGGCGCCTGAGGGCCCGACTAGGCCGCAGAACTTGTTGGGTGGGAGGGTGAAGGAGACGTCGTCGAGGATCGTCTTGTCTGGGCGGGAGGGGTAGGCAAAGGACACGTTGTTGAAGGTGACGCTTGCGCCGTTGCCTCCTCCGTTGGGTTGCTGTGGTGCTGATGCTACAGCAAGGGCTTTGGACTCCTCGGCAGCTTCTACATCCCCGTCGTGGCCGCCGCGGTGCTTTTTGGACACGTCCATGATGGCTTCCTTGTCAATAGCTTCCATGACTCTTCCCAGCGCCAGCCTCGCGCGGGAGAACTCGGGAGCCAGGGCAAACATGCTGCTCCACAGCTGGGCGCTCGTGAGCATGGCAACAAGGATGATCAAGAAGTCGGTCTGGGTATATTCGCCCTTCATGATCAGCTGCGAGCCCCACCAGTACGCGAGGGCGTTGACAAAGATGCCACAGGAGTAGCTGATGGCGAGCCAGATGTTGGTCGAGACGGCGTTGCGGACGGCCTGCTTCTTGGGGCCGCGCACGAGCCGCTGGTACTCGTCCATGTACTCGTGCTCGAGCGAGAGCACGGCGACAGTGCGGATGGACTGGATGGCCTCGGTGGCGAGCGTGGTGGCGGTCGCGAAGGCACCCCGGTGGCGCTCCTCGTAGCGCACCAGCATGCGCAGCTGCATGAACCCGCTCCCCAGCAGGACGGGCAGCGTGACCATGCAGACGAGCGCGATCTTCCAGGCGAAGCAGAGCGAGAGCACGACGGCGACGACCATGTTGACGAGCACGCCGAGGACCGTGCCAAAGGTCGAGCCCGAGAAGGCCCCCACCGCCGCCGCGTCGGCCGTGATGATGCTCAGCAGGCCCGAGGGGCTCTGGCCCGAGGCCTGGTGGAAGGTGAGGATGTCCTTGTCCAGAAGCGCGCGCAGGGCGAGCACGCGCAGGTGGTAGAGCAGGCGCTCTGCCACGATGCCGAAGCCCCACCAGGCCAGGAAGTTGGCGAGCAGCTCGACGCAGGCCAGCATGAAGAAGAGGCCCCCGAACAGGCGGCCCACGGCGCGGAGGGAGTCTCCCGTGGCTCCGGCGGCGCATGGGTTGAGCTCGCCGACGGTGAAGCCGAAGATGACGCCCTGGGCGGAGAAGGTCGACCCGACGATGAAGGCGCCGATGAGGGCCAGGACGAACCAGCCGAGGTTGGGCCGGATAAGATAGAACAGGCCCTTAAACACGGGAGTGCCTGCTTGTGTTGCGTCTCCATCGTTTTCATCTTTGTGCTGAGCCAGCGCCAGTGATTGGCCAGAGGCGGCCACTGGGGAGGGAGAGGAGGAGGACGATGAGTTCCTAGGTAGACTCGCCAGCGTGGGCGATTTCGATCCATGATCCTGGCTGGTGTCCTTGGAGGTGTGTCTTTTCTCGTTGTCCTCGTCGTCACTTTCAACCCCATGATGGCCATCGTCGCTGTTCCCGGTCTGCAGCTTGACCATGCGAGCAAACTCGCTCGGCTCGGGCCCCCTGGCCATGAGTTCATCGTACGTGCCCTGCTCGATAATACGACCAGCCTGCATCACGACAATGCGGTCGGCGTTGCGGATAGTGCTAAGGCGGTGGGCAATCGCGATGACGGTGCGGCGCTGGTCCGGCGGAGTGGCCTGGTAAGCGGCATCCAGACGGTCCATGATGCGCTTCTCGCTGGCCGAGTCGAGCGACGCCGTGGCCTCGTCAAGAAGGAGCACGTCCGGGTCACGGATCAGTGCGCGCGCGAGGGCGATGCGCTGCCGTTGGCCGCCACTCAGGGAGGCGCCGCCAATCCCGGCCGGCGTGCCGTAGCCTTGGTCCAGGCGGGAGACGAAGTCGGCTGCGTCGGCCTGCTCTGCGGCATCGCGTACCAGGCGGGCGATCTCAGCCAACTCGGGGCTCAAGTTGTTGGCGCTGACAGCAGCGTCCAGGTCCATATTACCTGATGCCCTGGACTCGGCAGCGGCCTTGGCCAAGCGGGCGAGATGGCTGTGCACGAGAAAGGGCTTGAGGGAGTGGTGTTGGGGCCGCGGACTGTTGACCAGTCCCAGGGCAATGTTCTCGAGGATAGAACGGTCAAGCAGCTGGCAGTCCTGGTGGACAACACCGAGAGTGCTCCGCAGCGAGCGGACGTTGAGCGAGCGCATGTCATGGCCGTCAAGCTCGACGGTGCCCTCGGTCGGGTCGTGCAGGCGCGCGAGCAGCGAGGCGAGGGTGGACTTGCCGCTGCCCGACAAGCCCACGACGGCGGTATATGTGCCACGCGCAAGCTCCAGGTCGACGTTGGATAGGGCAGGCTGGCCGGGGCGGGAGGCGTATTCGAACGAGACGTTGCGGAGGGTAATGGCTCTGCCCCGGGACGAGGGCGACGGCTCGAGGGCCTTTCCCGAGGTCAAAGTGGCGTCGATGGCCGAGGGAGCGTCCATGTCCTCCTTAAGACGGTCGTAGGCGGCAACTGCGGCGCTCAGGAAGGGCATGGACGGGGCGATGCCGCCGAGCATCACACAGGCGTCAACGAGGAGGAAGACGATGGAGTATATAGAGCCCACGCTGGCATTGTTGGAGGCTCCCTCAAAGACGGCGGCAATCAGGATGCTGCCCTGCCAAAAGGCCAGCGCGTTGGCACAGTACGAGACAAAGTAGAGGGTGCCCGTCTGCACGGCAGCAAAGGCGGACTTGGCCACGGAGGCATCACGGGCGCGGGCCATGTGGCCGGCAAAGGAGGCGACGAGGCGAGGCGCGGCACCAAAGGACTGCACGACCTCGACGTGCTCCAGCGCCTCCGAGGCAATCGATGCAGCGGCGGCCGAGGCCGCGGTGGATCGGCCAACCAACTTTGCAATATAATGCCCATTGATGTGACCCGACAGCAGCAAGGCCGGCAGCGTGGCGGCCAGCAGCATCCCGGCCAGCGCAGGCTGGCGCATGAAGGCAATGACAAGCACGGTGATGAAGAAGGAGATCGTGGTGATGATGTTGCCGACCTTCTCGCTCGTGCCGGCCTGCACCGCCGTGATGTCGCCCTGGAGCCGGCCTGATACTCGGCCAGACGCCGCGTCGCCCACAACATCAAAGAACCCGGGCGGCTGCCGCAGCAGGGCGGCGACATACTGGGCTCGCAGTCGCTGGGCCAGGCGTTGCGAGACCATGTTCCAACACGTCAGGTGTCCGTAGATGAGTACCAGTGCGATGGCCCCGATCCAGGCCGTCTGTATCACCTTTTCGTTGATGGCATCCTGGTATGCGAAGGCGTCGACGTCTTGGGCTGCTGCGCAAGTTGCCGAGTTGAAGTTGTCTATCAGCTCGCCAAACAGGACACCCATCAGCGGGAAAGGTACACCGGCCGCGGCTGCGCACAAGAAGCCGCCTGCCAGCAATGCGTAGTCGATCCATGTGGGCGACGCCGCCGTCAGCACCAGCTCGAACCACGCCAGCATGCCTCGCGCCTTCAACTTGTTCTTCATCTTGCTGGGCGCCTTTTCACGTTTGTTTACGTCAGCTGGCCTTGTTTGGTTGGTTTGGACTTTTGTCACTCAACGTCTGTTGGAACTAGTCAACATAGTCAACCTAAAGCCACTCACAGGAGCCACCACCGCCTTCTCGTTGTTGGCCTCATCGCCAGCCGCTGGCGCAGTGGATGATTGCGCCGTCTCGTTTTCGCCCATTGGACCTTTTTTGAGTAGTGTGTCCACGTACGCAAGTGGCTCGAGACCGGAGCAAAGGGATCAAAAGGGCATGGTCGAATAAAAAGCGAGGCGAATGCAACATGGGAAGAGACGGGGTCGTGTTTATCCCCCACGCAGTGCACACGTGCACTCTTTCCCCTTATTCTCACTTTCCTCACCGAAATAGGAGGCCCGAACATGCTATAGGGTAATGGTTAGTCCAGGCCAAGACTTCATGTCTGAAAACTTCACCACCGCCGCAGTTGGTTATCAGATCCCCCTGTTAGCCAAGAAAAACCCACCCACCACAATAATGGGGCATCGGCACCAAAAATTCCCCTGCCATTTATATGCAACTACGCGAGTTGTGAACCCAGGCAGTAGGTAATTCCATCCATGAGCCAGTCGATGTTCTCCCAATACAGCATACACTGAGTTTTTCTCTCCAACATTGGTGCATAGTACTTACTTACACTTACACGTATCCCACAGTATATAGTTTGACTTCACATAGTAATCGCCAATGATTTAGAGCCGCTGACTCGTGACTCAACGGCTTGACCACTTTTCAAAGAACCCGACATGCTCGGTATTATAGCTTCGGCTCCGAATGCAGGCACAGTCCTTCCTGGCGGGTTCGAATCTTCCAGTAGAGAAACAACCCATACAACCCATGCAGTTGGTGTTTGAGATGCCTACAGATGTGGTTCTCAATGCTGGCCAAGAATGCCCAGATGGCCAAGCCCGTCAGATCGCCTCGACGACTCCATCTGATTGTTGCATTGTATCTTTGTTTAACCTTGGCGATGCTACCATCTAGATAGTATCTATTTCTCTGGTACTTAAAAGCTCGTCTCGTCACGTCCATGTCAATCATGTCTGTTCTTTCACTATCTAAAGACATCTGGATAACCTCAACGCCTTGTTTACATATGTACCCACCTGAAAACCCGACATAACGGACCTTACCTGGCAATTCACCATGTCGCAGCCAATCATCTCAAGCCCCCGATTGGAGCTGGTTCCTCTTAACGAGAGCCCAGAGCACAGGCAGTTCCTCCTCGAACTGGATACGGACCCAGAGATAATGCGCTACATTGCCTTTGGGCGACCCTTTGACGAAAAAGAGGTGGAATTGTGCCGGCAGGCCCTCCTCAAGGCCGCGGAGCCGACCGGCTTCGGGACCTGGGTCGCCCAACTACACAACAACCCCCCAAGCAGCAGTGGCGACACCCAAAAAGAGTTGGTCGGCTGGTGGGTTCTCAGCCCAAGCGAGACCAACCCCAGCCGTGCCGAGTTCGGCTTGCGAGTCGTACGACAGTTCTGGGGCCAGGGCTTTGCCAAGGAGGGCACGTTGGCGCTTCTGCGGTACGCCTTTGAGTCCATGCCCGGCCTTGGCGATGTCTACGGCGAGACCATGACGGTCAACAAGGGGAGCTGCAAGACCATGGCGAGCTGCGGCATGAAGCTCGTGCGGAAGTTTTTCAACGAATACAAGGATTTCACGCCGGCACCGGGAATTGAGCACGGCGAGGTCGAGTATTCCATTACCAGGGAGGAGTGGGAGGCGCAGGCCCAGAACCAGGCACGGGAACAGGAACATGCCACACGCCAAGGAAAGCTGCAGCCGAAGCAATTTGATAGTGGCGAGCACATGCGCATACCGGCACCCATTCACATGGTATCTGTCGGCTCTTCCTCGGCTCCAGTTCTTATATAGTCGATATGTCCGTACTACCGACTAATTGGAGTGGAGAATACCGAGCAAGGTCTACGTGTGTGCACAATAGTAATTGGCAAATCTTATCAATCTCATCTAATCAATCTGCACGCCCAGAATGCCCAGAATTGCCAAGGTAAACCAACACCAATAGTGAATGGAGCATCTACTCGTAACTCCGTACACCAACCCGTTTTCCGACGGCGACGCTGGAAGGCGGCACCCCTGAAGAGGATCCGGGTCCAGATGCTTATCATAAACTTGGCGACGTTGAAGCGGGACCTGGTGCATGTCTTTTTTTTTTTTTCTTGTCTTGGCCCGGACTTTTCTTTGCCAAGCTTCCTTCCACATTGAATACGCACAGTTGACCCCCATGAATTTCTGTACTCGTTATGTTCATATCCATAACACCATGATGTAGAAATCCCCATACCCAATGCACCGTGCCTGTTCTTCCCGTTACGGCTGGCCCTCGCCGCGCGTCGCTTCTGATCCTTGTTCTCTCACGTGGCGGCCCTTTTATACAGTAACTCGCCCATCTCATCTGCTGCCGTGATAGTTCAACGTTGTGCCCCAAACACAGAAAAAAAATCCTGCCAGCAGACCACAAGCGCACAGCTGAGATGGCGAGATCCTTCGACAAGGGCCTTGCTGGTGGCAACTCAGAAGTCGGCCAGGCGGTCGAAATTCCGCCCGTTGACAGCCACAACAAGGATGGGGACGACTCATCCGCAACGGCAGTGGCCGTGGATGGCACTGGCCTCAATGAGGTCAACGCCACCGCGCAGATTGGTGTCCAGGAAATGGAGGCAACGACTTTGACCTGGACCAAGCCGTCTCTAGCTTGCCTATTTGTCGGGTGAGTATATATTCCGGACGGTGACGGAAAGGTTACATTGAAGACATGGATGTTCTAACAAAAAGCCGAGCAATCGGGATGCGACAACAGCATCTGGTTCATCTTCCTCGTCAACGGCTTCCGCCTGTCCATCCTCTCGTCCCTCTCGCCCTACATCACCTCAGAATGGGCGGCCCACTCCCTCCTCGCCGTGATCAGGGTCGTCTCCAGCTCCATGGCCGGCGCCGTCTACATCCCCATGGCCAAGCTCATGGACGTCTGGGGCCGCGCCGAGGGCTTCCTGCTCATGGTCGGGTTCTCCGAGCTGGGCCTGATCCTGACCGCCTCCTCCACGAACCTGCCCACCTACTGCGCCGCCCAGGTCTTCTACACGGTGGGGTACTCGGGCCTCATCTACGCCGTCGAGATCCTGGCCATCGACGCCTCGGACCTGCGAAACCGGGCCCTCGCTTTCGCCTTCACGTCCAGCCCGTACATGATCACGGCCTTTGCGGGACCCGCTGCCGCTGAGGCCTTCCTTCTCAAGGTCTCGTGGGAGTGGGGGTTCGGCGCGTTCTGCATCATCATGCCCTTCTTCACGCTGCCGGTCTACGTGCTTCTCAAGTACAACCTGAACAAGGCCAAGAAGTTGGGCTTGCTCAAGGATCGTGTGAGGAGCGGGCGTACCCTTGCTGAGAACGTTGTGCACTGGTTCCACGAGTTTGACGGTGAGTTTGAAAGGATACACTGGTTTTGAGTCCCCGCTAGCCTTTGCGAAATATACGTGCGCCATGACCTAGTTTGCTAATCAGTCCCAATCTGGCACAGTCATCGGCGTCTTCCTCTTCGCAGCCGGCCTCGTCATCTTCCTCCTGCCCTTCACCATCGCAGCGTCCGCACCAAAGGGCTGGTCGACGCCCTACATCATTGCCATGATCGTCCTGGGTCTTGTTCTGATCGCCTTTTTTGTAACATGGGAGATCTGGCTCGCACCCGTGCCGTTCCTCGCGGCCAGGCATCTCCAGAACCGAACGCTCCTCGCCGTCTGTCTCATCAACACGACGTACCAGATGTCCTACTACTGCTGGAACAGTTACTTTACCTCGTTCTTGCAGGTTGTCAATGGGGTTACTGTGGCACAGGCGGGCTACATCAACAACACCTTCCAGGTTGTCTCGGGCGTGGAGCTGTTCATAGTCGGGTATTTCATCCGTCGCACTGGTTCGTACCTACCGCATCCCCCATCCCCTACATACCTTGACGCCCAAGATATGAGAGCAATCGCGTTAACGTTCATCACTGCAAATAGGAAAATTTAGGTGGACTTTCTACCCTGCTATCCCCCTCTACATCTTCGCCCAAGGCCTCATGATCTACTTCCGCCGGCCAGGCTTCAGCGTCGGATACCTCATCATGTGCGAGATCTTCATCTCCATGGGCGGCGCCGTCTTCATCCTCGTCTGCCAGATCGGCTGCCTCGCCGCCGTCGAGCACCAGTACGTCGCCCCCACCATCTCCATGGTCTTCGTCTTCGGCACGGTGGGAGGCGCCGTCGGCTCCACCATCTCGGGCGCCATCTGGACAAACACCTTCCTCCCGGCCCTGGTGCGGTACCTCCCGGAGGCCAACAAGGCGGACGCCGCGACCATCTACGCGAACCTCGTGGCGCAGCTCTCTTATCCTGAGGGGTCCGTGGTGCGTTCGGCGATTCAGGAGGCGTATGGGTATGCGCAGACGAGGATGTTGGCCGCGGGAACGGGGATCATGGCGTTGTGTTTCATTTGGGTGCTGTTGGTGGAGAACTTGGACGTCAAGAATCGGAGACAGACGAAGGGAACTGTGATCTAGTCTGTTCATTTTAGGGAACACTTGTGTTAATACTTGAATGAATGGGAATGTGAGGAAGGATGAGAAGGATGTACATATGGTTACATGATTAGGGAAAAGACATGGAGAGATGGCTGTGGTTTAATTAAAAAAGAAAAGAGTAGAAAAGAAAAAGCATGGAGAATATTCCCAGTGCATACATAATGTAGATTGCATAATAGAATCAGCACTTAGATGTTTCAACATGAGATAGGATATTGACAGCAGTCCAAGTAATATATTACAGCCTAAATATCGCACACAGTAAACGCCTCTCTTCCAGCTACTATCTCCCTCATATGGTAAGAACAACATATATCAACCAAGTGTTTAACTTTGAGTCATGTTATTATTCCCTTTCATTCTCTTTTTTGAAAAGGGGCGGCCAGAAAATAAAAACATTAGTAAAGTGAGTGGCAGGTGGGCTATACCTACTTATCCAGGTTAGTTCCAGAAATCTAATCTGCAAAGGCTGTTAGCCCAGGGCTGGCATATACTAGAGATTTCCCATCCGTTTTGATTATTGTGATTATTCATTCCCCTCAACAGGAGCGCCAACCCAAGGAGGCTTGCGCCTCCTCATCCCATAGCATCGGCATCCTCTATATCTCTAAATGTCTGCTGGGTACCTAATACTTATACGTCCCCAGTCAAAAACTCCATAACACCATGCTGGAACCCCGGCAACGCAGCCGAACCATGATCCTCCCCCGGAAACTCCCTCACCCTCAACGTCCTCAGGTTCGGATGGCCCTCGAACCTCTGCACTAAACCCTCCACCGCCTTCCGAATGCCCGGGAGCTCAGCACAACCCCTCCTCTTCTCATACCGCGCGTCCGACTCCCCGAGGCGCCGCACCATGTCCTCGGCAGCCTCGCCGTAGGTGATCAGCAGAGCAGGCGGCGGGCCGTCCAGCGTGCGGGCGCGGAAGGCCGCCTCCTGCTCCGCCACCAACTTCCCCTTGTTGAACTCAACAATCGCGCTCGCCGCAAGGTACGTATCCCACGTCCCGGGCTGCGTGTACAGCGCGTTCAGCGTGAATATCCCGCCGTAGCTGTGCCCCAGCAGCGCCTTCCGGCCCTGGCCCAGGCCGCCCAGGTGCGGGAAGAGGAACCCCTCCACGTAGTGCTTCATCACGTCCTCCCGGATGAAAGCCAGGAAGTCGTCCGCCTCGCCGAATGATATGTCCGTGCGGGGTTTCCCGTTGCGGTCCAGCGGCGCATCGTACGTGCCGTCGCGCGAGGGGGGCGTGAGGTCGGGACCGCGGCGGAAGTCGTAGACTGAGCGGGCTGGCGGCATGGGGTAGCCGATGCCGACGACTATGCAGCGGGCATTGTGGGTGTATTCGAGCCGGCGGACTACGTCCACGGTCGTGGAGAAGTAGGCGTTGCCGTCGGTGAGGTAGCTATTCGGTAATGGTCAGCGATTAGCCCCTCAGAGGTACATAATGCATATTTGAGTGGTTGTGTTTACATAGATTTTATGTCCTCGGAAGTGGCCGTTTCCTCCTCAGGGGGAGTTCGGTCCTGGTTCCATTTGAGAGGCCATGCCACTTGTACCAGGAAATCCCCTCTGTGCGTCCGCACTGTGGACTGGCAGGTGTTGGATGCATGCGCGTCCTGGAAGGGCTCGAAGACGGGAGATTTGATTTCCATACTGGCGTAACCTCTGAGAAGCGCACAAGATGATGTGTACGAGTGTCTTTGGGACCAGGCGCCGCTGGGCCGAGAAGTCCGAGTCGCTAATGGAAGAAATCGATTGACGTGTCGGAAAAGCATGGCTCAACAGGGCTTGGCAAATAAGGTTTTGCTTGTGGATTGGGAAAGCCGCGCAATGCGGCCCGCCCCTGATGAGCACTCGTTGTGGGGTCCCAGCTTCTGCAACAAGCTTAATCGAAGGCGAGAAGATCAATGGGTGGTGTGACCATGAGGACTAGCCCGCCAATTTGCTCAGATATACGTTTAAACGATCATGCAAGAGAACAAGGGTGGGGGGCGCACAGTGCAGTAGGATTCATAGTGGATCTTCTTCCGTAGCGTGGGGAAAATTTTTATCAGATTGATTGATTAGATGCGACCAGTGATCAGATATTATGAACTCTTGGCTGCTTGGCTGCATCCACTTTGCTGCGACAACGGCGACTTGTTTTCCTGAGCTTCTTTGATTAGTAAGGGGAGCAGTAGTCTGTCGGGTTAGTACTCATCTAAACGGAGAGACTATGTCCTGAATTGAGACTCGGAATGGAAGATATGATGGGAACAGCGCTACGAGGATATCGACAAATGTGAATGCTTCGTCGGATGGGGCCTAATGGAAATCATCACGGCTTTTTTTTTCAATCATTTAAATGGATACCCTTGGATGACAAGCCTAATGGACCGCTCGCGACTTATCGGCATGTACGAGTGCCGATATGATATAGTTGTGTATCTAGGTTTTTCACTTGTACAAGTCATACTACGTGCTGGAGGCAAAACATGTCGAGCATGTATTGGTCCCATCCTGCCACCACGGCGCTCAGTCACTCTGCTTCCAAATTGTAATTACGGTCCACACGAGCATAGAACATGAAGCAGAAAACCCAGGCCACCCTGAGCACCTCAAAAGACTACTATGAGTGTGTGAACATGTGCCATATCAACCGACTTTGTTGAAACCAGGAAGCCGCTCATCATGTAGGGCCAAACCACACTGGCACTGCAGAGATTTGGGTGCATCCATTTGCATCTGTATACAACTGACTTAAGTCGTTTGCTTCTGCCCGACCAAATTACTGAAGCAACGATCAGTAACAGGGAATGGAGACTCTTCTAGTGATTCAGCGGAGCGGGTCGGGACCCGAGCTTACGAGAGGCGCGGCACGCGAAGCGTTCACATATTCCTTCAATTACCTGAACATTATCTGCAGCTAGATTTTTTGATTGAGAATTCTCGTACGTGGATTGGCCATAGAAAATGTACCTCTCCAAGTATTTGACCAATGGCTTGATGATGAGGAAGGAGGTTGATGTGACTGCTAGGTTGAGTAGGGGTATGGGAGGAGGCTGTATATAGCAACCTGCCCCTTCTACGAGCGCCGCTGTGTGGTGCCGGAGAATTTTTGTAGGCTTTGGGTTACGACCCGGTCTGCTGATCCCTATGGCCGTTCGAGAAGATTAGGGCTGGCAATAAATATATGTAGTAATTTGGTTTATTCCCCGGAGTATGCGTAGGGCGGGATACCAAATTGAGTGAGCGGCCACGTATATTTAGATACTCTGCCACAATGAGTTGCTATGATCCCTGTCCCTAATTGCATGAGAAAAGCAAAAGCCAGCCAGTCAAAGGCTATCAACCCTTGATTGTTTGATGGCACATTATGTCAGCAATATTGCGGCACAGCATCTGCATGTGTTACCACCTTGCCCGCAATGTTGTTTCGTGTTGATGGCAGTCACTTGTCACATCATTTCTGTGAAAGCTGATCAGGACCAAAGCTTCATCCTCAAAAGTCAACAGGGCCAGGAACTCCGCATGAATCATGGATCTCAGGGCTAACATCAACGATGTCCGGGACGACGTAGGTCCTTCGGCCAAGGGAGGGGCAGAGGCAGGATCCCGTCTCATTCGTCTGCCCGCCGTGATCCACAAATCCATATTATCTCACTTACCCAACCGAGACATCAAGAGCCTCCGTTTGACATGCACCGTCGTCCACGAAATCGCGTGCTTACGCTTACACCGCGTCTTCGTCTCCGCCCACCTACGAGACATCCAAGTCCTGCACGCCATTGCTGACAGCGAGACATTTCGCCATGGCGTCACCGAGCTGATATGGGACGATGCGCGCTTCGTCAATCCTCAACAGATGGCCGGGGCTCTGCCTGACCGCTACAATGAAAGGGACTCTAGTGAGATCCCACGATGGTTCGCCGACGGAGGTGACAATATGATCCAGGGGTACAAACGCCGCAAGGGCCAGGGCGTCTGGCGCTGGTCATTAGACCGTTCCCGACCCCGACCCCGACCCCTGGACGAGCAGCTGGGCACATGCCTCGGAATCGATGACTGCTGGATGCACTTTCAAGAGGTTTGTCGCGGCCAAAATGCGGTGGTTGAGTCGGGCGCCGACGAAGCCGCCTTCCGCCACGCGCTGCAGCGCTTCCCCTCGCTCCAGCGCGTCACCATCACGCCGGCCGCCCACGGCTGGCTCTTCAACCCGGTCTACGAGACTCCAGCGATACGCGCCTTACCCCGGGGCTTCGTGTATCCCAGCCCTCGAGGGTGGCCCACCTCCGGAGGCGGCTGCCAACCATGCAGGATGTGGTCCTGGCCCTGGTCCGAAAACGAGACCTCAATCTACAAGGAACAGTGGCGCGGCATCCGCGTGGCCCTCCGTGTGCTGGCCGACCCCGGGACAAAGCACAGCGTCACTGAGTTTCTCCTCGACACGCATCGTCTCAACACGGGCCTCAATTGCAACATGTTCGAGCACCCAGCTGCGAGCGCCGAGTACGCCAACCTCTGCGCCCTCCTCCGCCGGCCCGGCTTCACCCGCCTTGACCTCTCCCTCGCCGTCGGCGACCTTGAGAGGGACGGGTGTCCAGGCTTGCGTGGGGGTCACCTGCGTGCCGCGCTGGCCCGCGCCCCCGGCCTGACGCACCTGACCTTAAGGACGGATATGGAGACGCATCCGGAGTGGTACATGGGAGGGGACAACAGCTGGAGGGTGCCCGCAGAGCACCACGTGCCGCTGGGGAGCATCGTGCCCGTCAGTGAGGCCGCGTGGGCGGCGCGGATCCGGCACTTTGGGCTGTCGGGCTTCCTGGTCACGCAGGGAGACGTGCTCGCGCTACTCGCGGCGTTGTCAGGCGAGCTGCGGTCCGTGGAGCTGAGCTTCTTGCACTTTATGCAAGACGGCGGGGACTGGCGCGGCCTGCTGCAGGAGATGCGCGACACCCTCGGCTGGCGGGGGCGGGATATCGATCGCAGGCCGGACGTGGTCATTGGCCACGAGCTGGTCAAGCGGGAGCCACTAGCTGGGCGGGCTGTGTGGGTAACCCGCAAGGCTGTGAGCGACTTCCTGTACGGCGATGGGCCGAACCCATTTGTGGGATACCAGAGACATCCCGAGACGAGTTTGAAGCCGCACCAGCTCGCGCCGGTGGAGGGGTTTGCTGTCGAACGGGACGCCTTGGATCCGAGCTATTTGCAGCCGTATTTGGATGACTCTGAACACTGTGGTTTGTGGAGGGGCATGATTACAGACAAAATATGCCGGACTCGCCGGAAGCATTTCGCGGAGTTTTACGCGGCCAACCATTCAGGAATTTTTTTGAGAGACTGACCATAAATCTATTGAGAGCCTACCAACGTAGCAAATAATGCAAAAACGTAGCTGCTAAAGATCAAGGCGAGGATTTCACGCGATGGTCTGAATAGGTTGGTCGTTACGCGCAAGATATCTAGAGTTTATGGGAAATGCGTGTCTGTATTACCGGACAGAAATTCAGCTGGTGTATCTAGTTGCAAGTGATCATGAAACTCTACGTTCACAGAGACATATATACAAATGCTCTCAATCACAATTGTTTCTCATCTAAGACATGGTTCAATACCAGGGTATCGACGCTATAAATTTTCCATTCACGCGAATTTTAGGCTTGGCAGTCACTAACAGATATCACGAATTTTATTGAGGGCCACTAATCCGACGATATCATATCCTCTTGAGGTGTTCCTGGCATGATTGCAGAAACACATCAATGATAGTAACCCTATGTTGGTAATTTTTTCTTTTGAGACATTGAGCCCGCGGGCAATAGCGGATGATAATTACTGATCACGGATCACTAATACAAAACAGAAGCTTGTACAAGCACACGTCAGATGTGAAGTTTAAATATGCCAATCCTAGCTAGCTCTTACTTCAGACAACCTCCATTCACGAGCATCGGGCGCAAGCATCTATTCGTGCTGTGATTGTAGTAATTGTATTTGCCCTGTCCAAGCAGTCTTGTTGCCCATCGCCCCAGCCTTGCCCATTTATATCCGGAAAGATGTGCACAGGGGGTGGGTCACGGAAGGCCAGCTAAGAGATGTGGACCTCCTTGAAGAAGAGTGGCCCCCTCTAAATCAGGCGCAAGTACAGTTGGTCGACGATGCATCCTTCTGCAGACGACTCCTCAAATCTGGGGTATCCTTTAAGGTGCTTATTTGTGCAACCCAGCCAACGTACCAATCTGATCCCACCTTCATTTTCAACCCCGCACTGTCGTTCTTCACTAAAGGACCATCGATACCAGTTGACGTTCCACTTCTTCGCATCCGCAGCTGTCCGAGTTCAAACCCAAACCATCATCCGGCTCTGTTTCCGAGCGTGCCTCCAGAAGAGCACAGCATCACAATGGCAAACATCAGCAAATACCCCCTGGTGTCCTACCAGCCCTTCCGCCTCCTCTACAAGCTCGCCGCCTTGACATCAATAATAGCACACCTCCCCTTCTGGATCGTCATGGGCCTCGTCCCCAGGCTACGGCCCAACCGCAACTGGTCCCCCATCCAGACAGTCATGGCGCGCTTCCTCCGCGCCTCGCTGCACATGGACTCGGTCATCGGCCTAGGCGAGGCAGAGACCGAGTCCCTCACCCCGCCCAAGGGCGAAGGCGACCGCTTCGTGGTGGTCCAGCCCTTCGACGCAAGCGTGTACACCGGGCCACTGGCCTCGGACCCGTCCAGCGTATCCCCGGCGGGCGTGGGAGGCATCTGGCGGCCGGGCCCACCACCACCACCCAGTGAGGCGGCAACAAACCTGAAGAGGGTCGTCCTTCACATCCACGGCGGCGCCTTCGTCCGCGACCACCCAAGCACCCCCGCATCAGGCTTCCTAAGCCGCACGCTCCTGGCCCACGCGGGCGTCGACGCCGTCTTCTCGCCGCGGTACAGGCTCTCAGGCCACGGCGGGCGCAACCCCTTCCCCGCAGCGGTGCAGGACGCGCTGACGGCGTACCTGTACCTAGTCCGGGGGCTAGGTCTCCCTCCCAGTGCCGTGACGCTCTCGGGCGACAGCGCGGGCGGGAACATCGCCGTCGCGCTGCTGCGGTACCTGAGCGAGTTCGGGGCGCAGATCGGGGTCTCGCCGCCGGGGAGGGCGGTGCTGATCGCGCCGTGGGTCGCGCCTGCGTCGTGTTTCCCGCGGCGGCCGGTAGGCGAGCTAAGGGTGGAGCAGATGGCGCACTACGGCTCGGATATCCTGCCGTCGTCGTTCCTGCAGTGGGGGGTAAAGACGTACGCCCCTGGCGGGGACGTCGAGGCCACGAGGGACAACGCGTATATCCAGGCGCTGGGCCACCCGTTCCGGGCTGGGGTTCCCGTGCTGGTGAGCGTGGGCGAGGCGGAGATACTGTCGACGGACGGGGCGGCGTGGGCGCGTGAGATGAGCGGGTATGAGGGCGGCGGCGTCAACTCGGTCGAGGTCTACTTCGAGGAGAACGCGCCGCATGACACGCTGCTTATTGGGGATGCTCTTAAGTGGGAGGATAGTGCGAGGCGGGTTGCCGCTCGGATTGGGGAGTTCATCGAGAAGAATTAGGCGCGGCAGGTATATCTTTGTGTCTCTGAACTATGGGGCGAGACTCGTACTTGCCGGACATATCTGCGCAATTTGGTCGCTAACACGGAAGTTTCCTGGTACGACGGTCTTTTTATGCTATGGATTCGTCATGAATGCGTATTGAATATTCATCAGCCTTGCCTTTGACGGCACCAATCAAGATTAGGCTACTGATACCTGAACGTCGGGACACTATGGCCTACACAGACTCGTTGCAATCTCCTTCCAACGGTCATACACCTCCAGAGATAGCACACCCATTTCTAATCCATGTCGGAGAGAATACGGCGAAGAGCATCAGGCCCAAAAGATCCAAACTGCATCTCAGCCCCTTGATCTCTGTAGGCCATTTCCGGGGTGCGCTTGCTTCTAGCTCACGGGTGAGGTGGGTATGGAATACCACTCAGACATACACGTCTCGCTTTGATCAAATTAGACTAGACAATCACGCAAACCACAATTTGCGTCATCGTATTTCTGTACAGGCCAGCAACGGTCAGAGTGTTTCAGGCATAGCAGAGGGTGAGAGATGCAGACATCACTGGCAGGGTGCAACTTTCCATCGGCACAGCTCTAGCAATGCTACGTGTCTCAGCTCACATTTTTCAGGTCTTAGGTGCGTGTAAGCTACAAATGCAGTTATATCTTCAACTTTCATTCTCCTTTGACAAATATGGAACGCACTTTCGCAGTGCTTGTGCAGATATGTTGTACCAGTGGCAGTGTATCTCTCCCTCCGTCACTTTTGCAAGTGATAGCCACACGCTCAGGGCCTTGGACAAATGGAAGCCCCTTTCCGTACCCTGTGAACCCACTTCTTCGGTCTTCTTCGCGACTGGGCTCACAACGCGAACAAGGATTGTATTCGACATCATATGAGAGGGAGTAGAGATCACGCCAGAGAGACCGTGGGTGTTCGATTTCTACATCGTCTATCGAGTTTGTGGATCGCTCAATAAACACCAGATCTGATGATCCTTCCCCTGAAGATTGTGTGCCCGAATCTTGTGCAGCCATCTTCGAAAAGTGACACAACATACATGTGCGAACACGTTGCGAGAGACTTGACATGGATAACGGAGCAAAGAAGATACATCCGGATGAAGAACTTCAACGCCACATCAGCCACATTATGTTCCAAAATTCCGAGCCTGTCTCGGGAAGAAGCGCAGCTCTTATCGTGGGGCAGCACGGCCGAATGCATATTTGTGACGAGGAATCTGTAATGTACATTGCGAGGCGTATCGAAATCTCCCGATCACCAATGGGAATGCGTTATGGCGCAGCTGAACCGCCAAGCTGGTTGCCACGCAGGCATGTGGCTGGCTGCCCATACGATTCCAGTTGCCGCCCGATCGGCGAAGTCGCCTACCTTCGGAAGACTTTTTTGACTGTTGGTGGAAAGATCTGCGAACAGTCTTCCTTCTCAAACAGCGGAGTGCGGAAGATGCGGTGAGAAAAGTTCAGCTTCGGGTTTCACTGATACGGATCGTGGCGGAAGGCTGGGCGTTGTCTCAGATCCGGTGGTGGATGAGTTATCTTGACCAGTCAACCAAAAAAAAATACATTGCTTTTTTTTTACGAAAGAAGGAAATAGCTTGCTCAAAAGTTTCCCAAATTTGGCGGCTGATGAGTTGTCCTGACCGGTCACCGCACGGGGTCGCACAGACCCAATGTTCCTGCAGGTAGGGTGAGTTGGCCAAAAGCCTCGGAGCCTTGATCGTGATACCGGTCTCAAAGGTTTCTGTCCTTAGATATGCTGGCCAGCAGTCGCCTCTGCGCTTCTGGCTTTGGGCAGTTTCCTCAATCGCCCTCATCACCAAGTTCTTTCGTATCTGTCGAGCCTGGTGGCATTCCAAACTTGCACAATCCCGATTTCTTCGTTGCGCACCTCTCCAAACTCGTTGAAATCCTTGTCATAAAAATGTGTGACCTAGATGCGCGATACCAGGAAGAGTTGAGAATCAAAGACTATGAATTCTCAGGAGACGCTTACGATGACGAGCGGTACAAGGAACTCAGACAGAAATGGAGTGTAAAACCGAAGCCGGAAGGGGATCAATATCTCCGCCTTGTCAAGGTCGCTTCGGAAGCCCACTGGGCCCACCTTCGACTTCTGGCAGATTTCATGGAAATCGGCCGAATTCCCCGGAGTTGGGAAAAGGACCTTCTCCCTGAAGACCGACAGCAAAGATGGGGACGTACAAATATCCGTATCATTGACTATTCAGGAGAAGGAGTTGTGAGGAATGAAGTTGTCCATGATGACACAGGACTCGACGCTGGAAAGCTGAAGAGCAAGTTGCTCGAGAAGGGCCAGGGAGATACCGAGTTCCGCCTCTACGTTGTCGAGGATTTATCTCGAAACGTAATCGAGGTACTCGGGACGGAGTTCCAAATCGACCCAGAATTTTTCAGAGCTCATATTGTCGACTACTCGTGGTATAACGTGCGCGACCGATGGAGGGAGCCTCGGCCCCTGGAAGTATTCAGAAAACGGAGGAACTGGTTTCAAATCCGATGGATGACCGCCAGGTACTGTGAGACGGAGAAGGATTTCGAACTTGCTGCAGAGGAAGCGAAAGGGTTCAATATTCTGCGTCGTCCTGATCATGATGGGAGCAAGGGGTGGTGGGACAGCGAGAAAGCAGTGGTCGCCCAGACTCGTTCCAAAGCGAGTTATTGGCTGAAACCCGAGAAGACCTCCAAGCCAAGACTAGGTAAGAAAGGAGCATGGCTTAAGAATCAATGTGGACGCAGTATTCTGATAAGCATGACCAGGTGTATTACTTTTGGACCCAACCATCTCTACAGGACTACCACTCTGGGGAGGACTCGGACACTACAATTTTCATCCCATTCCAACAACTCTTATGGAGCTGGAAGACCTGACGAAGGAAGGTGGATTGGAGACAATCAATCAGTCCACAGATGAGAATCACCACAAGCACAGGCTATTCGAAGACTTTGCCTACTGGATGGGGCGTTCAGAATTATTCGCACCCGGCCAAATCGAGCACCTAGAATTGGTTCCAGTCTTGGTGCTCCTCCATCTTGTTGGTTCCGAGTGGCATGCTGTCTGCGACTATACGAAGACAAGACTCAACCAGATCGACCTGGAGATCAAGTCTCCAAAAGTGTTCTCCCCTGGCGAAACGATGGACGCTGCCATGAAGAAACTGCACATATGCAGAAAGTTCCTCACCGTCTATCGAGAGATGGTCTCGAAAACACTGCAGACCGTCTTCCAACCCTTCTCCAAACCGGTGGAACAACTAATCGATGAGCCACTGCATGGAACCCGAAACACAGAGATGGGCCCTGGAGACCATCCCGTCGGTGGCTGGTGGAACACAGCCGACCACATAATGTCGAGGCTCAGGATAAATCAGGCCACCGCGTTCATGCCCGATACCAATACTACGGCAGCGCTGAAGAACTCGCTAGCTGCGATCACGGCGTGCAGGGACGACTTTGATAACATCATGAGAACCCTGGACGAACATCAGTCACGCGTAGATCGGCTCACATCCGTGGCAACAGCCGTGATGGCCCTCGAAGACACGCGCCGAGCCAACGGTGACGCTCGCAAGCTAAGCCTTCTGACGTGGCTCGCGACGTTCTTCCTTCCGTTCGGCATAGTCTCGAGTGTCCTGGGCCTACAGAAGCGTTCAGAGATCAGCCTGGACACGATCCAGCTGTACTTTGAGATCACGCTGCCCCTGGCTGTCTTTACTCTGGCGCTAGGAGGGGTGCTCCATCCCGGCGTGGTGCGCGAGGCCGCGAAAACTCAGTGGAATGTTTTGAGCATGGTTTGGAAGAAGAACGATGTTAAGAAGTCGCCTGATCCCCCCGGCCCAGGGAGGACCCAAAATCGACCAGCTGCCCGCCGGGGAAATGCTGACATTGAGAAAGGCATGACGACTTCCACCTCGGTCGGAGCCCAAGACCAATCTACCACTTCGCGCGGGAACGGGATGAACGGTCGTGCCTAGTTCCATAGTATGCTTAGTCTAGTGTTATATCGATAATCGACATTAATTGCCCTGGTCCTCTTGTGCTATATATTCTCAGAAGCAAGCGCTGGAAAGACAGTACCCCCCCCCCCAATACCAACATGTCAAGCCATGCCTCGCACGGTATGATCTGCCATGATGCTGCCCAGGAGAAAGTTATCCAAGACACCGATCTACCACGCAGTTGAGTCGGCAGCGATAGATTTTGGTCACACGAATTTCAAAGGTCTAGCCTTCATTTGGCGAGAGGGTTCCGCGAGGATGTCCTGGGCGACAGCTTGATATCCTTAGGTTCGAGGTATCATAGAAAAGTAGGTCCTCATCAACCACACTACGCTATTGCGCAACAGTATCAATCACGACGAACGACAGGTATTACTCGGTGTGCTGGCCCTCTGGCGGAACAAAATGGTCCACGCTCATGGTCAGAGCTGGCTGTCCGGCCTGTGTCCATAGTCAGGACGGAACACAAACAGTCCAACAGCCAGACAGACTACCCACACCACCTATACCCCACCCCCACCCGGGAGACGCCACCAAGGAGAAGCAAGGCATGCTCCGGATATCACTTACACCACCAAGACCAACTACTGCACAAAAATTCCCCGGCCAAAGGCAAAAAACAAAAGCAAGCCGACGCCCCAAAAAAAAAGACCCCGACGGCGATCATCCATCCACCCCATCGCCCTATCCCCTAGCCCTTTTCCAACCGGCCGGGCAGGCCGAGACACACTGACAGTGATCTACACACACTACGCATACAATGCGCAGTAGACAAAGAAACACAGGGGCATCTCACTGGCCCGATCCGTGGTCCCGCATGTTGAAGCTTAAACCCTAAAGACTTTCTCCCGCACCCTAGACTGATCGACAACCACAGGGCTCAACTGCATATACTTTCTCGCCTTTTTTGCCGTCTTCTCTCTTTAAACCCCCAGTCGCGCTGTGGGGGGCGGGGCTTCTTGCGTGCTTGCTTGCTTGCTGCCGATGGTGATCATGTGGAAAAAAGGACCCTTGCTCTGTCCGTCCCCTGCCCGCCTGCTCACCCTCCCGGCGGATCTTCCACATACAGACTATTGTACATGTTAGGGTACGCACACATTATATGCGCCGACGTTGGCAAAGTTGGGGGAGGTGGCGTGCATGTTGAGGTCATTGGCCCGGGCCCCGGCGCGCCATGAGTCGAGTGCCCGGGCAGCGCGTACACCACATTCTACAACACAGTAGCTTAGGCACTACGCTAAGGCATGGCGCGGATTCTAGCGCTGCAGGACTACTACTGCTTTGGTTTTCACCGAGCGTCTGGGAGCCTAACAATGATGCCTAGAGAAAGGGGGACTAGGAATACGAGGCCGTTCGAAGCCACCGCCGGCCGTGTCGGCTTTTTTTTTTGTTGCGCGTGGGCGGCCGAGGGACAAACGCTGGACGGCGCGGACTTGTAGTCAGGATTGTTTAGTCTAGATAGTTTCTAGTCGGGGCGCTTGCAGATCGGGGGGCCTGCGGCTAGCCCGGCAGTTGCTCCCCGCCCATTAGGTCTTCCCATCCCCAAGTATGTAAGCCAGCGCTTGTGCCCGGCCGTGGCCTGCCGGGATGTGCGCTGCTGCGAATCGATGATCTTGCGGCCTTACAATCTGATCCAGCAGATCAGGGTGCCCATTTTGCCATCGCGGCCGCCAGATCCTTCTCTTGGAGTTTCCACTTGCCCACGAATAGAAGCACCTGACGTTCCGCTACTGTAGTGTAGACAATGGGCCCACAACTAAATGAGATCGATCCAAGTTTTCCGGACGGGGTGAGGAGGGCGAGAGTTCGCCAGGGCCCCGGGGCCCCACAGACTCACCTAACCCTTGTCGATAATCTCGCTGACATGATTAAGTGGCAGGCGGACGGGCTGCAGGTGGTCTGTCTACCCGTGACACAAGTTTCCGCTGGGCAATAGCTCCGCAGCTCGCTTGCGACGTCGAGCACCTCCGAACGCCGTGTCGGAAACCCTTTTCGGGTTCCTTGAGAAAAAGGGTCCGACCATCAAATGGGGCCGACGCGTTGGCATTTTGGCCGTTGCAGGTCGTTGCGCCCCCCCCCCCCAACTTGACTCGAAGCGAGTGCGATGCCAAGGTGCTTGATCCATGAAGAAACGTGGATACGGGAGGGTACGTTAAACTCTAGCCCATCTCCCAGGTGTGGATGCATTGCGTTATCGGTCACAGGCCACACAGTGTCCGGCCCTTCTCTGCGGCAGTGCTTGTCCTTGCCCGGATTCACTTGTCAACAAGTCCACAAGAATGGTCGATGGCCGAGAGTTTGAGCTGCCACGGCCGTGAACCCCCTCGTGCCCCTCAAGCACATGTAGTCCAAGCTAGAGTGCATTCAGGCTCGAATATCAGCGCAACGAATCGGCGGAGGCAAGGCAAGAGAGCCTCTAATATGTCCGAAATTTCGCAGGGGCCTCCATGAGTGGCGTTGCTGGGAAAGGTGAAAAAAGACAACTCTGGCTCGACTCCGCCGTAGAGCCCAATGAGGATGAACCGCTGCATCGAAGCATCTTGGAAACTTCATGGCACTGACGCATATCACTGGAGAGCTCCTGCAGAAGCTATAGCTCTGTGCTGCCCTGAAGGTTTCAAGTGGTAGCATGTACTGGGTACCCGAGGCTGGAACACAACGGTCGAGCGGTACGAGCAGCCAGCACCTGTATCAGATACATAGCAGGTGAGGGGCATGGCGGGCACAGCAACCAAAAAAGCGTCTGACAGTTGAGGATCGTGATGAATGATCGACCCCACAAACTTCCTAATCGGAACGACCCCTCGTGGTGACCCCATAGCCACGTGTGGCCAGGGGAGATTGGCGGTCGGCGGAAGTGAGCGAGAGCTCTGATGACGGTGATCTCCGGTACGGGCAGAAGTTCAGAATATTGGACGATGGGCGTGTATGCTGGTGGGAACGGATGCCAACTGCCGAGATGGGTTGCGGGACTTGTGATCCCAAAGAGGCATTTTTTTTCTTTTCCCTTCTTACCGCGACAAGAGCGAGGGCCGTGGAGGGAAAGTGAGGCGCATGGTCGAGAACTTACAGTACACTACTTGCTGTGCGTGCAGTACTCGATCAAGCCTGCTGTGATGCTAGCTGCATGCACGTTGGTTGCATGCAGCTGTTGCCCACTTGGGAGCTCGGTCGTTGCCAGTGATTGGGCAATTCAAGGGCTCCAAGTCGTGCGGTCACAGGAGTCACTCCCAATTGGACCTCGAGGGTAGCATAGCTGGGCAAGTGGCTTGGCCATGAGCCGTCACCGAGAGGAGTTGGGGCTCCCAGTGATAACGGACAGCTAAGCTATGCTATAGCAGCTGCTGGCGGCACCGAAAGAGCTCTTATGCTGGGCAGGGTGGCCTAGACAGGGCCGGGTTCGTCGCAGGTGGTGGTTTTGCAATATACACAGTACAGTAGTGTAGAGAGCCAGGCCAAGGGGTCCAGGTTTACTGCTTTCGGCAATCGAGTTTCTAAGCAGCACCAGTGCCACATCTCGTGCTGATCCGTGGTTGACAGGCCAGGGGGTAAATTGCAGGCGAAGCTGTATCCGGGAACCAAGCAGATCAAGCGAGGAGAATCCACCCGAGGCTCAAGGGAGCCAGTTTCATCGCCCGGTCGCCCACGGTCCTGACGGTGTGACTGTGCAGATGACGGAGGCGGCGGTGGCAGCAGCAGCAGCGCCGAGCGAAAACTCAAGGCACAGGCTCATGTGGGTGAGGAATGCATCTAGAAGAATCTTAAAAAAAAATAATAGAAAGAATAAACACATGACACGGACACCAAGGCGAGGAGAATGCACCGCTCAGAGAGGGCAGATGGCGGGTATGTCGAGGCGCATGCGCGAGGGCGAGCGCGGTGGCGAGAGCTACTGTAGAGCTCGAGCTCGAGCTCAGGGTCCCGAGGTCTGCGGCTTGTCTGTCTGCCTTGGCCCTCTGCCCTGGCACGTCTGGCTGAATTGAGCTGGAGACCTGGAGGGATTGGGGGAGGGGGCAGATGCTATGACGTGCCCCGCTGAGCATGAGAGTGGGCCTTGCATCTCATCAACATGGGACGAAAGTCATAGCTCGAGAAGGTTGGCCGGCGTCCGCGGTGGTGTGGGAGGTGGGGAGACTTTTTGAGGGCGGGTGCTTGAAGTTTGGACGAGATGGTCAGTCTGGCCTGGGCCGGGTCGGTGCATATACGCTTGACACACCAGTGGTCGAGGCTGTCGAATGGACCCTCTGACGCTGCGGCACTCGAGGCGTGTTTGTTTGTTGGTTGGTTCAGAGGTTGCACAGTAGTCATTAGGTATGTGGGATGTGCAGGATCTCCCAGATCCAGGAAGCTAAAATGGGCGTTCACTGGAGACAAGATTGGATTGCAACAAGGCGTCACCTTGTTTGCGGGTTGTTGTAGTGTCGAGTGTGATTGATTGAAATTGAAGTCATGACGATGACGACGTTGATGTCGTTGCTGCCTTTGATTTGGGAAGCCAGGACCGAACCGTTTGGGACAGAACAGGCAAGGCTGGCTGGCTGACTGGCTGGGCGGGCTTGACTGGCTTGACGGGTTAACCTGTGGCCCAGATTGTGGGGACGTCTTGGTCAGCAACGGTGCTGGTGCTGGCCCTGGCCCTGGCTCTGGCTCTGGCTCTGGTGCTGGTGCTGGTGCTTGGTGAGCTGAACAAGCTGAACAGTGGTGGCAGTGAACGTGAGGTGAACGTGGGCGTGGTTCGTACCCGTGTACCGTGCTTTGCCATACCTGGACCACGCAAGCAGGAGGTATCGAGGTACTTCTCCACACGCTATCTCTGCACCCTGCAGGCTCTAAATTGGGTTCGCCCGTGCGCATGGGTCCGTCTCCCCTTCCCGAGGTATCTTGTCTCTCCAGCGAGGGCGTGTCGCATCGTCGGATGGGCCCTCGTCTTGCCTGAAATCTCGACGATGGGCCTTCTGCAAGGGATTTTTATCTGCACATGGGTGTGGCAGCTTGACAGGTCTGACAGGCAAAGCTCCAGAGCTGTCCAGAGCCTCTTAGCATCAATCAATTCCTGGGGTCTGCCTCTCTGCTAGCCGTGGCACTGCATGGCATGATCCGGATGACAAGCCAGACTTTCATGCGAGGCAAGGGGCAGCAACCGACTGCCTAGGTACAACCATACAGCCAGCCGTATTGTCACTGTGCCTATCAGTCCAACAGTCCCAGACATACCAGACACGGACGGACGCAAACAAGAGTGTGCAGCCTCAAACACCAACTCATTTCTTCCGCCTCAAAAAAACAAACATGAGCCGATAATTCGGAAAAGACTTCTTCCAGCGTGGCACTGTACTGTGATATACCCTAGCCTGAGTCCGTGAGACGACGCGGAGGAGGCAGAGTCGACAGGGAGCGATGGGGTGACGAGAAATCGCACACGGGAAGGACATTGCAGACGGGAGCTGGAGACACAGAGTGTGACGAGAGAAGGAGGAAGAGGGGGGCCCAGGCCAACCCTGCACGGTATCTATCCGTGCTGTGCGGAGCGGAGCACAGTATGCGCCAGTAGTTCGCCTTCCTTGCCCAACGATTCATCGCACCGTTTTGTTTCGCTCCCTCGCAGCAAACCTACTGTGACCTACGTAGGTACCCTTGTACTCCCGTGCATCGTATCCCCGTACCCGCACAAAGTACAGAGGTACCCGGGCCACGGCCGCCCACGGCCCACGGACCACCTCAATCTCACAATCTCCTCCCCCATGATGAACCGTTGCCTTCTTCCCTGTCTTGCCTGCCTTGCCCTCGCCCTACCTTGCATTGCCCTGCCAATCTGGTTGCTTTGCATCCTGAAATAGGTAGTCAAGCTCGACGCCTGCATTTGGCTTGCATTACCCTTATCCTGCCATGCATCGTCTCCCACGCTTCTCTTCCTTACCACTTCGACTTGGGCTCTAATACTTCTGACCCTCCTTTTCCTTGGAACCATACTGTAAACACCATCGCGACTTGGACTCCACTTGACGTGACCACCCCGTCTGTTGTTCATCTTAGCCTCTCTCTTCGCCTTTCCGAGGTCCATTCGCATCCAACAAGGTTTCCTCCGAGTCGCGCATTTCGTTCGGCACCCAGTCTCTCCGGTTCTTGATCGACCAGCCAAACGCCAGGCTCTGCAGGACTCGGCCGAAGTAAACCCACCAAGGCAATTTGGCTGCGTTGCGCTGCGCTGGGAGTCAGCAGCATCTGCGAGAGGGCCGACTTTGATTCTGGGATCGACAGGCCAGCCGGAGCTGAGTTGGCTCAGCCTCTGCGTATTTGTGTTCGCGTCTGGCGTCGGGTCTCGTAACGTGTGCGGTTGTTATGGCGTTGCGCAAGAGTCCGGTTCTTGTAAGTGACGTCTCGTCCCATCTCGCCCCTACGGCTACGGCCTTTTTATTTCAGCACTGCCCACATTCTACGACTCAACGATTCAACAACCCTCATCGGATTGCCGCCGCCTGGCTGGCTGCTTTCCCACGGCTTGCTGTTGGGATGCCAGTCACCCCCCTCGTGTGTTACCTCTTGTGTGACGGCCTCCGGTTCTGCTTACCCCGACGTAACCAATCAACACAACAACCAAGCCAGGATCGCACGCTTCTTGGCACGCCACCACCATTAGATTTGCATCCCCTTGCCTCTCTCCTCACGGCTGCGCCCCTATCACTATTTTCCTTGCACGCCAGCCAACAATCCGCTCGGACCCTCCCAAATCTCAAATGCCTGTTTCTGACCGTGGCTGCAGTGAGCACTCGCAGACGTTCGTCTGCCCACCAAGGCCATGACGAGCCAAGAGATGGAACCTGATCGTGATCCTCCGCTGCTTCCACTCCAAGGGCCCCGTATTATGCCCCCCGCCAACATAAAGTCGAGTCCGCGACAGCAAGCCCGACGCCCCCCGCAGAGCCCCAACCCGAAGAGAGATGTCGCGAGGGCACCCGTCTTCCTGCGACCAGCACCCCGAGATGCGGCCAAAGCTAGGCGGCCTATTCCGCCCAGGCGGGCTCTCGATCCGAGCGCACCGACCGTCGCAGCAAATAAGCCCCGAATGCGCACCATGCCCACCCAGAAGGTGTACCCACTTCTGCCAGTGACAGAGCGGAAGAGTCAGGAGGAGAAGGCGGCCTCGCGGCGGCCTCGGAAAAACTCAGATAACGACAGATGGGACATCACGCCAGACGGTGGCTCGGCTGGGCGCGAGGGGAGGCAATTCACTGTCGCGAACGTCGGCAACAATGGTCGCATATACCTGAGGTACGTCCCAAGAGGCGTGGGTGGCTGGCTGGCTCTGTCAGCCAACAATATATTCGGCCGGGGAGAGCATAAAACCCAATCACAGTGCAATGACTGACATCTGCTGTTCGTGTCCAGGCCCACAGTCCGCCCAGTTCACCAGAGGCATCCACAACCTCCGTTTGTCTTTCCAATGACTCCCCCGCAAACTGCTGGCTTAGGTTCACCGCCCAACGAGAACCGGGACAGTGCACTCGACATGAACCAACTCCAAGGGTCCCAGTGGACACCAAGCCTAGTGCCCTCAACGCCAACGACAGCGCTCCTGCGTTCTTACTTGGATGACAGGAAGGCAAGTATGGGCATGCACCGACGTACTCAGTCTGACTCGACCATCCACGAATCGAGGTCGTCCGTGGCTCGAGAATCTGATCCAGGGGCGTTCAAGATCGTCGTTACCCAGCCGGGTGAGGAACAGAGGCCGAAGACACTGGAAGATTTAGAGGATGCTACCTCGCCATTCCTGGAGATTTCCATTCCCTCTTGGAAACTCGGCACCCCACGGTTTTCAGTCAAAGGAACACCCTTCATCCGAGGTTCTAGTTACGCTCCAACTGAAGACATCCGTTCGAGTAACCAATCCATGATGAGAAGGTCAGGTGGCGTGACACCACGCTTTGCACCCTCGATGGTTTCTAGGAGGCCCGGATCCATTGCTGGAGCACCGCCCCATTTGTCAGTGCCACAGAGACCTGCTTGGCTCGGGTCTGCTCTTTCTCCTCACGATGCATCTCGAGCAAAGTACATGTCACCACAAGTTTTGATCGAGCCGGCAATGTTCGACTCTCTGACCTTCAAGCCGGCCTGCGATGATCCTGCCATTGTCAGATACTCATCTGTCACCGGAGCTGTGACCGCAGCAACCCCTCCCCGCCTCGTAGCGGAGATTACTTCTCCCACGTTCCTCGACTACGAACTCCTGTCCGACTTTTTCCTGACCTATCGCGCATATTTGTCGCCCATGGATCTGCTTAAAATGCTCTTCTCACGGATGCGATGGGCTTTGATGAGGGATGGCGAGGTGGGAGTGGTGGTGCGCGTTCGAACTTTTGTGGCACTCCGGCACTGGATTTTGAACTACTTCGTGGACGACTTCGTCTGCGAGTACGAAATGCGCACATGTTTCTGCAGGCTGCTGAACAGTTTGACGGACGACGTATCGCAGGACTCGAAAGGGCGCAGGGTGCAGCTTAAGATTCTGGCCGAGCTCAAGAAGTGTTGGAGACGTGTTTGTGCTCAATTTTGGGATGGACCTGAGTCCGAAGCTTCGTTGCCACCTGAAGCACCTATTGCTCCGGGCGGCATTCCTGGTCATCGAAACCCCAGCCTGGACCCCGACTTCTGGCAGAGATATCTGGATAATGGCCCGCCAACGCTTGACAACATTCTCGCACCCCTGACGAGCAATCCGCCGGATTCCGAGACAAGCTTTTTTCGTGATGTTGCCAGGGCTGGAGGCGAGGACATTAACTATGGACAGGCTCAAAGACCCGCGACACCCGAGAATCAGATCGACGACAGGAAAACGGCCGAGGAAGCGCAAGTCTCACCGACAAGCATCTCGAGCGGAGACATTGTGTCGTGTTCATTCCCTACCAGGACTCTCAAGTCTTCGAGTCCTGGTTCGAACCATCCTTTGGGTGCACATCCGGTGGATCCGAGCTCAGTCTACAACATGGAGCCTATCGCCACGACGCCCCGTGCCCTGATGGGGAAGCGGTTGCGACCCCAACAATCGCACAAGCGCAACGGGAGTCTTTCCGACTCGCTGAGGGAACACAACAACACAACACTCGAGCAGCTTCTCCAGCAGAATACTGAAACCCTGCTTTCACTTCCCTACGCCGGCAGTCTTGTCAGAGGCAACGTCATGCCTCCAGGCCAGGCCTTCGTCGAGATTGTCTCACCAACCTCGACAAACGGTGCGAGCCGACAAACGACTGTGTTTCAACCATTCCCAGATGATTCAGAGATAGATAGGGCCGCGGCTTCCGCAATGTCTGGGCAAGGCATGCGAAAACTGATCTGCGGTGTTCGCCGCGCGCTGAGTACCCGAGGCCAGGATGTGTCTCCCACGCAAGGAAACTTCAATATTGCGCCTATAGGGCCCCGAGGTGTCACGACAAATAGATTGCCCGGGACTGCGATAGTGCCACAGGCTCGGCCGAGAACGAGTAGCATGCGACCAGTCGTCCGGATCGACCTACTTGGTGCAGAAATCGTGGAGGACTTCAAGAGGGTGATAAGGGAAGATGCGGTAGAGGCTGGTCTGCAGAGTTTCCACGGCTCTATACCATCCACCCCGACGACGGTCAGGGCACCTGGAGAAGACGATGGGTTTTCGATACCGCACATGGGAGCACTGCGGCAGGTCGACCCACAGGACGGCACGCGTCCCTTTAGTGATGGGGGTGTGACCGCCGGGAGCAAGTCCATCCTCATCATCGATGACACACTGCGTGTCCCAAATGAGTTTCCCTCAATGACCGGCGCTCTCCCTGCTTTCACTCAGTCAGTTGAAGATTTTGCAGACTCTTTTATGCAACAAGGAGGAGCAGACCCTACACCCCCTACCACACCTCCTGGTCGGATAACAGACACGCCAAGGAGATCTTCATACTTGCTAGGTCAGCACGTCCTCCGCTCAGTCAAGTCAACAGATGCATTGCCTCCTTTTGTTCCGGACCTGGACACTCTCGCTGGCGGGCAGACTCACCGGCCATCCGAAGACATGGCCCGCCCACCGCTAGATGCCAGGCTTTCCTCTTCCCAATTCCTGCGGCAATCCTTGAGTCGTCCGCCATTGAGCGGGGTCTATGGGCATGGGCGCCACCGCTCGAGTCGCTCGCTGCGTTCAAACGGAACAATGGGGCTCAGAAAATACGCCTCATATCAGAGCGGAATGGGTCTGCGCTCGACTGTCCGCAGCTTCGATGCGACCACCTACTCTGACAGAGCGTCAATAGAACAATCATCTGTGCCGCCGCCGTTGAGAGTCCTCCGAAGACGCCCAGGCGGAGACCTTAGAGCGGTTAACCGCGTTGGAGACTTGGATCAACAAGTACTGCGTAAGTCGCGCTCTTTGGGGTCTCTTACAACTTACACGGACTCGCTACGAACCTCGTTCCTCCAAAGTCCAGCTGCGGGGCGAGGCTCGATGGGATTGATGGACGTTGTCAGCAGCGACTTTTCTCGCAATCGAGTGGAAGTCTTTTCTCTCGGGGTTCCTGCAAAGGAGCCAAAGCGCAGGATCTCCTTGCTTAGCACATCCTCCTCTAGACCCATAATGCGACCTTCCTTCGAGGCCGAGGCACAGAAACTCGCAAATATTCCAGACGATGAAGATGACGGAGGCGTTGAGTCGGCACTGCTGAAGCTCGAGGGGAGATACGAGAGGAGGACGTTCAAGCTGTCTCTGGATGGGACCAACACTGCTATGGTCAACATGAAGAACATCGGCCGCAAAACCCCTCCACTAGAGGATGGGCCTGATTCCAAGGCAGAGAAACGCAAACATCGCCAGGAGCACATTGGGGAAGAAGGTGTCATGCCTCCGGCACCACCTGCCGAAAGCTCGGCAGATGCTTCGGACTCGACATCTCTGCGTGTTCCCGAAAAGGGCCGGTCCCTGCGCGATGAGGTTGCGTCGTTCCTGTCGGATGGCTCGGATGGCTCATATCTGTCGATACCTCTGCTACAACGTGAGGTGGTCGATGATGGTCACAGGAGCCGAGCGGAATGGACAAATCAGTCCATTCTCCAAGATCCCGAAGATGGCACCTCGGCCGACGAACGAGATGTAGGCGACAGAGATCGCTCATATGAATTCGTCAAGAAGTCTGAGAGCATTGAAAAGATCAAGCCGGGGGACACCATGCCGACGTCCAAGCAACGCGATCAGACTAGAGATTCGTCCCAATCTTTCCTAGATATAGACAGCACCGACGATGAATTGTCGTCAGAGCTGTCGGATATTCCGGCGGATGACGATGAGGAATTAGACGCGTTCCCATCCCTGCGGCGTGGCGCCACCCTCACTAAGATCCAAACCAACCATACGGCAAGATCATACAAGACCTTTGGAACGCGAACGAAGCACACGGCCAGTGTAGCTTCACCGACTTCGGCCACTGTTGAGACCTACGAGGTGTCACCCGAAACTGAAGATGTCCCAGAGCTGCACAGTGCTCAGATTTGGGGCCAAGAAAATGGACGCAAGCCATTGCCTCCCACGCCCGACTACACGCCGACCTTCGAACAGGCAGCGCAGCCTTTGAAAGCGATATCCGGTCCCACCCGCGCCAATGAGGCATCACGCAACGCAGCCACCATGGCCGAACAAGAAAAGACACGGAACGTTTCAGCACACCTTCCGTTCATTCTAGCATTTGACTCGGAGATACTCGCCCAGCAGTTCACGCTCATTGAGAAGGACGCTCTTAACGAGATCGACTGGAAGGAGCTCATTGAAATGCGGTGGAAGAACGCCGATAATAATGACTGCCGGTCGTGGGTCCAGTTCCTACGGGACGCAGATGCTCGTGGTGTTGAAGTGGTGATCGCCCGCTTCAACATCGTTGTCAAATGGGCCGTTTCTGAAATCGTCCTGACCCAGAACATGGAGGAGCGAGCTCGCTGCATCATCAAGTATATCCACATTGCAGCACACTGCAGGCGCTATCGCAACTTCGCCACAATGAGCCAGATCGCCATCGCGCTGACAAGCGGCGAAGTCGAGCGCCTGTCTCAAACATGGAGGATGGTGCCGGCTCACGACATGCACACCTTGCGCGAACTCGAGGCTCTGATCTCACCAACCCGCAATTTCTACGCTCTACGCTCGGAGATGGAGGGAGGAGGTCTGACCACCCATGACATGGGCTGCATCCCTTTCGTGGGTATCTACACCCACGATCTCATCTTCAACGCACAACGGCCAAGTGAGATCGCCAGCAGTCCGACAGCGGCACCCCTTGTGAATTTTGAAAGATGCCGGATCGCTGCTGGCGTGGTCAAGACCCTGCTTAGGCTGCTAGAGGCAAGCACGACATACACCTTTCAGCCGATCGAAGGCATCACCGAACGCTGTCTCTGGATGAGTGCTCTGTCTGACGAGGAGATCCGACGACGCTCGCAGCGGTTGCAATAGCGAGCAAACACAACACACCAAACCACCACGCGGCTCAACTTTCGAAACCGGATGGGTTCCTTCACTGAAGCGAAGGGAATGAAGTTAACACGATACCCCTGTATATTCTCTTTCAACCAACGACCGCACATGTTGCTTTTGACGGCACGAAAAGACGCAAAACCCACATTAGACAACAGCCTCGACCCGCAGCCCGAACCGGACCCGTACTTACAGTTGTCTGTACATGACCAACTTTCCCCACTTCATATTGGCCATTCTTGGCCCTTTTTTTTATAGTGCAAACTATTATATACCCATTTAGATGAGGTCTCGGAGCATCGGGTAATTCCTAATTCCCTTACAAGTCACGACTCTCGCGTTTTGCCACGAGACTGCACCATCAGCAGCAGTGGTGGCAACGCGGAAGAGCAGCGAGCAAAGCCAGCAAAGCCAGCATTAGTTTCTTCTTTACCTTTGTCCTTGATCGCGATGATCTGATTATTTCTTGGATTGACGGATGGAGGTGGTTGTTGGAACGGCGAAGAATCTACCAGCAAGCAGCACGCGAGGCGCCCTAGCCTCCATCTGGTGCAACGATCTTGTTCCAACGGGAGGGCATTGTCTCTCCCATCACTTGTGAGATCGGAGCCGGGGAGAAGATGGGACGGTATTGTTTCGAAACGCATAATTGTTTACTGTCTTTTACAGAGCTCTGACATGGATCGAGCCTGCGTTCTTTGTTTCATTTTTTCCTTTCCTTGTCTTTTTTTTGCACCCTTTCGGCATGACGATGGATTGTGAGGTTGCTGGAGAAAGAGCGGCGTGAAATTATTCATATACCCCTTGTTTTTTCATTTTTCTGTTTCGAGAAATGGGCGGAGCTGGGCGGGCTCCGTCCTGGGATGGGAGGGGCAACGCAGGATGATGGGGGAAGTGTGGGACCTTTGGAGAACGAAGGCCAGCGAAGCAAGCTGTGCTCTCTAGAGAAACTCCGTTCGCCGTCTTACTAGAGACGGGCGGCTGAACCTGACGAATACATGATCATGCCTTGGCTTCCCTGCCAGGCGAAACTGATGCTGCCCTTGTTCCTGGTCTGGAATTGTGTGTGTTTTCCCCAATCGTGAATGGACGTGAGCGACAATTTTTTTGGTTCTTGACGCTGCGTCATCGTACATATCCCCATGCAACGAGCTTGGCCCGAATAAACCTTCCCAGGTGCCAGGCCAACATAATCCAGGCAGCACAGGCAGCAAGCAGCACCCGTCATAGTGTAGATTGGAAAAGAAGGAATTGTCGTGCCAGTGCCCGCAGGGTGGGCAAGGACCACAATGTGGCCTCGAGCCATGTCGGAATCCCAAGAATGCCCAGCCTCCCAGCCACGACACGAGCCAGACGCGTTCCTAGAGCTGCAGGTAAGCTCGACGTGTTCTTCACGACTCCACCATGGTGGATCCCGAGGTCCCAATGGCGGGCGAGTGGGCCCAGACGGTTTCCAACAAAAGAGAAGGAAGGGCCACCGAGCTGCACGCCCCCTATGTAATGCGTGCCAACTCACCGACCGTCAACTTTCATACCTTAGGCCCGGACTTGCTCGCTGCGTCTTTCTTGGTTCTTGATTGCTGTCTTTTTTCGTAGCCTGAATCTGTCTTTTTATTTAGCGAGCTTTTCCTTAGGCACGAACTTGTGTTTCTTTATCCATGCTGTCTTTTTGCATTTTGTAGCTGCTCTTCTTCTGTGCCACGGAGAACATTGGAGCTGCTCTGTCCGAGGAAGCTAGCCATCCAGCTGGACAGGCTTGTGAGAGACGGAAGACAGGACGTTCTTGCAGACTGCTGCCGCCATTACACGACTATCCAATCATGGCGGGAGAGAACCTCCCCCTGGCGCTGCGGCGCACCCCTCGGAGGGGACAGCAACAGCAGCAGCACGGGGTCGGTGAGGCGGCGCCTAGGACGCCCGCCCCGGCGTCACGGCGGAAGTCCTCGCGGGCCAATGCTACCGGGCGGAAGCCAGTAGCCACCACAAAGCCGAGGACCGCGGGCAAGATGGCGAGGAGTAACGACAAAGCCGGTGGTGTCCTGGACTCTGACTCTGCCGCTGCCGTGGCTGCGGACGACGCCTCGGATGACTCGGTCACGCTCGTCGACGACGCGGACGACAGCATCACGGCGCTAGATTTCGACATACCTATCTCATCGTCGCGGCGGTCATCCTCGGGAGCGAGCAGCATCAACAACAAGAGGAAGAGGCGAGCCTCGGTCACATCCCCGGCCATCAAGAGGGCCCGCCGCAGCCAGCAGCAGACGGGCAACACCAACACTTCCTCTTCCTCAATAGTCCACATCCTCCCGCTCCGCACGCAGATCCTAGACGACCACATCAAGCGGCGCATCAGACGCAACGGCCTCAGCGCAGAGATGAACTCGTGCTACGGGGAGAAGCGAGCCCGCAGGCAAAAGACGCTCGCTGAGCTGCGTGCTGCGCGGGACGAGCTGCGGGACCGGGACGCCGAGATCGAGAGGCTGCGGGAGCTTACGGCGCTTTTTGACCAGAGTGGTGACCACTCACATCAACACCACCACGTGCAGGAGATGGAGATGGAGCTCTCGCGGCTTAGGGAGCAGGTCTTGGGCCGGCGTCGGCGTGATGGTGATGATGAGTTGATGACGTCTTCGCCGCCTGTTGCGAGGGAAAATGATGGATGGGGCGTGATGGGTGGTGGTGGTATGTCTGATGGTGGTAGTGATGCCAGCGGGGACTTTGGGCATGACTTTGACGACGACGAGGAGTTTGGCGAGAGATCCCTCGCCGAGCTGGAGAGCGGCGGCACCACCCCTGCGCAATATCGTCAGCAGCAGAAACCAAAAGGGAAGAAACCTACCGCGTTGCACCTCCACGGGCCAACCCTCACGCCCCCCAGCACCAGCCCGGCCAAGCTGCCCTCGTCGCCCGTGCGGCAGATCCACTCGAGCGCCGGCGGCAGCAGCAGCACGGCCTGCAATGCCGGTGTGCAGGCTGCGGTCGCCATATCCGGAGCAGACGCCTCCTCGCAGGCGTGCATCCCTGATCCTCAAATGGACGCCCTCCACGACGAGCTGAGCACCCTCCGCGCCGAGGTGAGCAGCCTCAACGACACGCTGCTGGAGCGGGACGCCCTACAGACCCGCGTGAGCGAGAAGCTGTCGATGTCTTCGTCCGTTCCTCCTTCCGCCCAGCCGGCCGAGGACCAGGACCAAGACGTCGAGCTCCAGCTCGACATCATCCTGCAGGACCTGGCCGAGAAGACGGCCCGCCTCGGGGAGCTGTCGTCGCTTCTCATGCCATCATCGTCACCCACAGACAAAGAAGCAACGGCACAGCTAGCCTCAGCCCTCCAGAGCGTCCGCGGCGCCCTGGCGGACCTAGACCCAAACACAACCCTCCCACAAACCGCAGCGCCCCTCCTCACCCTGACCGCGACCCGCCTGCGCGAGCTAGACACAACCCTCAAGCAGCGCACGGCAGACCACGACGCAAAGCTCGCCGCGGCAACCAAACACCTAGCCGCCGCCCAGGCCAGCGCGGAAGAAAAAGAAACCGCAGCCAAGAACCTATCCCTGGACATAACCCACCTATCAGAGACCATCTCCGCCCTCCGCGAGGAACTAGACACCCTCCAGGAACACACCGCATCCCAGGCCTTAGACCTAAACACCGCGCGCGACGCGGCGCTACAACAAAAGACCGCAGCCGCAGAGGCAGAGACCCAACTCGCCGAGGCCTTTGCGAGGATCGCCTCCCTGAGCAAACAACTTTCCAGCCGCGAGGCCGCGCTGCAGGGTTCGGAGGGGGAGGTCGAGGCGCTCAAGGTGAAGCTTGCCGAGGCTGGCGTGACGATTGCGAGGCTGCGGGAGGGGAATGCACGGGAGATGGGGAGGTCGAGGGAGGTTGTTAGGGCTATGCGGGCGCAGATGATGCTTGCGCTGTCGGTTGGGGAGGGGTTCCTTGGTGATGAAAGTGGAGGGGTTGCGAAGGAGGAGGATGGGGAGGGTGGTGGTGTTGTTGGTGGGTTGGACAAGGCTGGTCGGGGACGGAGTGATGATAGTGGTCTTGGGCTGGATGGCGAACTGCAGCTTGTATGATTTGTGTTTGTTTTTGGGCATTGGGTTGGCGTTATGCATGGGTTGGTTGGGGTTGGGATATTTTGTATTTTCTGCGATGCATAGCTTGCATTATTATTAGCATGGGTCTCTGAGCAATGTGGATATGATGTGCTGAGGCACATTTGTTGACCAATACACATGTCATGTTCATGTATAAGAGTAATCGAGACCAACGGAGTTAGTTGTACCATGTTTTGAGCTGTCTCTCCCACCACATCATGTCACACCCACACTGGTCCCCCGTCCAGCTAGATACGAGCGACCAGACAGCCAGCCCATCAAGCACCAGAGGCGAACGAGCATCAGCCTTTCCTTCACGGTATGGAAACCTAGTGGCCCTTCCATACCTGTGCTTTTCAGATCAAGAAAACCTGCGCACATTCCCCAAGTCCCAGCTGACCATCACACACATCCACACCGCCGGTTGAGACATCTTTGGGTCAGACACGCTGGGTGAGCAGACAAAACCCCGGGTGGAAGATGAACCCCGGGTTTTAACAACATCACACATGGAGAAGGAGAGGAGCCTTTGACTTGGAGCACTCAAGTGGCTGTCTCATTACCAGTATCCCCAGCCTTATGGGTCACCCTCGATATAACACCTCCCACTGAAAATACTTCCCCTTCGCGACCCCCCTTCAACTACTCTGCTGTATTATATGGCCTCAGTCGCTGGCATTTAGTTGCAAAGAGATGATCAACTGGAAAGTGCTCGATCCTTACCCAGAACCATCTACCAGAGGCAACACTCCAGGTCAGGCGCCCTTGCAACGAAAAGGACAACTTGAAACGGATCAAAAGAATGATAGGATTAATTAACGAATGTCGTGGTATCATTAGACCTAGAGGTATCAAAAAACAACCAAAGAGCAAAACCCAACGAAAAGACCAAAAGGGGGTATCCTATGTCAAAAAGCACAGCCATTCTCCATCCCCCGTGCATTATCATCCTTCTTCGACAGGGTAGGGTATCCGAGTATGGCCAATCTCCTCGAGTTGTCTGTCCCCTATCAAACGGTTCCATGTCACTCCTCTTCTTCCCATCCCGTTCATTCTTGACAAAATTATATCGTACAACTCATAAGCTATGTAGACTCAAGTAGACCAGGCTTTGGACCCGGCAGGGTGTCAGTCAGCATGGGCTAGAGCTCAAATGTTCTCAATCATACGAGCGGTCATGGCCTGTTGAAAAGAAGGGTCCTGACCTCCAAAGTCCTGATTTCCGCTGCTCTCGCCCGGCTCGCCCGCGAGATTCTTGGGGTCGCTGGTGGCGGCAGCCAACGCGGCTGTGCTGGTGGAGCTCGACGCCCCGGGCATGAAGATAACTTTTGAATTCGCCGACTTGGCCATAGCTTGCATAGCCTCGAGGTATCGGATCTGCATGGCGGGTGCAGAGGAAAGGATATCGGCGGCTTGAGGCATGAGCTTGGCGCTTTCGACCTGTGTTGGAGGGAAGAAGAGACGTTAGTGACGGTCCGTAAGGGAGAGTACTACTGTCCACCAACAGGCATGTGGCGAGTATTTTGGGGGGGGAGGGCTGGACAAACCTCAGCCTTGGCGGCGATGATCTTGCTCTCACCGATACGCTTGCTCTGGGCAGCCATGGACAGCGACTCCTGCAGCTCTTGGCTGAAGACAATGTCCTTGATGAGCATGCTCTCGACCTGCACGCCCCATCCCGCAGCGACGTCCTCGATGATCTCGCCGATGCTCTGGGCGATCTCCTCGCGGCGCTCGATGACGTCCTGCAGGACGCGGGCGCCGACGACGTGGCGCAGCGTTGTCTGGGTGCGCTCGATCAGGGCCTGGCGCACGTTGCTGATGCCAAAGGCGGCCTTGTGCGGGCTCACGATGTGGTAGTAGATGACGCTGGTGAGGTGGAGGTTGACGTTGTCCTTGGTCATGCAGACCTGCTTGGGGACCTCGACGATCTGGATCTTGACGTCGACCTGGATCAGGCGCTCGGACAGCGGGTTGATCTTAACCAGGCCCGGGTCGACCGCCTTGTAGAACTTGCCAAACTTGGTGACCAGGCCGACGTTGCCCTGGCCGACGTTCTTATACGGGTTGGGGCAGCAGATGCAGCACGGGATCGCGCCCATGGTTCCCATGCAGGCGCCGAGGGTGTTGACTAGCAGAGGAAGGCCTGTATCAGCATCGACCGCGGCAGAGGTGAGGGGTGATAACTTGTGGCAGGTGACTTACTCATGCTTCCGTACCAGCCTTTGGCATCGGCGTCTGTTCCGACGATGCTGGCGTAGCTCTTCTGCAGGTCCTCCACGCGTGGGGGTTGGACGACCATTGGCCCTTGGGGGCGGAAGCCACTCTGAGCGCCCACGCCATTGGTATCGGCGGCCTTGGACGAGCCCGGAGTAGATGGAGCGTTCATTGTGTCTGAGTGGTGCTCCAGGAGCCGTAAAAGTATTCAGTAGGCGATGCTGGCTTGATCCGACGTCGTCGTTGGTGGCGGCTGGTGGAAGGTATTAGTATTTGGTCTATGGGGTTGGCCGAGTAACGCCTCGCATGTCTGCCTTGGAGGAGGTCTTGGTGGGCAGCGATGTGTGACGGAACAGGTCAGTTGCTTGCTGGGGTATCTTACATTGGAAGAGGTGGCCCTGGGTATTTATCTGGGCACCAAGTAATCAAGTCGAGTATGTGGGTAATTGACTCCTGGAAGCTACTTCTCCGGTGGCCTGGGTGTGGGTGTGGGTGTGGGTGAGACTGTGGATAATTGGACGGGACGAGATGGGGTGATGGATCTCTGTGTCGGAAGGTGGTGAGGGGGTCGTTGCAAGCAGACACAAAGCGGATGTGACGGAATATTTATCTTTTCTTTCAAGCACTGGGCCAGGAAGAGGAAGGTGGCACTGCACACGCACACTCGGGCGATCTCTGGTGTGGGAGACGGCAGCTGCCCCGTCTTGTTCCTTCCGTGAGCTTGCGTTGCGGTAGTCACAAAAAGAGGTACGGTGCTGTGCTGTGCTGTGCTGTGCTGTAAGCAGGTGAGATGGATCGATGGAATGAGTGCGGCGAGGCAGACAGGACCGTCTCTGGGCCGTGCTGGGAATGGCGATGGATGAGCAAGTGACCCGAACGACCCAAGCACCCAAGCAAACCCAAGGGACCTAAGCTCGTCTGAGCAAGCTCAACCCTTGCCGCCATGCTGGTACAGTATTGGTGGTTGGTGAGGTGTGATGGTGCAGCAACGACAGAGATACCTGGGTACTTGGAGCTGAGGTGGGCCCATTCCCCAGTGTTAGGAACTGCCAAGCGCGGGCTGTGGAGTGCCTACCAAGGGCCATTGCGGGGCCCAGCCGCAGCTTCCCAAAGTTCGCTGAGAGGAGGGGTGGCCCATGCTCGGGGCACGGAGCAGGGGCAGGGGTTGGAGTGACATCACACACTCTGGTCTCCTCTCCTCTCCTCTCCTCTCCTCCGCCTCCAAACCACCCCGGCACCTCTCGACTGCAGTCTGCGGGACTCCTTCAAACACTCAGAGGGCGTATCCGAAACACATCGTCTCAACCGTCACATTGCCATAGTGCACGTCGTCGTCGCCCATTTGTGGGGGAGATAGAAGTGCATCTCTGAATGTGCTCAACTCTAACTGTCCAGTATTAATCCACCAACACTGTTTATCGACTCCATCGTCTCCAACCTCGGTCCCTGTTTCAGCCAGCTGTTCGCGTCTGAGCTTCAATACGGACCGGCGTACTCATTTCGATCTGACCAGAGTTTAACAACGACGTGTCACCAGACTTCTTAGCCTCTGCGGCAGACACACCCACACAGCCTCTTTTCCCCTCTCCTGTGCTGCTTTGTTTGCCAATCTCTCAATCGTGCTGTCAATGACTTTTTGCGCCACGCCCCTCGGCCCTGGACAGCTTCCCCAAATGGGACCCCCAAGCTGCAGTAGTGTGCCACCAGGGCTCCTGGGCTCCTTACACGGCCGACTTCCCACAAAGGCGCCTGCGTGCCGAGATCCGTGGGGCATCCTGGCATCACACTCAATGTTCATGACCACCTCGAATCACAGACCCGCCTCGAACCGAGCGTTTCTGGTGATCCGGGCCCGGCTGGACGCGATGAAAAACAACCGATGATGAAACCCAAGACTGTTCGATACTTGGCTTTATCGACACACTGTTCTGACAGTTCCGCTGCATGGGCCGCCCCCGGAAATCTCGTGGGTCCCTTCAAACATCCACCGCCCGCCGCCGCCAATCGAACTCCACACAAGTCTCCGTCGGGTCGGATATGGAGACGACACATAGGACGACAACAAGGTTCTGAGTAGCATCGAAGCTTCTTTTCGAGAGCTCAACCGGGCGACGGCCAGATATTGACCTTGCCCAAAAGACATACCGACCAGCCGAATGGCCTGCATCATTTTCTTCCAGTCACCGGTGCCCTTTTCGAATGAAGCCTCCAGTCTAGGCTAGCTCCTGCACCAAGAACGGGGCAGGCAGTGCTGGGCTTTGGTCCGGGGGAGCTGTCGTTCTTGGTGCTTGGGAACGAACCCGGCAGACCCTGTTCACCAATTGAGACATGAAATAATTTCCTCGGGAACGGTTCAAATCGTTCCGCCATGACAATTACGCCCGACTTGTTAGCAGATCACTTCCGCGATCTGTGTGAGACGGCGCGCTACCTAGTTGCCAGCGTGACCCCTGCACTGCCTCACTCCTCATTGCCGAACCTATCATGCCAAGAGCTGTCGACATATGGCTGCCATGCTACATTCGCCCCATCGGCCTCGGAACTTAGGTCCCTGGCCTCTTTTTGCGAGCCCTCGCCCGGCTGATCTCTACCACGCGACCGGGCCTGCACTGCCATGATGCATTAAGGCCGCATGTGGAACTTTTCTAGAATCCTTCCATCCACCCTGGTCCACCCAACCCAGGCAACCACATTCGGTCCCTTGGTTACACACACACAGCCATGATGCCGATCTTTGATGTGTCGCTAATCACTCCCAGGAAAGGTATCAAGCTTCAATGAGCAACGTGGCCGGGGATTATATCGCTCACTGGTCAATCCAGTCCCGCCAACCAACAGCGGCACTTATACGGATGCCGTGGGGACTCGATGACATCTTCGTTGGGTTTTACCGCTGTGACCTGCACAAGCCTCCTCTAGAGGCTTACTACTAGCATTGGGAGCGAGATCGCCTCTGTCACAGCCACGATGTACTCTTCGCATCTTGCTGCCTGAAGGGGATTTGCCTCGCTCGAGGTATGCATGTCCTAGTGATTTTTTCTTGGTTCCCAAATCCAAGGAAAGCCTAGGTAGATAGACAGGTCAAAGCCAGCCGCGATGATATCAGTTGTGGGTCCGGTCCTTGTTGGGTGACCATCAACAAGGCGCAGAGGCCATATCGCTGGAAATAAGCGCTGATGAGCATGCATGACCAACGATTTTTCAAAAAAGGGCTCAGTGAGGCTGTCCACGATCCTTTGGAATGGCGGTTGGGCTTTTTTACCTGTTGGTTTTGCGAAGGGCTATGACTTCACGGTTGGTTTCCGCCCTGCCTCGCACCGGGCCGCGTTGCGGTGGCCCATTCCTTTGGCTCCACCAAACCAAGGGTCTGTACACCAACTGGCTTACGGTTTTGGAAACATCAATTGTTGGGTGCTACCTAAATTCAGATTTGTAATGCCTGTGACGTCCGCGCTGCCACTTTTGTAATTAGCTATGTTAACCGCACTCTACTGACAGCCTTATGGACTATTTGTATTCTTTGAGTTCCTCTACTAAGCTGGAACGGCAGCAAGTGTCCTATAAGGACTGGAAACAATGTGTCTTATCGACGATAACAGTGGGATTCGCTATGCAAGGCTTTAAACAGTGACTTTCCAATCTACTTCTGCAAACCAGTGTTCTGTTAAATGCTACTCTTTTGCGCTAGAGCTTTATCTATATGACGGGCGTTTCGAGAGATTAGAATAGCTTGAAATGAGGACCAGAGAAGAGTTATTTGCTAGACTGGCCAGAAGCGTGGTGTTACGATTGCTGGGCTAGGTTCATTCACGGCGGCTTGGCAGTAAGGTGTGCAGTGGGATTGGATTGTGTAGTCCAAAGTAGACACTGTAACATGGACTGTGTATTCTGCACTCCGAAGCACCGTGACGGGCTGCCGTGACGGCGGCCATGCGGCGCAGTGCTTCGGGGGCACAGGGATTCGGAGATAGTCGACCAATGGTGAACGGAGTAGAGACGCCGCAACTGTTTTCAAAGTGTTCCAAGGAGTAGAGACGCCGCAACCATATTGGATGTGCGGAGGCCTGATTCTCACCGAGCGGTAAAGTCACATCCATTGACAGGTCACCCGGATTGTATACCGCTATAGGATCGGGCCGTTGTACCTATTTAACACGAGATGAATGACTCCAAACTCTCTACCTACCAGTTTACAGACATCAGCCGCCCTTGTTTTGAAGGCGCTCAGCTACCAGCAGAGACAATCAACACCCGACATGGACGACGTCGCATCAACAAGAGCTGAAGCGAATGACCACCTTCAGCGGCTACGGGAAGCCAGAGGGATCAAGGGAGATTGCAATGATATCTCCAACGATGCAAATGTATCAAGTCTCAATGAGGCTCTTAATCTGTGAGTGCTCAGTCGGGATGGCCCTAGCATATCTATGTTCTAATCAAGCCCAAATAGCCTATCCGATCAGCTTTACACGACACCGACGCACTTCCTCCTCGAATTGATCCAGAATGCCGACGACAATATCTACCCCAGCGGACCCGTGCCGAGACTTCACTTGTCACTATATAGAAAGGGTGGGAAGGAAATTTTCCGGTCTGACTGCAACGAAATCGGCTTCACGTTTCGGCAGCTAGATGCCCTGACACGGGTCGGAAAGAGTACTAAGAAAGCCGCTGACGGCCGTAAGGGGTACATCGGAGAGAAGGGCATTGGCTTCAAATCCGTCTTCAAAGTAGCTGACGTGGTACGCGTTGCAAGCGGCTGCTACGAGTTCAAATTCAACCGCCGCAATACTATTGGCATGCTGTTACCGATACCCTCCGACTTCCCTTCGGGTGTCCGCGTCAAGGACCATACCCAGTTCTTACTGGAGTTAAATCGCAACGAGGACTATAGACATATCAGAGGCGACCTTAACGGACTCGGGTCAGAAACCTTGCTTTTTCTGCGGAAATTGAAACAGCTAGATGTCTCCATCAATGGCGAACGCACGACTTACAAGCTTCGAACCGATAACTGGAACTCCAACTTCGGCGGGGAAACAGCCACAGTCTCCGAAAGAACAGACCAGGAAACCAAGATAACGAAATATATGATTGAACGACACGCGGTTGAGGACTTGCCCCCGGATCCCCGCAGGGAAGCAGTAGCTACCTCCGAGGTCGTGGTCGCATTCACCGTCGAAGACCAGGTCACGCCAATCGTCAAACCTCAACGAGTCTTTGCTTTTCTACCCATCGAAAACTACGGCTTTAAGGTAAGTGTGACTCCTTACTCGGCTCATGATGAGATTTAACATAACTAATCGACTGCTGACTCCTCAACCGCCCAGTTCCTCATTCATGCCGACTTTCTTCTAACCGCCAGCCGAGAGAGTCTTGAATACCATTGCCCTTGGAACCTGGCTCTGTGTAAGGGGATTGAAGATGCCGTGGTAAAAGCGATATGCAGCCGCTTCATAGATCTCGACGAGGACGAGGACGACGAGGGCCTCTGCTACAGCTGGCCAAAGTATCTCACGCGGCAACGAAGCGGCTCGGTATTTTGGAATACCCTCCACGATAACATCCTAGAAGCTTTGCGCAGCGAGAAAATTCTGCAGTCGCGGGACAGACAGGCTGCACGCGACTTCCAAAAGCCGACGGACGTCCGCTACGTACCCAAGGCATATCGATTCGAGGGCGAGACTCTCTTCGACCTCCCATCCATCAACAAGACACACTTATCATTCGTCTATGATCATGTACGTGAGCCTTTACGCTCTATCAGGGTGTCTCAGCTCTCCCTGCGCGGCTTGTGCAAGGAGTTCTGCCAATGGGTTGGGTCGTTTGGAATTGCCGGTCTCAAGAAAAAGCCGGACAAGTGGCATAGCAGAGTCGCTACAATTTTCTCTCAAGAGGAGGTGTGGATAAAACGGAAACTGAAACGACTGCCCATCGTTCCGACCCGCGATGGCTCATGGGTCAGGGCAACGGAAACCCACCTCTACATTGCGTCCCCGAACAAAAACGAACATGTTCCCAGTGGCATCAACATCTCGATCGTTGCCGAAGACGCTGTTCGAGATGCCTCCAGGAGAAACTTTTACGAGTATCTGGATATCAAGGAATACCGTCCCTCCCAAGTATGCAAGCTCATTCTCGAGCTCCATTGCAAGCTTGCCTCCGACCGGGCCAGTCGTTTGGAGAAAGACCTCATTGCCGACGCCGCGTACTTGTTTAAGCATAGGTCAAAGCTCGATAGCTATGGCTCCCCGGATATTTTCTTCGCAGTTCACAACGACGGCAAGGATTTCGCGAGACGGTCGCGACGAATCTACATAATTGACCCAAAATCGGAGCACAGCGTGATCGCAAAGTACAAGGACACTCCGGGAAACCCATTCGCCGTGCTATCCGACGGATACGAGGCTTCATTCCTCGAAAACGGCGCGGGAAGGTTGTTTCCAGGCTTCCGGGAATGGCTCTTGCGGTCTAGTACGACATTTGCAACGATTCCCGACCTTGTTTGCGACTCCAAGTTGACGCCAGAGTGGAAGTTTCTCCGCGACCAAAACGTCCTGGATCTGTTATATGTTGTCCGGGACCAACTTTCAACCACCATGTTTCCATCCACCAAGCTTTTTGAAGCTGTGCCAAGGCTTGAGGTCCGCTGTCTCGACGGCGAATCTCGGACGCTGGGTAGTTTGGCGGTCCCAACCCCTGATCTCAAACGCCATTGCCCGCATCTCGATTTTGCAGACCTACCGGAACCAACATTACAGGACTGGAGGTTCCTTTCGCAATTCGGCGTCATCACGGAACAAGGCACGACTGCGATCCTGAGAGAGCTTCAAGCACTCCGCCAGATCTCTGTTCGAGACGTTGACGCAAGCGCCATCAGAGACCTCTACGAGGCGTTAAATTCAGACACTCATAGAAGCGAAGACCAGATATTGTAAGTAGAATAAACATGGATCTTGCGCCTAGTCCTTTATTCCAGGTCGCCGACACTAACGAGATTCATAGGAGCGCATTTGAGTCTAAACCACTAGTGTTCGTCCCCAAACCGAAGCCCAAATGGCTAAGTCATAAGGACTGCGTTTGGACCGCGCACAAGCTCCTGACTCGAGTCACCAAGCTGAAAACCTACTACCGGAACTGTGAAGGCCTGTTTCACTCTCTTTTGGACGTCAAAGAAGCTGGAACCCAAGACGTTGTCGACGAATTCTGCAAGCCCACTTCCAAGGACGACGACAATGTAGAGCAGCACTTCAAGGCAATGCTGTCCTTACTATCGAAATATCACAGAAAGTCCAGCTTAACCGACGATCAAATACGCAGGATCCGTTCCGCCTCAGTCTTTCCTATCTTGGCCAAGGGGTTCACTCCGGTAGAGGGATTGCGTCGAATTGAGATGCGTTCACTTCGCGATAAGAACTGGTACATACCCGATATTGTAACCTTTGAGGCCGAGTTTCGAGGCAAAGTCGACATGCTCGCGTTGCAGGTACAGCCCGCGAGGGAGCTGAAGGGTCTGTTGGAGGATTTATGGTGTGAAGAGGAATTTCTCTCAGAGGCCGTCACGCGAACTATTAGACCGGATGGGATAACCGTTCGCAATGTCCTTGAAGAACAGGACCTGCGCAAGCGACTTACATACATATCTCGGTAATGAACCCCCCACTCTCGTTTAAAAGCTTGCGGTTTTTGTACTTACTTTCCCGCAGAGTAGTAGTCGAAGGCAGCTTAGATGGGGAGATCCCTGACATTTCATCGATACGAGTATGGTCGGTACCATCAATCACAGTCACTATGTCACTCGATGATATCGAGGTAACCATCGACGACGAGTTAGTCACGATTAAGGAGAGCACGGACGAGATCGACATATACCTAAGAGATGGGGCCCACCATACTAGACATACCGAAGTCACGTATGAGCTTCTGAAGCATTTCAAGGAGACGATCGGGTTTGACGAAAAGTTCACGGCCCTCATTAGCCATCTCATGGGCGCCCCAATCCACAGGCTTCCCAGAATCCTGGATAAGCACAATGTATCTCTTCCTGAAGGCTCCCATGACGATGGAGACGTAGGCTCCGGAAAAGAGACTCCGGATCCGGAGGATGACGAGGCTCTGGGAGGAAAACGCAACATCCACTCGGACGGTCCTGATGGTATGCATGACTCTAGGGGCGGTGATATCTCTAGCAGGGAAGATTCACCTAGCGCTGGGACTTTATTCACACCGACGGCGAGCGGCACAGGCACCGACGCAGAACGACGGAGCCGCTCGCCTTGCACACCCCGTCCTGCACGCCGTGACCACCCAACTCCGCCGCGAGAGCTGATCCCCTGGCACCAATCAAGAAGCGAGAATATCATCCAAAGGGCGAGGAATTTCCGAATATCCAATGCAGAAGCCGTAGCTCCGATCCAGCACCACTCAGAATCTAGAGCCGCACCGCTCCATTCCTCTCTGCCGATCCGGACGAGAACCATTGAGATCAATGCCGATGAGAATGAATATTCATCGCCACCTGGAACGCCAGCCACGGGAGGATCGTACAGTACAAACCCAGGGGTTGGAGAGGGAGCCGGAGGGGGCTATTCCAGCCTCACCAGCCGCCGAGAATCATCCGGCGCGAGGCCTGGTGGCAGGACCGATGACACGGGTGAGAGCAGAGCTCGGGGGATTGGATACCTCGGAGAACTCTTCGTAAGTTACCCCTCCCTGAAACCCATTCATTACATGGCTAACCCAGGCATTTTCTCTTTCTTGAAAAAAAGATATTTGAGATGTTCACCCAGCAGATTGATGACTGGACATTCGAGTGCTGGACAAGCCGCTTGCGGTCCGAGGCGGGGCATCCGCGATTCCAGGGCCTCGAGCGAGACTTCTCGGACTTTACATATGTCGATGCCTCCGAGCAGATGAGGGCTATGCTACGTGATCGCGGTATCGATCCCAACGCAGCATGGTCCAATGCTACCAAGTTTCATCTCGAGGTTAAGAGCACACTGGGCCCCTGCTCCGAGCCCATGTTCGTCTCGCAGAATCAGGTAGACAAGGTATGTGCTTACCCTATCTAGGTACCTAACCCGATTGGAAGGAAGAGACCAGTTGGTGGGGGGGGGGGGAGTGTGGACAATCCAAACCGATGCTAATCACTTTGTTGAGTTTTGCGTGCAGATGCGAGAGTTCCATGGAACGGCGGATAATGTGTACATCTTGCTCCGTGTGTTTGACCTTGACAACGGGAGGAATGCTGGGGTCAAGTTCTTCGGCGACCCTTGGAGTCTTTACATAAATGGTCTCTTGGATTTCAGGTCTGACGAGGGATATAAAGTTATCAATAACAAACATAAGCGATAGTATTTGTTGTGGGGAAAGCCGGCCCTATGGGATTCTTATCACATCAGCGTTGTGGCAGGTAGTTACTTAAGGAGGGTCAACCCTCGGCTGGGAAGGAGCCTAGTGTTTGCGATATAATTCCTAATTGTTAAGTGTCCTAGTAAGTTTGCTTCTAATAAACAAAATATAACGTAGATAATATTACCTATATACTGTAATGACTCTCGTTACTATATTGAATAATTAATAAGTCTAGCGTTTCGTATATAGTATCTCTGCTCTACCTTTAGGGTACGCGGTTTCGGTTTTAATCCGTGTACGTACGCTTCTTAAGCAGTATGTAGGCGGTCCCTTCATACAGTGGTGAACGCATAAACACCCAGCGTTTTTTTTTTAAAAAAAAAAAATAATGCCGATAACAGTAAGTTTAGAATACGATTGTGGCACGTGGCCCGCTTTAGGGTACAATGTGCTTCAGTATACATTATATTAAATTTTGGGATCGGCCTTAGGTTTGTAGCAGTAGAGGTATTGTTTCTTAAATTGGGAACTATAACCTTTGTCTGTGACAACACTATTGAAAACATCAGCTAAAGGTGTTCCGCAACATACTTTAAACATTCTCTCCAAATGTAAACTTTTTCCTGTAGTTAGGCATCCGGCTGTCATATTGGATCTAAGGGATTATCATATTGTGCGGACGTTCCTTCGTACCCAACCAACACCACCAAGACTAGACTGGACTGTTCATTTTCTCGGCCTCCAAATGATAGGGTAGTAATGCCAAGCCCACACAGGATTGATATGCGGCAGCCTGGTTGCACTGAATGAGGGCACCACTAAGAGAGCTGATGGTTGGGAATGTCATTACTAAGTATGGAAATACGGGCCCAGTGGATGCCTCCTCGCGCGTAGCAATTTCGAGCTGACAGCTGAATCCACAGCCGGCAGCAAGTGGCAATGTCGCTGCAGGTATATCAAGATCCATCGTGAACCGGTGGCTATGGAGAGCTCGAAAGTCTCCGCACATCCTCACTCCAGGTCGTTCCACGCCCACGCATGTCGGGAGAGTCATGAATAGAACCAGTTCTTTGCCCTCAGATGAGGCTGAACCCCTGAATACTCGTCCATCGCGAGCTTCCGTCGAGGATATCGAGCTTCGCAGTCACTCGTATCATGCTTCCAGGTCCCCTTCACCACCACTGGATTCCACTACATACTACAGCACTAGCAGAGAATCTGGAGGCTCGGCCACGGCACGTACATCTATCGACAGCCGACAGCAGAGGCATCTTCAGATGAGCCACAAGGGGGAGGACATTTCTTACCCGGAACAGAAGTCCCAGTGCAATACCCATTCCTACCGACCGTGGCTATGGGAGGTATCGAGCATCGCAGCCGCTACGTTTGCTCTCGCGGCCATTGTGATCACATTGGTCATCCACAGGGGCCGTCCCCTACCTCAATGGCCGTCGGCAATTACGACAAACGCCCTCGTCGCCGTCTTCACCGCTATATTTAAGGCATGCCTGATGATGCCGATTGCCGAATGTATGGGCCAGTTGAAGTGGCTGTGGTATCAGAAGCCACGGCCGCTTGGGTATATGGAGCAATGGGATCTGGCCAGTCGAGGTATGTTATCCTTTCGTACTCTACCTTCTATGGCCCGTACGAGAATTTCTCAATGCGCTCACAGAAGACTTATCTTCACTCGAAGTCTGCTCACATGCTCATACTTAGGTCCATGGGGCTCTCTGCTTCTGATCTATACACTGAAAAGCCGCAACCTTGCCGTTATTGGAGCCATTCTTACTATTGTAGCAATGGCGGTCGATCCTTTTACCCAACAAATACTACATTTCTACAGCTGCTCAATGGTGGTCGAGGGCGAACATGCGACAGTTCCTTTCTCTAACAACTACACCGCTGGCTTCATAGACCCGAATCTGGAGTCGCAGATGCAGTCGGCTATATATATCGGACTTCTCGATCCGCCTGTGGATGTCTCCGCGGCCCTCAATTTCGAATGCAGGACAGGAAACTGCACTTTCCCATCAACGGAAGACGGAGCCACTTTTCTCTCTCTCGCACTGGAAAGCCGATGTGCCGACAAGAGCAACGATATCTCCGTGGCTGTCGAAAGGCACAATGAGACGACTTATTTGAATGAGACATATCTCTATACGACGACTGAAGCCAGTATGCTTGATTACAAAATACACTTAAACGACACAGGGTACCAAAACTGGTCGCCAATGCGGACAGGGTCCAAATATTCTGATCATCTCCCTTCGTCTTTTCTAATCACACTCTCGTTTCTAATGGCCCCTGAGTCTTCTGACTTACAGAATGCGAAGGCTTTTGAGTGCGAGTTCTTTCCTGTGGTAAATACTTATAGTGCCAACGTCACGAATGGCGTGCTTCTCGAACAAGTCTTGGACTCCAAACGGATGGATGTCTGGCCAGTGGTTTTTACCCAACACACTCTGCTACTACTCAATCAGACCATCAGGGCGGGCGAATGGCATCAATGTACCAGCAGTAAGGATCCCTCTGACGAGAACGACTTCCCGATAATTGACCGGCACAGAATTGAAGGTCCCGTTCTCGGAACGTCCCATTCACTAGACGAGCTCACCAATCAAACCTCTTCCTACGGGGATATATCGAACTTCACTGAGCGGTGGCCCCGTGACTGTGTTTACTGGATCGACATCGCGCCGACCCAAGGTCTGGTACTCACTCTGGATTCTCTTTTGGGCAACCAAAGCCTTTCTTTCGACACCTTGAACAAAAGGGCGACTGGGGACCTCTGGGCTGTCAGTCTCTGGAAAAATGGTTCCGCCACGCTGGACACAATACAGACCGCTATGGACGGGCTCGCATGGTCAATAACTGCTTGCTGGCGTCGGGGCGATGGAATCAGCAACAACATAGGCCCGGTGGTTGGGACCGTGTGGGCCAACCAGACTTGCGTAGGTGTGAACTGGAGGTGGATTGCGCTTCCGGGCGGGCTGCTTGTGTTCACGATCGTGTTCTTGGTCCTCACGATTCTCAAGACGAGGTCAATGCAGGCCCGGGCCTGGAAGAGCTCTATTTTTGCGGTCCTGTTCAGCGGTCTTGGCCAAGAGGCGAGACAAGCTGCTGGGCCAGTAACGGCTTTGGGGGAGATGAAGGCTGCTGCTGATAGAGCTACGGTGCGCCTTGAGGACACAAAAGAGGGCTTCCGCTTGATGAGCCAAACTTAGTATACAGTCTTGTACATATGCTTCCGAGCAAAATTAATTTTACGCAGTACCTGATCGCAACCAGTCTCACGGACTCAGAAATCACCAAGTATGGCGTTGAGACAGCCACACATGTAGTGGTTCAAAGGTCGTCTTGTTTCTCTAAGCCTCAACTGCAGACGCAATCAAGTTGCCTGAGACAATTCTGCAGAGCAAGTTAGTCTTGGCATCTGCTGACATGCGCTTAAACAAAACATTGTTCTCTTGTTCATGTAGCGTGCATGACCTGAAAATCAGACTGAAGTGGAAACTACTTCGCACCCCTTGTTTCGAATAATTATTGAGCGATCCGCTTCAGCTTGACGCGATTAGCAGTCAATTCCCACGGCACAAAGCCTTGGCCACGGTTGCTCTGTTGTTAGTGAAGGCCTGAACGTTTTGCTTGCAATCTTCGTCCCATTTTATGATATGCTTTGTATAACATATTGCTCGTCTGAGGGAGCCGCATCGTATTGTGTCATCGCGATGGTTCTGTCACGTGGTGGATAAGTCGCAGTGGTCGTACAAACCCCGGACCATTTATTTGCAGACAACATTGTCGGCCAGACTTCATCATATCACCATAGAGACACAAGCTACAAGCATCAAGTCTTTGCGATCATTTCTGCAGTTAGAAATGTCTCAGAGTACTGAACCGGAGCAATATCGTTCCCTCGACGTTTCCCAGAGCGAGGTTCGCTTGCTCTCCTTCGAAAGTTCTTCTGAATCCGGTCCACTACGTCTTGGACTACACCATGTATCCCTGAAAGATTGGAAGCCTGAATATGTGTCCTTTCGCGATCAGAACCTGTCAACATCGAAGAGCACCGAGCTCTCCGAAGCATGGGCCGACCGTTCCGATTTCGCGCCAGGAGCCCCAAGCCACCAGATCTTCGAGAGAATCTCCAGGTTCATCTGGGGTGACTACATCTGCTTAAGCCAGCGCTGCCCACAATTCAATCCGCAATCAAATTTCATCTAATTCAAGCCAGCAATTTAATCTAATTCGGCCTACCTACAAGGCAAGGCAATTTAATTTAGGGCTTACTAAAAATTAAATAAAATTAAAGTTATGTATATTATATTATGGTGGAGTAGATTTCCCAGTGGCTGCTGACCGGGCTACTATTGCTCTACTACAGCTCTACTACAACAAACCTCTATAGAGGATGATATCGGTCAGCAAAGCTTTGATCTGATTGGCGGATACTGCATAATCATAGATGCCATCAATTTGCACGTCGAATTTCAGTCTTCGTCCATTCTCTTTGGGCAGTGATTGGCAGAGGTTGAAATGGCGAGGGAGGATAGAATTTTGACGGAAAGGACCTCATTACTCAACAGTTGTCTTCGACAAGAAATCGCTGATGGCGTCCACCCTTTCAGAGCCTTGAACTTCCGTCAGCAAGAAGTATCTGCCTCACAAGGCCGCATTGCAATCGATATCTTTCAAGTGGTGAATATAAACTATGCGTTCTTTCCTGCCTCTCGTCAGCACGTGTTGCCTTTCTCTATACTCCGTTTTCTCGTTTTTACTCAATACATGTATTTCGCAGCGTCCATGAGCAGCACACAGTAATCACAGAGATCCCTGAACTATCAATACGCGATGTTTACTGGTGCACAGCGACCTTCCCAGCTGCCCCCGTGCCCGGGGCCACCACCGAATCGACCATTACCGCCTCGGCTAAAACAAGGCTCAAAACGTACAATGCCGGCCTTCACTTAGCAAGCAAGTTCATCAGAGTCCCGACATATAGATTCAGGAATTGAAGGGTTGACAAGAGCGTGGTTGTGGTTTGGGGTTTGTTGAGTAGCTTTAATAAGATATCCCGGCGGGTGACCCAAACAATTCTAAAAAAACAAATTCATTGATTCTAAATTAGTGCCTGTACTTGTCAGCGGCAGACAGCGCTTTGATATTCCAGCTAGTTGTACCTCTTGAAGTATGTCTCCCTCCATACTCAAGATGCCACAGTGCTTTGCCGGACGTATTCCCCATCAGACGATGTCAAACAGAACCGCCCAACCCCCCCTCCAAACCCAGTCTCAAATCTAAAACCGTAAGCCCCTTACCTAAAACACACTTCAAGAACTGCCGGATGTGTTGGTCCTTCTCATTCTGCAGGTTGGCTCAACCACGTCACAGCTGAAATCCACGGGGATGATTTGTGTGCTCAAGGTGACAGAAGTATCAACCCACCGGCCTACGAGCCAACAACTGGCCACCCGCCAAATCATATCACCGGATCTTCATTCACGAGTCTGGGTGTGATCCCTTAACAACACAGCGGCGGACGGGATGGGCTCCGATAGGTATTACACCTGTTCATGTTGCCGATTTCGGACGCGAGGTCACGCAACAGTATATTTCACCATATACTCAAGATGGTATCATGTTGTCGTGCGTCTTTAAAGGTGTATCTGATCATGATATATTCGAGGTCAAAGGCGGAGGTGTCCGCCCGTATACCAATATCTACAAATACTCGAACAAGATACGACCAGTACCGGGAATTACTGTCCCAATCCGGATTACCTCCGTGAAAAGCTGATATGGAGATTCAGGGTTCGGAACAGCATTCGTCGATGGATGTGGAGGAACCCCACTATGGCCTAAAGACTACTGTTGCCTCTGAGGGGGCGACCTCTCTTGTTCCTCGCTGCGTCGCTAACTGCGTCCCGTGGCCTCTTGGTTCCCGAAGGACTTTGGAGCTTCTCCCGCAATGCCTGGACCTTGTTGTTCCAGTCTTCGACCAAACCTTTGTGTACTATGTTCCTTGCAGGCTCCAAGGTGTCCTCCCATCTTATCAAGTAGTGCAACTCGCCGTCCTTGATTTCTTCTCCAACGATTTCGGAAACCGGCCATTAACCCAGCAGTGTGTCGGCAACTTCTTTAGCCAAGTTTTCTCCTTGACCTACTGAGAACCTGCCGTCGCCGTGCGTGTGTGAGACCGCCGACGGCGAGCTGCTGATGTCCCGTGGATCTGCTCCGGGTTCTTCGTCGAGTTCAAGCATTCCGGCACGTACAGGGGAAACGCGGCTAGATGCATCGATGGACGCACGCGGGACGGAGGTGGGACTACAGCTTCCAGTGGCGCTGGCTTCGAGAAGTCTGAGATTCCTTCTCATAACCCATGTCGTTTCGTTTGTATCGGATTCACTTCAGCAGGATTGAAGGAACGGCCCTGGCTTTCGAGGGCCTTCTCACTATAGCCGCTGCTCGTTTCTGTGAGACAGAAGGGCAGTTTTATCGTGGAAACAGATATGCAGACTGTCTCGTGTCGATGATGTCCTCGCGAATTGGGATGCCAAGACCATTCTAGGATTGCACACACGACCAGATCATATGGTTTGCAGTCCGTCTTGCACCAATTACTTCCACTGTGATACGTGAAGTGAATAGGCTAGGCAGCTTATGGCTCTGTATTGATTGTTGTCGGCATCTGTACCTTCCTCTTTCACGGCTAGAAGAGTACAGAGATTTTGGAGTCTACAGGATAAATACTGTACAGTATGTTAAGGCGGGCTCAGTATGCACACTGAGGCACACAAGTTATATATTTGATTTTAAGAATGAACAAACCTATTGTCTCTTTATCTGGACAGCTCACAAGTCCATTCCAGTCTTGCCGCTAGATCATCCAGAATATCCAATAAAAGGAGCAAGATATGCCAAAACGGACGTCTACTACGGTGCTTGCCCTGCGTAACGCGGCCTGACCCTGGACCAAGCGATGAACGAAGTTCCAATTCTTATTCTTTTGAACAGACCGTGGCTCAAAAAGTGATGCGCGTATGAAACCTCGTTCATGTTCCGAAACCGTCAGAGCGCTGAATCATGATGGCGTTGTGAAAAGCTTCCCAACCTCAGGCTCTATAAATACACAATGCGACGTAGTACAATGTCCCACTTATCTTGCTGGACGTGACTGCGGCCAGTTTGATATGACCCGAGCAGGACAGTCGAGCGGCATGCTCCTGCAATGCCCCTCCTCGGTCTCTGTGTCGGAAAACTGGGATGATGGCAGCAATTTACCGTCTATGGGTGTCTTTGGCCTGCGTGGAATCGGCGGTACCATTGCCGGGATCCTAACATGATGGAACTTGACGAGGGCTTGATGCCACAGGCCCACATAATAATTATATACCGGACAACGTCATCCCGGTCTTCAGTGATGACACGGCCTATCTTGAAAGCCGGTCTGGGAAAATATCAGCATTAGATGATCAGTTGCATAACGTTCCTGATCCAGGATGAGCCTAGGCATGTTTATATTCCATCACCAGAGGTGCCTAAGGCAGGTGAGTCGGGTCCCCGCGTGCACTATCTTGGATCTCAACGGCGTGCATAGAGCCCTGGCATACCATCTTTATTACCACTATAGAGACCTTATATCGCCCCAAAGACAGATACTAGCGGATCTTCGCCAAATTGTCCACCACAGAAATTCTGTCCTAACGTAGGCTCTGTAAACTGACATGGAATGTTGCAGTGGAAATCCTTACCCATAGCCTGATAATTATAAGCGAAAAGATCATTGCCGCACGTACAAATGGACTGCCCTTGAGAGTTTGTGCCGAGTGTAAAGTAGATTGTTGCCCCACCAGGCTGAGTGTCGCAGAGAAAAGCGCAGTCCTCAATCGAGGTAGTGAGGGTCTCTTGGGCCACAGCCGGTACCATCCCAAAATTTCCGTCTGGATTCGCCACATAACAGCCCAAATAACTGTATTCTAAGAGGTTTATACCGGGTGTTCTATCATTTCCTGTTGCCTGCGATGCCTGTTCCAAGCTTGTCGTCGACCGTGTAACTTGAGAGCTGAAAATACTCAGGGATGAGCCTAAAATGCTGGTCGTAGAGGACATGAGTGTTGTGTTTTCCGGGGCATTAGGCATTCCGCTGCTTATTATCGGTGCCGAGGATGATGTTGTAAATACTGGTCCTAAAGTGGCCGGTATCGAGGTTTCAGATAACGAAGACACAATCATAGACGAGCCCGAGAAAACAGTTGAAGATGCGGATAGAGGTCGACACTGAGCGACTGATGTTACTCGTTAGCGGAAGTGCTCTTAGAAACGCGGTTTAAATTCCTATACTAACGTGGATAGGCCATCAGTTGAATAGCCTCACAGTTATCAGCACCACCGGGACCACCGGCCGCTGTAAATGTAGCGTATATCTCGTCGTCCAGCTGGCAAAACCCAGCAAAGCCATTAAAGAAAGACGAGTTAACCCAGTCCAAGAGACCATGAGTTATCTCAAAGTCCGTTGAAATACTGCCCGGGGCAGGTGATAACAGGATATGGGGAACTCCTGGGTCGACTGCTATTGGCTCTCCATTATGGATGCCAATCAGCTGGCCCCGAGACTGCTGAAATACCATTGCGTTGGAGCAAGAATCAGTAATGCTGCCCCCAGCGCCAACAAACCTAATCACGTCCTGTAATTCTCTCGTTAGAGTGGCAGGTATAATGGCGAAGAAGAATTCGTCAGTAACAGCTGACGTAGAGGCAGAAGCTGAGGACAAGACCGCAGTTGATGAGGCAGGCGTTGTTGTTGTTGTTGTTGTTGTTGTTGTTGTTAATGTGGAACTCCCCGTGCCGAATGAGACCGCTGTGCTGCTAGGTGATAATATTGCAGACTCGGACCTGGTACTCGTACTGGAAACTCCTGGTTGCGTGTTAAACGATGCAGTTGACGAGTTAGGTGCTACAGTTGACGTGGAACTCTCCGTACTGAATGAGACCACTGCGCTGTTGAGTGATGCCGTTGCAGACCCAGGACTGGTACCTGTCTCAGAATCGTTACCTGTCCCAGAAGCTGTTTGTTGTGTGCTAAACGACAAAGCCGTTGAAATAGGCGTTGTAGTTAACACGGAATCCCCAGCACCGGATGAGGCCACTGAGTTGGTATGTGACAGCGTCGCTGACTGAGAAGTAAATTGCGAGATGGGAGATTCTAATCTATTCAGCTGTGTCTGGACTTGCTTCGAATTGGAGTATGCAATCCTCTCGTACCTGAGCAGGAACTTGTTGCATACTTGTGAGAGGCTGTTGTATTATACCCAGTATACATAGCACCTGGGGCCAAGTAGGTTGTAACGTATGTAAAGCACACGGAATCCGGGAAAGAGGACTCGATATTCCACTCATTCTGGGCATTTCGTGGCTTCTGGTACCCAGGACTCAAACCGTAGCTCAAAGCACAAAACGAAAGAACAACGAGAGACATCATTATGGCTGACAAGGCTAGGTCATACAAGCAAAGCACTGCGGGAGATGTCAGACATATCGCTTGCTTTCCATGATTTCAAGGTCTGTCGGAGAACGTTCTCAATATCCATTTATTCTTACGAATATCCAGGGAAGACTGATGTACGAACATCGGAGCCCAATATCCGAATATTGAGATATAGCAATGTCATAGAAATTTTGATCGTCATCTATTCGGGTTGTTCGAGTTTATTGTTGAAATGCAGAGGAAGACAGATGTACCTGATCCTCTGTGTGGTTTGGCCCCTATATACTGGCTTCGTGGATTCCAACATTATGTATATATACATATAGTGTTTCAGTATAAATATGTAAAAAAGAGCTGACCGTTTGTTTCATGTGGACTGTGTCGATTGTCGCATTCCTCCTGTACTCGGAGATAGGAATGAAAAACCATTCGTGACTAATATGTCTCTCGTATTACTTTATATCTGGCAACCTTAGCCTTTCTGCATTCCTCAGAGAGCTTCATTCCTTGCATGCCCGGAGCAGTGGTGTCGTTCATGTAAGACAGATGTCGGAATTGGCCGCTTCCACACCTACCAGGTCTTAGACTAAGTTTCATGTCAGAGATGTGGCATTCTATAGCTGAGTGCTTCACAAGATGGTAACAAAATACACTGGGCAACTTGGTGATGTGCAAATCAAGGGTGTCGACGGGATATATAAACTCGTTTGGAACCCAAACCAAATTGTCCCTCCTGAATGTCAAACAAACACAAGGCTAGAGCCACCACCTGCCACCACAGTCTCTGATAATTCTATACCTTCAAACCATCCTCCAAGATGACGCTCTTCCAGACTTTCGCCTTCCTTACAACTGGCGCTCTCTTGGCGCTTTCGCCTACCGTTGGCGCGTTTACAACACCCTGCGTGTACGAGGGGTACAGGTGTGGGTATAGCATGGTCACTGATTATGGTTTGTATGCTCCATTGTTTTTTAACTTGTTCCTGGACCATCTCTGACGACCTTTTATCAAGGCTACACCAACGCCGAATTAACAGCAGCTGTCAACGCTACCGGCGGACCGATTCCTCCGCTTACCACCGTGCAGCTCTTGCAGGTTCTTTTCCGCTGCAGTGACATCGTGGGCGGCGCTGTCGGCAACTCATACTGCATCGTTGGCTGTCTCAACATGGGCGGAGCAACCTTGAACGACCAGTGTGCCATGTAGGCCTGACGACCACCGTCACATCTGGTGTAGAATCGACGTCAAGGACAAATTACCCTCGGGCAACCCTCCTGGGTACGAGGATAAAAGATCACTATAGTTTTTTTTCAACTGAATGTATTCAACTGTGGCTACTCTGCTACCATGTGTTCAGAAGTTATTGTACTAGTCTCTAGTTGTCTGGGTAGACCCTCTAGCGGAGCCTCTCTAGTCTCCACTCATCAGTTTTTATAATCATCTTAGGATTCAACATCCTCGATTAGAGATCCATACAATATATGCTGATCGTTTCGATATTGATGGCTTCTATCAAGTACAACCCTCCGACTCGGAAGGGATGCGTGCCGTACAAAGAGCAGCCCGACCAGATTGCTTTACATGGTCATTCTCCCCACCTTATATATTCTGCTTGGCTCGAAGAGCCTTTTTTTCTCTTCTTTTTTTGGTGTTCCTCCGGCACCGCATGTGGCCTGTCTGGCGCCAAGTGGAGAAACAATACTTAAATCCCCAGTATGTACCACTTTGAATACAGATAATATAGGTCTTGCATTCAGTCTCAAGAATACAAGCCTGCCACTTATTATCTTTGACTTCATCAGTCGCGCTAATCCCCTGCTGGATGCATAGTTATCAGTCCCAATTCACAAGATACCCCGTCAGAGCACACCATCCACAACCGGAAAACCTCCCAAAATGTCCTACGGGCCATACAGCTCCTCGTCACCAATGGAGATCCCATCGAAGCGTAGCGCATATCACAGCTCATACCTCGACTATTCCTGCGCATTTTCAAGCTGGCCACGCCGGGTTTCGCTGGGCGAGCACGGCAACGAACAGCCCCGAGCGACATCCCACATCTCGGACAAGGACCTGCTTTTCCCCCTCAGAACCGGTCTTCGCCGACGAGGACGCCCACTCGGCCTCCAGCTATGAATCCGGCACCACATCATCACGTCCCGCCCCAGTGCGCCACGTAGGCGGCGCTGAGCTGCAAGAGATGAGGCGAGAACAGGCGCTCCGCCAGCAGAAGCTCATGCCCTATGTCATGGCCGAGAAGGAGCTGAGGGGACAGGCCACGAGGGCCCACAAACAGCAAAAGTCGAGATCCAAGAAGGCGTCGATTCTCCGGTCCAAGCTCGCCGCCATGACACCCATCGCCGAGGCGGTTGAGTGAGGGAGTCGCCTTATTCGATAAGCCGGCTGCCTGGCTGACAGTCTCCCTCTGTGGCGAAGGATACACTCGTACAACATACGTATAAACTCACTCCCATTACCAAGCTTGTCGTTCTCGTGCTCTCTCCACACGCTACACCCTTCGCACTCACTCATTACTGGGCTAGTCTGAGTGTTACATAGCTGCCATTATCGGCCCTATTGGCAAGAACGATATGTCTACGAAGCCCATGTGTCTCCCAAACAAGCCGACATTACGTTCAGATATATACTAAGGTCGTGAATTCTTCTCAGTTAACGTCCTGTAGAAGAAATATACCGTACCCCACCCACCTTCCGACTCACCTACCTTCCGGCCACACAAACCCACCCAAAGTGAGGACATTCGACTTACACCCATTTGGTCAATTCTGCAGCTATCATGGTATTTTTATAGTCAATCAATAGGTCTTCAATAGCTCTACTCGTTTCATATATCAAACGGTGTTTTATGAGGGCTGGTAGTAGTATAGACTGGTAGAATCCCCCACTATTAGTGCACCTTCCAGAACGGGTTATCATCATAAATTGATCCTCTTCTCTGCTACACAACCAACCCAATTACCCACCATGGCGCCCAAAAAGAAGCCAATTGGGAGACCTGTAGACTATTCAAAGTCTCAGATAACTAAAGCACTAAATACCGTACAAGATAACAATATTTCACCCTATTTAGCAGCCCAGCAACATAGAGTACCTAAGTCTACACTTCTTAACCAAATAAAGGGCTCTAAAGCGTCTAATAAGCAGATCCAGCCTACCCAACAACTATCTAGGTCTCAAGAAGAGGGTATTATTACTTGGATACTACGCCAAGAGAAGCTAGGCTATACCCCAACTAGTTCCTTTATCTAGTCCCTTATTACATCGATCCTTAAGAAGAACGGCGATATACGGCCTCTCAGCAAGAATTAGCTTGCCTCTTTTAAGAAGAGGAATCCATAAATAACCTCTAAGCTAGGTTGGAAGTAGGAAGCCAAAAGATTTACCACATTTACTCCCAAGGTAGTCAACTAGTACTTTAACCAACTAGAGGATTTTGATTAGGTAGAACCCAAGTTGATAGTCAACATGGATGAAAGAGGTATTATAGAAGGAAACAGTATATATACTTCCCTTAGTCTTATTTAGAGATTCTCAGTATACTAATAAGGCTATAGGCTACGATAAGTTTGTTCTTAGAAGCTCAAAAGGTCGGTCTACGGCAGTTAAAGCCAACGCTGCTCAAGCCCTAGTCACGGTGATAAACTTAGCCACCGCTAAAGATATTCATTTGCCCCCAGGCATCATTTTTAAGGGCCAAAAGCTTCAATAGCAATAGTTCACCAAGCAATTCAAAGGAATTATACCCCCGGAGTAGGGTTTTAAAGTCTCTAAGAACGGCTAGACAAGTAACTATATTACAGTAAAATAGCTACGGGATATCTTTCTCCCTGCAATCAACAAAATACATCAAAACGACAAATCACGCGCCGTGCTTTTAGTCCTCAATAGCCACGATAGTCACCAAAGCATCAATTTCATAACTATATACTATAGGCATAACATCAATCCATACTGGCTTCCAGCACATACTTCTCACAGCTTACAGCCACTTAACAATAGAGTCTTTAGTATTTTCAAAAGGGCATTTGACAAGACCATGGAAAAGATGAATAGTTACATAGATTCAAGTCCTCTCAGCAAGATCAACTTCATCAAATATCTCGTAGAAGCAAGGAAGGCCGTTACCAAGTGTACTATCAAAGGTACTTTCAGACATACGGGAATATACCCTATATCTCGCCAGAAAACACTAGAGCATCCAAAGATTCGACCAAAGGGTCTTAAGGAACCAGAAAACCAAGTTTCCAAGCCGAAATCCAGCAACGATAAAGCTAGCAGAGAGTCCTCTATTAAGAAAGTTGGTAAGGACTTCGTGACCAGAGACTACATCATAAGTCTAGTCCCACAAAAGGACAGATCGGCTAGATACAAAGCCAGAAACATTGCCGACAAGATCAACAACTTAAGGGCACAAGTCACCCTACTCGAGCGAGAGAACTTTAGCCTCAAGCAAGAAAAGGAGGTCCAAGAGAAAACAAAGCACAGAAAGGGTATACCCAACCCCAACGCCGAGTTCATAACTATATTTGAGATAGGCAACAAAGACCTCACCATAGAAGCCCTAGATACACTCCCACGGCCTCAAAAGCATCAAAAGGTTATTGTAGTTAAGGATAAAGATGAGCCAGAAGAAGAGGTTAAAGATAAGGATGAGCCGGAGGTTTTAGAAGAGAGAATCAGACAAGAAGGGCGCAAAATCCGACGCCCGGCAAGATACAATAATTAAGTGACTTCTCACGATTATTTTGATACTATCATTAGCCGTGCACCATACAAATTGATTGATTTGTGGCCGTCTGAATAACCTCACTTTGTATAGCGTTGCCGTATTTTGTGTGGCCGGAAGGTAGGTGAGTCGGAAGGTGGGTGGGGTACGGTAATGACAAGACGCGAAAAGGAGAAATAGTCTTCACCAAGATTTCCGTCACAATCATGACGTCATTGTTTTTTTTTTGAGATGAGAACATTCCCCTGGCTGTCAACTTTGTGCAAGATATATTTATATCACGGGCGACACAATGAACAACCAAGAAGAAGGGCGGATGTCGACAGATGGGTGTGTATCCCATGGCGTTGCCGGACACACGCGTTATCATGTAGCATTTCGGCTCAACCTTCTGCCGCCTTGGCAAGGTACCCCCTACACCTGTTTGTCTATATCCTTTCCAAGCGCAGGGACTTCCTCGTTACCCCATCCTGATAAGCCACTTCCCTCCATTGAGATGTCCGCTACGATCAGCGAGGAGAAGTCCATGGCTTTACTCTCCAAGCTGCCTTTCTACACAAATTTCCCCAACAATACCCCGGGGTACGCTTTCCGAATCCGGTAGATTTGCAGATTCGTACGAGTTTCGAGCGGGGACTGAGTGCAGATTTGTCGAAAGACCCCTTCGAAACCCGGGTCTTGATTAACGGTCTTCAGATTAGTAATGTCATGCTGATGGAGTATAAGCCTTGACCGGCTTTCCTTGCTGCCAACCCATACGAGGACGCCGAGTTTTTCGACAAGATCATGAAGGACTACTTTCCGGGGATTGAACCATACCCCGAGCTCCGATCACCGCCTGGCTCTACGAATTTGGGAGGAATGCACTATGGTGCTATCCTAGCCTTCCTCTGTGATACCGAGGGCCTGCTTTCCTAGGGGGAGGAACTGTGGAGTGATCATGTCATAGCACTTGTGCAGTGGCAGCTGCTGGATTTTAGAGATATTGTTTTCCTCCACCAAATGCCGATAACCCATGACAACCCACCTCACGAGAGTTTTCGGTGGAAGAAACTTGATGACTCTCACCAGTTTGTCGTCATGGTGGTACACTTGCCTTCGCATTGGGGTGGGATGATCTACTATCGAGAGACTCGACGGGTGATAGTCATCGATTCGCACCCAAATGCTGACGCCAGAGCCAAAAATGCAAAGATGATCTCTGAGCGATTTAAGTAAGAGCCCCAATAACACCGCAGAAGAGCGGAGCCAACTGTGGATGGCATGTGGCCAATTACATTACCTTCTTTTTTCGGGAAAATCGTGGAGTGAATAACTGGGAGGTCATCGACTGGGCAGAGTCCAACCTTCGTTTGGTTTTGTGCTTGTTGCGGGTGTCTCTCTGACATCAAGTGTATCATCTGCTCATGATACATGCCTTGTACCAGCCATGAGCCGATCTCTGCCTCCAGAAGAGCCTCATGAGCCTCAGCTTGGCCCCGCTTTCGCGGGTCAAAAATTGGCAGCTTGATGTCGCTCATCCTGGAGTTTTACAACGTATCATAGTATCTTGTAAGGCGCAATGCGCTAGAGTAGTCAGGGCTCAAGTACTTGAAAATTCGGGGCAGATGTGTGGTTTGACGAAATGTAATTAGATGATTCCATGGACCCTGAATCCATACCGTAGCTTTTCAACCGCAAACTATTGACCGCGGGCTTTGATTAGAAAGGTGGCTTGAAGCAAAGGTCAGAAAGAAAGGGACATACTGCAGCGAAATGTAATACCGTGTTGCAATGTCTCAGACCAGTCTTCTGTTTCGAGATAGCTGGCCGGCCTAATGATGATAGCGAGCGTTTTCCTCATGACGGTAGTTGCCCATCGAGGCCTTGACTACTTGAGTATGTCGTGTGTTTGCATCAAGCATTATCGCAGGCACTTCCGGGCCCGTCAAGCAAAGCAGGAATAGATGAATCCAGGGTGATTTCTTGTGGTCTCTAAATAAGGGGTCCGAATTTCCGCCGTAGGTTCTCCACAATAGTGATAGTAGTAAATAACCCTATATAGTATAACATCACAAGAATAAAAAGATCTTTAAGACCACTATTAAGATCTGGCTCAAAAGAATTTATGATTAAGAAGAGGAGGAATGCAAGGGCCGGATATACGCAGACTAGGAGGGGTGCGAGCATGTACCATTCTATTCGACTGAAGAAGACTGTCAGTTGAGAAACCACTCCAAACAAAAGAGTGAGTGTGCCCAACACAGCAAGTTCTGTTTTCAAAATCATAGTTCCGGGAAATGCAATCTCCTTAAGTCTAAATCTGCAATTGAATGAATGGACGGAGGGACGAATGTTTTCTGGAGGACTGCTTGAGCAGGACTTATGGAAGTTTGATTTGGATAAGCTAGGTGAAGCATGGCAACCCTTTTAACACCCAAGTTTTGGTACAGTATAGTATCCTTTATATTACTTAATTATACAAGATGATCGGGTCTCCGCAGGTCCTTTTTTCAAACTCTTCAGCTCATTCCGCGTGCCTCCCTTTAGAAGAGGTATTTTCTAAGGATCGATCAAGGTGGGTACCGTACTAAATACAGTAATTCTACGAGTGTTGTGGGAGGAGAAATACGAAACCGACGCTAAGACGACGGTGCTGACTGGTTTCCGTTCAAGGACTGTAAAGTATTTCCAATCCATTTCTGCCCTGCTCTTACACTTCTCCCACAATGCACAGCGGTCCTTTAGTATCTTCAATAATTTGGTGCAGTATGGAAATTTCTTTCTATACTAATGAGGCGGTGGCGCGAAAGGTCGAGCAGGCAGTTACTTTTGAAACTGTATTGTATTTTTGCCGTGCACTATCAGGTGTGGTATTTTGTGTTCTATGGAGCATTTGGCTCGGTACATCGATCCCGGCAGGACTTGAGAACCTTCTGAGTTTTGGCAAACCTGCCGGGCTCGCAGTTGACACTAGCAGCCAGGCAACGGAGACATTTCAATTCCACTATCCTCTACTGAAGTTACAGTATGTATTAGACGCCTACTTCATGTAAGAAAGTCTTGTCCACCCAGTCAATCAAAAAGCTGAATTTATACAAAGGAAGGCACAAAAAAGATCAACATAGCCTCTAAAAACCCCCAACATGAGTACTGCCCAGCAGCAGGGTCAAGGCTCGCCGGCACGTCTCTACCATGTCTATCTCCCCGAGATGGTACGCAAAAGTGGCAGCCTCGAATTCGTTGGTACCACGGCCGTAGTTGTAGTCATTGTAACTTGACGGGGTGCGAGGCATTTCAGTGGGAAATCCATATCTACTACGAAGATTAATTCTTGGGGTTTTGGCAACCTATCATTTTACCCCTCGCGTGACATATCTCAAACGGTTGTCCGGGGTATTTCCCCGTCAATACTGACCGGCAAGACCGGCCTTCTCTTCTCCGCTGGCGACGTTGACGAGACAGGGACCTACTGGGCAGTTACTACTAGCTTCACCATTCTCGGTTCGAACGGTCAAACCTATTTCAGCGTCAATGTCGACCCGAGCAGTGCGGGCTATACAAGTATCGGAACCCAGGGCACGACCTCAATACCTTACCCAATTTTCGACTGGGCCTACGTGCCTGTTAATCCCCACAATACCCCCACTGGAAGATATTTGTATGCCTTGGGCCATACACCCATCGGAATTACCCAACCTCTGGGTGGGACTGCACTGCTCAGGTTCAACCGTGACACTGGGGTTTGGACAACTGTGAAGCAATACGGCGCCGTGCGGGTTCTAGGAATTACGGCACAGACCTGGGGTTCTGTGTTCGCCTCCTCGAGTGGCAGCCTCTACGCTACCGACAGCATTACTGGCCAGATGTGGAAATTTCCCCTCGCAACTCTCGGAAACCCCACCCTTATCACGGCATACCCACCTCAGGCCATCATTGATGGAGCCAGATGTTTCAACGCACCGGATCCCTCGTGAGACAGCCTTGACGGATGGAAATGCTTTGCGGATATTTAAAGACTTCTTTTCGAGTTTTCTTTCGATTGCACTAATCTTAATATGAATTATCAATTTTGTTAGTTCGTGTTTGCAACTTGTTGAACCTCGTCGGAAGTTAGTTCTTTTAATTCAGGGGCCGGATGCTTCAGGATTTTCCAACATAGAAGTATATTAGCCTCATACGATTACCTGACGAACGAATGAATCGAGTCTTAGTTCTCATGCTTTGAGTTTTATGCCTGTTGATCCTAGTGCTTGGTCAGGAACTGTTGAGCCATGGATCCTATAGTAGCTGCCTCGCTGTCTTCCTATCTTCGGACCGCCACTATAACATGGCTCTTACAAAGCCATGAGTCTTTGATGACAAGCTATGAGTCAGTGGTTGGCAATATACAAGGCGATGTAGCCTGAGTATGATGACATCTGCCTTTAACCTCTCCCCTATATCTTGCTTTTCGAATTCTTGAGCATCGTCGCGGAGCTCCCGCCGGGTATGGGGGTGGAGGCGTATGAGAGCTGTGTCTCTCAGTAACAAGGTATTTTAATCTTACCTTGTCTAGTTTGCATTGGCGAAAGTTCGCTCATTTTACTCGCCTGTACCTATTTAGATTTCGCGGATAATCTAACCTTTAAAGTCACCAGCGTCATGTTCTTGGCGTCCTATATTGTAGCATTGCGTCTCATAATGACACCAGACAAGAAGGACTGTATGATTTTCCGGTTCCAGTACTGTAACTGTGAATCGGCTCTCTGCTTGGGTTCTTCACTCGGACGCGGCTAGATAAATATCCGGGTAGCTAAATGGGTCTCGTGTAGCAACTAACGTGAGGTGCCCGATTGTAAATCTGTGGTAGCGCGCCTATCGATTGCCACCTGTCTGGCCCTTTGCTCCAAGTACGCTTGTATAATATGGTCGTTGCAATTACCGTGCAGCAGCAGCTCGCCCTTTAGCGCGAAAACCTCCTCCTGCAGGCCCCTAACTAATTCCGACAGCTCTTTATGTTTTAACGACTCAGCCTGCTCCGTGGCCACCAGCTCCTCGGTTGCCGCCTTGATTTTAGCGCGGCTCTTGTTCGCTGCTCTACGATTTCGAGCACGTTGTTCGGTTTGTGTTAGTGGTGATGGCGGTTGTGTCTGTGATTTTGATTGTTGCGATTGTGCGTGGCGGCTCGAGCTGACCCGTATCGGACTCTCTGGTGCCCGTTGGCTTATGTTTGCTAATGTGTATGGTGGGTCGAAACTAATACCGAAATATGTAAATACGGGGTACTCTAATAGGTCCACGGTGCTTGTGGGAACTGTTGATGGCCTTGCATACCTGCTGTTGAAGCTCTTCTCGCTTTGTTCAGAAATGATAGACTTTCTCGGTGTCCAATATGAGCTGCCTGGTAGCCAGCCTGGCCCATATTCGCATTGGCCTAAGTCTGTTGTTGGACTAGCCAAGGATGTCTGTCTCTCTAGTAGTGTAGCCTTGTAGATCTGAGATGCTGTCATTCCGGCTCTGCGTGTCCATGATTGAATCAATGCTACTTCCCGAACCAGTCTGTGGCCGAAGAATATACTCAGCAGGCCATTCGGTGGACTCCATAGGGATGGCCTCATTGGATGGAAAGGGCTTGTAGAGATACTGCATAGGAAAATTCAGCGAATTCATGGCATTAGCAAGGGTAATGCCTGGACTTGGCCTTCCTTCAATTGGCTAGGCATTGTTCTGGAGAGGTGCGTTGTTATTGCCCTCTTTTTAGGAACTTGCACTGGGAAACACAGAAAACTCATCCACCGATACTTCTCTACTACAGAGCCTAAAGCACATCGCACATCGTGCGAGATGCTCATTGCCACACGACAAGGTTTATGGCGTGCTTGGACTCTTTACAGCATCCACTGCATCTGCTTTAAGAATTGACTACAATCGAGAGCCTGCAGATGTGATTGCTGAGTTTTCTTCTATTGTTCCGTGGTGGGAAGCAACTTGACTCAAGTGTTACTTCTGCAAAATTTCTCAAAGTATGGGTTACTATGGCATAGTGAAATTGAACAACCTGCGTTAGCTGTGGTGTTGAATAGTGCAATGGGGAAAGAAGCATTTATTAGCAGCTTTTCAAGATCTGCCTAGCACTTATTAAAGTGGGAAAAAAGCTCCGCATTGGTCGGGCCATTGTTATACGGTCTTCTGGTCCTCCAATTGTGCGTCAATGCGGCATGCAACAGAGATGGAGGCTAGAGGCAAGGCTGACAGCACAATTTGTTGTGGTTAATGCAAGGTGGGTAGAGGAGGGAAATGGAAGTTGGTGACGTGGCTACGTAGCTAACAGGGGTAGTCTGCAAGCCGGAAGCCTGCTCTACTTTACGGCTTCCAGTCTCTTATCCTCTTCCCAAGATGCGGTGAGCTGATTCTGCAACCTCTACTAGTGGGGACAACACAGCATGCCATTGTGCTCATGGACGCGCCTTGAGCTTTGGGTTTGATATATTATAAGTGCATATACATCTCATGATCTCGTTCCTTTCCAGTTCTTCTCTACTTCTTTTACCCAATTTTAGCATTTGAGACCTTGTGCTCCTCACAGGTCCCCCCTCCCAAACCCCTCGGCCTCCAACGTTCCCACAGGCTGGCACGCCATGGCAGCACCGGAGTCGATAATCAAGAAACATGCCACTTACCTAGAAGGCTGGATCCAAAGTTGCAACGATAATCACGGTGATGATTGCCAGGTAGACCCTATCGCGGGAAGACCGCCGCACCATATCCCAGACTGGGTTATAGACACCGAGGACGGCTGCATCGTCCGCGGATGTAGCATCCAGAGATATGTAGCCCTCAGTTACGTTTGGAGCTCTGCTGCGAAAGAAGAAGTGGGTGGCACGCCAGCAACTGAAGACCGGCTGATGTTACAGAAGGATAATCTCGCCGACTTCTGCCGCCAGGGCTTCCTGCGCAGCCGCATCTTGGGGAGAGTGCCGGTGGTCATCCGAGATGCCATTGACTTCGTACAGCTCTCGGGATTTAGATATCTCTGGGTCGACAGTCTGTGCATCGTCCAGCACGAAGCCACCACTAGGGCTCGCGTTGGTCTCATGAACGAGATCTATTCCGGTGCCTATTTCACCATAATAGCGGCCGCCTCCACGGAGGGACTTTATGGCAACGAGGACTATGACGACGGACACCTACCTCTCAAAGGCATCTCAGCGACCGAATTGCATAGCAAGCTTTTATGCTCGCACTGGGGCTCGCGAAGTTGGACCTTTCAGGAGCAGCTGCTGTCAAAGCGTTCTATAGTATTTCTCGATGATGTCTGTTTTTGGGACTGTCAGCGTGAAGTACAGTGGCCCAGCTCCCCGAAAAACGAAAATACAGACTTGTCTACGCGGAGATCTTGGATTTTCCGAGTACAGAAACTGCCATCTGGCAGCCGTCATCCCTTCGAGGAGAAATTTCTCGAAAGAGCCCACAGGAGAGGTTTCAGCAGAGAAGAATCGCAGGAACTGACCTCTCCCTCTCCTATCCCGGATTTCAAGTTCTACATCGAGCTGGTATGTCGATACAGCAATCGAAACCTCACATATGATCAAGACGTGCTCCCGGCTTTTTCCGGCGTGCTCGAAGCCTTGTCGCGACGCACGTTCCGCGGCGGATTCATTTGCGGGCTACCAGCCCTCTTTCTGGACTCGGCACTCCTTTGGCAGCCGCTTGTTAAAGCACGGCGACGGGCCCCGGTCGGAACGGCGACCAAGGTTGCTCCGATGGCACCGCTGCCCTCGTGGTCCTGGGCAGGTTGGCAATGCCTGGTGGACCCGTACAGTCTGAAATAGATTACATGGCCTGGAAATTGCCCTCCAACCGACGCGGCCGACGGATGCCTTCGAGAGACGAGAGAATTTATCGGAGAACCTGGAAGCTGGTAGATTGGTTTACCCTTTCCGATGATCGCTCGGTCGCCCCAGTCGCCGAGCCCGCTCTGCTGCAGAGCTTCAAGGGCGATTGGGAGGAACCCAACCATAAACCTCTACCGACAGAATGGTCTCGCGATGTTACTGGTGCTTTCGTCCACGCAAGTAATCCCACAGTCGGTTATCGATACCCACTGCCGACAAAGAACATTAATTCTGCCACGGTACCCGATAGAAATGCCTTTTTGCTATACTGCACGACAAAAACGGCCACGTTGCGCGTTCGACGGGTCCTTGTCCCGTACGGCACGGCGGAATTCCAGGGCTACGGTAGCAGACCGGAATTGGCCTTACAGACTTCGGTCTTTGAGACGGACTTATACAACTTCAAGCCCCAGCTACATAACATCTGCCCAGTCATCACTCTTGAAGATAAGAATGGGAGATGGGCAGGTGCTATGACCATCATGGAAGACAATATCTCCATCCAATCTGGGTCTGAATTGAAAATGATAGCCATCTCGACTGGCAGCGCATTTCAGGAGGATGTGGCTAGATGTTATCCAGAAAGGATAGACAGCAGGAGACTCTGGTATTATGGGCCTTTTTCAGAACGCTACCAATTTAGGCCGCGGGATGGGCGCGATCTTGACAACGGGGGCGGCAGCGGCAAACTTTCAGCTGTAGTCGACACGCGACAAAGTCTAGATGCCGAAATAGACGTTGGACCTTTTGCCTACCGCCATTGCCCAAAGATTAGCGGCGCAAGGCCTGCTGTTATGCCAACAGCACCAGCACCAGCAGAGTCCAACCAGCCTGAGCAATATCACTTTTACAATGTCTTATGGGTTGAAACCATTGAAGGAGTCATGTATAGAAAGGCCGCAGGACGAGTACCGAAAGAGATATGGGAGCTGAATTGCAGAGAGCCCACGGAAGTTGTGCTAGGGTGAAGAATGTTTACAAGTCCTTGATCTCCATCGACCGGATGCCAGAACATAATCACAGTTTACATAAATACTTCAACACTATCCGGCATCCAGAAAAAGTGTTACAAGCCGCGCCGGATAGGTACTATTCTGGACCTGAGAGGTTGCCTTAACCTCACGCCACGAGCTGCACAAGTTAATCAATCCCCACAGCCCACGCCTGGCTTTCCCATCCTCTGTAACCCCGTCTAGCCCGCAGGCATCTCGACCGACGATCAATATCCAAATCGCCCGCACCGGAATGGAACATCTGCATGTGTTATCGGCTCTAAGCTGCGGAGACTTAACGACGCGGGAGCTGACCAGGAGTTCATATGTTGGTGGCTGCGGCCGCGGGCAGGCAGGCAGGCCTACGTCTCCAGATCGGGAGGATCACCGGTCGCGGTCCTGGGCACTCGGCGAGGTGGGGGTCCCGCCTAGACTTGCGACAAATGCAAGGACTCTGGGTGAAATCTGAGCAGAATGGATATTACGCAGTACCTGATCGTAATCAGTCTCACGGGCATTGAACCCACGACGTATGGCGTTCAAAAAGCCCACACACGTAGTGGTCGAAGTGGCGGTATTATTGCCCTAAACCTCAACTGCAAATTGTCATGAACTCCACCACAAGCTTCAAAACTTGATCAGTTCCCCAGATCCCACGCCTTTTATCTTTTCCCCGTGCTCTGCCCCATCAACTGAAATGAAACATCCGCATATTCTGGCTCTAAGTTGTTGGGAGGAGGCTGGCACCTAACGACGCGGCTCCGGTTCAGGAGCCGGCGACGGCGGCGGGGGCTGCGTGCCACCTCCCCGGCGTGGTTGAGGATTCGGCATGGACTTGCCACAAACGCAAGGTCTCTTCTGGCATACTCCACAATCCTTCTTGGGATCGTTTTTTTCGGGAGGCAGGGCAGGCATTTGGTGGGTGTTGCTTTAGTGGATGCTGAGTGTTGTTTTATTGCTGGAGAGGTTGTTGGGTAATATCGATGTTTCTGAGTTCCGAGTCGCTTTTAGTTGTTGAAAATTCTGTGAAAATCTCGCTTATCTCTCTTGGTATCGGATTCGCAAGGTGTTTGATGCCTCTTGGTGCTGGCCTCGCGGGGCTGGAAAGTAAGATGAGCTGTCTCTGGAAGCTGTGTGGTGTACAAATGAGAGTTGGATTCGTTACCTTGCGCTCGACGGCTACTTATGGTCTTTTCAAACACAGGAGTGATTCTCGACAGACTGTCTTGTGAGGAATGAGGAGCGGATAAATTATTCGTGTCTTTAGGTGAGTAGAACTTTCAGTACAATGGCGGTGAGTTTGCCACTAGCCTTGCCTATCAAGAAAACCCATGTGGTTAGCCGCATGTGCTGTCCCCTATTTGATGAGATGAAAAACATGAGAGCGTTGTGACAAATTCATCTCGCAGACTCAGTGCATATGCTTGTCCATCTGCCAACAAGCTGGTGAGTGACGGAGACAAGAAGTTCGCTGACAGGAAGAGTTCACAGGCTCCGGGCAGTCATGACACCCGAACTTTTCACCAGATACACCGTCTTTGGAATTAGTATGGATTCAAAATCTTCGACATACAGATTCGGCGATGTATCGTGTCCCTCTTCCCAAAACTTGGTACGTTGGGCACATATTAGTAAGCGCTGAGGTATATCGAAGCTTGACACGGACTGAGCCACGTGTAAGACTGAGAAAACAGCTTCTTCCAGAAAATATAGTTTTACATTCAAGCGTAATACTAGAATGAATAGTGTCATGGTCAAAGTATGGATTGTCAGAGATGTTGAGCCAACAAGATTCTCAACCTCGCAGGATCTGAATGACGTGGGCCACGAGCATTTGGGGCTCTACACTGTCGTCACCGAAAGAGAACAGTTTCTTGTCTTAAGGTATCTGGCGACAACTGAACAATGCGCAAGCGAGGCAACATATTTTCACGGCATCTAGCACAATTCGTGGCTGTTGGATGTCTTGTATCCATGTAGATGAGGAAGGTCACACTTTACCGCTTTTGTGAGACCACTTGGCCGTCGTATGATCTGTCCCATTCTATCTGTGATGTCCAAGTGGGCTATCGATATTCCATGCCTATAATGACACCTTGGTATAGATTGGGTAGCATCCAGAATGTCGTGCATCACTGCTAGAACTAAAATAGTGCTGGATGCACCTGCAAGTCTCTACGTAGCGAGATTGGCGATTTGCAAGTAATTACTTCGTGTACTTCGTGAACAGTTGCTTCCAAGTGTGCTTGAATGGCCCGCATATTTTGTCTTGAAAAGTGGTATTGACGAACCGGGTATATACGAAAATTTCTAACGTGATCTATCTACACACAAGAAAGAAGAAGAGCCACCACTACATCTTGTCCCCAGTGGCATGCAGCTGGCTCTTAACAGCCGCATCAACCAGGCCAAGGATCTCCTCGTGCGTGATCCAGATCCACTCCTCGGTCTGCCAGTCATTAGCATCCCCATCAGCCTGAACGGTAGGCTTCCACCCGTCGGGGACGGGGATCCCCTCGACGGCCTGGAGGTACTCCTCCTTCCACATAGCCTGCCCTATAAAATGCACAAGTCCTCGCATGCGCGCGACCCAGCGGAACCCCCTGCTCAGGAAAAAGGGCGGCAGGATCTCGACCACGGCCGAGTCGGGCCTCATGAACATGACGTAGCTCAGCCCGGCCCCGTGGTGGCCCACCAGCACGTCGGTGCCCTGCAGCAGGGCGATCTGCTCGCGCTTCTCCATGAGGGCGAGGTCGACCACGTTGATCGCGTACCCCGGGTGCTGCTCGTGCATCTTCTCCATCAGGGCGGCAAAATCCCGGAACTTGCGCGTCGACCCGCGCTGCACGACCGTGATTGTCGGCTTCGTCCGGACGTCGGAACTGGGGCGTTCGGGGATGCCGTACCAGCCCAAAACCCAGCGCGTAAAGGACGTCAGGAGCGTCTCGCGGCGGCACACCTCGTACGTCGTTTTTAGTAATGCCGACCAGAAGGGCCCGCCCCAGCCCACCGTGCCCACCACTACATCGTAGCACACCTCCGGGTCGAGCTCCGAGTAGCGGACGGGCGGTTTCCCGGTCAGCATCTCCCACGCGTCGTCCCACGGCCCCTCGTGGTCGTCTGGGAAGACGACCCTCGCGGATGCGACCTGCTCCTGCGTGAGGAACGGCGCACCCGTGGCCGGGTCGAGGGCGATGCGCGCGGCGTCGTAGGACAGCTTGTTTTGCCAGAGCTCCATGAGCTTGTGCCAGACGTTCTCGTACGTCTCCTTGAGGGCCGGGTAAATAATCAGCTGCCTGTCGCGCGCGTGCCGGTCACACGCGCTGTCCCTCGGCGCGCCGTACGTCAGACCCGGCAAAGGCTGCCCATACACAGTAGCCTTCTCGGTCTCGGGTGCGTCGCCGCACTGCGCGTGGAATGTGCGCCCCGCGGCATCCCAGCGCACCCCCTGCATCAGGTAGACGGGTGTCGCGCCGGCGAGCTTGTGGTGGTGCGGGTTGGTGGGGACCTCGAAGCCGTGGACGTAGGAGCCCTCGGCGCACAGCTGGGTGGAGCTGTTTGCGATGCCGTAGACGTAGTCGTCGGTGTAGAAGAGGGTGCACAGGTCGTCGTCCTCGTTGCTCAGCTCGTACTCCTTGGGCAGGTCCATGAAGTACTCCGGGTCGCGGTGCGGCCTGTAGGGGTTGGTGGTGGGCGATGATACCGCCGCGGCGGCTCCCGAGGTTGCGTGGGCGGGTGGTGGTCGTGATGGTGGTGATTGTTGGTGTTTCGACTCGGACTCGGACTCGGAATCGGGAGCGTTTTCGGGCAGCTCAGCCCTCAGGTCCGACTCGTCCGCGTTGGTGGGGGCGGCGGCCTTCGGGGCTTCTTTGGTGACTGTAACGTAGGAGAGGTGGGTGACGGTGGTCGTACTGCTCCCCGTACTATTGCCCGGCTGTAACACGGCAGCATCTTCCGGCCGTAGCCCGGGGCACTGGCAGGAGGAGGCCGAGGACAGGCCCTGTGCCCGGAACCGGTCCATCGAGAATGTGTCTGTCCATATGGCGTAGTATGCGGTCGCGATGAGAATAAGGGCCACGACCCAGACGCCTAATCTCCTCTGCGGCACCCACGAGTGGCTCATGACGGCCATGGCTGGCGCGCCCTTCCTTGGTAGAAAGGGAGGATGTGAGATGTGAGATGAGAAGGGCCCCAGGAAAGGAAGGGAGGTGGGCCTGGGGCGAAGAAAAAAGATGTGGCCCGCGCGCCGGGTGCGCAGGCGAGAATTAGCTCAGACTTGGCTTGAGGGGTGGCTGTGTATCGATACGCGACAAAAGGTTAAGACGACGAAATGGGAAGTCGACAAATGGTTACATCTCGAAGCACATCCGGAAGAGAGACAAACTAAATGTCTGGGTCTCTGGGTGGAAGGTTGGTTGGTGTGGGAAATGAGGGAGGGAAAAAAGAAGTAACACAGTGACACTTGAGCTGAATGAAGCGATCGACTCGGGGACCAAACACAAGGGGGAATCAAATCGGGGCTCGTCGGATGATTAAGTATATCTGACAGGGTAAGACAAAAGAAAAACGCCGCCGTGTCTCTTTAAACTTTCAGCTGTGCGACCCCCCTCGGAATCGAATCTCAGTCCCCAAGGAATTCCAGATTCGCCCAGCCCAGGGGGACGCTTTGGCGTGGCTACCCACTGAATTAGGTTTCGCATGAGGCGGCCCCAAGCTTCGGAGTGCTCCAGGTATAATTTTAATTTATCAGCCCAATCAAACCACGCATGGCTGCTTGCCTTTTAATGCTCGGGGAGGATCCCAGGATCCGATGGCGCGCCACGGATCAGCGCGAGTATCCTGACAGTGGGCAGACTACCAGAATACGGGAGCAAGCATGTAGGCCAGCTCTCCGTCGCTCCCTTTCCGGCCTGGCCTGGCTCGATCCGTCTCGATGAGGTATAAAAGCTCGTAATCCTTGGCATAAGCACCACTCAGAGCACCCGCCAAGGCAGCAGCTTGGACCACGTGGGGGAGCATCGTTACTCAGCGCAGTCCATTGCGTTACCCACTCATGTGCGATTCAAGGCGGGGTTCGCAAGATTGGTCCAGATCCAGAGGTTTATTGCCTCCTCCCTTGAGACAGACTGACTTGCACATACACACACCCGAAGAAGAGACATGGGCAGACAGACACGTGTACATGTGCTGAAAAAAAGGGGGTCAAAGTACAGACGCCATAGAGGGATGACCACCATCTCCAGCATATACGCTATAGTAGCCCCGTCAGTCTTAGATCGCCGCTACCGCTACCGCTAGCTCCTGACTGTCTGCCCGTACCTGTTCACTCTAAAAGCCTAGTACTACCCAGAATCTAATTTAAATCGGGACCCTGGGTGCCTGGTTGCATTCTCACTGCTGTCAGATTATGATGGACTGACTGACTTGCACCCCTCTTACGCCTGGCTCAGCTCGGATGACCGTGATTGGCAAGGTCCCCCAACAAGTGAAGAAGCCCGGACCCTTTTCCACATCTGGCCCGCCTGAGGTTGAGAAGGCGGCCGGTGAATATGGGCACAAGCACACACACTGACACCATGCACATGAGCCAACACCTTGGGGGAAGAAGAAATAGAAGGCACACGAACAATCGGGCCAATACTCGGCATATGCTGTTATGCCTGGGTCCTGAAACGGGACCGTGTTCAGACAAGAAACGTCCGACGAGTCAGGATGGTGGCCAGCAGATATTCCAGGCTCGCGTTCGGCAGCGGCATATCGCCACCTGGCTGCAGGAAACAGGCATTACGGGCCCGCCCGCTGGTGTGCGGTTGGACGACATAGTTGCAACGCTCTCTTACCAGCAGGTTGAAAACTTATGTTCTCGTGCTCGTACTCGCGTCCACCCGTCGTCACAAGCTTTGCAGCACGTCTCCATCCCGGGCCTAGCAGGCAAGACAGGAACACGAGAGACAAGCAACCGCCCAAGAAACCCCAGGGGCAGATCTGGGGTCCGGCCAAGACCGTCTTTCTTCAAGCTAGGTCAAGCTAACAACACGGCTGTCCTCATAGCGGCCACTCTTTTACTTTCCCACGTGTATGTGCTCACGTCAATGCGCCGCGGCCGGTAACAGAACAGCATGGCCAATGCGCTGGTCGTTGTGCCCTCAGGATCTTGGCACTCAATGCTCACCACTGCACCCTCCCTAGTGCCCGTCCCCCGTGGCTTGTTTCCGTTTCCGAGGCTTTGTCCCCCCAGATTGTAGGCTTGCTGTCACATGTGTCCAGTCCTTCCTCAACACTTCATAAAGCAGTACTCAACTAGTAGACAGCTCCTACACTATCGTCAGCAATTTTGCATCCTTCTCCTGATTCACAACGTGGATGTTGCACCCACCAGAAAAGATCATTTTGCTTCGGCCTCTGCAGAAACACTGTTGGTTGACTACAGTACGTATCAAGTGAAGAACGTGCAGTTGACACTGTCTACCGTGTCCCGATCCAGAGAAAGACTTCGATGCAAAGAAAACGTGACTCTTTCTACTTTACACAACTAGCTGGCCCATGATACAGTCAATCAACCGGTCGTCCCGGATCGCCTCATAGATGACCGAGACCCACGACCCAATCGTCTTCTTGTCGCAGTCTCCGGGCCCAGGCTGATCGACCAGCCCACGATGGAACGGCACCCCCAGCTCTCCACGCACGAACTCGTAGCATACACTTGTTCCCCGGCCCAGGAACTGCGCTGTCGTCTGCCGGTTGAAGAAGGCGGCACGGTGAGACAGATATGCCTCCAGTATGGCTTGCGCCATGGCTGTTTTCAGGTCCTGCAGCCTGCTGATATCGTATGACCCTCGACCAGCTGCTGGACCTCCCCCGCCTGTCTTTACCCTTTCATTCGCCTGCTGCAGCCCTTGTGCAGTCGTGAACTCTGTGATACATGCCAATGTTGCTGATGCGACAATGTCGGCCCGTGGGCCCGCGTCGTGGACGGCAGTGTCCCACCACACGTCGCAGACCGTGTTCCACACCCCATCGTGCAAGAGGGACATGCAGTCCACACCATCAAGGTGGTGGCACACGACGGCGTTCAGCACGGGCCGTAGTGCATCGAGAAATGACACGTGAAGCACCCGCAGGTCCTGTGCTTGACACGCTGTGTACAGAGCCGCGGCGAACAAGTGAGTCAACACGTCGACGGACTGCATGGTGAAGCGGCTCGTCAGCAAGGCCAGCGAGTTGATCCCCTGGTTGTGCATCTCGGCCGAGAGCACGTGCGACGAGACCGGGTTGGCCAGGTAGCCAAGCTCCGACTGGTAGGACGCCATATTAACATCGACCCCCTTGAGGCAAAATGACAGGCTCGGGTCGTCGGCAGCAAGGTTAGGCGGCAGACCGTTGTTGTGATGCTGGTTGATAATCTCCGACGCCTGGCTGAAGATTATGCGACCCATCATCTGCAGGCAGAACCTCACCTTCTCAGACGCCGCTGTGATGGCTGTCGCCTGGAAATTGGCGCCGCAGACGATGTCGTCGTTGGCGACGTCAACGACGGGGTTGTCCGAGGTTGAATTGAGCTCCGTCTCCACCTGGCGTTTTGCGGCGAGGAGGTCCTCGAGGATGGGGGACAGCCACTGCGGGCTGCTGCGGAGGGAATACCGGTCTTGGATCAGGCCCTTCTTGAAATGGTCCTTGCGGCCTGTCCAGGCCCGTCACCATTTTCGAGCCGAGTAGATGGCTGCGGATGTTGTAGGCTGCCTCGACCTGCCCGTCATGTGGTCGCACGTCGGATATGAATGCCGTGGCCCACTCTGCATCCGATCCCATGCCCTCCGCAAGCATGCTTGCCAGAAGCTGGCAGATGACGGCGAGGTTGTTCGCGTCGTTTGATGCCAGGCTGGCGACTGCTGCGGAGGCCGCTGTACCGTTGATAAGGCCGAGCCCTTCCTTGGGTCCGAGGACTATAGGCTTCATACCTAGCATCTGCAATGCCTTGTCAGCAGCTAGCATTGTCACAGCACTACCATCCTCTCTATCCTCCTTTGCCTTGTTGCAGCCCTTGCCCACCCGGACAGTGATGTCAGCGTTTCCCATGATACAGCCTGCCACATAGGATAGTGGCATGAGATCCCCAGAGGCTGAGATAGACCCGCGCAGTGGGATCAGCGGTGCACAGTCATTGCGCACCAAGTTGATAATGGACTCAGCCACATTGAGCGTGACGGCAGAGTGTCCACGTAGATTTGCGTTGACTCGCACTATCATGGTGGCTTTGGCCCACTCCAGGGTAACGGGTCAGTCAGCCATTGCTTCTTTCAATCTAGACAAGACAGCGGAACAGATGGCCCTGGAAGATAGGGTACTTACCACATGGGGCATCACATGGCGGCCAAACTCATCGTGACCTTGCTCGGTAGCATCAATCTTCGATATGATGCCGGATTGCGTGTGTTGGATCAGCGAGACCTGAAGGCCGCGGAGATCGGTAGTGCGGACATTGGCGGAGCCACCAAAGCCCGTGTTCACCCCTAAAGACCACGTCAAACGAAGCAATGGCGACGAGTACCGCCACATCGTGTCCTGGATTTACTGACCGTACAAATAGGACCCGTTGCTCAGGTACCGCTCTAGTGTCTCTACACTTCTCACGAGGCCTCTTCGAAGGTCAGGGCTTTTGTCGATGCTTGGCAAGCAAGAACGTCTGCAAAATAGGCGTCAGAGACTTCGAAATGATTTTCCAGCGTAGATAGAATGAAATCAAACCAACCTGGAAACGGCGACTACCCCTGCAGTGTTAAGACTATGGCCATTGAGAACTAGCTCTCCGTGCTTAAGAAGGTGTTGGAGGCGTTCCCATGACCGCTTTGTCTCGTCGAAATGTGGGCGACGTCTTGGATCCATGGTGCTGAAAGTTCAATGGCTTGGTAAATGCAAAACGTATTCTAGCACCTGTCCCATGGGCTTTCTTGGTGGATCGCCTCGATAGTGACTGTTTTTATAGTCTTGGGAAGCAAAAGTCCTTTTTCGATCTCATGAAGAACGGGATTTCTACTTCTGTACCGACCGAGGCTGAGAGAAATGGTCGGCATCTTGACTTCACCACTCCTTGAGAACTGTTGTATTCGTGTCACCCGCGGGCCGCAAACTGCAAAGAAGCAAACCAAGATTGCATACACGGTGTCCTTTGCCGACTCATTTCGGTAGCGCAGGAGTCTATGCAAGGCCAACTAAGTTCCCAAGGTTGTCGAGATAATATCTGGAGATTATGTTACCATGCCGCCCGTACCAGGGTAACACCCCTCACAACGAAACACATCTACCATCTAGAGATTCAACAGCTGCACTTCCCCGGACCGTGAGATTGTTTGCCAGGGGAAGCAGCCTCACCTTGTTCCACATGGTAGCACAAAGCGTGGTCCGTGTTCAATTTGGCCATCAAGCCGGTAGGACCTCGTTGTACGTCCTGATTCATTATTTTTCAACCCCCACGCCCAGACTTCAAGTTGTGCACCCCGGGCAAGGCTTTGATTCAGGATCGAACACAATGGGCTAATCAATAGCGACAAACCCTTCGCCGATGTTCCACGTGATTAACATTACCTCTGAGAGGCTTTGACTTTGCACGTTGGTGGAGCCGGTCATGAGAGGACAGGTTATGGAAGGGAAATGGCCTCGCTAGCCACCCGTACTATGTATAACGGGATAGGATAGCACATGCCCAAATGCGAACTCGCTACGGTAACAGCAGGGCACAAGCACCGCTCCGGGAGAAGCCTCGTATCCAGCCAGCTTCGACTTTGCGCTTTACTTGACCAGATTCACCGCATCAGCGTATTACGAACCCCAACATGCGAGGTACTATATAGAAAAAAGTCTCTCATCGGGCCAACAGGTGGCACGCTGTCTCAAGGTCTTGCAGTCCTGTGCACGCCACAAACAACCCGTTTTCCTGCAGCTGTCGTGCCTTGGAGCTCGGTGGAGGGGGCGACGAGCGACGAATGCTGAGCGTTGGAGGGCCGGTTCCTGATTTGATGCTCTATTTCTTGATTCCCAAGTGCTAGGCGAAAAAGGTACACATAGCTGAGCCTTTAGGTCATCGTCGAAGGACATGGAACACCAGCACAATCATCAGCCATCGTACTCGATAACAGAGATGTCGACAGTAGAGGCAGCCATGGAGCGGAGCGTCTCATACACTGACCTCTTCATCATCGGAGTAGGCCTTGCAGGTCTGATTGCTGCTCTCTGGGCTTCCAAGTACCGCGTTCCGGCCCGAATCATTGACGATAAGGCCGGACGCGTGACGAAGGGTCATGCGGATGGCATCACATGCCGGACCATGGAGGTGCTTGAGAGCTTTGATCTGTCGCAAAAGGTTCTTCGAGAGGCGGCGCTGGACTTTCAAATTCGCCATTGGGTACGTTTTTTACTGATGTTGAGGACCTCATCTCCATCCATCTCGAGGGGTTCGAAACAGGCTGGCTAACAGAACGTTTAAGAGAACGGATAGTCAAGGCCGCATTGAGCGTACCCAGTCTATCGTGGTGCAAACGCCCGGCGTAAGCAATTTCCAGGCGTGCCTACTAGGTCAAGGCCATCTCGAGGAGTTGTTAGAGAATAAGATTGCAGAAAATAGCGCCCGAGGCGGCGGGGACACAATCGCGGTCGAGAGGAACGTGCAGACACTCCAGCTCATCATGAGGAGCAACTCAACCTCGCAGTCATCAATAGGCGCGGACAAGAGCAACCATGATGTCGATACCGCCTACCCTGTTGAGGTGAGAATCAGACACGGTATGTCCGGGGAACTCGAGATTGTTCGAGCCAAGTACGTTATTGGCGCAGACGGAGCCAAAAGCTGGACCAGGCGGCAGCTCAACATAGCCATGAAAGGGGACAGGACCGACGAACCTTGGGGCGTGATCGACATCCTGCCACTGAGCGATTTCCCCGATATTCGTCAAACCTGCGTCGTTCAGTCCCGCCGCGGCAGCATCCACGTCGTCCCCCGCGAAGCCAAGCTTGTGCGCCTGTACGTGCAGCTGGACGAGGTATACCCGAGCGTGGAACGGAGCCTGATCACGGCGTCCATGATCCTCTCCGCGGCCCAGAGGATATTCCACCCATTCCGGCTCGAGTGCAGCCGTGTCGACTGGTGGTCTGCGTACCACGTCGGGCAGAGGCTGGCTGACACCTTTAGCTCGGCCGAGATGCGCGTTTTCCTGGTGGGCGACGCGATCCACACGCATTCGCCCAAGATCGGCCAAGGGATGAACGTCTCGATGCAGGACTCTTACAACCTCGCCTGGAAGATCTGCTGCGTCCTCAAGGGCTACTTGCCCCACCGTGTCCTGGCCAGTTTCGAGGAAGAGCGGAGGCCTGTCGCGGAGCAACTCTTGAGTGCGGATCTGGTCACCGTGGAATTCTACAAAAGCCGGGTCGGAGATGGGGCAGACGCCGCGAGCCAGTCTGATTTGCAGGCATTTCGCAACAGTCTATATGCTTTTCTCAGTGGCGTGGCAGTTGGGTATGCGCCTGGATACCTGGTTACAAGGCTGACAGCCGCGGCCCTTCCAGCGGCGTCGTTAACAGCCAGAAAAAGGAAGACAATACCCACGAGAAATAAGGGGAGCACGTCTTCCTGCCCCAGGTGGAATCGCGCTGGGCCAACGCATGCCCTCGTTCATAGTCATCAATCACGCCACGGCGGCACCCACGCAGCTCGCGTCCAAGCTCGCAGCAGACGGGCGATGGCGATTGGTTGTATTTGCTGGTGATCTGAGGCAATCAGAGCAGCAGTGTCGCTTGACTGAGTTTGGGGAGTATCTATCCCCCCCCCCCCCCCAATCATTCTGCAACCGGCACAAGATGCTTGTGGCCGACGACGATCGCCGCGTTAGCAGCACGGACTTTGAGCGGTCGACCCCAGGCAGGGGAAAAGGACGCCTTGTTCCGCTGTTCGAAATCGTGACCATCATGTCAAATCCGCGTGAGTGCATCCCCTTGCTCAGCTTGGCACCCATCTTTCGCCCGTGGGATGCTGAGGACGGATGGGACTACGACTGTGTCTTTAGCGACGAGCCCGATGTCTATGGCAGGTTTCAGGATGCTTATGGGTGCTATCGGGTTGATCGCTCGTATGGATGTGTGGTTGTGTGCAGACCTGATCAGCACGTTGCGTTTGTGGGTGCGCTTGGGGCTGGTGGTACAGCAGAACTAGACAAGTTCTGCGGTAGTATCTTTCTATGAGTGGGCAGGGTGGATACTGATCTATCTACAGTGGATAGTTAGATAGGCGAATTGATATCGGATCTTTGAAAAGCCCGGATCTCTCTACGACAACGGAATGACTGTATTACCCTGAAACTGGGTCGTGTAAGTTGAACACAACACCACGTGTCTCATGTCTGCGTGGCGCGAGGCGTAAGCGAAGCGGAAATTCAGGCGGTTGCAGGTATTAGCGGCCTTTACTGTGAGCTTGCATTGTCGTAAAAATGAAGTAACCATTCTGCATTGTGTAATGGATTTGGTCATACTGGTAATTAACAGCTGTTTGAAAAAAGTTCCGAGTCATCTCGGGAGTTGTTTCGACAACTTTGGGAAGTCCATTCGGGAGGAAAGTTTGCCGATGACGTCCTTCAAGCCCTTGTTTCTGCCGGGGGATAGAAATATATTAAATCTGCATAAGTGCGGGAATATCTTTCAGCTCGGAGCGTGGCCCCAACCTAAACCTTGCACGGGGCCTCCCTCAAAAGAACCGCCGAAGCCAAAGCCACAATGGCTACCGATGAGCAATCCCCACTAATAGGCCACAATGGCATGTCCACCATCGGGTCGAATGGTCAAGACTTGGAGCACCAAACGTCTCCTGGGCCGCAGAAGCTTAGCCAGCAACAGTTGTGGCTCACCATAGGTTTTCCGTACGTGGGCCTCCTGCTCGTGGCCATGGGTAAGTGGGTATCTCTATTACCAACTGGCCAGTCTATATCCAATGATAAATCGCTTACCAGCTTTGATCTGCCTGCTTGAAAGATGTCACCCTAGTATCAACTCTCTCAGCAGCCATGGCATCGCAATTCTCTCCGCTATCCTTAGTGTCCTGGTTAGGATCTTCATACCTCATAGCTACAGCCGCCACGCAGCCACTCATAGGAAGACTCAGCGACTTGTACGGCCGTCGATTCAACCTCTTTGCCTCGACCTTCCTCTTCACCCTAGGCAACGTGCTCTGCGGCGTTTCGAGCTTCATCGCCGTCGGAGGAGTGCCGTTGCTCATCACGGGCCGCATCATTGCTGGCGCAGGTGGTGGAGCTATGAATGCTATCGCTGCTTTCATTGCCACAGACCTTGTGCCTCTTGATAGACGGGCTGTGTGGACGGGTATCGCGGACGTTATCTGGGCGGCTGGCATTGGTGTTGGGGGCGTGGTCGGCGGTGCTGTGCATGATTGGGTCGGCTGGCCGTGGGCCTTTTTTTGCTTTGTACCGTTGTCTCTTTTGGTGCTTGTTGGTGTCTACTTCACGCTTCCGCCTGCTGATCCTCTTCTGGGCCGGGACGACTCTGACGACAACAGCCGCATCGACTATCCCGGCACCGCCTCGCTGGTGAGTGCGATCGTGTGTCTCACCCTGGGCCTCAACCTCGCAGAACAGGGCGATTACATACCACCCCTCTCATGGACCCTCCTCGCCGTATCTACTGTTCTATTTGTCTGTTTCGCCATTGTGGGATTTTCTCATGCCACCCACAGCCCTTTCATTCCCATCCTCCTGCTACGGGATCGCACCGTGGCCATGGTTTGCGCATCCGCTGTACTAGTCGCGGCCTCGATGCACAGCCTCCTCTACTATGTGCCATTCTGGATCCAAGTACGCGGGTACAGCGCCTCGCAAGTCGGAGTTCAGATGCTGGGTGAGCTCGTGGGCGCGTCATTGGGGTCTTTGACAACCGGTCTGCTGATCAAGCGTCTCGGGGGCTACGGGCTCATCAAGCCAGTGGTTTTCCTCGTCTTCGCCGTGGCACCACTGGTTTTGCCATGAGTAACCTCGACACACCCGTCTGGGCCACTGTGCTCCCTCTTATTGCTATGGGTGCCGGGTTTGGCAGTATTCCAACTGTCATCCTCATCGCACTTTTGGTAACCATACAATATAACCACGACAATATGCAGACCACTTGCACGAGCATGCTATATACCTTTCGACAAACAGGCGCCGCGGCCGGCCTGTCCGTTGCGGGGATCATATTTAGGTCGCGGTTTAGTCAGCTGGCCAAGCACATCTCCGACGATGACAACGACGTACCGGGCGAGCACAGAGGGCTCAGGAATGTGGTCGAACTGTGCAAAGAGGGAGCCAGCGTGTTGCATCATCTGACGGACCACCCGCAGGAGTTGGGTCGGGATGTTGGTCGGCCGGAGGTGTGTATTGCGTACGGGGAGGCATTGCATAGCGTGTTTGTTTACAGCACTACAGTTGCTGTTGCTTGTTTAGTGTGTGGCTTGTTTGTTCGCAATATTCAAGTGTCAAGGCTTGCAACATAATGTTAATGGTAGTCTCACCCATTTGTAATGATTACACCAAACCTTTCTAGGGTCTGATAGTAGCCCGTACGGTTTATATTACCAGAGCAGCGTTTTTTAGTTCTTACTGTGTAATATCTCTTGTCGAGGTAATTATCACTAGCAGTGAGGCTATCCAAGCAGTAAACACTGTTGATACTTAGACTAATGGCTGAAGAGCCCATTATGAAAGCTATCTACTACAATAGTGACTATATCCTTATAGGTCCAACTCTTCAGGTAGCTTGCTATTCGTTCTATGAAATAATTTAAAAGTAATATATGTGCCAGCGCGGATCCCCCAGACACGTCAGAGAACGGCAATTCAATCTTCAAGATAACGTACTGATAGGCACGGTTGAGACGGGGCTGCTCAGTCTTTGCCCCTGAGGCCCGACTGTGATACTCTGCTGGGCACCGGAAAAGAGACCAAATAAGAGTGGGGTAAGCGCTGACTGAGATTGGAGAATAGGCCCACTTTGGAAGACATTAGTCGGGATTTTGAACTTAAAATGATTTTCTCTCCCAACTATAAAATCCGGCGATCGAGCACAACTTGCGTCCTTCCCAGACCGTGATATAACCGGTTCCTGCTCGCTCAACAAGGAAGTCGCGATGTCTACACCAAAGAGGCAGCCGGCAACGAGCCATACTGCTGTGGCGAATGTTAGAAACGCATCTATCAAGGTGAATGAGCTACGACCCTACTAACTCAATGTGAAAGCTACGCTTTTAACTGACTTTGGGATTAGGTCGGCATGCGAGATGGCGTCACTAACGAGTTTCGGCTCGTCCCAAGGGACCAAGCCGTAATCTCCGTTTTCGACTCCAACTTTCTCGTTGGTGATGGGATATGGGTTCGACGACCTACATTATACGAAACCCGTGTTCTCTGGTTGGAGGGTATTGCTGACGAGCGGTGTATTCAAATATAGGAAGGTATCCGTGCAGTCAAAGGCCGCGTCCAGTTCGCAAAAGAACATATTAATCGCCTTTTTCAGTCCGCGCAGGCCATGTACATGGATCTAGGCCTCACGAAAGGGGAGCTCCTGTCGCTGCTTCACGAAACCCTCGACGCCAACGACATGGGCGACGAACCACACGTTCATATCCGTCTGGTGGTCAGTCGAGGTCTCAAATCAACACCTCACCAAGACCCACATGTGAACTTGGGACTGCCGCTCTTGGTGATCATCCCGGAGATCAAGGCCGTCGACCCAGAGGCTCGAGACCGGGGCCTCCGTCTAGGCACGATGTGGGTCCGCCGCGGCCCGCCAGATGTCAAAGATGAGCAGTGGAACCACATCTCGAAGGCGACAGACGTGCAGGCCTGTATCAGCGCCAACTTCATGAACGTCGACGAGGCTCTGATGCTGGATCAGCGGGGGTTTGTGAAGACGTGCAACTCTGTCAACTTCTTCGTCGTGCGCGGGGACGAGGTGTGGGCGCCGACCAAGGACAACCAGATGCAGGGGATCACGCGACAAAAGACGATCGATGTGTGCCGCGCGGCCGGGATCACTGTCCGCGAGCTCGACTTTGCGCTCACCGAGGTGTACGGTGCCGACGAGGCGTTCTGCACCGGCACCTTCCCATCTCAGATTCACGTCACCGAGGTCGACGGAAGGAAGATCGGGGATGGGAAGAGAGGGCCTCTCACCGCGGCTATTCAGAAGCTCTACAAAGCAGAGGTGGACAGGGATGTGGCCAGGACGAGAGCGCAGATTCTTTCTGAGTTGGAAAAGCCGCGCGACCTAACTGTTTTAGAAAGGTTAGACTTGTAAATTAGTCGAACAGCAGGATGATCTACAACATAGAAAAGAATTCTCCTTGGTCAGATCGGCTTCACATGTGGAAGCTCACAAATCTGAACATGATGTCTGTGAAAACTTGGCGTTGCAACTACCTATGATTCCCAAAAGACCATTGCCATTAAAGCTTTTTGAAGTATCCGGCTTGAATACACTCACGAGACTCATATCTCGTGCGAGTCAAGAAACAAAATCGACATCCATTTGAGCAGGTGCTGGTGATCTTGATGGAGACCACCGCAGAGGAAGATCCACATTCTCATTGCGTGATCCCGTGGTGCGATTCCGTCAACCCGGTCCCGAAAACGACCATCTCCTCATCGCGTACAACAGTCAGTACCTGAAGCAGGTAAGGGCATGTCACCTTAATTGAATTTTTAGCCACGTAAGAGGTGAAGAATCTGTGACCGTGCCCCATGCTATGTTCAATGGCAGCCCACTGCATCTTGTTATCCGTCTTGGAACGCTTATCAAAACGTCGCATGCAATTTGGTGCTTGACGATAAATTATACCAAGCTCCCAAGTCATCTGTTTTTGATACCTCCATGTACTGAGCTACCCTGGCTGGACAAAACACGGCCTACGCGACTTGCGGAATCAAACCACAGTCCCTTGAACAAGCACAGCAAGCAATTTGAACATGGCATCCAGACCGCTGGATGGTAACCTCAAGTCGACCAACAAAGATGGAGCAGGCCTCGATGAAAACGCTGGGAACATGTCATCCCACCTCAATGACGACGTGCACTCCTTGCCACCTGCGCAGAATCGACGTATCCTGATGAAGACTGACCTGGTGGTCTTGCCATGTGCCGTAATAGCCATGACTTTGGCATTTCTTGACAAGGTGAGCAAGAAACAAATAACTGTTACCTTCATCAACAGGCCATGGCCAAGGCAGCGAGCCTGGCGGCCAGCAATGCATCACAGACTGACTTTCTCTCCGTATGTTCTCAGAATGCTATGGGCTTCGCCGCCATTTTTGGACTGCGGCAAGACACCAACCTTCATGGGCAGGAATACTCCTGGCTCGGCAGCATCTTCTATTTCGGATACCTGGCCATGGAATTTCCCAGCCTCTGGATCATGACCAAGGTTCCCATCGGCAGATACATCGGTGCGTGTCTTGTGCTTTGGGGCGCCTGCATCTGCCTGATGGCTGCGTGCCACAACTTTGCGGGACTCGCGGTCATTCGAGTTCTGCTGGGTATCTTCGAGGCGGCGCTGTTGCCGTGCATGTTGGTGCTCAACTCGACATGGTATCGTCGTGAGGAGCAGCCACTGCGGACGGCGCTGTGGCACAATACGTTTGCTGGCGTGTTTGGAGGTATATTGTCGTATGCAATAGGCAATATCAAGGGAGAATTGGCGACTTGGAAGGTAAGAAGTCACCAGAGAATGCTATTTCACTATCGAGGGGCATGGTGCTTTTCATACCTTGCTCGTGAGGCTGATCATGATTCTCAGTATATTTTCCTCATCTACGGAGCCGTTACCATTCTCACCGGCGGCGTCGTCTTCGTTGCACTGCCGGACTCCCCGGCTAATGCTTGGTTTCTTAATGAAAAAGAGAAAGCCGCAGCAATAACCCGCCTCGCAGCGAACCAGACAGGTGTTGACAACCACAAGGTCAGTTATATTGCTCTCAAGTTCATCAACCTCCATTTCTATTTCAACTTCATCACAGAACTTCCACTCGTAGTAGCTCCTGACTGAAATTTACTTGCTTAGAAATTTGAAGCCCACCACATTCTGGAAGCATTAAGGGATCCCAAGTGCTGGTGCATCTGGGCTTGCGGGATCGGCTATGCAGTTGCGAACGCAGGCATCACCAACTTCAATCCTCTCATCATCGAAGGCTACGGCTTCAGCCAGACCAAGACGGTCCTCATGGCCACGCCTCAGGCGGCGGTGGCTATGGTGGCGGGCGCCACACTGACTGCCATCTCGTACCTCGTCCAGAATCTGCGGTGCCTATTCTGGATTGTCTCGGCGCTCATCGGCCTCGTCGGTGCCGTCATGGTACACACGCTTGACATTAATGAGCAGCGCAACGCCTCGTTGGCCGGAGTGTATATCATGGGCTTCTACAATGTCCCCTGGGTCTTCATGCTCAGTCTCAACTCGTCCAACACTGCTGGTGCTACGAAGAAAAGCTTCATGGGTATCACGGTTGCTGTGTGCTATGGTAAGTACCGCATTTTTGTCGTTAGGTCTCGGGGCTGTCAGTGGCAACCGGAGACATGTATGACTAACCTCAAGCATCATTGCAGCCGTTGGAAACATCATCGGCCCGCAATTCTTCCTCACGAGCCAGGCCCCGCGGTATTCACTTGGTATAGGAGCAATGATGTTCGCTTTCGCCCTTATGGCTGCGTCAGGAGTGGCGTACTACCTGTTATGCGTCTTCGAAAACAAGCGACGCAACACCCAGTACGGGGTCCCAGAAGACTTGATACAAGCCGGACTGGAGTCTGAGAGGGAGGACATGACAGACTGGGAGAATACAACTTTCCGTTATACTTACTAGACTTGAAGATTAGCAGCTGGAATAATGAGGAGCAAGTCACTGACCGACGAAAGAATTTCTTCATACTTTTTATAGGACTTATTGGCGAGTGACTTATAGATTGTTATGAATATGACATTTCTGCCAGTCTTCCAGAGGCATGTATTTAAGGCATAATTAGAGATGTTTTTCCGGTGGCTGCATGCGTTGCTAAAGATCAATAATATACATAGGAGAGCAAATTGGCAGGACCGTGTAATTATGCCTATGATATAGAACTGTAGAGCCGCAATATCTTTCCACTATTGACGCCATTGATATGTTTATCCGGTCCACAACGCCGGGGTGTGCTCCCGCATCCGAGCTTAAGCAGCACAAAACGGTTGGCACTGAGTAATGTACACACTCGCTAACCCGTACCAAAGAGCTTTTCACCCTCAACACCAGTGATCCGATAGTAAGAACCTCTGATAATTCCATCTTGTTCTTCAAACAACAAAAAGGCTATGGACCTAATCAATCACCTCGAGTTGTCTTCGGCTGATACCGTGCTGAAATGTGTCGACATGCACGTCACAGGCGAACCTGCGCGCATCCTCTATGCCGGTTTCCCACCGCTGCTGCCCGGCACTACGCTGCTTGAGCAGCGCGCCCAGGCCGAGACGGAGTTTGACCATGTCCGGCGCCGCATGCTGCTGGAGCCCCGCGGCCACCGGGATATGTACGGTGCCATCCTGCGGCCCGAGACGGAACTGGTCCGCTCCGGTGAGGCCCACATGGGCGTGCTCTTTTGCCACAACAACGGATACTCCACCATGTGCGGCCACGCCACCATCGCCCTCGGCCGCTTCCTCGTCGACACCCACGACGATACCGTCTTCCCTGCCCGTGCGAGCCTGGGCTTCGACGCCTTGACCCGTACGACGACCGTACTGCTCCATGCGCCAGGCGAGCTGGTGAGGCTCGTCGTCCCAGTCACGCCGGATGGGAGGTATTCTGACAAAAGTCGGCCTGTGTCATTCCTCTCTATGCCGGCATACCCTTTGGCCATGGGCGTGAGGATCCCCATTGCAACAGAGGCCCGGTGGCTGGGGCTGGATGGGCGAGGTGAGGTCCCGGTGGACTTCTGCTATGGGGGCTCATACTCCATCATTGTTGACTCCAGGGCCCTAGGCTTCGAAAACGGCCTGCGGGGGGTTGCTTTGGAGCGCGTGAAACATCGTGCTGAGACGTTGAAGCAAGCCATCGCAGCCATGGGGGAGAGGCTCGCGGAAATCGGCATTCCCCCGGCTGCACAGCGCGCTTATGGCATAATGGTCTCAGATTACACGATAGGAGCTGCGAAGAATGGTAGTGAGGGCGGAGAGGCTGGCATCTTCTTCTTCGGTAACGGGCAGATTGACAGATCCCCAACCGGATCCTGTGTCGTCGCCCGGATGGCGCTGGCCAACGCGAAAGGACTTAGACCTGTCGGAAAGCGATGGACCTACGATTCAATAGTATCTAACTCGTTCTCAGCGGGATCATTCACCGCTGAAGTCATGGAGGAAGTTTTACTGGAAGGACTCCCAAACGACACGAAGAAGGCAGTAAGGGTGCGGGTGGAAGGGCATGCCTCCTATATCGGATTCTCGACATTCGTTGTTGACGATAAAGATGAGATAGCATCAGATGGCTTCCTCATACATGATCTTAGATTTCAAGTCTAGGATGTGGTCCAAAGGAGGATATGGAAGGTGGGAGGGAGGTAGAAGTAACTTCCAGTACAGGGTATTAAGTATTGCAACCGGACGTGGTCTTATACGCTGAAAGAGGATGTGCTGCTTAGAAAAGCCTTTCCCTGACTGTTATTTCTGAGAAATAGACACAATACAGAAGAAAGCCATTGACGTTTCGAGCAGATATCGATGCGGCTATCTCTAGAGCGCTTCCAGTATCATATTAGCACATAACCTAGCTTACTCTGAAAATGTATCATCAGGTTGACATGCCTTTATTCAAGCATAGTTACCATAGAGCTGCTTGCAGGATCGGTGTCTATTGATGGAGTGGATGAATGACAATTTTCGTAACTGGCTGTTTGCCGAGACTAAAGTGTCATGCAAGATAAGGCTTTGAGAAGTGAGAGGATGTGTCCTAAAGAATGAAACATAGAGATGCTATCACTCAAATGGTACGGACTTTCTAGCTAGGAATAACCCGTTCGACTGGGCAACTTCATCGTAACGTAAACGGCAAGACTGGATCTTCTGGGTCGATAAAGAAATTCATCCTCCCCACCAAATTCGCATGACCCCTTACTCTTGGTATACAAGCTGGTGCACCACCTCGGATGGGGCTCTGCTCCTCAGATACAATTTCTCCCTCAAACGTTGATCCAACAATGGATTCGTGTATGAGCTTCGATTGTCCGGCCCCCAGCCTTCCCTCCGCTAGCAGCACCGCCAGTCTTGCACAGGTTCCAGAGCCACAGGGGGAGCGATCAATCTGCCCATCGGCGAAGACAGTAACATTCGTCTGTCTTACAGGATCCGCACTCCTATCGTCCTCCTGGAAAAAGATCACGCCATAACAGTCATATGTACCATAACATGCCCTCGCGCCCAGAGCCTTTTTGATCTCCCTTCCCAGCGCAATGAACTCGTTCGCATTCTTCGGCTCGATTTTCAGACCGAACTGAGCTGCGTTGACGGTGGCATACACGGCACCGCCAAAAGCCAGATCGGCAATAACGCTGATACTTCGAGAGGGTACATCCACTGACAGCCCCTTTTCTAGCTGGTAGCTCGCTACGTTGATGAAGTCCGCGTGAACGGGTTTCCCTTGCTTAACGGCAACGGTAGCAACGACTCGACCAGATGGAACGTCGACGATAACATCAACAACCCCATCGGCCTCGGGAGCTCTCACCAGCCCTTTAGTGACAGCCCAGTACCCGAGCGCGATGGTCCCGTGACCGCACGCCGTGGAAAAGCCCTCGGCGTGCCAAAAGAGCACACCAAAGTGCGCGCCAGAGTCGTCAGGTGGGGTAATAAAGCCGCCGTACATGTCGGAGTGGCCTCGGGGCTCTAGGCATAGTTGCTGGCGCAGGATGTTGAGAGGATGGGTTGGGCTCTTGAGTACCGCGAAGCGGCGTTCCGCCACGGAGGCAGCATGTGGGAGTGCGTTTACGGGGAGGTCGCTGACAATGCGAAAGGGTTCGCCTGCTGTGTGCCAGTCTTCGGTTTGGATCCAGTTTGACGAAGACATGACGCTTCCTTACTCTTTATCGAGAAAGTAGTGGTGTGAGAAAGTAGCAATTATGATTCAAAATGGGTACTCAGGTATCTATACTCAACCAAGTTACCTCGGCTTGCTCTTTTCAGCAGCTTGAGCGGTGTTCCAATGGCATGGCTAGCATCGGCAAAGGCAAAGTTGGAAGAGCGAGACAACCTCCGAGGTCGGCCGGTACGTATTAAGCTTCGCGTCGAGTATGTCTTTCGTACGCCGATGATTACTATCCCAGGACGAGTTCTCCACAAACTCCCAGCAACGAAGCACTTTTCTTGTATGACTATGTTGAAGGTAGACCTTGATGTTTGTCATAGCCCTCGTGATGCGTTCACCAGCCAGTCCAAGAAAAGGAATTGCTTTCTGCGTCAAGCCTCTCCTGGTAAGATAGAAGGATGTGGCTCTTTAGGGCGTCTAGTTATCAACATCATCAGTCTTATATCCATAGTGTAAAATGCAGAGCAACTCTAGGACACCGAAAAGAAATGCGACGTGCTCGTGCACCACATTGAGCAACGATCGCATGCTAGGGTCCACCCGTCAAGGCCTCAGTCGTTCCTAGGGCTCTGATACGGGTATTGGAGACTTCCGTTCGGTCATGTTGGCGCTTCAAAGGAAGAAATCAAAACTCGTGCCTTGATGCTCGAACTACTTCTGTTCTCTCCTACCATTGACCCGCACGTACTGCCTTCCGTTGGCTGCAACTCTGAGTGGAAAGCGCGATTGAACCTTATGAAGAGACAGACGAGTGCTTTCGAATTATGAATTAGCTTTGGGTATCCGTCTTGAAAGTATATGCGCTGCGGCTATCTTCCTGTCATGGTAGGTCCGACTGCACCCGTGGCGTGACCAAGCCTACTCTGGATCAACCCTACGAACTCGAAAAACCGGCCCTTCGACGTTCTCCGACGCATTCTCGATCGCGGCTTATTGCTAATCCATATTACACAAAAATATTCCACACAGTCGCAATACATCTCAAACTTCCGAGCCAAGACATATCGCGCTATCACTGCGAATTCTCCAAAGCATCTGCCATGCCGCCAAGGGTATCAAACTTCCAGTCGTATACTTGAGGACTCCGATTCCCCATAATGGAGCCTGGCCGGACTATCCAGCAAGAGCTCATACCCATTTTCTTGGCAGGCTGATGATCGTGATACTGGCTCTGTGCCGTCTGGAGAATCTGGTCCTTCGGCACGCCCAATTTCTCCTCGATCTCTCTGAGCATGTATCGGAAATTCTCAAGATCCGGCTTGTAAGAACCAACATCCTGAGCGGTGATGACCAGATCGAATTTGACGCCCTCCAGAGGACCACTGTTGCTGAGGGCGAATGACTCGTGGTCGACGTTCGAGAGCACCACGAGCTTGAAATGCTTTCTTAGCCGCTTTAACGCAGCGACGGTGTCTGGGAATGCAGGCCAAGAGCCCACAGAGGACCCGAATGCATTGCTTTGATCCAAGGAAGGCTTTGCTAGGCCCAGCCTGGCTGCAATTTGCGGGTGGATGGCGGCCAGAATCTCGTGATACTTTAGATCCGGCGTGATGGCCTGCTGCGTCCGTTCGCATTCGTGGATCACGTCGAGAAGTTTGTCTCTACTGAAGGTAGCGTTATTGGCATCAAGCAGCGGCTGAAGATTGGAGATGATCCCTTCTTCCCAATCTATCAAGGTGCCGTACACGTCGAATGATAGGACCTTGAAGTCTGTAAGTTGCGCCATGATCTTGATGTTGGGTAGAAGGATGGATGCGTAGACCGTGAACGATGGGCTGCTGCATATGCTGTAGCCTGTTTAAATTCTTCAGCGGTGCATCAACCGGAGAAGAAGCACGCACGTACACAATATCTCAAGTGATTGGGTACGAGTAAAGAGCTCTGCAATCTTGTAACCCACGCGCGAAACAGATCCCACGGGACGTTTTGCCGGGTATTAGCGTGACCGGACCGGGGAGCATGATCGGACCGGGGCTTACTGGAGCCCAAAATCTCGGCATGGCCCGCTCCATGCATCGTGCATCACTTAGCTCCTAATTAGCCCTAAGTCATGGGACTTCCAGGCGGCTTTCAGTGGGTAGCTTTCAGTGTGCAATTGACTAATCTGAAGATGCGTATCTGGCTACTTTACTGCTCAGATGTAACCTAAGCATCTAGAATAAACCTCCAGACCATATGCATCGCACGTCCGCTACATGTAATACGCCTTCAGCAACAGCAAAAAGGGGCCTGCTCTACTCTGAAGTGTGAACTGGTTCGGCCCAGAGCGGTTGCGATGATGGACATGTCGGGTCTCCCTATGACTGCTCCTCGAGCTGCAGCCATCCGACTTCGGTTTGCCGACGTAGGTTGGCCCCTTTTCGGCGGGTAACTCTTACACACTATTAACTTCGTATGCACAGGTTGCCGTCACAGCGACAGCCAACGAATTCAAAGGAATCTATCGTGGCAAGCAATATCATCCCGCGGATTTTTCCAACACACTCGATCGGGCGCTGAGCGCGGGGGTTGAAAAAGTCATTCTGACGGGCATGAGTCTACACGATGTATCTGCGAATATCGAAACCGCAAGGTCCCGTCCCGATGGTTCATGCTTTTTAACCATAGGCATCCACCCATATCATGCCGCCGAGCCTCTGACCGAGGGCCCCTCGTATCTCGAAAAGATTCAAGAAGCCGTTGAGACCAATCTTCAACAAGGTCGACGACATCTCGTTGCGTATGGCGAACTCGGACTGGACTACGATCGTCTCAATCTTGCCGATAAGGCAACACAACTGGCGACGTTCAAGGCACAGCTGGACATGTTCGTGGCCAGAAAGTGGGATCTACCACTATTCCTGCATTGTCGCAACGCATTTGAAGACTTTATTGAAATCATGAGTCCGTACGTCGATGCACTACCGCGCCGTGGCCTGGTACATAGCTTTGTGGGGTCGCAAGAACAAATGGAAAAGCTGGTCTCACTGAACCTGGACGTAAGTGTCAACGGCTTCAGTTTTCAGGACCGCAAGAGCTTAGACATGGTTGCTGCGATTCCGCTCAAGCATCTCCAAATCGAAACTGATGCGCCTTGGGGGGAACTCAAGCCTAGTTCCGAGGTCGTAAAGAGGTACCTGACCAACCTACCAGCGCTACCAGCGAGTAAGAAGAGGGATAAATGGGAAGCTAGTAGTATGGTTAAGGAGAGGAATGAGAGCTGTACGATTGCCCGGATTGCTTACATTGTGGCTGGACTCAAAGGTATCAGTGTGGAAGAAGTAGCAAAGCGTCGTGGGAAAACAGCGTGGAGATGTTCAGACTAACCGAGGATTAATTCGATTGGAAACCTGAGCCTTCAGTTGTCACTCGGCGACTGAACATCACTCTATGCAATGAATAATTGTTTGATATGATGCCAGCTAATATGCGTTACACTACAGTGATTTCAGACCAAAGCACGTCCACGATATGCTTCTGTCAAAAGAAGGCTACGCTCAACACCCCATCCCTTCCTCTTTGAAATTGCTGGCCTTGATACTACGGGACCATCTACTGCACTCTGGCTGAAGGCATGGAGTTGATCTTGTAGTTACCTGAAGACTCCTCCATACTACTGACTGGCCTAGTTTGGACCAATGATTTCTAACTAGGCCTACATTGAGTTCGGTTTCATATACAGTAACGTATGTGGTCTATTTCTTGGATCATCCAAGATACAGTCTTCAAATGACCTTGTCGATTTGCTTATTGCCCAGAAGCTGCGCAACTGGCCTAAGTCGGGGCGTTCTCGCACCATTGGTTCACTGAAACAAATTGGTATGTGCATTCTGCAAGTTCAGTAGGCCACCGATAATACCCCCAAACATCTCCACCCCACTGCTGCACTTCCACCGCGTTCACTATTTGAGGGACCAGACTCTTCAATACCCCACTTACCCCCACTTTTGATGGTCCACAAATACATAAGAGGACATATTCCTGGCCGTCAGAAGCAGCATTCTACTGTGTAGTATCTGACGTCGGTTGAATCGATCTAATTGAGTCGAGCTCGTTCCGGAAATACGTTAACCCCATTGCCGACATTCTGACCCCTTGCACTCTGTAAAGCTGCCGTCTTTGACATCCGATCTATCGTCAGGCATCAATGAACGCGGACCAAAACTACGAGCCAGAACTGAGGTTTCTTCGTGTCCAGCATTTATCCACTGCTTGATCTTACCGTCAAGCTATTTTAGCGGTGTACGCATCCCATCACTAACTCCGCTCTTTTCTCTCTCTCAAACAGGGTGTGAACGACCTCTTTTCAGCGCTAAAGCCGCCATCCGTCCCGCTGCTCACCGAGAGAGTGACTCTCAGCGGTTGAATTTTATATACATATATGCAATGAGCCCGTATATGCTGGAGCCCGAGGTTGTAGCCCCGCTCCCTCCGGTCAAAGACGTCCTCCTCAGTGTGCGCACCGGCAAGGTTCGGCCATTTGGCGGTGTCAAGCTCCGGTCCGCCATAAACAAGCACACACGGCAAGGCCCAGTGGAGGTAACGGAACTCGGACTTGTTGGCGACGAGCAGCAGTATATCCTGCACGGCGGAGTGGACAAGGCGCTTCATGCGTACTGCGAGAGCAACTACGCGAAGTGGAACGACCTGGTTCCGAACCGAAATCAACTGTTCGTCGTCGGTGGCTTCGGCGAGAACCTATCGTTCAGCGGCCTGCACGAGGGGAACGTATGCATAGGCGACAAGTTCCGGCTCGGCGCCGAGGTGGTCGTGCAGGTCAGCGAGCCACGCCAGCCATGTTACAAGCTGAACCATCGATTCGAACACAAGAAGATGTCGAGGCTGGTGCAAGACACGGGAATGGCGGGCTGGTACTTCCGCGTCCTGAAGCCCGGGTTCATCCAGGAGGGCGACGAGCTTGTCTTCATCGAGCGCATGTACCCGCAGTGGTCACTGGACCGGGTCCAAGACTTCTTGTATCGCGAGGTCGACAACACGGTGGCCAACGCAGAATTGGGTCGCATGCCTGAGCTGGGCGGCGAGATTTCAAAGCTCTTCAGGAACCGGGTGGAGAAGGGTCTCGAGGATATGAGCAATCGTCTGGATGGCATCTCCGGAAAGAACCGACTTGATCTTGCCTGGCGGCGCTTCAGGGTTACCGAGAAGGAAATGCTCACATCGAGAGTCGCGAGGCTAAGGCTCAAGCTTGACGAGACAGAAACAGACATGGGTGATGAGGAGTCCCATCTAGGGAAATTCCCACATGTTCGAGTCAAGTTCGGCCCGGATGGCAAATTCTCTAGAGCATATTCTGTCGTGGCCGGAGATATGAGGTCGTTCGAATTAGGAGTCTCCAAGGACGATGATTCTAGGGGCGGCTCGGCGTATCTGCATGATCTGTTGAAGGTCGGAGATGTTATCCAGGCCAGCAAAGGCCACGAAGCGCCACATACAGAATTCAAGAAAGATAATGGTAAGCAAAGACGACATATATTTATCATCGGCGGCATCGGTGTTACAGCGTTCTTGCCTGAGATCCAAAGACTTTGGGTAGCGGGCGAGGACATTGAGGTACACTACGCCGTCCGCAGCCGGCAAGATTTGGTGTATTCAAGCTCTCTTCCTCCCGAGGGGGAACAAACTTTTGTTTACGCCAAGAGCGAAGGGAACAAGCTCAGTCTTCGGAGCATCATACCAAGCCTCCAAAACAACGACAGGCCGGAGACTCTCATCTACACTTGCGGCCCGGCATCTTTGATGAACGAATGCCGTGAGTTGACAAACAACCTCCAGTATCCGACGTCCCAGCTGTACTTTGAAGACTTTGGCGGGCCAACTACTGGCACTGGAGACCCTTTCGAAGCCGAGATCAGAGCTACGGGACAAGTTCTCCACATCCCCGATGAGAAATCTTTATTGGATGTCCTCAATGATGCGGGGTTTGACATCGAGTCATCCTGTATGGTGGGTAACTGCGGGACTTGCATGGTCGAATATTGCAAAGGTGAAGTGTTACACCGAGGTCTCGCTCTGGATAACGATCAGAAGGAAACCGCATTGCTGAGTTGTGTCAGTCGAGGGAAGGGAAGGATCGTCGTTGATTGCTGAGTCTTATAGCTTTAATATGAGCAGGTGCATATTGCAACCGATAACGAAACACCGTAGACCATGCTGAAGCAGCATTAAAATTTACATTTAGAGGCCTGACACTCAATTTATGTGTTTTAGGAGAGGGGTTCACGAGATGGTGGTAGAACATAGATAGGGGTACCACGGCCACACGGATCACTATAAGCCATAACACAGGGCTACTACATAAAGCTATAAGTAGCGGAAGGAGATTGCAGAGGGGTTTAGGGAGCTTATCAAGCTAGAGAACTCGTTAGGTGGAAGTGTATGATCTGCAGATACCCAAGATTAACGTACTAGGGATTATAGCGTTCAGAGCCCACGGTCACTCATAACGGACCCTAAATTCCCAGGGAAATCACCACAGGGTCGAACCCGATTCTCATGTATTTTGCCCCTCCCGCGCCGTATGGTACATTACCCGTGGGTGGCTTTGCTTCGCTTCACCCACTGCTGGCCGCAAGGCGTAGGAAGTAACCGAAGGTCTGACCCACGGGTAGTCTATTCTTGGGTCGGAATGCAAAACAACCTTGCTAAGCCTTCAGCCTGCTTCTCCTTGGGCGTTGATGTGCGTGGGCTGTGCCCGATATTGCTTTTATTGGCTGCAGTGTCACCTGATCATGTACAAATTGGCCCCTATCAGAGGACAGTCATATATTCAGTGATTGAGGAGTGGTCAGATGGACGTGCCTAATATCTTTACGGGAGCCTGCCTATGTACGGATTAAGAACAATACCACCCACACCCCTCAAATGGATGTTGGATGCAAGTGTATTCTTAGATGAAGTAATTGTATTCGTCTTCCTGTGAACTGATACTACTTCACTGCCTCTATGTTATCTTTGAGCCCCCAATTTGTGTCCACTAACGCCGCTTAAAGGGTGTGGTACAATATGCATGCAGGAAGATCAGCCACTCTACTAATAGGACAGTCTTTCTTGTTTTTTCTTGCACAATTACAAGGCTCTCGATACGATGAGTAATGCTCGATCTTCACCACACAAGAGACCGCCGTCGATGTATTTCAGACATATAATAACGACCATGCCGGTCCAGTCCTAACTCACAATAACCTTTCATGTCTTGACTACTGCCCGCCATATTGGTGTCTCTCGTATGACGGTCTCTTCTTTCGAAACCTACTTATATACCGCAGCTCGGAGCACACATCCAAAATGCCTGACTCGACATCCTGGGACGGCGCTGTGTCAGAGACGGAGTACCCAGTTCACCATGGCGTTTGGACGAACTGGTCTCGAGGACGCATCATGGGAGCCACGCTTACTCTGTCTCGTGCGGATGGAAACTATCTCCTCTCATTTACTGCCCTTTTCATCAGCCTGGTATCAGCACGCTTTTGGCGCATTCTTTGCTTCATCGCGCACAAGAAGTTTTCTACCCCAGAGCCACGGGACGCGCTCCATCATCAACGACAAGCTATTCTCCGAAACTCAGCTTCGCCGCTGTCAAGCCTGTGGACAATTCTTCAGCTGGTCTGGACGTGGCGTAGGGTCGCCGATAGACTGCTTGCCCGTGCCATGCCAGTCATCATCACAGCCGCCTTGTGCGCAGCGGCCTTGACTCTAGCTGGAGGCTTCTCGTCACAGCTGTTGACAGGTACTGGCAACGAGGTCCTCCTGGATGGATCTAGCTGCGGAATCCTTGATCCAGGAAGGAATGGCTCGAGAACCGCTATAATGGCCCATCAATCCAACCAATTATTCAACGCCGCAAATTATGCACAGCAGTGCTATTCTGTGAACACATCTCGAGCCTTCGACTGCACCAAATTTGTCCAGCCAACACTTACCAGCATCATTGACCGTAATGCACCGTGCCCATTTGAGAATGGTATTTGCCGGAGCAATGTCTCGAACATATATCTGGATACTGGCCACATTGATACCAACAAGTTTCTCGGCATTAACTCTCCGGCAACTCAACGCATTTTATTTCGGAGTACACTTCCATGCGCACCTTTGGAAACGCAGAATTACTCGCACAATATTACTCTTCCCGCGGGGAACTTTACAAGGTACTACTACGGGACATCACGCCGAAACGAAGATCAGAACTTCACCTATCAGGCTCCAGATCTAATATCCCAGTATCCCTACATCAGTGAAAACCATTCCAGGAGAAGAGGGAAAACTCTTCAGTTAGCGTAAGTCACTAGCACACCCGCACCTTACCATAGCCCCAAAAGTCAATAACCTAATTCCATTGCTCGAGACAGAGAAATTTATTCAGACCATGTGAATGGGAACATCACAGAAGATGTGTCAGACTTCAATCCGATTCCAGAACTCTCGCGAGATGACGGAGACCTGACGATCGCGTTCCTCGTCGGAAATGGCGTACGATACGCAGAGAAGACCATTGATCCGTGGTATCGCGGAACGGTACCAAGTCTAAAATGGTATTATCTTACCTATCAAGACACGGAAGCACAAATATCTTACAGTCCGGAGGAGGCAGCCTCACCCCTCGGCTGCTTGCAGCAGTATCAGATCTGCAATGTCGATGCAAGCCATTGTGGGCCCCTAAAGGGCCGCCTTGATTACCAGATTCAATCAGCCAGTGTTTTTAATATTTCCGAGGAAGCCATCATGGAGGATGGGTTTGTCGAAAACAATCCTCTGGGCCAGCGATTTCAATGGTTCACCGGCGTCGTGGCGTACGGGGCAAGCCTGGATATGTCAATGGCACTGTCACAGCTCGGAGCATTTTCGTTATCCTCCCAAACTGCCTTGAAGGATGGCTTGATGGCACCGCTGGCGGAGAATCAATGGCAACTTGATGTAGAGCACTGGTGGGCCACAGGTCTTGCGTTTATGCAAGCAGGAATAGTTGATGTCGCCGTTGGTCCCTCCGAGGAAGATCTTCAGCCCTACACACTTCGTGCGCCAGGCTCGCACATTCAAGATTCGTTCTGCAACAGCCAGGTAAGCACTCAGTATTCGCTGGCGGCTCCGAGAAGACAAACTAACCAAATCGCTCGGCACTGAAGAAAATATTGAGTACGAACTCTGCATCCTTCAGCCTCTTTGGGATTTACTTCATTTACGTGGTCGGTACTCTCATCGTCGCTATCTCCTATCTTCTGGAGCCCGTCCAGGACTTCCTTTACCGTCGAAAGAAAACTGCGGACTACGCGCGTCTGGAATGGGCGACAACGGAGAGCTTACAACTTCAACGGGCGGCATACCAGGGCATCGGCTCAGGGACATGGGCTGGCCACTTCGATGCCATTCCCGTGACAAAGCCTGATGAGCTTCTGGGTGATTTGCCTCATACTTACGTCACTGAACTCGGCTCACCTTGCATTGTTCAAGCAAAACTGGGTGTTGAGGAACTCAAGCCAGCCATGATGCCACGTCGGCCAACTAATAAGGCCTCGAACAAACCCAACGTACCGGTGGAAGAAGAGAATAGGCACTGCATAAGCGGCGCTGAACAAACAGTTCCGACGGTATTGCATGATAATACACGGCAGAGCGCAGGCTCATGCAAGCCTGAGGATGCCGGCAAGCCGAGGGATGCATGTGTGCCACCGCTGGCAGCAACATTGCCCCCAAGACAGCAGGTTGAGCGGTCTGAGCTCAGAGAAGTTCGCGCAGGCATTGTTTCTCAGCCAGAACCGGCATCTGAAAGGCAAGTAGCTGCTCAACCAAGCCTTGAAGGAGTCTAGTCAGGAAAAATTGGCGTGAGCCTCAGAATAACGATACGAGGCCACCCAATGGTGCTGCATCCTCTTCGATGGGCAACACGCGTACCTCAGCAGGCAGCCAACAGTGAACATTTGATGATCCCAAACCTGCCTTTCCTACTTGCTATTCGCTTTTGAGATTTCCTCGCAAGATTGTACTCGGTATCGCCAAACAGGTAGTCTGCGGGCCACATTGTGGCCCATCGTAGTGGTGGTTGGATGCTCCGTTTCGCTTGCGAATGCCGTGGGCTGATAAGGTCAGGAGAATGCTTAGGTTGAGTGAGGAGAGGTTGTTGCAGGCACCCTGCATCTTGGGATGTCTGCCAATGTATGCACTCACTTCATCTTACTTATTAGGATCTAGATTCTTGGCTCTTCTGCTTCAGGGATGTACATCCTACTTCATGATTAGAGCTAGAATTTCAAGACCGAAGTCCAGGTTGAAAGTGCCATCTTGAACTCTGCTCTGATTCACCCAGTCCCCCTCACTCGCCCTGGTGACAGGCACCCTTTGTCTCTTTATGGACACGATCTCCCTCCTAAAGAAGCATAGAATACCGTTGTACTGACATAGTCCTAAGTTTGTGGGTGGACGTAGCATCACTGGCCGAAGACGCTGCATCACATTCATGGCCTTGTAAACTGCTGGTAGCCAGGCGGGACTTGGACTCCATCTTAGACTGACGTGGGGACTTGAGATTTGCTGTTGTAGTCGAGACAACGCCATGCCAGCTCAATATAGAAGACTAAAAGAAGCCATGCCCTGGACAGAGACGTGCAGCAATATGTGGCTTTCCTGCTGCCTTCACTGGTTTGAACCAACTTTTCACCAAAACATTTGTGGATAAAGAACTCGGAAGCAGACAGCAAGAAGCGAAGCTCTGAAACTCGAGGTTCCAAACTGATGTTGTTAAGCGAGGCTGCTGTGGCTGATGGCTGTGGCTCAGCGCACTAGCCCGACCGGGACTTAGCGCCGCGGTAGGTCAAGCTCCTCCCAGCTGTCCCTCTCCTCGCTTGGGCCTGCTGGAAGACTCTATTTTCACAACGTCCCGCCAGCCACCCACCAAACTCGCCAGCTCCCAATCCTTCCCACCTTCCTCCGCCAAACCCCTTCTTCACCAACAGCCTCAACCACACTCTCCTTCGTCGCCCCCTCTACTCTCTGCAGTCTCCTTACGCACTTGCTGATGCAGATAATCTTTTCAACTCTACTTTCCTGCATTAATCAACCCTATTCTGCGCGATCTGGATGATCCAGGTCCAGGCTCGCCGCCACAATGTCTGACTTCCTTGGGTTCGTGTCCTCTGGTTTTGCACCTGTGTCAAGCTCAATCGCATCAAGCCTGACCCCTCTGCCTCGCAGACGCTGACCATCATCACCACAGAGCCCGCATCTCCCTCATATCCAAGAGCGACATTCGGTACGAGATCCTGCCTTTTCCGCCCGCGCCTCTTGGCGCTCTTGACACGTTGAGCTTGAGCTCCAGCGTCGCCTGACTGACCCGCCCCGCAACAGCTATGTTGGCACCCTCTACGAAATCAACTCCAACGAGTCCACCGTCTCCTTAGAGAACGTCAGATCACATGGCTCCGAGGGTCGAAAGGGCGACCCCTCCGAGGAGGTCTCTGCGTCCGACCAGGTCTACGACTTCATCGTCTTCCGAGGCAGCGATGTGAAGGATCTGCGCATTGAGGAGGCCCCAGCTGCGCCGAAGGAGAATCAGCCTCCCATGCCCAACGACCCCGCCATCGTCGGTGGAGTGAGTTCTCCCCCCGTCTCCAGTCGCATCGACTACCTCATTCCTCTCCCTTCAGCATGATGAATTATTTCGGATGTAAAGATTATTTCTTGTCTGAATTGCGCAAACAACCCCATGTTGATATTTCCGTTGCCTTCCTTCTGATCAAGCTGTCATCACCTACTATTACTGTTTACCGCTATCTCGGGGGGGGGCCTCAAGCTAATGCTTCAACTCCTAGGCTCGCGCTCATCCAGGACGGGCACCTGGTGCTAACCAACCTCCTGGCCCCAACGGTGCTCCCGGCCCGCCTGGCGCACCCGGATTCCAAAACCCCAACATGTTTCCTCCTTACCCACCTCCACAAGGCTGGGGCCGACCCGGGCCTGGTCCTCCTGGTCCCGGTGGATTTGGCATGGGCTACCCTCCACAGGGATGGTTCCCACCTGGTCAGGCTTTCCCCCCCAACGGGCCAGGCCCCTGGAACCAGCAGTACCCCTTCCCTCCTGGCCCACCAGGTGGCCCGCCTGGTCCTCCCGGCATGCAGCAGCCAGGGCAGGCACCGGGCATGTCTCCGAATGCCATGCCATCTCAGGCAGACAACAAACCAACGCCCATTGGTGGAGCGGCAGACTTGTCGAGGGGTCCTGGTCCAGCTCCCGTTGAGATGCCGTCCGATTCCCGAGTCCCCGGTCAAACTCAAGCCCCTGCGCCCACGCCTCCAGTGGCGTCCAAGCCGTCTGCAGAAGAGGTCAAGGTCACGGCTGCCTTGCTGGAAAACCAGAAGTCTGGAGCACCTTCGGCCCCGGGCAGGCAGGCCCCCACGGGCCCCAGGGGCTTGACCAACATCACCCCAGCAGTGCCTCTTCCTGCTGCATTGACAGCCAGGGCCGCGCAGTCGACAGTTGCTGCCAGTGCCAACGCGAACAGCGCGTCTACAAACCCTGCCTCCTCGGCCGCCGCTCTTAGGGACGCGACGGAAGCAGCGAGGGCTGCGGTAGCTGTTGCCATGGCCAAGCTTGAGCAGCCAGCTGGCTCGGTCGGCCCCGCGGCTTACCCATCGAATGGGTACAGCATGGACAACCTGACCAACAAGGTCAACGAGATGAGAGTGAGCTCGGGACGGTCCGGGATCCAAACCGGTCGTGGCCGTGGCCGTGGCGGAGCTCGTCACACCAAGGTCGAGGTGCCAGACTCCGACTTCGACTTCGCAACGGCGAATGCGAAGTTCAACAAGGAGGATGTTGTCAAGGAGAGGATCGCGGGCTCGCCAATAACCGAGACACCGGTTGATGCCGCAGGCGACGGCCAGACCGGCGCTGCGGCCGAGCCCAAGGAGGTCTACGACAAGGCCAAGTCTTTCTTTGACAACATCTCCAGCGAAGCCAAGGACCGCAAGGCAAACAACGGCCAGAGGCAAGGTGGCCGGGAATGGCGCACCGAGGAGCAAAACCGCAACATGGAGACGTTTGGCCAAGGCAGCGTCGACGGTGGCTACCGAGGATATCGGGGGCGTGGTCGCGGCCGTGGCGGTCGTGGACGAGGTTACGGCGGTCGTGGCCGCGGAGCCTACCGAGGGTCCCGTAACGACGCGCAAACTGTGCCTCAGTAGGGAACAACATCGGTTTCCCTACACCAATAATCCACTGCAATATCTGCAGCTCTTCTCCCCAGTGGAGAATATAATGACGATACGTTTTCCGGTCTATCACAACTTGGGCCTCATCACGTCTGCATCATTTCACGACACTGAGGTGTCTTTCTCATGGTCAATCAGGCCATTGTACCACTACGACGAATCACAGCCGCCTGCGATGAACCTCAATTCCTGCCCGAGGAGGTGCGGCGATGGGGCATCCAGCGTCTTTCGATGCTCTTTTTTCTCTCTTTTTTCTTTTAACATGCAGCTCCGTTTTATACCGACGAGGACGAAACCCCGGAACGTGCAGTGGCACCGGCGTAGGGCAGGAGCAGGGGACTGTCCAGGCGTCTGAACGGAAGGGAATTTTTTACTTTTTTTGCTTTTTATCTGACACAGCATGCAAGGGGAGGAATTCAATCGACATTTGAAATGCGTGACTGGGAGCGAGGCAAAGCTAAAAGCGGCCGGTGGCTGAGCAGGCAGTGTCTTTCTCGGAGAAGAGAAGAGAGGAAAGAAAGAGGGGAAATGGTGAGATTGGATCTCGATCTGCGTGGTTTCGCCTCTCGGTTACCTACGAGTCCCCATCAATTGGTGGTTGTGGTGTGAGGAAGAAAAGCGCTGGGTAGGAGAACCCAAACCAAAACAAACCACATCTCATCAAATGATGATCTTTCAAAAAAGGACAAAACATGAAAACAGAGCTGCTCTGGTTCAACTAGTGAGCGAGCTTGGAAGTTTTTCTTTTTCTTTTTGAGGCTGGGCGGAGCTAGATAGTCTTTCCTTGGTCGTTGCCCTGTTTGCTCAGGGCCACCGTCATGACGGGGTCCCGGCCAGGACGGCGACGGAACTTCACCCTTTGAAGGTGTCTGTCCGATCTTAATGACAAGCTAACGTTCCGGTCTCATACCTTGCTCTGTGTACCCTGTGCCTTGTTGTGGTGACTTTTCGCTGTGATGGATGTGTGTAATCATCACCATTTACTTGTTGATGCAACCTATTCGGCTACAATTGATTAGATGCAAGTTTATATTGTTTCCACGCTTCTCACGACAGCAGCCCGACAATCTCCTGTATGGCCCCGGCCACCAGCTCCGGGTTCTCGGGCTTCAGCGTCGCGAGATCGGCGTCCCCGTCCTCGCCGTCATCATCATCCTCGGACCCATCGCTGTCCGAGCCGTAGTCCACCAGTCCCATACCACCACCACCACCACCACCAGATTTATTCATGCCGTTCCCTTGGACCGGTGCTGGTGCTGGTGCTGGTGCTGGTGAAGACGTAATTCCTTCCTCCTCAGGTAGGCCGTCATCGTTACCATCCCCATTCCGCGGCCGGCGAGAAGAAGATCCCCAGAAGCCACCACCGCCATCCCGCCCGTCGTCGTCATCATCCTCGTCGCCCGAGCTGCTGTCCGGGTCGCTGCTACTGGTATCCGCGCGATCAACCGCAGCCGCCATTGCCATCGCCCGGGCCGGGACCCGAGGTTTTCGCGCCACCACCACCACCTCGTCACCATCGCTGTTGACCTCGCCCTCCTCCGCATCTTGATCGCCGTGACCACGTTGTTGTTGTCGCCCGGTGGTCGCCTGTCCTCTGGCCCCGCGACCTCTACCCCGCCCTCGCGCGGCGGTGGCGGCGGCGGCGCCACGTTGGCCGCGCTGGGAACCGGAACCACTACCGCCGTGTCTTTCTGATGGCCGGGTGGGGATCCCGGCCTCGCCGCTGGCGCCGCCGCCGACGGCCTGCCGCTTGTGGGAGGGCTGCTGGCGCGCGATGGTGTCGTCCTTGGATGCGGGTGCGGCTTTCCTCTTCGCGGCGGCGGCTGATTGTCTCTTCGAGGGGGCGCGGCGCTCCGTCGAGCCGAGGATGTGGCCTTCGGGGAGTGGTGGTGGTGCTGATGATGATGCCGTCTCCATCTCCACCGTGGAGGAGGAGGATGAGGACGGGTTGTTGTCCGAGGACAGAGGAGGAGGCAGGACGTAGACGGTGGGGTACTCGAGGACGGTGCGCCCCCTCAGCGCGGCGCCCAGGTCGTCCGCCGCCGACACGGGGATGAGCTCCCTCGGCTTCCCCGCGACCGTCAGGGGGCGGAGGAGGTAGAACCTGTGCCGCCTGCGCGCCGCGACCTCCCCGTCCGCGTCCCAGGACGTCGTGGTCGCGCCGCCATCGCTGGCCCAGGCGCCCGTGAACGGGCTCTGGGTTGGGTATTGTGTCCTCGAGTTGGCCCACGCCGCCGTATCGCCGTCTTGCATCGCGCGTTGTTGCTCGCTCTCCTTGACCTCGCGGATCAGGACCCTCTTGCGCCGCCCGGCCTGCGCCGGCTCGATGTCCTCGTCGTCTGCGGCGTCGTCCTCCTGATCCGCCTTGTGCCCTTTCTTGTACCAGGCCATCGTGTTCCCAAGCGCCTTGTACAGCGGCGTCGTCTCGAGCGCATTGTGGCGTATCCTCGTGTGTTTCCTGGGCAGCCCCTCCCCGTCGCCGCCGCCGTCGTACAGGATCCACTCGATACACCAGTTGATCCGCCTGGCCTTCCTGTTCCACCCCGTCGTGTTCTCCCTCTGCCTCGTCATCCCGACCGGCATCTGCACCACCTGCACATTCTCGACGGCGAGGCGCTGGCGGACCTTGTGATTCAGCTGGCTCGCCTTGGCGGGTATGTTCCTCCGGTTACTCCTAGCCTCACCACCACCCCCCTCGTCGGCCCCATCACTGTCGTCCTCGCCGTCGGACCCGAACTGCCTAGGCTCGGCGCCGCTGCTAACGGGGTGGAAGTGCACGTTCTCGCCGAACCACTGCTTCCGGAAGCTATAAGGGTCCTCGAGCTGGCCGCCCAGCTCCTTCTGCGAGAAGAGCCGGCGCTCGTCGACGATCTCGCGCTGGTTGCGCTCGCGCTCGCGCTCGATGGCAGACAGGAAGTTGTAGTCGTGGTCGACGCCCGCGGGTGTCCTGAGCTTCGAGGCGGGCATGTAGGCCGTCGGGTCGCGCCTCCCGCTGCAGTTCGCCCATGACTTGTGCTTCTTGTTGCAGGCCAGCGAGCACGTGTGAGTGTTGCACCCCGGGCAGGTGTACTTGGGCGTGCTGATGTGGCAGATGCTGCACAGCGTGTTGAGCAGCGGGTCAGCCATCTTGGCCGGCGCGTGGGTTGTGGTGCACTGCACCTCGGGTGCTTCGGGGATCGGAGGAACGGCTGCTTGTCGGTTCTGTAGAGATGCTGGTATCCAATTGTATGAAGAAAACGAGACAAAACAACGCCAAATACCAATGCAGTGATGTAATTGTCAAGTTTTAATTTTCACTCGGGTTTCCGCTGGGGAAGTCAAATAAATTATGGAGGTGTTATCGATAAGCTGTTGATAAGGATAAGCAGCGTGCCCGTCTTCCTCTTCCTCTTCCGCCGCCAAATAAACCATGGGCTTACATGTGACGACCGAACAAGGACCTCAAGTCTTCCCTTCACCTCTGTCTGGTTGCGTTGAGGGTAAATGAAATGAAATGGAATTTCAGGCTGCTGGCCTAATCTGTGACGCTTACTTGTCACCTGCTAAATTACAAGCATTCTAACGCTTAGAAACGCCTAGACATGAACACCTGCATCTCCTCAGCAAATCACCCAGGGGGCCTTGGTGTCCTGGTCGAGCGCTTTCTCGCTCTCAGCCATTCCACGCCGACCTTGTTGGAGCCCTGGCTGGGTCGCCTCCGCGACGAGGTTCATCACCTCCACCATCATCCATCCCGGAAGGTCTGCTGCTCTCGCAGCACGACCTCGAACTCGTTCAAGCCTTCCAGGCTGGGGACTGCGATCTCCTTGTCGAAGACCGTATCCGTGAATGAGCCGTACCAGAAGGTCTCTTGCTCTCGTAGTACCACGTCCAGCTCGTCCATCCAGGCCGCCCAGCCTAGGGATTGCGACGAGATTCATCGCCTCGACCATGGACGACTCCAGGTGCCGTCGCAGAAGGTCTGCTGCTCCCGCAGCACCACCACCTCAACCTCGAGCTCGTTCAGGCCTCCCAGGCTGGGCACGGCGATCTCGGTACTGTTGCAACGTCCGGGGCAAGGCTTGTCTGCAGGCTTGTCCTTCCCTTTTCCTCACAGCGCTTGGTGCCGACCTTGAGAGAATGTTCCCACACCTCCGCTTCCTTCCTCCCTGCCTTTTTGAAGGACGACGTCTGGGTCAGAGCTGGTGTACGTGTTCGCACATGTTGGAGGTTGTGGAAGTGTTGTATCTGTCGAGGGTGATTAGTATTCTCACTGATAGTGTCACCTGTCTGTGCCCTTGCCACATTCGCTTACCATCCACCGCTCGCAGCGCGCAACCGGATATGCCCCCAAGCACAAAGCAGTGCGAGAGGAATTGTGACACGTGCAATGATACGAAGCGTATTCGGGGTGGGATTGACGTTGAGGTTTCCTTCGCAGTTCCCGACTGGTCCGTGCGTAGTCTCGAATGTAGCTGGGGCATCAATCAACCAACATCGGAAGGGAATCCCTGAATCCGGTTTCAAAAATAGATATAGAGGAAAATGGACTTGGAGGGGGGGCGTCTTTCTCTCAGCCTCGATCCCAATAGGATAGGGCCCTCCATGAGGATAATTCGATCAAGGGGGACCGGCGCCTTGTGTACATTGTTGATGTGGAAGGGAGTTTCTCTCCCAGGCCAAGTTGCTTGGACAAGATATCAGATATCCCCCGTCCGTGCAAAATGCTCCTTCCAGGCACCGCAAGCACAATTGGAAGCAGGCACAGCCAGAGATGCGCACCCGGCAATTGCTGTACGCAAGGTAGCCCCCCCCCCCCTCAGAGGACACAGTCTGAAAGAACATAATAAACAATATCCCATCCCACCCATACGTAACGAGATTCACTGCAAATATCTACAAAACACATTGTCCCTTGTCCTTACAGGGCACTCATCGCCGTTCCAGCTTGATAGAGTTCCCCAAGAAATTCAATAGCCTATAAACACAATCCCATCAAGGTCTGCCTCTCGCCAACATGGCAATCTGAGCATCGCGATTGACTCGACAATCCCCACCACAAGCTCCCGAATCATCCTTCCCTCCCTACGTCACACAAGAGGGATTGGTAACACAGGATAAGAAAAGACAAGCTCACTGGAGCAAAAATGCAAAACATCATTGCAGGTCATGTGCAGATCATTTGACCCCACAGAATAAGCCACCCAACCAGCAAGAGACAATAAGATAAACGTCCCGGCCTGCATCAGCACAGACGGGGTCGAAAACCATATCTTTCCACCCTGCTAATCTGAGCTGCGTGTGCTTTCAATGTAGATCGAGGAGACTCGGCACATGTGCCGCTCACACGTGCGTGAGAAGAACGAGCCCAGCTTCATCGCCACCCATCCATTGCACGTGTAGACTGTACTCGATGAGCAGCAGGCGTCGCGCAAAATCTGCAAGGCCGCTTTCGCCCCCTCCTAGTGAAACCCATTCACTTGAACAGGAAAAAAGGAAATGAGGTCCTAGGGAATTTCCCAGTTCTAGATGTACAACACTTTATCGAGAAGCTCCCGGAGTTAGTAAGCCTGAGATCACAGGACCAAGACAACATAAAGCACGGCAACTCCCTTTCTGGGGGGTCGCACGAGATATGCGCCGTGCTGGTGACAGCGTCCTAGGCGCGTGCTGCCCGACGTCACATGGTCCCCGCCACTCGACAAAGAGCCAGGCAGGCGCCCGCACGAGGGACACAGAGCCACACACCGAAGCAGATAGAGAGGGCCAGCTGGCTGCATGTCACCGGCTGCCGTGGCCCAATGTGCTGAACAGGAGCACGCTGTAATTTCTCTGGCAGGCTACTAATATAGCAGGTGAGGGGGAAGGGGGTTCCAGTAGGATGGACGGCACATATCCTGGGACTTTCAGGAATCGGATTTCCTTGGTAGCGAACACACATGTCGTGATAGCGCCGCGGCTTGACATGGGCCCGCCACTCAAAACACTCAAGCCGAATGCGCCACATATCCAATTGAGTCTGGCAAACACGGAGTAAGTCTGGTCAGAACGCAACGTTGTGTCGTGCTGCGTCCAGATATCCGCTCCCAGGCATCGAGACGGGCCAATGGCTGATGCACGCGGAGCTTTGCACCAGGGGCGAAGTTCGGCTGCGTGCGGTGATGGGCGCTTGGGGGCTATCGGCCGACTGCTGCAGTTGCAAAACATGACGATTCCTGACCAGAACGGAAGTTCCCAGACGGATTGGCAGGCTGACAGCCAATATGCCCCGCTATCTCGGAGGGGGCGACTTTAGCCCCATTGCTAGGCTTCCTCGGCCATGGTCGGCGGGGTTTTCCTTTGCTTTTTCTTGTTGCGCTGCTCAGTTCAACAGACAAAAGTTCGCTGTCCGAGGGCCGCATCGACGATCAGCCCAGAGAGGCAGATACTTGCAAGTTCTGCAGCTCTGCAGCTCTGCAGTCTCGATTTGTTGAGGGCTCGTCTGCCATATCCTGCGTCAACCCCCGGCCGCAAGCTCCCAGGGGTGGTTGATGGAGGGTACAGGGGCTTTAAAACCGTACTTTCGTCAAGGTTGAGGCAATTCCCGGGCAGCGGCCGGGGCACTCGGTGCTTTTTGTATGTATTCCTGATTCAACAAATGTGTTGATTTGCATCGGTCATTGTGTTGCCAAGTCGTTGGCGGCGTTCGGCGCACAAGCGGCTCTTTGGACAGGGACGCTGAGGTGCCCGGGCCGGTCGCGGGCCAGGGTGTCGCAACGAATGGGGGAATTTGTCGCTCAAACCTGGTTTCTACTCATCGGATCGCATCTGGATGCTTCAAGGATCTGCTCACACGAATGGAAGTGGTATCCGAGGCGGGATCAAGATAGGTAGCGGTGCGGGTTGGGGCCCCGGAGGACTAGAACAACCGGGCAGGGGCGTTGACGTTGCATCGGATTACGAACCCATCAACGACTCTCCTCTACCCCGTGGTTTGGGCGTTGTTTTGGGCTGAACAGGGTAGGAATGAATGGAAGAGGTGGTTGGTCCGAGGAGATGCATGCAAGAGCGAGGACGTGTCGTCCACTATATCAGGACATATGACATCGCGGCGATGTCACCGTCTTGGTTTGAGCCCAAAAGACGTTCGAAGCCGTGATTGTTGGGAGGTATTCAGTCTCTCGTAAAAGAAAAGTCCGGGTCAAGGCCACACGGATAACGGTCGAGCATGTGAAAGCGCCTACGGTACCAATGCGATCTAGTTCATGCCCCTGTTCCGTCAGCTCGGGTTGAACTGTGGGGCAGCAGGTCGACAGCGCACCCATGTCACCGGTCCAGTGCAGATCGATCAGTGGCGTCGCCCGTTGTAGTGGAACGTGAGGTGTGATACAGGGCACGGGCAAGTCATCAGGACTCCATGTGATGTCGAATGGCCCGCGTGTCGAGCAGCTCATCCCACGAGGCTTGTGTCGTCTTGCGGGCATCAAGAAATGCGGCAGTTGAGGCAGCCAGCCAGCCAGCCTCCTCGTGCGGTCTCACATGCTGGATGTGACCTTCAGCTGACAGCCCTGTCATAAGGCAATTTGGGTAGCGTAGATCATCCGCTTTTGGCCCTCCCATGGAAATACCCCGTCGGAGCCGGTAATGAGCAAGGTGGGTAGCCAGCCATTGAGCAGTCTCTCGGCTGTAACGTGTGGCGTGATGTGGCGTGTTGTGGGTTGGTGAAGCCGTCATGACAGGACGACGCTGATTGTTTTGACATGTGCTTTGCGGCGACCTGGCCCAGTCTGGCCTCGACTGGAGGCTGTCGTGATGTTTCTCGATGGCGTCGGGTACCTCGGACCCGGGGAGGTAAGCAGCTACAGCCGCCAGAAACACACAGGGTAGCCTCCCGAGGTTGAGCTCGCCGACCCTTGGCTGTGGGGTGGCCCCAATTGAGTTTGTCAGAGACCTTGGATGACTTTTTGCCGTTTCGCTACTCGCTCGGGTGGATGATGCTCCATTGTCCCAATCTTGTCGGCCGCGACGGGCGCAGGCCAGGGCGAGGAGGAGCATCCGATCCCGCATTCGGGTGACACAGCATGCAGTGACGGCCTGTCTATTGGAAGCTGCTGTACAACGGACACGGACAGGGACGCTCCAGAAGTGAGGTCAAGGAGGCAGGAGGCAGGAGGCAGGAGGTTGACGGATTCCCCGGCGTCAAGGAAACGGATGTCACGCAATAAATGTGGGCGGGGAAGGGCGACCCAGCACAGCCAATTCGAACGATGGGTTTGGATCTGGAGAAGCTGAGAAGCCAATTGCTTGCCAAAGTCTGTCTGTTCGCCCGTATCAGAGCTGCAGGTCTTGATGCAGGTGATGCAGGGCGATGGCATGCGTGCAGCAAGGAAGGCTGCCAGGAGTGTGTGATTGGGCGCCCGTCGACGGCTGGGGGCATTATCGAGAAGCAGGCACGCAGGCGAGGCAGGCCAGGGCAGACTGGCAGGATCAGCAGCTGCTTTGGTGGTGCTGTAGTCCGTGGAGGGATGCGAGCAAGCTCGAAGCCATTTTTTCACATGCTTTGGACAGGCATCAGAACAGGGTTCTCGGGGGCAAGGGGGGCCCTGGCCTGGCAGCTTTCTTTTTCGCAGCAGCTCGACGGCAAAGCCCCACCAGAGCGCTCAGGATGTATGCCCATGTACCTCTTGCCGATGTGCGTAAAATGTGATGGAGGCTCTGGCAGCGTGCAGATGCTTTCGACCGACGAACACTTCTGGTAATGGTGCTGCAGTAGTAGCAGACGGGTTTATGACTGGCAGACAGTCGAGGTAGGAAAGTGCGAGCCCAAAGGCCAGTAGACAGAAGCCGCTCCCCCTCTCCGTTCTGTCTGGTTCTGTCCCATTCCAGCCGCCAGTCTTTTCCTCCCTCCCTTCTCGGGCGGTGATGTACCTAGGTAGGGTAACACAGTACAGAGCTGCAGTGGTACTCGGGCGACATAAGACTTGGGCAGGTACCAAAGAGTACCTCCCCTCCCTCTCTCACATGCCAGCTGGTGAGTGCTTTCCTTATCTGACAGCCAGCAGGGCCCACTCCTCCCCCCACTGCCCACCTTTTTTCTCAGTCTCCCATTGATGCTACGACCACGCGCGTGGCGTCAGTCCACTCGATAACCACACAAGCCTGGGCAGGAAGAAGAAACGCCCTCCTTCTTTTTAGCTTCCATTCCACCACCCGCCCTCCTTCCCAAGACCTCCCCTTCTTCTTCCCCCCCTCTTACTTTCAAGTTCGTGTCCAGTCTTAGTCCCACACATACCAACGCTACCCCTTTGCTCACGCATACACTCACGCACGACCTCGCACGCGCTTTTGCCCTCAACCTTCTCCCCCTCTCTTCTACACTCGACATTTCCCCTCCGTATCATCACACATCACGAGTCAGAACTTAAACCAAGCTTCACACCACCCGCCCCGTGGCTCTGAGACGCACACCCACACGCATACGCCCTCATCAGCTTGTCAGATCTCAATCGGCCTTGTCATATACGAGTCAGATCTCGTCCCTTGCTACCTCACCTCCCAATCCAACCCACGCCACTGTCGTCACATCAGCAAGCCCACATCCCACAATGTCGGCACCTCAGGTCAACGGTGATGTACCGCGGTCTTCATTCCTGAAGGTAAACACCCTCTTCCCTTTCGCAGCGAGTCTCCCGTATTTAGAACCAAAGCTGACTCGACAAAGCACCTGTACGGCTACCACATTGTCCACGATGGCGTTGAGACGTTCAAGTCGAACTCTTACGGCGCAAAGTCCATCCAGCTCGGCGACTCGGCCTACCAGACTTTTGCCGCTCCCATCGTGCCCTACTTCAACGGCCCTTACCAATATGTCCAGCCCTACGTCAAGAAGGCAGACGACCTCGGCGACAAGGCTCTGACAAAGGTCGATGAGCGCTTCCCCGTCGTCAAGAAGCCCACCAACGAGCTGTACACCGATGCCAAGGGCCTCGTCCTATTCCCATACCACAAGAGCCTCGAGGGTCGCGACCATGTCTTCAGCACCTACTCCAGCGAGTACAAGAAGGCCAACGGTGGCAATGACACCGGCTTCGCCCTGATCTCCACCGGCAAGGCTGCCATCGCGACTGCCCTCGTCCTCACCGGCGAGACTGTCAGGTTCATTGGCGACTTCCTGAGCGCGAAGAAGGAGGAGGCCCACAATGCTGTGGACAACAAGGTCAACAACAATTAGTGGGGGATTGTGGCCGATGCCATAGCCACCGACGCCGACGACCCGCACGCCGGAGAGACTGTTACCGAACCAAATCATAACTACAATCCCCTATATAACCCCCCTCCTGAGGACTCTCAGGACTTTGCAAGGTGGTACCCGCCGCGTGCGTCAGCGAAGAGGGCCGCTGCGAGGAAGAAGAAGAAGACACCGTCGAGGCTGAAGATGATGTCGAGCGACGACGACGACGATGTTGCCAGACGACCCAGGTCCGGTTGAGCTAGGGGGCAAAGGCATCAAGATATCCCTGTTTCGTGCGTTCGTCATTGTTTTGTCCTGTGCTTTTGCTTCACATTTCACCCTGTTCTATTACTTACGACACCGCAACTGTCACTTCACGTCCTCTACATTGGGCCTTTTACAGCACGGGATGGATTCGATTTTTCCTTGAGCAAGGCTGAATATTTGTAACAGTCCGCATCTCCCAAGACTTTGTGTTGACGGCTGAGGTTGTTAGTATTGTTACTGCTATTGCTTGCGGTGTTGTTGTGTGCGTGCGACCGTAATCGAGAGATGACGTTCTGTAGGGTGTTAAGAGGGACAAAATAGCTAATAGATTTCTCATTTGGTGAATATGCCGTGCTTGGGTGCGTGATCTTGTCAGGCCTCCTGAACCTTGTGATCATTTGTTTTCATTTGCTTCTTGCCCTCCCAGCACGACAACCTGTGCCAGGCTGCTGACCTCCCCCGATTGTGCCCTTGGTGCCCATGGCGTCCACCTCTGCAGTTATCGGCGTGGCATTATATCACGTTACCCATTCCTAGAATACGAGGTAGGTTTGAGTACTAAACTCCAACGATGAGGCCCGTCTCTCTCTCTTTTCAGGTGCAGAACCCCGATGATGGGCATTGGGCCCGCGCCGGCTGAGGTGGGCTGATTATCACATGAAATTTTGGTATTTCATGTGATAAAGGGCTGTGGTCATCTTCGGTGGGGTTCTATGCTGGGGCGTCGGCTGTGCTGTGCTGTGATGTTCTACGGGCAAGCTTTTCCCAAGTCTTCTTGGGTCTGGAGGTTGGGAGTGACTGCTGCGTCGAGGGATGTGGTGCGTGTTGGTGTGCTTTATGTGGGCGTGGAACGTTTGTGATCCATGTGTGTTAGGTATGGTTGGTGACTGGTCCTTCCGGGTGGAGGCTGTGGATGGGGGATGAGATGAGATGGTGAGCGAGCTTGTCAACACGGTGGGGAGAATAAAGGACAAATGATGGTATAATCTCATTTGGCTGTCTACTTGTGTCCTTTTCCCTCCCTTTACATGGTTGCTTTATTGTTGGGGGAGGGGATAGTGAAGGCATTCTGGAACGATGATGGACTGTGGCTGGCCTCATGGGATGCCGGACCTGGAACGGCACATGGACTGGGCCATTCGTAAGCAACAAGGTAGTTCGCACAGCCTTTCTCAATGTGGTTGTCAAGTCTTTTCCGTCTGGCTATAGCGTTACTTGATGCTGACGGTGTTGTGTGCGTAGAGCAGCTACGTTCGTGACAACCTCGTGTCTGATGTGGCCTTGCTTCATGAACATACATGTCCCATCACCGCACATATTTTCTCCATATATCACCATACAGATCAATCCAGTGCCTCCTCCTTCCCGCAATGGCCATCCCTTGTCTACATGGGGGCCTCACGCTCGCTGCCAGGCCATATCGAGGACGACGTGAGATCGGTCCCACACCCCAACGACGTGGTGGCTCAGGTTCGACGCGGAAGATTCATATGAACTGGGTTCCTTTGCAGCCCTTGTTCCAGATCTTGCGGTATTTGAAGGAAAACAGAGTTTATATCGGGTATCAATGAGGATACATGCCTGTGCGGCTGTCTCATTGAGAGATGCACATGAACCCGCTCAACCAGCTAGGCATCGTCGACGGGGAGGAAGACGAGCCGTGCATCTTGGTTCATTTTTCTTTTTGGCTGTTTCAATATCTAGCCATAGATTCAGTGTCCTCGTGAGAAAAGATACTTGGGATAAGTACCTGGTATCGTGGCGGCACTGGCGAGTGACACTTCAGTTCACGAGCCTCAGGATGGAGCCTGGGTGAAGTGGTCAACCTACACCGACCTCCTGGACGAGCAAGTGGATCGGCCGAAACCAATCCTCAGTCAGCCCCGGGATGAACGAAGCGGATTGGACTCATCTCCCCTGATGACCCGACCAGTCATCATGTCGTACGGTGGACGACAATTGGCAGGGTCGGTAGGACGGGACATGTACGCGAGTGAGCCGATATCTACCTCGTCACGACCCAGCTGCCCTTGAGCTGCTCGTAGGGTTAGAGCCAAGGGGGCTCAAACCGCAGTAAGAGCCGACAAGCAGTCTAGATCAGACGGTACTGACCGCTCTTAGTGAACACGCGAGTCGGGAATGGTGGTACATGGCGACGTAAACACACCACCGAGGAGGCACAGGTTCGGTTTCAATGAGATTTTGACAGAGCACCTCGAGGCGAAAGCATCCTCCCCTCCGCAGACAGCTGCCCAGCACACATTGGTCCATCTCATGCGAACGCGCGTGAGAGATCGTCTAGAGATAACTTTTTGAGAACACCCCAGATGAGACTGTCCCAGGAGGTGTTCGCTCCAGCAACTCCCTTTTGAACCTCGCACGGCGCCCTTACCTACGTTCCGGCACTGGTCAACCCGAACCGCTTGGTCCACACCTCCTGTTTGTTCGAGTTGATGAGAGAGAGCCTCGTTTCCATCAGATAATGCTAGAGTACATATGAAAAAATGAGCAGAACTGTACCAGTCTTACAGTCGACTTCCAGAGGCGGTGAGACATATCTGACGGGACCGCGCAGACGTCGACGGACTCCACCATCACCAGCCAGGCCAGGAGAGTTCACCACGATGAGACTCGCCCATTCGCACAAGGGCATACCATCGTCAGAAGCATCAAGTGCATGCAGTCAAACAAATTCACCAAAATGCACGTGCCTAGTACACACCCAACCAACCCACATGGCACGCACGCACGCCAGGTCGACAATCCTTTTTTTTTTTTTTAAAAAAAAAAAAAAAGCGCATATGCCACAGAGGAACCCGTGGGCGGCGCAAAGTGGGGACGCACTTGACCACCTTGCCCACCGAAAAACCCACGCGGAAGAGAATGTGAGCCATCACACACATGCACAACACACACACACGCCAGCGGGACGGACCGCAAAAGGACAGCGGGCATGGATGGCGCCGACGTGCTCGCCTTTTTTCTTCACCACCGCGTGGGTGCAGGTGTGTTCGTCCGATCAAACCAAACGAGAAGGAAAAAAACACTTCTTGGTAAATCAAACACATAGGGCCCCATCGCCCGCGCACCTTCGGGTCGGGTTGACAAGTCCCTACCTACCGCACCTCGATCGACACCCGACAGCCCGCACCCACACCAGACAGACTCCCTTCTCCGCGCCAACGCCCTTCCCCCCCCCCAGGTCAGTCCGCATCCGATCGCAGCTGGCAGATAGGTTGCGGTGTGAGAGAGACAAGGACTGGCGAATGGCAGCCAGCTGCTGAGCAAATCACGACAAGTGGAGAGGGAGCGAAGGATTGTCCCACCCAACCTTAATCGCGGCCCCCTCCCCCTGGGTTCAGATATAGTGTACGACTCTTCCCAGCCCCTCCACTGCGATGGGGAGAGGGGGAGTGGCCAAAATTCCAGGAGCTGCGCGGTGACTCGCTTGAGCTCCATCGCTGCCAGGCAGCCAGCCGCGGCAGTGAACTTTTTTCTTTCTTTCTTCACCCTGGTGGAGTTACTGACTGACGGTGGGCTTTTGGGTGATGGATGAGCCGCTGGGCTGGCTAGGTGGGGAGGCATCCCACGTGCGGGCGAGACGACAACCACAACGAAACCTGTCATGCACCAGGCCCCGGCGACCAGATTCAGACATTTCTCGGCGTGCGGCCCGCTGAAACTCTGTCAGACCTCGGGGTGACTACTCGACGGAGCCCCCCAAAGTGTTCTGCCGAGAGAAGGATTTCGATTCAGTGGGAAAGAAAGCCTGTCTGCCTCGTGTCGCCTCTCGGCAACGAGGGCTCGAGAACGGGGAATATTTCGTAGTGGGAGGAGTGGAGCCCCACTGATTTCCCGGGCATCACCCTTGGCCCGGCCGTGGATCTCGGATTTATTCAGAATCCTGTTTTTAGCCCAGCAAAGACACGACATACGGTGAGTATCACGCGCTGTCGATATGCTTCACACACACACACGTCTGAGGGCGTCACTACTGGCCACTGCGGCAGGCATGGCTTTTGCACGAAGGTGGCATTGGAAAAGGCCCGTGCCAGCCGGCACCGACTGCCACGTGACCGGACAGACTTTCCCCAGCAGTCCAAAACCGCGTCATCTGCAACCATGTTCTTCTGTTCTGAGCCCAAAAGCACTGCAGCCAGTTGGTAGGGGACTGGCCCTTTGAAGGGGACGGAAAGCTAATCGGAAAGTTGCCGGAGGACAGGGCAGGGGAACGATCGGAGCAGGCAGGGGGCAGGGGACTAATTTCCGCCCGTCGCATGGTCGAGGCAGATTGGGGAAACATGTCCGTTTTTTCTCTCTCTCCTCTGTCCTCCTGACTGCCTGCCTGCTGCGTATTGTGTGATGGAGGAGGGGTGGGGGGTCTGTGTGTCGGGCTCCCCCCTTCGTTCGTCGAGTCGATCAGTCTGGTCCCGTTTCGCTCTGGCCGTTTTCCCTTCCCCAAGCAAAGAGAGAGAGGAGACACAGGCCTGGCCCGTCACAAGGGCCCTCCCTCTTTGAATGATAGTGTCAATAGCGCAAACCTTGGAGGGGCAAGAAAACCTGCCCAGGTCTAAGCGGAACCGAAGAATCGGGTTGAGTTCACTAAAACTATCGTTCGATGTCTGAGATCCTTCGAGAAGCTATGGCGCCCTTTCAAGACACCTGCTCCCCCAACGCAATGTGTGCCCAGCCTGCAGATTGTTGAGAAGGGATGGCTGACCGGTCGGATAGATACTCTCGACTTGTATTTGTTTGAAACACAAAAAAGTCGTAGGACCTTGCAGCTATGGATACCTTGGAGGTGATGGGGTGAGCGCTCCTGCTTGGTGATTGCGTGCGTCGGGTACCTGAAAAGGTGGACATCCACCGTCCCGACCTGTGGGTCCTGTACTGTGTCAAGCCGTGACATGCAAAGCCGTGGCACACGAGGGCACGAGCACCCGCACCCCATTCCTTCGTAGGCTCGGCCTTTTGGCCGGAAAGGTGAGTCGATGATGAGGAATGACGGGAATTGCCTTGACTTTTGCTTGACCGAGAAAACGTGGTCCGTGGAACCGTGAGAAATGCTCCTCGAGAGCTGTTAAGCTTTCAGCACAGGTTTTGGTGAGAGCGGCATTTCCATTCCATCCCATTGCTGCGTGCCCCAGGGGCCAGTGCGCCGAGCAGACAGGCGGTCTTGGTTGACGGACGGGACGGCAGTCTCCAGTGCTGAAGCCGTGCGGGACTGCCCTGTCTGACAGCAGTGGATCTTGGGTTTTTAGCAATTAACAACCTTCACTCGGCTGTCAAAATCTCTACTGCTACTTCGGAATGATCGGTCGGGACAGACTGGACAGCGACTTTGCTTTTGCCAGGTCGGCAGCGCGGGCTGCCCGGCGCCCGCACGCAAAAGGATTGCTGCTCTGCCGTCGTAATTCATTATTCATCTGAATTTTGGCAACCGGCGGATCTGGTAGCGAGCTCACAGTGGGCAGAGTGGATTCACGGTGGATCTGCAGTGCATGATGCGTGAGACATCTCTTGAAGAAATTCGGAGGGGCCTGAGTCCAATCTCCCGCACCCCATCCCGGCTATCTGGGAGCTCAACTGATAAGAGCGCATTGCGGCGGCCGCCCTGTATCTTGGATTGGCCGACACAGGCATGATATATAACAGGCGTAGGAGACCTGCATTGGACTCGAGCTTCGGTGAACAGGAATTCGCGACCTGTCGGTGGAAAGCCTGGGCAGTTTTACCTGGCAGGATGCACCTATAGCAGGCTTGGTATAGATTGCTGATACGAACTACCGTCACAGTCAAGGTGTGATATGTGACGGTGAAGCTCCCTTTTCGAGTCATCGCGGCGAATGCTCTGCAATGCACCGGGGACTCGGGTTATTTTTTCGAACGTCTCGTTGGACGCCCCTTCAATTGAATTTGTTGCAGACAATTCTCCGGCCGGGCGGTCCGCAGATCAGGATGCTGCACGGCACAAGAGTTGTTGTGACCAGGGCACGCGGGGAGGGCAGCATCTCCCTGCCTCATCCGATGTCTTGATCTCAGCAAGTTTGAGGCGATGACACCCTTCGCGCTCGGACTGGCCTCTTGCAGTTGACCCTTTCACTCCCTTCAGACCATCACATTGATTTGTCAATGCATCGCTATTTTGAGCATTGTCTGCGGACCGGCCTGCATGCGTGAGGGGTTGTAACGAACCCGATCGACACGTCTGCACTCAGGCCTCCCCACACGATCGACTGGCGATGTGTTCAAGGCCAGCCGGGCCGCAACGTGAATGCCCCCCGAGGATTTGTTTCTAGGCCGTGCTGGTTTGGCCTGTAGTGTGCTGTACAGTGGACAGTGTGCGACGAGCCAAGGTCGAGGCCCGGGGCAGAGCGAAACGATTGGCTTGATATTCTTGGGGTCTCCTTGCAGAAGTAGGCGACGCAGAACGGAGTTAGATGAGCGCAATTCTTCAGCGGCCGCGAAAAGCAAAGCACCGCCAATCGCCGGGGATGTGTGCACTCGCAGGATGGTTCGGATTACGAACATTGCCGCCACAGGACGGACTGATCACTGCTCCAGAGCAGGCAGAAGAGGAGGCAGATTGCAGCTGGATCATGGCGGGAGGTCAAAGCGCAATGCCCTCGGCAGGCGCAGCAGCGAATGACGCCGCCGTGGAGAACAGCGCAGCGGCGTCACGGCGATAACACGGCCGCTAGATACTCGTTTGGGCAAGTGGATGATCACGGCTCCCGGGCACCGTCTCTGTGTTCTTCCCCAGCGGAAGCAGCAGAACTCTGACGTGCTTGCTGTGCATTAGCATCGCCACTGTGAGGAGTCCCGAGGAACCTAGATCGCCCCGTGTGTGAGTTGGGACGAGCGGCCGAGCTTGGAGAGGGCAGGCGTGGCAGGGTATCACCATACTGTGACTATCATCAGGGCTTCCCTGCCTCGAAACGCGTCACGTTGCCCAAGGCGCTGTAAGCGAGGGGAGGTTCGACGACGTAGATTGTGCTTGCCAGCCACGTTGTTTTCCCTGAATTGCCGTGATACATGTGAGCCCATCCCAGCGGCAGCGTCACGGGAGATGGAGCTTGTGCGTGTGCTTGTGCTTGTGCTTCCCAGACTGGCCAGAGTGGACGGCAAGGAAGAGACCAGACGATGGCTGTGCGACTCAAGAAGTGTCAGCAACATGGGGCAGACTAGGATTGACGAAGGTCGGTTTAAGCCGCATCGCAGCCCATGAGATGAACAGTCAGCTCTAGACCGCCTGCCCCCATGCCATCAGAAGTCCAGCTGCCGTTCTAGCCAGCTAGCTAGCTAGGCTAGCCAAACCCCGACCGAGTGTGGTTGACTAAAGCAGCGTTGGAGGGCGCCTCCGCCGTTACGGCTTGCTCGTGGCGTGTCAGGATCTTCGGAGGATTAGTGCTCGGACATGTTTCGACTAGTTGAGTGTTTCAACGTGATCCAGCGTGCCAGCTCCTCAACTGTCGCCCATGAATGGTTCTTTTGTTGGATAGTGTCGGGCTGTCGGGACGCGATGTCGAGCTAGCTGCCGTGGTGGTGAGAATTGCATCGGCGGCGGTGGCGACAGACAGCGGTCACCTGTGATTGAAGAACGGAGGAGTCGATGGTCAAGACAGGAGTGTTGTACGATGCAGATGGCTCTCTGCCGTGGCAGTAGAGTTAGAGTTAAACCCGTCCAACGGGGTCAAGGTGCTGGCGGCAGTTCGTTCACGACCCAGTGCCGCGAACCGGATGAAGTCAGCTATGCTGCTACTGTATCATCATATAAAGTCTGAATGTCTTGTTGGTGATAATGCTGTGGTTGAGGGTGGATCAGTCAGTGACCTCAAGCCAGGTGGGGATCCGCACCTCGCACTTCGTACTGTTCCGTGCTGCTGCACCCCATCGTGGTGCAGATGGACTGCAGATTGGACGCAGATGGACGAAGTGGTGCAGTGGACAGTGGGTGCGTGGGTGCGTGGGTGCGTGGGTGCGTGGGCACGTACCTGATTGCGCAAAATTGAAGCCGCCGCGATTGGGAAAGATTGACATGGAGCCCCTTGCATGGCTGCCACGCCTAGGCCCATTACGGACTCCATCTCCAGGGCCTGCAGCCACGATCCAGGGGAAAAGAGGCAGGGCCCGCACTCAGGACCCTGGGCTGGGTAGCACCAGCACACAGTGTCAATGACCGTTTGCAACCACCGTCTGGCCCCCATCTCCCATCTCCTCCGTTCTTGTTTTCGACGTCTCACACCAAGGCAATCCAAGCTTTGGACATATCTGCCGCTGCAAGATGGGCAGGAACACAGACTCGGCATGCCCCCAGATGGTGGCATATGTTCCGAGTTTGTTTGTGATGGAAACCAGCATCAGCTCGCATATGCACATGTGCACTGCACATACCCAGTACACTTGGATCGGGAGCAGAAGCAGGCAAGGCAAGCAGGTTTGGCCCCAGCAAGGGCGACATGGCGAAGAATGGCACGAGCCCCTCCAGGCCCCCTCAAGCGGCCTCGAAGCGGCCTCGCGGATGCACGCTGCAGGCTCCGTTCTGGCCTGTGTCCTCACCCCATCACACCCTCTGAATCGAGTACTGTGGCAGGGAGGGCGGCGGAATCGCCTGGCTGAGAAGGATGGAGAAACGGCCACATGCAGGACGGACTGCAGGCTATGTACGGACTTGCATTCTTCTGCAGTCTGCGGCCTGCATTCTGCAGCATGCACCTGATTGACAAAGCGTCAAGATGCCACTCCACTACTGTGACTTGCTGCAGAAGACAACAGCTCCCGGCTGCATAAGTCGGATCATATTGTGATACACTGCAGCAAACGCACGATTTGCCCTCGAGCTCCCGTACCGCCAGGACCGTTCCGCATGATACTGTGGTATTCAGTTCCAGATGTCCTCCGATCCAGAGACCCACAGTTCCAAGACGGATCGCTGTTCACCAGCTTGACCAGCTCATGGGCTTCCATTTTTTTATTTCACTACAGCACGGCTGGTACTCTTGCCGGCGCGAGGTGGGGTCCGTACTTCTGCACTTCTGCACTCACTTCTGCTGCCTCCGTTTTCTGGGGGACCCACAGTGCGCAAATTACAGTGCCCTGTGCGTGCCCTCGTCCGTATCCGTACACCCTGCTTCCAACCTTGGTAGGTACCACAGCCTTTGCCAACGGTTTCCTGTCCCAGACCAGCCAGCCCAGACAGCCCAGCCTGAAGACGTGGGGCCCCTGTAATTGATTCACGGTCGCGACCAGGGACAGAAACGGCGCACTGCGGGCTGTTGTGCTGGTTTCTGAGCTTGGAGCTCTCTTTGCTCTGCCACTCACTTCCTCTCGCCCCATGTCCAACCCAACCCAGCCAGGGTCCCACCTTCGTCGCTTCACCTTTGTGTATTTACCACCCTCCCTCCGTTTACCTCACCCCCAACCCGATCCGTCCGCTCTGCTCTTGCGCCTCTCCGCCCCCTTCTTCTATGCCCTCGGCCCCCCTTTTTTGTTTTGTTGCTCTGCCTTGTCTCCCCCATTCTCCATCCCATCTGCACCTGCTTGCAAGTGTCAGCGGCGAGGACCCATCTGAACAACACGGGCTTCTCGCAAATTGGGGGGATCAACGTGGAATCGAAATCAAAATTCTGGAACCTGGCTCTTTTCTTTCTTATTCCAGTGTCTCGGACGGGACCTGGTTCTCACTCCCAGCATTGCAATCTGTTCGATCAGCATCCCGAATTCCTTACGACTCCCTCCTCACTGTAGCCGCTCTTTTTTGGACTCCGATACCCAACTCACTGGTCACTGCCTCGCCTCCACTGCTTGGACAACGCCCTCTGCAAATCACTCTCTTACCCTTTGGATAACCGACCGACCTTGATCGTGAATCACCTTTCCCTCCACGTCACTGATAGAGGTCACCTTGGACAATTGGGCCCATCAGCTGGACGACTGTTCCCTCACAGCAAGCTCCAGAAGCTCAGCTCCCTTACCACCCTCCTAATTCGGAACCCGACCGTTGGTCACACACGCGAACATGGCCCCCTCGCTGACCGCACACACCTCCTTCACCCGTCCGAGGACGAGTGATCGCGATGCCCGCCCCACGACCCGTGACCAAGGCGACAACAACCTGATAATCCCCAGCCGGACGTCGTCGCTGCATTCGAGAATCACCCAGCCCATCCCGTCGACCCTCAATGCCAAAAATCAGCAACGGACACCAAAGACACTTACACATGCCTACATGGTCTGTGGTGTTGGCCGCGAGCCTTCTCAGTGGGTCAAGGCCCCGGCCCCGGCTCAGGGCAAGATCGGACACATGAAGGGTGCTGTCGGGCAGTTCTGGCTGCCAGAGATCCTGGGCAGTAGCCCTAGGTTGGAGCAAGACAATGACATTGCTCGTTCCTTGCATGCTGCCATGAGGGTATGTCATCGTCGTCCAGACACGACCACGACGAACGTTGCGCTAACATTGGCTAGGCCTGTTTCCCCCACGACGTCGAGATCTGCACAGGCCGCAGCCAACCTCACTGCGTCCACCACGCCTTCGTCCTCCAGCAGGACTCCTCACACACTCTCTATGGCATTTGCCTGAGGGTTTGGTCACGGGCTGACGAGAAGCGTGCCGAGACTATCCGCGATCTGAGGAAGAGGACGGAGCCCGACTTCTATGACAACACCGATGAGACATACTGGATTCCCTACTGCTTGTCCTTCCTCTCCAGGTACCCTCTCTACAACTTGCTGGGTGACTACCTCCGCGGGATGTGGATCCACTGGAACAAGGCCACCAACCTATTCCATGCTGAGGAGGTCTCGAGGATCCTGAGCTTTCCCGCGCCCCGCCTCAACGACCTTGTTCGGATCGACATGAAGGACTATGCTCTGTGCTATCAATTCCCGTCGTCCCCAACCGGCTTCCAGAACTTTGCCATGTGGCCGCTGTTTGCCTGCCTTTCTATCCCTAACATCGTGGGAGTCGTCGAGGCAGCCATCTCACCCACTCGCCGTATCATCTTCGTGAGCCACTACCCGGCCATACTCACCGTCGCCGCCGAGACGATTCGATACTGCGTGCGCGTTTACGAGTGGAGTGGGCTGTACGTGCCAGTGGTGCATGCCCGCCACGCCAAGGAGCTCGTCCAAGAGCCCGGCCCATACATTCTGGGTGTTACTGCTGAATGCCGCTCGCTCTTCACCGCGCCCAACGATGCTCTCGTGGTTGACCTGGACCGCAACTTTGTCCTGACCTCGGACCCCCCAACTGCCCTGACACCTAGCCAGCGCAACAAGTTTGTCACGCGCCTGACACAGGCTCTGAACGGGGACGTTACCCCATCCGGCGTTCCGCAACACCTTCGTTCAGCATACGGTGGGGGCAAGCTTGTGCCTGCTGGTCAAATCATCGTCATGCGCGGCGAGGTCGAGTCAATTCAGGACCCCGAATGGTGGAACCAGGACTCCACCATGGCTGTCATGGACCACGTTTGTGAGAAGATGGGCCGCAACAGCGGCATCAAGGCCGTTTTCGGCGGTACTGTCAAGAAGCCCTTGATGACAAAGGTGTCTATGAGGCACCTCAACGAGATCGTCCGCGAGAGGAACCAGTACTCTCGTGATGCCCAAGAGGCTTGGCAGGACTTTATCAACCTCAAGGGTCGCATGGACACCGAGCTCGCGAAGGTCACGAAGCGCAACAACTACCTGAACGAGGAATTGGAAAGCTGGAAGCAGCAGGTACGTTTGGTCAAGGCGCAATTTTCAAAGAAATCGCAATCAATGCTAACCCATCCCAGTTCCTCAAATTCCAGGCCTTTGCCGAAACCCTTACCAAGGAGACCCAAGATCTTAAGGTCAAGATCGAGGGCCACAAGAGGGAGAACCGCCGCCTGGGTGGTCTTATCGACCAGCAGAAGGATGATGCCGCACGCATGTCCGTTCGCCTCACTGGAACCGAGAAGCAGCGTGACGACGCACTTGAGGCTCTTGTTCTCCAGCAGGAGATCGCTGAGGAGCTTGAGCGCGAGCGCAAGAGGAACAAGAAGGAGCTTTCTGCTATGCAACACACAAACGTGACCATCATGCGCCAGCGCGACGAGGCTCGCCGCGTCGTGCTGCACTTGCGCAGCCTCATTGGCGGACAAAGCCACCACATGGAGCACCTTGTCCAGTCCCTGTCCCACCCCGTCGATTTGGAGGAGGAGATTGCAAACGGCTTCGTTGCAGCCGCCGAGGAGGATGGCGGCATGTCTTCGGTTGACAAGGAGCGCCTCATCAAGGCTGCTCGCAACAGCAAGCGATTCTCGACGTCGAGCTTCTTCGATGTCGCTGACCGTCACTTGAAGGACAAGACGGATGCCATCTCCCACATCATCCGTAACATCGCGGAGCAGTGCCAAGCTGCCGTGGAGGGTCTGGACCTCGCCCTTGATGCGGAGACTGACACGCCTACGGCCAACCGGCGCCGCAGCAGCAACCTCTCGGGTCGCTACAGCGAGGATGGCCGCTCAACTGCCGCCTCTGACATGGGCGAAGACAGCCACCTCCACCCGTCGGGACGCACATCGAGCATCCCTCCTACTCCCGACCTGATCCCCAACCGCAGCTCGACAAGCATGTCGATCGCGTCCACGATGACGACGCCTGAGCGATCGTCGCAGCAGTACAGCATCGGCCATGAGATCCCGACCAAGATCGTCGAGGATGACGAGGAGGACTACACTGAGCGCAGTGACAACGACATGCCTCAGCAAGAGCAAGTCGTTGGCAAGCACGCCGAGTCTCTCATCCACCGCCCCTCTGGCGCTCGAATAAGTGCATTAGGCGGGCCCCGGTGAATCGCAGCGAAGCAGGGTCCCCCCAGCAAACGGGGAGATCCTGACTTCAAGAAAAGGCGATCCATGGAGATGCAAGCAGCCTGCGATTGGGCAGAGCAACAGGCGAGAAGAAAAGAAGAGGAAGCGGCGCAACGAAAAAAGAAGCGCGACGCCGACTTCAAGAAGAGGCGGTCCATTGAGTTACTTGCGGGCTACGACCAGAACATCCACAAGCTTTGGAGATAAGCAGCGGAACGCAGCGGAGACAACAACCCCATGCACGCGCGCATGGCCAACCGTTGACGTCAAAGTATTTTTTTATTGATTTTCAAGAACGTTGATCATTATACCACCGGGGATGAGCTTCTGGAAAGATTTTGAAGCTGACACGTAATGAGGCGTTGTGGAACTTTCTCTCGAAACGTCTCAGATTCCCCACCTGATTTTTTTGTTTCTTTTTTCCTGAGATCTTTTTCGCAATGTTTCCTTTTTCTTGGCAACGTTGAGCATTTTGGAGCGGATTTGGAGGATGATTTGCAGGGGAAATGATGAACTCCTTGGTTCTTTCATGTCCTTCTCGCACTCCGCATGCCGGAGAGGGTGGAAGTTTTCTAAAAACGGCGGTGACAACTGGCTTGGACGGAACGCGTTTTGCTTGCCTGGACCCGGACGTCGGAATTGTGTGATGGACTTGAGTGCTGGAGAGAAAAGCTTGGCGCAGATTCTTGAGTGTGGTGGTGGTGTGTGGCTTGTGTTCTCTTTCTTCCCTCCCTCACCGCAACGTACGTGTACGGCTTTGGTGGTATTCCCTTTCTACTCTCCCTCTACCTACCTTTGTTTTTATTGATACCTCCATACGAACCCCCCCAACCACTACACACACACAGCTTCACTTTGCGATTCTCTCTGCGTGTATTTGACCACATACATTCGGATGCTATACGAATCACAGATTTATTAATTCAACCATATGACTTGTGTGCCACTGTGATATGTGTTTGTATACCAGCTAACTTGAGGGGTGAAAACGAGCGTTGTGCAAATAGTTCAGCCGTGTTTCGAGAGCGCACGTAACCACGTGGAAGACGATTAGATCAGCACTTGGTACGTGAATCGCCGCCCCAAGTAGCTCGCACTGCTTCTAACACTCCGTTTCATCCCCAGATTCTGGATTCTCACTCTCCGTAACGGTAAGTACCGCAGGATCGAAACCCTATCAGTCTGGGGGAGAGGGCAAGGGCAAGGGCAAGGGCGAGGGGGCACTGTCTTTTTTTTTAAGTTGTGTAAGGTGCCCTTGTAAATTCTAGGTATATAACTCGCGTTAGCCGGGTTTAAGGTTGACTCTGAGCGGTAGTTCCCGCCGGCCAGGGGTGATCAAGTTCTGATCTGGAACGATCGCTCCATGTAATAAGTCTTGGGGGCTATGGATGGGGGTATATAGTGTGTAGTGTGTAGTTAGTTTGTTGGACATGGGGGTTTATTGTAAGGTGGTATTTTTTGAGAGATGAGGGAGACGTCGGATCTGGGGCGACGGGTAGACTAGACTACTGTACACTACACACACACATACATATTGGCATCTAAGGGCCACATGCAGCCCGGCTGTCGCTGCGGGCAAAATCCTGGGTGTCGGCGCCGCGGTGCCCGACCTGATTGGGCAATGGCCTGACAAACCCCCCTGACACGATCCTTGCTCAGCATTTAGAAATCATGCGCTAAGATGGGAGCCGGGCCCCCTCTTATTTTTCTGTGGCCCTGGGCAGCCCCTTCCCGAGGTCCCTCCGCAGCCCAAATCCAGCCAGCCGGATATTTGCCGTCTGTTGCTGACGCGCTGTTTACTAAGGGCCCGGCGGGGCGATTAATCATTCAACGACGACTGACGTCTGACGTCCAGCGGGTGGGACAGGACACAAGTAGGAGCTGGGGCGCGCCGCGATGTGCATGGAGGAGGCGAAATATTCTTGGTGATTCTTCATCATCCATTACTGTTCATATAGTCATCCTAGTTTCTCGCTCTCGCGGCCTTGATTTTTGTCTTGTCTGGGTCCTTATAAAAGTGATCGCGGCCTGTCCCCTATCCCACGCTCATGAAGCTCTTCGCGATCCTACTCTCCATCACCGTTGGGATATTGTCTGTAGTATATTTCAAGGATCACATTTTCGAGACGGCCTCGGCTCTGTATATCAACAACCTCGCTATTTTATTCAACAACAACCACAGCAACAGCAGCAGCAGCGATAACATGGCGGCCAAGGCGAGCATCCCGCGCGCGATCCGCAAGGCCTTCCTGGCCGTCGAGCAGGCGGAGGGCGCCGGCGCGCGCGTCAGGAGGTCCATCGGCACGCCGCAGCTCAAGAACTTCTCGCCGTTCCTGATGCTGGATCACTTCTCCGTCAAGCCGGGCGCGGGATTCCCTGACCATCCCCACCGCGGCCAGGAGGTATGTCTTTTTCTCTCTCTCACTCTCTCATCTGATCCTCATCCCGATGCACAGACACCCTTTCTCTCTCGTCCCACCACTCATCCATCACACACACTGCAGTCCTTTTCTAGACCAAATGGCTAACAATAAGAATCTAGACAATCACATACATGCTCTCAGGCGCCTTCGACCACGAGGACTTCGCAGGCAACAAGGGCACGATCCACGCGGGCGACCTGCAATTCATGACAGCTGGCCGCGGGATAGTCCACAGCGAGATGCCGGCGCAGAACGCAGACGGCAGCGCCAACACGGGCCTGCAGCTGTGGGTGGACCTGCCCCGCGAGCTGAAGTCGTGCGAGCCCCGCTACCGCGACCTGCGCGCGTCCGAGATACCCGCCGCCACCTCGGACGACGGGAAGGTCACGGTAAAAGTCATCTCGGGCCAGAGCCACGGGGTTGACTCGGTAAAGGACCTGGCGTACACGCCTGTTTGGCTGCTTGATGTTACCGTTAGGCCTGGTGGGAAGGTGGAGCAGGTTATTCCTGAGGGGTTTAATGCGTTTTTGTATACCCTTGAGGGGAGTGCGCTGTTTGGGGCGGAGAAGAAGCCCGTGCCGCAGTATCATAATGTTGTTTTTGAGCTCGAGGGGGATGCGATCGTTGCTGAGAATGAGGAGGGGGCTGAGGGGGACGCGCGGTTCGTCATTGTTGCGGGTAAGGTGCTTGATCAGCCTGTTGTGCAGTACGGACCGTTCGTGGTGACCTCGCTTGATGAGGTGCAGGAGGCGCTGTTTCATTATTCGACGCACTCGGGCGGGTTCGAGAGGGCTGAGGGGTGGGCCAGTGAGATTGGGAAGTCGATGGTACATTAAGTAGCGGATGCTGGCTGGATTATGTATATGCTGACATGCCCGTGTGGCTTGTCTTGGTGTCTGGCGTCTAGAAGGATATATACACTGTGTTTTTGGGTCGGATGAATTAGGCATATACTTGTTCTCACATTTGACGTTTCAATGAGATGATAGATACCAACACACAGCTTGAGTTCTAACAGAAAATGATGCATCATTCAAGCCCCACTCTAAGCGCCTGTTAGGTGGAGAGGTTCCCGGCACGGGTCGTTCAGGCGGCCTGGCTGTGTATGTCGTGTAACCCCAAACATGCAGGATGTGCAGGCCTCAAGTTGCAAGGTTCCGGTGAGGCCTCAGGCGTCTAACACGGCCTCATAAGGCTTCCTCTTAAAGCCTGTGTCTCAGGTTCATGCTCGTCATGGCGGTCCCCTCACGGCTTCATCGCCAGTGTCGCGCCGGGGAAACTGTCCATCGATATCATGGATCCATTATCTATCGCCAGCGGAGCTGCCGGACTCTTCTCTACCGGTGTCACCATCTGTAATGGTCTCATTAGTTACTGCCGAAGCTACCGGTCGCGCGAGGATGATCTCTCTTCGCTACAGGGAAATGCCGAGCGACTGAGAGGGTATCTCAAAGTCCTCGAAGACCGAGAACACGGGGTTGGGCTTCCATCAGAATCACCGAGTCTCAAGGCATCGATGGACGAGTGTATAGTGGCTTGCACTAACTGCCTCACTGAGTTGAGCCAACTCAGCGACAAGTATTCGCCAACCCTGTTGAAACACTCAAATCAGAAGTCGCCGAGCAGCCTTATCCGAAGGGCGTCGTACCCTTTCCAGAAGGACAAATTCGAGTTCTTTAGGCGGCAGATTCACGAATTACACTTTACTCTTTCCTGCCAGATCGGACTGCTGAATTAGTAAGCGAATCGATACATCGAGACGAGAAGACATACATGAATAAGACATGGCTGACCTCGAACGTCAGCGATTCTGTGAAGAGATTGCGACAAGAGACGCTATCGGAGACGCTGAGCCTCTCCTCAATAGTCACCACTGAGAGCCAAGAAATAAAAGCCCAGGTAGCCGCGCTGGTGCCGGATGTATCACAGGCGCTCGAGAACCACGTCGTGAAGGGCCACGAATCGTTGCACGCTCGACTTGATAGTCTGGAGTTGATGATCAAATCGTCTTCTCACACGATGCAGATCCAGTCTACGTCAAGCGGGTCGAATTCTCGCACAAACATCACTCATACCGCCTCCGAGGACTTTGGGCCCGCTCCAACAGTGAAAGTTCTGGAGGATGAGCCGAAACCGCCACCTTATACACAGAAAACTTCATGTGGAGGGCAGTCCTCCTCCAAAGATAACTCCTTATGGAAACTCAAATGCTATTGCGCAGGCACGATATCCCCTGCTTACCCAATAACTCATGCAACTTCTTGCTATCTTTCGCTCCGGCACAGACAGCGGAGGGCTCTCATTGGTAAAGTCAAGCTCTTCAACTACTTTTTCCAGTTTCAAGTCGCGGTCGAGTACTCTCAGTACGCCTTCCTACGCAGTCTGCAAATACAGAACAATTTCACCATTCGGGCGACCGTCCCCGAAGGCTCGCCAGCCTTCGAACTGATCGACGACACGACGTTCAACATGGCTCGTTATACATCAGCACAAGCACTTCGGCATGGGTTGCAGTCTTGCCTCGCGGGACTCCAGCGCCTGTTCATGGAGGGGCGTGCCTGGCCTACTGATATCGAGACAACCACTGGGAACAATTTACTGCATGTATGTGAATATCCCACCTTGACCCTGCGAAGATACTAGTGTCGCAGAGGTCTGACCCCTTGGCAGGTAGCATGCAACGCAATTTGGTTCCCTCTCGCCGACGAAATGAAGGAAATCTATTCTCAGTTCCTTCAGACACTGGTGAACTTTGGCGTTCCCTTGAAAGATGCCAGCCGTTCAGATAAGTATGTCTTGCCAACCTGCATTGGGTTCCTTTATATCTCTCGCCGCTCTGTCGCGAATGCTAAATCAAGGGCACAGAACTCCAGTCGGTATCGTCATGAAGACTCTGGTAGATATCCGAAGGTCAAGCTTCACGGGCGTAACGATCGCCACAGGCCTTGCAAAGAGTCTTCTGGATCTTGGCGTGGATCTACTGGACATTATGCCTCTGCAAACACTTGGCCCCTCGGTCCTAGCAGTCCTCGGCAACGACATTTTTGAGGAGCAAGGCAGTGAGTAGTCTGCATAGTGCAAATTCCACAAGACGATTGATTGACCTCATGTTAGCGACGGATCAGGAGGAGCTAGCCCGTGCCCTGTTGGAGAGGAAGGAGACCGAGGTGCTCGAGATTCTAGGGCGCAGTGATGCCCAGAAACATCTCTCGGCAAGAGGCAAGATAGGAGAAACCCCTCTGCATGTTGCATCATCATGGCCGCGCGGCATGGAGTTACTCCTGCACCTTGGAGGGGATACTATCTCCACTATCATCGACGCTGACGACGACAATGGCTCCACGGCCCTGGACTATGCTCTCAAGATCAATGAGCCTGATTGTGTAAAGATGCTTCTAGAAGCCTCTGCCGACATGGAACTTGAATCCATTCAGAACATCGCAAAGTGGGAACAGGGCAGGGAGAAGTGGGCCGTGATACCTATACTGACCCAATCACTGGCCCATTGCCGAAGGGAGATATTGCGCTTTGCGAGCGAGAGTGTCCTCCAAAGGCCCGATATCAAGAACCTCAACATCAAAGAGGGGTATTTACTGCAAGAAGACGCGTTTGAGCTGGTGCAGGCGCTTCTCGCCGCCGGGATAGACGTGCCCAAGAGATTTCGAAGTGCTCGGCCCGGGTCAGTCTACCACAGCACGCACATGAACCTCGAGCTGGCCCAGTCCTTGCTCAGCTCCGGGTTCGACCACACAGCCGTTGAGCTCTCGGGATTCACACCCTTGATGACGGTGGACCTCGTCGGCCTGAGCCGCCGGCACGAAGCCGCAAACCTGCTTGGCTTTGATCCCGGCGCACTTGATCTCGTCGACTGGTTCCTTTCCCATGGAGAGGATTTGAACACACCGATACCGACAAGCGGATTCATCCAGGAAGAAGGATGCGAGAAACACCCTCGGGGGCCCCGCTTGGCCCATCGAGTCGCCAGCGAGCTTGGGCGCTGCCTGCGCTGGCCCCTGGCCCTTTCAGGCGATCGGTGCACAGCACTCCTTCCGGAAATACTAACGTCGCCGGTGACGGACTCCTGCTCGTGTCTCTGCACACGGGATGGATGCAGCGCAGCCTCGGTCTTCACGCGGGAGCTGTGGGGCAGTATCCGCGGTGGTGACGCGCCGCATGGACAGCCAGCTCTTGGCCAGGCGTCGGTGCGTGTGATCATGGAATTTTTGACAAGACATTTATCTGGCCACCTGGGGGCCCGCCAATTTGCTACCGATTTCATCCGTGTCAGCACTTTCGAGCGGCTCGGGATGAGCCACACATGCTGCAGGTTCATTGATAATGACGGGAGATACGAAGATCCTGGGAATGTGGTGGCTTATGCGATTTTGAAGGGGGAGTATAAGATGCTTGAGGTCATGGATCCTGACGATGTGGCTGAGATCCAAGAAGAAGAGAGATACCTGGAGGGATTGCTCGAGGTGCTCGTGGAGGAGTTCGAAGTCAAGTATGCCGAATTGGGCTTGCCCTTGGCAGACTTCTTCCTGACGTACTGGTGGGTCCGCATGGACGAGGTTGATGCGGGCAACAACGTGTCTAGGGAGGAACTAGAGGCTCTTCGGACAACGGGTGTTGTTCTTGATGCATGAGAGATACACTCGAATTCACTACCTACCCAAGGTAGAGATATGTGATGCCTATTTTCCACATGGGTGGCTGCTTTTGAGTGATAGTGCGTTTGATATCTGGATATCAAGAAACTGCTGGAAAATTATCCAGGGTGCTGGTCTCTAATACAATGGTATAGCAAATGAAAGACTCAATCAACAATGACCCGAGCGGATAGGCCCCATGAACTCATTCTGCTACCTCTTCCATCCTTCAGATCTGCCATGGGTCACCTCGGACGTTGCCTTGGTGTGTTTCTTCTTCCATGTGTCCATTAGGCGGAAAGGGATGGCTTCGTGCAGAATATCCCGTATACCCCAATCGAAATCCAGAGGGAAAACCAGATAACGTTGAAGCCGGCAGCTGAATGGATGATAAGCTGGAAGAATGATGCCAGAAGGGCGACATGGAGAAGTGCGATGACACCAATGAAGGTCTCTAGATGGGTCCGTCCCTAAAAGGACACATAGTATTAGCAAACAGTCACGTATTACTAACCATTTAGGAGCAAACCTACAACGATGAGTCCACAGAACCAGCAGGCACGATTCCCATGAGCGCGGTCGATCATCGTGAGGCACCAGAAGACAAAGACGAAAGAGAGTATCCCGAAGAGGACCCCGCACACCATGTTGACGATCTTGCTGCCGAGGGTGTTGTATGAGATGGACAGGATGTTCATGACCGTGCGCAGTATGATGATGGCCCACATGCAGAAGCGGCGCACGATGGTTCGCCAGGTGCCGTTGAAGGACCAGGACCTTGTATACTCGCCAAAGCTGAGGCAGTTGCGGGACTTCCAAGAGCCCTTGGGGCCCTCGTCCATGGTTGTACCGCCGTCCATGCTGGGTGAGTACGTGCTGGTGTCTTGGGGTGATGTGGTGTGCCTAGTGTCGTCGGGGATGGAGATTTTCTTATCGTGATATGGTATCGATGGCTTGGATTCTTTTGTTTGCTGGTGACTCCTTGACTGCCCACAGATGGGAAAAGAGGAGAGAGGCGGAAATTGTGGAATCGGGACGAGACATTGGGGCAAGATGGTTTCTTAGCATGTCTGTACACACAGACACTGTTGTTGAAATCGGCGACTGGAGGGACTCGAACCCACGGATCCCAACCGAGATCACCTCAAGCGCAGGTGGTGTTCAGATCACGGAAGCTTAGAAATCAGTTTCTCTTCTGGTAACTACATAGATATTTGCCGAATATCTGTGTTTCCAAAATTGCTGATTCGTGACGCGTTCAGCCAGCAAACATCAAAGATGAGTGCACACGATCGAATCATGAACCAGACGAAGGCGGATGCAACAGCTGTCAAGGTTGCAGTGTCACGCGGATGAGACTGTGAAATATTTATATGGACAACTAATGCACAGCCTCCATCTGTGTGCAACTGAGGACACTGGAGATGGAATCGGGGTGACGAAGCTCATATTGTCAAACGTTGAGCCCTGTGTGTCAATGTGCTTCTTTGTAGCTCTGACTTTTTTTTCTTGATTTTATACCATGAGGATAAGGACAGAATCATCATGCGAGGAAGATACCACATTGATAATCTTCAGGCGCAGAGACGAATACAATGAGGTGAGGGCGACTAATCTCATGTGACACACGCACAAATGACATGAGATCCGTCCAACACAACCCTGATGATTGCAATGCCAGTGCCCTGATATGCAGTCAGAATGCGGATATCAAAAGTCCATCAAAAGTCTCAGGTGCGTTGCCTGCCTCCCGATTGCTCGAACCCACGACGCATGCGCAGCCCAAGGGTGATAAAAGAGGCAAAATTATGATGACTTTTAATGCATTTTGAACTTTGGTCCAAAAAGCAAAAGGTTCGGCCAACTGAGGCTTACGTCCTGTTATATGGCAAATCGTTTGTTTTTGGTGTGTTTGATCAAGCCAGTCCCCTTTTTGCGCTCCTTTTTTCCTTGAATGTGCGCCCCCCCCCAGCTGCCCCTGCTCTTTCTGGTTTTCTTTTTTTGAAATCAAGTCTTGCTTCTACACCCCTGCAATACACTCCCTTTTCTTTCTTTTGCTGTGGGCAGCTGGTGCTCGAACCAGTTTCGATGCGGCTTATAAACCTCAGATCATCGACTGGCTCCCTGTAGCAGTGAATGGTGCGTTGGGGGGAGGGGGTGCTCAGTGAATGGGGCCTGTACGCAGTTAAAAATCGGTGCCCCTCTGAGACCTCTGTATTTGAATCCTGCTCAATTCAAACATAGATATCGCAATTTTGCCAGACTCAGTCGTCTCTTCCAAACGCAGTGTGGTTCAGAATGTGTAGCTCATTGGATACGTGGGCAACAAACACGAACTTCTGCACCCTGAGATGTTTTGAGCAATCATACCTTCAGTCTAGGCACAACTTGAAGTCCGGACCCGTCTACGATTGTCTGACCAAAGTTTGAAGCCGCACTACTACCCCAGTGGACTCGAGCCTGTGTGTGGAACCACGCACACAATGTCTAGAGAAGGGGCCGCTGAGCATGTCATCTCTGCCCTCTTACCGATAACAGGATCATCCGTTTGCCTGCATATCCTACGTACTCTGGGTAATCGACTGAGAATATTACAGCATCTGACTTGCTTGGTCATTGGTATGAATCTGCTTGGAGGGAGTATCTTTTAGACGCAGGGGACATAGTAATGGCTGTACTCATGGGTATGCATGGCCATGTCCTGCATTTCTATCTGCTCCGATTTGCGTGTCTTCCTTCCATGGCGCTCGGCTTGAGGTGACAGGATTTTGGACGTACCACATCTGTGAACCCCGGCGATGACTACCTTACCTTTTTGGTCTGTGATAATATAGGAAGTTAGGAATGGAGGCGGGGAATTTACAATCTGATTCCTGCGACCTCAACCATTGGCATACGGCCGTAGATGCACGACCGTATGCTGATCTGTTGGTGGGCTATTACCCGAGTCACGAACTGGCCGGTTGGTTAAGCTAGACAATGGGTGATGATCGGCTGTCCCGATGAGGACTAAAACTTTTGCTGGACAATCTTAGTTCGATGAACGGTTGCGTCCAGTATGAGTATTAAAGTCCGTCGCTGACAAACATCTGCCCAAGTTTGATAGCTCATATTGATAGTAAACAAACAGCCTTCATGATGACTTCATCACTTCATCAGCGCCAAAAGCACGCACCAATCTAGTAGAAACGACTGATGGCCTTTGGTGCAGCACCTTCCAACATGTCCAAGCGTACTTGATTTGACGTTCACCCATTGAAATCTTCCGATGCCCCAGTCCTGGCCTCGTCCTGTCACTATCCTCGTCTGTTTGCTGCGTCGTGTACATAAATAAGCACAAAGTCACGGAGCCATGATCTTCAGCCCCAGAATTTTGTTGGGCCCTTTAATGGCGATGGGAATTGTCAGCGGCATCCTCCCAGCGGGTCCCAGGTATGGGCAGCGCTACACTCCCGTAGCAGACATCGGGCTTGAGGTATTGGAAATCCTCGAGGAAACTCACTCTCTTTCTTATGAATGATTACTAAGAGTCATTGACAGGATCCTCCAAGCTTGATGGAGATCAAGTGCAGCGACACGCCGGGGATCAGGCGCAAGGACCTCAAACCTTATATTGAAGACTTCTGCATCAATTACGTTCACAGCCAGCCAAGAGATGTCGGCGAAATTGACAAGGAATACACGATCATCGACCCATGGAGCCAATGGAAGGTGAAGTTCACCTGGTCTACAAAGCAGCTGTGGGCGGAAAGAAATTGTGAGGCCTCCTATAAGGCGATGACCAGAAAAAAGGCCTGCGGTATGTTTCGAACCAAGGGACGGAAGGTTGCGGTCGCCATGAAGGCATTCGGAGAGGAACATCCTGGCCCGGAATCATGTGAGTCCAGGCATGGCGCTGTCAAATCTTCACCCACCTCTCCTTTATGTTGCCGATGCCGGGACTACGGCGGTGAGGCATCTGATTACGGGCGCTGGCCTAACATGTCACAGACAGCTGGGTCCTTACCCCACCGCAAGAGCCAGATATGACAGATGAAGCCGAAGTCGAAGCCGAAGCCTATGATCATGAAGAGACTGAGACCGAATGAGATGAGTATTAGCAAGAAATGTTCCTCTTCTGTATTCGAGAGAGAGAGGGGTCTTTCGTGTGTGCCTGTGCTTGCAACGAGGCACGATGAGTACGAGGAGGAAATTCACTGGGCAATTGCTCTTCTTTTGACGACTGACACGACCTTGAAACATGGTCACGAGGCCCTCAAAGAACAGATGTAGTATAGGTAAATTGTAAGAAAGCCCGTAATGATTGTCTTCTGCAATAATCCATTCCTGTTTTGAAAACCTGCCGTGTTCCCACAAGAAATCCATTCTGGGGCGTTCATGCTAGGTTCCAGTCTCGATCATGGCTACCAAGCTCACACTTCAACATCTATCAATTTATATCCTCCAGGACATAGCTTCTGGAAGACCTGCTGAGGGTCGTACTCGGCCGCCACTTCCTTCATGAACTTGACGTTTTCCTCGCCATAGCTGGCCAGTGGCGATTGGCTTGGGTCAGCGTAATTGAGATATACAAAGTCACTCAGACCGTCAGGGATCGTTTGAGCGAATTCTTGTACTCCTCGATTCCAAGCCTGAACTTTGGGGTATGCGTAATCTCGCAGTTCCTTTGTTGGAAGTAGAGCCGTCGCCAGGAAGAGTATACCATCGTGTCCGTAGCGCTCGAGTCCGATAACGTTGCCACCGGCTGCGACGGACTTCTCGGCAAACAGTGTTGGCAGTGGTTGGAAGGTGCACTGCGTGATGAAGTTTTCGTCGGGCACCACGGCCTTGAGATCCTCGACTACCTTGTCATGTAGCTCTGAGGCTTTGGCCATGATGCGCTTGTCATTCTTGAAGGCACAAGTAATCCAGATGACGCTTCAGATAGGATGATTAGTTCACCGAAATGATGGGACGTACGTAAGGGACCGGCGCCAAAACTTTGAAGGAGAACTTACTGATGATGAGTCGACTGAGTATACTCTACGGTAAACTCACTGACTGTCTTAATTCCAAGTTGGTTGCTGGTCGTGGGAATGTCCAAGAATTTCTCAAACGCCGGCGCCTTTTCCTTTCCCACCATGCTTGCATCTTTCGGTCGGGAACAATCAGCATATTTGAAATATCCACAACGAGAAGCACATGTCAGGCAGCCGGCCAGCGGGAGCTACTCACAAGCGGTCGCGATGACAGTGTCCTTAAGCTCAGGTGAGTGCATGAACAGAGTCCACACAGTCTCGTCGGGGTTGTCCTTGATATTGGTCGTAAAGTCGTGCATGGCTTCGATGGAATTAGGTATGAACTCCTTCGAGGATATTGTCAAGCCGCCCCAGATCTTGTTGTTGCTCAGCATGTTCATCTTGAAGTTTGTGACAATGCCGAAGTTGTTGGAGCCGCCCTTGAGGGCCCGGAACAGGCGAGCATGGTGGTGTTTGTCGGCTGTGACGATGCTTCCGTCTGCCAGCACTACCTCGTATGAGATAACATCGTCGCACGCAAACCCTCTCTGAGAGTTCAAAAACGCCATACCGCCTCCGAGGAGAAAGCCCGCAACACCGACATTCGCTTCGCGGCCACCCGCGACGGTGTAATTATGCTTGTGCAGCTCGTGGTAAGCATCTCGCCATCGACCTCCAGGGCCGATATCCACCGTTTCAGAGACAGTGTCGACGTTGACGTGATTCATTAAACCCAGGTCAACCTATGACCGTCAGAGTCAGCATACCGTTTGGTCTAATGAGGGAGGAGGGGTTGAAATACGGTGACTCCGTTTGTGATATTGTTTGCTCCAGCCCAGTTCGTATGGCCGCCGCTACGAATGGCAAACTTCTGTCCCGCAGATATGAGTGCCTTCAGCGCTGTAGAAACATCTTCTGCTGAGCGCGGTCTGACAATACATGCTGGCCCGAGCTTGGCATCATTGCACCAATATGAATCCTCGCGAACAGCGTAGTCAGGGTCCGACGGTAGAAGAACTTGGGATGCCAGGCCGGCGTCGTTTAGACATTCGGCAGGGGCAGAGGGAGGTTCCTTGAACACGGCAGCCATACTGTTGCCAGAAGATCGAGATTGCATGCGTTCAAGACATAGAAAGAAGCTCGAAAGAACTTGAGCTTGGGACAAGTGGCAGGTGAGCACAGCTCTTTTGAAATTCAGAATGCAACCTTGCTAGCCCCACACGCCTCGTAAGCGTTGGCAGCATTGGCAGCGGGTACATATCGTACGGTGACAGGAGCACGAGTGGAGGGAATCCGGCTCTTGATTGGACTTGAGGGCACGGATCTACATAATGCGTTCTCACGGACGTCAACCCCGATCAGGCTTGCACAGTTAGTCAGCATGAAGCACTGTTTATGCTACCTTCACATACATTATTACAGTAACACCGCTGCATCTTCAAAAGTCGCAACGCGTCCCTGGAGAACCCCCTGTGATTTTATTTCAATATACCTGGTCACCTCTACATAACCAACAGGAGGTTATTCCATAGGAGGGTTGAGCAGTGAGAAACGCCAATGTGGTTCATTGGGCAAGCACATTGATATTCATGCTGTGGCCGCGTAGCGGGCACCCGAGCAAAGCTCTTATAAGCTATTTCTTACCAATGTGACGGTGTCCTGCAACGTCTCATGCGTGCCGGAAAAAAGAGAGGCACTTTTAAGAGCCAACAGTGGAGGCAGGAAGGGCCCCAAGTTGAAGATGATACCATGTTGCACCAATTCCACATGCATTTCAGAGCACTATGAGAAAGTTTGCTGTGAGTTCTTTCATTTGCACTTGCACGCTGATGCGATGCGTTTCCATTGGGTCGTCTGAATCCCCGAGTCTACCTAGGTTCTTACTCGGGCAGCCCAGGAGGTTTGTCGCCGAAGAAGAGATGGGTTCACCATCATCTGTGGCAACGGAAGACTCTGTCTTTATTAAACAAACTCCTTAATCACGATTTACAAAGGCCACAAGACAACAGCGCAGCATCTAGATGGGACGCCAACTACTTGTGGAACAGCAGGCTGGGCGCTTTTGGTTTTCCCAGGCATGCTTTTCCCAGTTGCTCCACAATGCAGACTGGACATATTGATCTCAGTACTTTGTTACTTGGGCCCCACATGGTGACAGTCATGGTTGTGGTGATTCAGACCCTTATCAAGTCAACGGCTGCGACTTCACTTATCAGATGAGCTACATAACGTGCAAAGAATGTTACCAAGGTCAAGTCACAGTCACAGCATCACAGCCTTGCCTGCCGGCGAGTACATAGTACTTCACCATCAAGCGGCTCGCCGCTAGGTACCAACATAAAATGCTCACGCGCTCACGCACCTCTGCTTTCCTTGCTTTCCATCGACCCAACCCAAAACAATCACGTCGACTCACGGGGCTTGTGTTGCCCAACCGCCTTCAGAGTGTCCACTTACTACAGCACTTTGAGCAACATGTCTGACAACATGCGATGCCCTCCCCTCCAGCTTGGCGTGCTGGGCTTTCCTGACGAGCCTGGCGAACGTGGCCTTGACGGGGATGGCTCCAATGCCATTTACCAGCGTTGGTTTGCTCTCGGTGCAAGCCAGACCCACCCTGGTGGTTCTGCCTCTGGTTCTGCCTCTGGCTCTGACCCTAATCTCGATTCCAACCTCGATTCCGATCCCGACCGTCAACCCAACGTCCGTTTCGTCACTGTTGCCCTTCGTGCCGGATCCCGTATGATGGTCTATCACACCGAGAAGCTTGACGCCTGCTTCAGCGATGAAGAGATGGATCAGTTTGGCAACAAATTTGCCGAGTCCTTTCTCGGCGCTCTTGTCGACGGCACCCACAACGTCTTTACGAAGCAACAGCCGCAGCAGCCTTGGGCTTCCTCCTAGGATGGGGTCGCCAAAGCTGTAAAGGCATGCTCGTCCCTGGACAACAGCCGCCAGCTGTACGCTGTCGGCCCCGACGGCTTGGTCCTGATCAGCACCAGCTGCAGCCACGCCGGCACTGGGGAGGGCACTGGCAACGTCCACGAGGACTTCTTGCGCGCCGTGAAGTACTCCAACACCCACGTCGTTACCCACCTCGTCCGGAAGATTGCCGCCCTGGCAATTGCCGTCCTCATCATCTGGCTCATCATCTGGCTCATCATGTCCGCCAAGGCGTGCGTGTTTGGCTAGTCAAGATCAGCCCGCCATACCTGCTCAGAGAAACTCGTAAGTTGCTCCCCGACCAGCCTGCCGAGTCCTGTGCGCCCGAGCGTTGGGTGACCCGGGCGCCTTTTACAGCGAGCACCCCCTCTACCCCTCCTGTCGCAAGTTCTAACCGCCTGCAGCCTTTGCCATGAGTTTCACAATGTCAATACCACCGCCACCGCCACCACCATCACCGACTCATTGTCGACCATCATGACATCCTTCCCTCCCTCCAATTCCTCGTCCGTTACCCGCCTGATAGGGCAGTAGGAGGAACCAATGATAAACAGAGGGTGGGAGGGGGATTCAGCGCCAGGAATCACACAGGCCGAGTTCGGTTATCTAAGTGGGCAAAGTCACGGGGGAGTACAGTACAGTCGCTTTCACAGCCCGGCGGCATCGGTGTCTTTTTGTGAAGGACGGAGGGAGCAGGAGCAGCAGCTGAGAAGCAGGTATAGATAGGTCTGTCTATACTTTGGCAAGAAATGGAAAAGAAAAATCACACGCGCGTACACACGGCACATCAGAGGTTAACTGGTATCATGTAAGCAGTACTTTGCGGCGCCCTCCCTGGCATGTGTTAATGCACAGAGGCCCTGCTTGTACATAGACGTCTTGCTTAACTGCAGTGGAGCGCGGACAGACAACGCGCGTCAGTCTACCGACGCATGTGAGGGAAAGAGCTGTGTGAGCGCCCCGCGTCTCGAGCAGGGCGGCTCTGGGGAGCTGGATGGACCTGGAGGGCGAACTGCACAAGACGCTGGAGGTCCTGAACCGAATAGGCGACACCGAGGCTGGCCATGACTCGCAACGCGCTCGCACATCCCTTTGGGGGCCCTCGAGCGGCAGTACTATGCTGCCTGCAGACAGGCACGAGACACAGAAGGGCCAGCACGAGGAGCGCGACAGGAGGGGGGAGAGGAGGAGCTCGAGGACGCCTTTCAAGTGTGGGTGGGCCAGAAAGTGAGGCGGCCACCGCTCGACATGGTCTGCGCACAGGAGTGATGCTGCCCTCTGCCAGATGTGGAGGAACAAGGCCTGGCAGGGAACTGTCGACACGAACACCACCACCAGACCGACAGCCCAGTCGTGGCAAGTCGGCGACGAAAGCCCCAGAATGTGCCTAGTGAGAACGGCAACAGACGGGGCAGAAGAAACAAGACAAAGAACGGGCACGAGAGCATAGGCCCCGTGTCCTGCCGGACGACGAGCAGCTGTTCCCCAATAGCCGCCAGCAGAGGAGGATATCGAAGCACGACGTGGGAGGCTACAGGGCGGCACCAGCGGCACCAGCGCCGGGACCACGGCCCCCGACGGGAGCCTCCCTGCCCTCCTTCCACCAAGGGGGCCTTGGAGGCAGCAATAGCCAGGATCTCTGAACAATCAGATGCTCCGGGGTGTCAACCTGGCCTACTGCTCCGATAGCGCGTCGAGGCCCTGTCGTCGCCGCCGCATGTCCCCGGTCCTGTCGACCTGGAAAGGTGGCAGGGACCCGCTGGCCGGTGGCTTTTGAAGTGTTCGAGCCCGGGTCTCCCTTCCACGACCCTGGCGCCGGAAGGCTCACACAGCGGAAAGCCGCCCGAGTCGCTCCCGAGACACATATGCTCTTCCTGTTTAATAACCAGATGCACTGGACCCTTGGCCACCTTGACAGGGAGACAGGCACGCACCACAATACGATAGCCATCATCGTGTGCATAAAAAGAGTGGCGGGGGAGGAGGAGGAGGAGGAGGAGGAGGAGGAGGAGGAGCCGTGGGGGATCAGGGAGGAGGCGGCAAAGGGATCATAGAACTGGTCAGATCGGGTATGTCCACGTGGATGCGTGAAAACGCCCTCATCGTCAAGCATCCCGGCCCGAATGGCTGCCTACTGGTCTTTGTGGAGGTGCAAGGTAAGAAAGAGTACATGCCATCATCATCATCATCATCATCATCATCATGATAGCCAATTACAATCAGGAGAAAGGCCAAGAAAGTAATGCGGTAGGAGGGTAAAAGAGGGCAAGGGCTCTCCCCCCCCCTTCGTCCATCGCCCCGGCAGATCATGATGCTCTTTTGATCTTGCTCAGCTGCCCGCCCGAGGCAAGACTGCCCACAGCAGCAGGACCAAGTCAGCTGTGCCATCTTCGCCATTGAGTTTGCCGCCAGTATCTTCACCTATGGGCGGACACCCCTCCCAGGTAAACACGGCTGCGCTCAGTTCAGAGCTCTGCAGGAAATGGTCAGGACAATTTAGGGCGACAAACAGAATTGACAGATACAGCAAGGGTGGCGATGATAATGACGGCGGTGACGGCGACCATGACGACCACGCCGGCGTGAATCACGACAAACAATCCACAGACAAGGAACAACAAACGGGGGCTTGCCTCCCCATCCCGAGCCTGGTTGCCACGCCCAGATTCAAATGCAAGCACCCTTCAGCAGAACTGCTGCCTTGCTTCAGTGGGGTTCGGGCTGGCTGGGCCTCAAGAATAGGTTGCCTCCGAAATCAGGACCGAGGACGAAGAATGCGTGTTGGTGATGCGATAATTGCGCAAACGAGATGAATTTCTATCTCGTCGATGCCTTTCTCGTCGGTGGCAACCTTCCAAACGTTGGTAGTTGTGGAATGCAAACGAGTGTACACGCAAGCCAGTGTAGTAAAGCGGACTGCTGCAGCGTGCACTACACTTGGGCTGCACGCCTGGGGTATCCAGATAATGTATAACCACGTCACTGCAGCCTGGACTAACCAGCCACACGCAGCGTCGAAGGTCCACAGAGGGTTCCCAACAATTTGAGCAGAATTGTTGAAGTTCTCTCGTTCCTTTGGGAAAGCGAGCTTATGTTGCTTAGCAACATTTTCTCCCGAGGCCAAACTCCCCGCGTGCTTGCCGACGTGCCTTCTATGTTCTTTTCACATATTGGGGCAACCATTAAACACACTTTCTCATAAGTGGAAAATATCCAATCTCATCCATTGTGCCGCTGTCCGTATCCTCTTTGGGACATCTCTGCCATGGATGATTTTCGAGAGCGGCTGGCCGTGTTGGAGAAGCAAAATCAAAGAAGGTTGAACATACAAGCTTCCTTCATCCACGAAGCACAGGCTGCAGCAAACAACGTACGTTTCGAAAGGGACACAATCCGCGATTACTTGCGGCAGAATCCGACGGAGAAACCACCAGGGCTGGAGTGGTGGCCGCCAAAACTTCGCCTTGGGACGTTCGGACCTCTGCACACCGTGCCGCGCTATCGACTTCAAAGTAGCTTTCACTGCACCTAGGGCTTTTCGCACGATAGGTCAACGGTGGATACATATTCACGAGCAGGACACTCGATCGTTTAACCAGACTGAGAGAAATTCAAGGGGCATCGATTGGCCCGTCAACTCAAATTGTCAATTTTGTCGGTACTTGGCAAATGCAGTGCACGCGAGTCCAAAAAAGGGAGAATACACCATTATATTCCACAACGAAGTTAAATTTAATCATGACGAGGTCTTGATCGAAGTTCTTCCTTGCAGCTTGCGGGACGCCCATTGGTATCTTATAGGGGGAACAAACCAGTTTCAGTCAACCTTCGGGCATTCCCCAGGCGAATACGGCTTTGAAAAAATGCGGTCAGCCTCGAACACCATTATCTGCCATAGGAACAGACCCGTTAGAAAGGCGGGTACTCCACAGATCGTCTCACCAGTTTTCGATGGTTCACTGGCCCAGTCATGGTTTGACACGTGCAAACGCAAACATACAGTATGTGGCGTGGAGGATAATATACAGATACCGAAGACAAGGTTGATCGACTGCATCACCCGAAGACTTGTCTCAACGGGCTCTGATCATGATCCGAGACCTAGCTTTGTTGCGCTCAGCTATACCTGGGGGGCTGGCGCGAACGAGCAGCCTCGGACCCTAACAGACGATCTTCCAATGGATTTACATCTGACTGTCGAAGATGCCATTACCGTCACCAAGGCTATCGGTTTCCAGTATCTCTGGGTAGATCAATACTGTATCGATCAGGGAGACGAAAAGGGAAAGCAAAGGCAGATCCAACAAATGGATCTTATTTACAAATGTGCCGATCTGACCATTATCGCTGCCGCTGGAGATGGTCGTAACTATGGCCTTCCGGGGGTCTCAACCTGCCGCCGGGATGTTCTGGACCCCTTTGTGGTCGATGATGATTTTACCTTTGGGATTCACCCTCGGGAGGACCGTCAATATTGGAGGAAGGGGAGCTGGCATACCCGCGGGTGGACTTTCCAAGAGGCTCTCCTTTCAAGAAGGCTGCTGGTCTTCTCGGATACTGCCACGTATTACGAGTGCGGGGGCTACACCGACGGAGCATGGCAGAGTGAACTGTACGGAGGTGTTGAGTGCGCACATTCCGAAGACCCAGAGTCACCACACAGCCGTGCTATAGCCGGCGTTGTCAGTGTTCAGTCTGTTGTCGGTTCGAATACACTGTCGAGCCCAGTTAACCTTGACGTCGAGTTCAACGGCTTCGAGCCAGTGAGCCTCAAGGGCCCTTTGGAGTCCTTCCTTACCTACATCAGGCTGGTGACCCAGTACACCGCGAGAAATTTGTCATACGACAGCGACGCACTCAACGCTTTTCGTGGCGCGGCCAATGCACTGCAACATTTCGACCCTCCAGTCTATAGTATCAACGGTATTCCTTTCGTTGTGCCGGATCGGGTCAAGGCCGAAGACAGCTTGGTCGAAATTAGTTTCTTGCGCGGACTTGCGTGGCGGTCGACAGCCGGCGGCGTGGCTCCCAGCCTTGGATTTCCCACCTGGAGTTGGGCCAATGTGAGGGTGTGGGCTGTGACTCGGCTCTGCGAAGACGAGTATCAGCAGTTCGAGCAAATCCTGACCAAGGCTACTTACCATGCGCACGGTATGCACGTTGAGTCTGATCTCAATGGCAACAAGCAGCTATATGCATTTGCTGAATTTGCAAAGGCATGCCGGAACCTGACGCCGCTTGATCGGGTTACGGGGAACCAAACAGCCTTATGTTTCAAATCCCGCATTTTCAATTCGCGGTTCACCTCGGAGGAACTGGACTACGACGATCAGCTAGTCTATGGCGACGCTTACAGCGATCTTGGTTATGGAAGTATGGGTGTATGCGTATATCTCGACGTCGCCTCCACTTACCAACAGAGTGATGAAGAAAGTGGCGGGGCGCGCCACGTTCACGACTCTCAACCGGGCTGCTTAACCGAGATACCTGACGAGAGACTGTGCGAGGCCATTGAATCACATAATTAGATGCAGTTTAGTACTTCTGCGCTTTGACGGCGCAGAGGCCTCGGCCCTGTTGGTTGAATGGCTGGGAGGTGAGCCGGATGGGCACCAAAGGACGGCACGCCGAGTTGGCATTTTTACATTTTGCAATGCTGGAGAAATGAGACCGGACCGGACCAACAGGTTTCTGCGCTCCTTTCCCACTGAGGTAGATTTGAGATTAATCTGAGGGATTCGCCTTGATTTCCAAGGTAGCATTCGAAGGTCTCATTGTTTAAGCCTTGCCGTATGCGGCGCACTTCTTGGCCAAGGGGGAGGAACCAAGGGATTGCAGGTTGCATCAAAGGCGCCTGGTTATTGCCCTTTAACGCCTACCCTACCAGCCCAGGTTCCACGAACTGGCCGCTGCTCCAGCCTCCGCCCACTTCACCAACAGAGTTTCTACTGGCCCAGGTCCGACGAACAGACTACTCAAGGCTTTAGCAGTCATGGGAGTCTACCAACCACAATCGCGGCCGGTGTACCAGGTTATGAATGGTAGATCGTAGCAAGGTCTCGCCGCCTATTCACACTATTCTGTTATTATACTCTTTATGTGTTAACATTTCAAGGAATATCGAAGAAAATGTCAGAACACCCACTAGATGGCACGGAAACTTCAGTATGTACACTATTGCAGTTGATGCGCTGCGAGTCTGTCCAATGCACTCTATATTCTGGTAACACCCACCCCATGCCTCTGACTACTTCTTCTCGTCCATCTCATCAGTCTTCCTGGGGGCTTTAGCCTCCTTTGCGGCACCGGGAGTAGGAGTTTCGGTTGCTTGTGTGGCAGCAAGGGCTTGAACGTCATTTGGGAGGATGACATCAGAAGCCTTGTCCGACTGCAGCTTGGGCGGTTGAGTAGAGGGGCTGGCTTCGTTCTCAGATTCATCTTCCTCCCAGCAGGGCGCCTCGGCCTCGTGAATTGCGCGCCAGGCAACGTCAGCGCCGACGCCTTCAGACTTTGGGAACATTTCTGCCCCCGAGCAGGCGTGTTAGCTGTAGGACACATTGACCGCAAAAATGCGCTCGGGCTGGCCGTAGGCTGAAAATCGCTCACCTTTGTACTTGGCACTCACGGGCCTCGCCATTGCCTCTCTCATGAGCTCTTCGAAACTCATTTTCTGCCGCTAGCACTTTGATTGCTTACTGGCTGATTTGAGTCGACGCTTATTTGCAAAATTGAATGCAAGGACGGGAACGGCGCTATGAAGAGGTTGAGATCCCGCGGCGTTTTCAAAGAACAGGTGAGTCGTGCTTGGTTTGTGGGGTCACCGAGGACCGCTATCAAAGTAAATGCTTGTGTGGAACAAGAATAGGGTGTTTTTGGAATGATTCGAAATACAGGAGAATAAAAAAGAGATTTGCTCTGAGGGCATTCCAGGTGTATATAAACGTGGCATGAACGCCACTAAGCCACAATTCTTTTCACCAACACCTCCTGCTGCGGCCGCCCTTGACTCCACCCGACATGAACCGTGCCTCTTCATCCTCACGGATCTCCTTCCCATCGACAAAGTCCCCACCCAACACATTCTTACGCCGACTTTGAAAGGATGTCAATGATTTTATCGTTCCCGGGCATCCCTTTCTTAAAACATCTTCCAACCTTCTATCTAAATTACCGAGCTTCCACCAGGAAGAGCCGAAAACAATTACCAGAAACATGGAAACGGCTTATCCCCCATTTCTCCAAAAATACCTACACATTTGAGGTGCGCATAGATGCGTAAAATCCCGTCTGTCTGAGATTTCGGGAACCTGTGTATTAGCATGACTTCCATGCATCTCACTCGATCCCCGCGTCCTCTCGCTGTCCACCTAACAACTGCGAAGCTCTGCCGATCCAGCAACGGCCGGGGCACACTACCCATGTAGCGTCCATCTTATGGCCTCTGGTTTCGGGGGGGGAGGGGGGTCCGCTTCGAGAGCGGCCAGGTCCGCAAGGCTCTCGATATTTTGTAACTTCATTCAGCCTTATGCCCCAAGGCGTAGAATCAGTGACTCCGGTTATTTAAATGATTGTGATCTCCTTGACTTCAGAATCAGAGAATTCAGTACACCTTCTCAGGTCTGGTATAATTCCCACCCTTCTGTACTCGTTTTCCTTGTTACCAGTAGGTAGGACGGCCAAGCCTCGGCCCTGTGAATCGCGCAAGCGTGGGCCGCCCAAGTGGATGCAAAAAACGATGTCGAACTCTGCTCCGTCGTATCTCTGCGGATCGACATCAAAGAAAATACTCCCCATTCGCACTCCGTGAAGGGTTTCCAAATGATAGTCGGGATCATGCCCATTTTTTCCCCCTATCAAAACAGGCACCAGCCCCGCAGTACAAGTGAGAACGGCGTGCTCGACGGCCCCAAAAGGATCATTGGTAGATGTTTGGACCCAGATATCTAAGACCTTCAGCATATGCTTGGGATCATTCGCGTAATTTTTGGTGGAGTGGGGTGGATAGGGCTTAGAGCTGTACAAGACGGGACCTGCCACCGAAGCCCACGACCATGTCGGAGCAACGTACTCCGGATAGCGTGTATTCGTGATGGACACTCCATCACGACTCCACGAAACCCATCCCAGGTCCGACAGAAAATTGTCTTCCCACAAGCCGGCCAAGTATCTGCAGTTGGCAGGTTTGTACTCGCGTATCACTGCAGCCAGGCCAGACAATGCCGGGAATTTGTCGGTGAATTCGGTAAGATCTCTGTCCGAATAATCCCGCACGACTCCATGCCAGGTCGTTAGGACTAGCTCATCATTGAGCTCATCATCCAACACCCGTTCAGTCCACAATCCGCGATTCCCGTAGGGGAGACCCTCAGAAGCTTGAATGGTACGGCATTCCCAGAGTACCTGGGTCTCTGTGTAGTGAATGACGCGCCGAGAAATCTCTCGTTCCTGGAAGCACCAACCACGGAGCCGAAGGGGGCTTTCTCCGTACGCCTCCCATGTTTCCTTCTGAGGCTTCATAAGCACAACATCTTGACCCGTCCCATCCTCCTCAGGGCCCCGTACCCCAGAAAGTGTCACGGATGGGATATCAGAAGGGTCACCATGCCTGAACAAGCCTAGGTCGGGCTTTGTCGGTGGGACGGCAACGGCCACAGTGATTTCGGCGCACTGGTAAACCTGTACCATCAGAGCTGCCTCGCGGTTCCAATCCTCCAGGTCGTCTTGCACAATACAGAGAGAGTCGATCCAAACGTAACTGATGCCCATTCCGACCGCAACTTGGAAAACGTCGTTGAAAATCTGAGGCAATTTGGAGGTGTTGAGCCCGCGCATCTGTTCGCTCACATTATCCCGATTCGACTTGGCTTCGACAGGGAAGTTTTCTGGCCAGCGATAACTCAAGGCGATATATCTGCATTCCGAACGCTTCATACCATTGGTAACCACGAGTCTCGGCTGTAGACTCCTTTCAACCGGAATGCTCAAGTACGAATCTCTCGAAGCATCTAGATAGATGAGTCTGGTGGGAAGGGATGGTAACTCTAACGGCGCCCGGCATCTTGGATGATCATTTTTGCAAGTATCTAACCAGGTATGAATCTGTTTGAAGGTTTCGGGCGACGACGTATCTTCCGTAATAGGAACTCTGGTATTGCAATTGAAAGCTATTATAACGTCAGCATCCAGACCTCATTGTGTATTCACTGCTTGAGCAAGGGGGACACCGCCCCCAAAGAGATCTCACCATTGCTTGGAAGGAAAATCGGGAACTCTGCGCTGAGATGTTCGGCCGCTGTGTCGTGCCGCGGGAACGGCTCCCTAACATGACAACACACGCCGTTCTGCCGTCGAAGAGAAACAATCACGGGCGACGGCTGAGGTATGGAGATGGTCGTGATCCCCAGTCTCTTCCAGAGGAAGCAGCAGAACGGGCACCCTGCTGCGGCCGAGGCCCTGAGCGCTGTCAGGGACGGATGCAAAACAAATTCTGATTGATTACCCTCATCGCTCCGGAACAGCTTATCGAGCGGCGTCAGCCGGCACGTCTCACAGAGCGGTCCTGTGCCCCGGTCGAGCGGCTGGTCGACTGGCGGCGGCGGCCGAGAGTGGAGGGCAGCTCGCACCCGGTCCAGTATATCAGCACCTCCACTATCGTCGGCTGCCTCTAGCATGGTCTGTCCTCTGTAGGCCGTCGCATGGATGTCCGCGCCCGCAGCCAGGAGATACTCAAAGGCCTGGACATGATCACCTTGGATGGCCAGCAGGAGCGGAGGCGCCGTTGACCCCGTCACGTTGACCTCGGCACCGGCGGCCAAGAGTAGCTCCACGGCAGCCAGGTCGCCTCGTTCCGATGCAGACTGCAGAGCGGTTGGCTGCCAGCCTCCGCTGGGGTTGAGGTTCACGTCGGCGCCCTCTGAGAGCAGAATTTCTAATACTTCCAAATTGCCATTTGCCGCGGCCGTCTGCAGAAAAGTGAGCTCTTCCTTCCCGGCTTGCCTCTTCTCATCTAGCCTCATATTGATGTCGGGGTGTACCTGTAACAACTCCCGCACAATATCGACATGGCCGTTCTCTGCCGCCTCCTGTAGCGCCCAAGGTACGGCCTTGCGAGCACATTCAGGAGACATGATTGAAAGCAGCCGAGCCACGAGATCGACGTTGCCCACCCCGGCCGCAACTGACAGAGCGGTCTTCTTCCGGCCTCGACCAAACCACTCGTCGCCGTCCACAACGGCATCCACGTCGGCGCCAGCTGCCAAGAGTAGCTCTAGCACGGCCGTGTTGCCCGTTCGAATGGCGGCCTGAAGAGCAGTATCGGAGGAGTTCTGGCAGGTCATATTCACGTCGGCGCCGCCATCTATGAGTCGTTTCGTCACCGCCGAATGCCCACGGGCAACAGCTAATTGGAGCGCCGTGCCCCCCCTTTCCCCATCCACAATGACGTTTTCAGTGGTTCCCCAGTTATTCGCATCGGCCCCCTTGGCAAGCAACAAGTCCACGACGGCCAGGTGACCGTGGTCCGCTGCTAGCTGCAGCGCAGTGAAACCTGCGAGTCGCCACTCAATATCGACATCACTGTTGTATTGGGTCGTTTCAATAAGAGCTCCAGACTGCAAGATGGATGCCAGGACATCAATATGGCCCTTGGCTGCTGCTCTGCGGATGTCGATCCTTGTGGGATCCGCACCGACCTGTAGGAGAGGCCCGATCAAGGCTGTGCTTCCCGCGTTGACCGCCGACTGCAGCGCATTTGTGACGCAGTGAACGGTGAGGACGTTCCGATCAGCAGCGGCCTGGAGCAGCTTATTCATTGCTTCCAGTTGGCCGCCTGAGGCTGCAGCCGCGATGGCGTTGGGGTTACAACCTCCTGGCCTATAGGATCCTGGCCCAGTGATGTCGGCGCCTGCGTCCAGGAGTCTCTGTATGATAATCATACTGCCAGTCGACGCCACTTCCACTAGAGCATGGTTTATGCTTGCTCGAGCACGATCGAGGAATCCCTTAGTCCTAAGCAGCCGTCGTGAGTCTTTCTGTCGGCCTTCAGCTATGGCAACCTCGAGTTCGTCCGGATCGAATTCTTTGGCCGCGTCCTCCACTACTCCCAGGAATAGCTCCAACAGAGTGACATTCAAAGTTTCTCCTGCGGCCTCAATGGCTGAAAACGAATCGCCCATCTCCTTCAGTTCTAAGCTGCCGACGTCTGCGCCGCTTTGCAGGAGAGCCTCGCATATTTGTATGTGACCGGCCATGGCTGCGGCTATCAAAGGAGTAGTCTCCGAGCATTCTCCACGGTGATCAGGATGAGCACCTGTTTCGAGGAGCTTCTTAACCACGATAAGTCGGCCATGTGCTGCAGCAGCCTCGAGCGCCGAGATTCCCTTCTCGTGTATCGGAGCATTGGGGTCCGCCCCAGCCGCCAGCAGCCGCTCCACGGCATCCATATCGCCCGCAGAGGCCGCAGCCTCGAAGGCTGTGTGGTGGTCACATCTGATGACCCCCCGCTCGTGAGTACATTCGAGGGATGAGTTCTTATGGTCTTCGGCTTCCTGCACTAGCAGCGAGGCAATTTCCTGGATGCTGCTGCTGTCGCCATCGACGGCGAGTTGCAGCGCTCTGCGCCCGCTCTCGTAGCTCGCTGATGAGATGTCATTAGCCATAGCCGAAGTTTCGCTCGGTATACCCCGGAGTAGCCTGTTTGGTGACGGGTGACTGATACGTGAACCAGCGCACATGCACTCAGCTCAAAGGTCGAAAGGATTCCAGTCCCCAAGTGGCCCTGAACGCTAATTGGCTTGGATAAGTGGGCACTGAGGAGGGGCAGATCTAATACATACATAGACATAGACTGTTGGCTGAGTAGTGGGTTCGTTGTTGGTTGTCGAATGGCTACAACATACACAGCTATTTACGGTGGTTACTACGTATCTACGTCCCCGGTGAATGGGCCTATTCCCACCATAGGTAAAATTATCCATGTCATCCTTAACACTAGAGATCGAACATCGCAAACCTCATGACAGCATTAATTCAAAATAGGAGTGTTTCTTCGGGTAACCTTTCCTTGAGTAGTTCAATATTGAGTTGGACTAATATCTATTAGGTGTTCTTACGAGGGGCCCCCTACAGGGGCGGGGGGTTTGGAGGAGGTGATGGACAGGGTGGGTTGCTTGTCTTACATGTTCAAAGCGAGGTATTTATTTGCTACCTCTAGTTTCTAGATCGGTTCGCTTAAAACAAATTCAAGCTCATGACCCACGCATGAACTATCACAGCTGACCTTGTTTTGGATGAACGGGAGCCATGCTGAAGTTGCATGAGCCGAAACGACGATCGGGGGAGCCTCGCCGAGCGAAGACAGTACCAGGATATTAGAAGCTGCGGCGTGGACTCAAGACTTTGCGCAAGCAGACGGAGAACGAACATCCATTGATACTGAGCTTGGCTCAGTTCACTCACAGAGCCAGTCGGGCCGTCCAGATTTGAAAGCCTTATCATATTGAGTTTGATCCAATCCATATACGTACATCTTAAAAGCCACTTCTGGTTGCCGAGTGAATTAATTAACAAATGGACGACCCGTATCGAAAGTCTGTCTTGAGAAACCCATTTTGCTTGTATCCCGTGGCATTGACAATCGCTTGAAGTGGCATGATCGCCTCGTGTGCCGAAATGACTCTGTACGTTGTCACACGTTGTCAGACTAGCATGATTGGAGGAAAGCATTAATGGATCGAGGAAACTCAATCTACTCACATCGCGTCGTCGGCCACACGGTCGTGAGCGGCCCTCTCCAGAAGTTCCATCGGCGCGGCCTGTTCGATTTCGTCAAATATCGTCGGGGTTACGTGGTCGGCGTCGAATATAGCCATGGTGCTGTCATTCGTAAGGCAAGACGGCGTGATGGTGACGTAGCTGTGGTCGAAAGCGTGGAATGAACCGTCCATGTGGATAAAGGTCGCGTGCATATTATCACCCTTTATGGTGAATGGCTCATCAGATCTGTAGCAGCATTAGCATTCTAGTGACAAGTAGGGGGTTCCAGTGGATGTTGAAACTCACTGAAATGTGACGAACTGCACACCCGGGATGCCTGTATAATAGTCCTTTGCCTCATCAAGAACGATGATCTTGGCGCCAACATTGACGTAGTCCTTCAGCCCGGTCGAGTGGTCATGGTGATGGTGGGAGGGCTGATGCTGTTAGCGTTATCCAACTTGAAACCCAGAAGGTGACCTACCCAAACATATGTGATCGGCTTGCCAATGTTGTCCTTGATCCACTGAATGACAATATGGCTCTGATGAGGTGGTGCGTCAAGAACCGCAACCTCGTCTTCGAACTCTAGAATAACTTGCTTGTACGCTGGTGGTGTGTTGCCGGGATCCATGTGCCATAGTCCTGGGAGATCGGCGAACGGCTTGGAGATGGTGTAATTTCCTTCTGTCCTCGTCCACTCACCATACCACATGTGTCCCGCAGACCACTCAGCGATTTCGGCAAACCCGTATTCAGTGTTGCGTCTGGGTGCATTTGTCTCTAGGCGTTGACCCGGTATCGTGAATACATCTGAGTTTATTGAAGGATTGACAATGACTTGGTCGGCTCGGTAGTCCCCAAGGAGACGACGTTGGTTCAAGATAGACTTGAAACGTGTCGGAAACTGCACACCATTCACTGACTTATATTCAGTCAGCAGGATGTCATAGGTAGATGATCCGAATATGACGTGGTCTTCAGTTGAGCGAATGATGTAAGGCAGGCTGGTTTCGGGATCCATGACAATGGATATATTCAAGGATGCATCGTAGACTAATCAAATGTCAGGTGATATTCACATTACAAATAAATTTCGTGACATACCAGCAGGAAGAACTTGTCCGTTCAACACCGTCTCTTCCCGTGCAGTGAAGTTGTCATTCGCCAGAACCTAGTCACCACAGCCGATTAGCAATGCTTGTAGATGTTGTAGAGAATTCGTTATGCATACCGTGGACAGCAGAAGGGGAGACATTTTGTATCCCTCATTGATAAGAAAAGCAGCCAGCATTCCTACATTCATTGTTAGATTCGCAGATATATTAAATCCGATTGCGTGCGATAGTCACCGTCGACGTATCCTTGAGGCGGCGCGTCGGCAGCCCAGATGGTGTAGCTTCCTTCAACGACTGCAGCGGAATCATCCTCCCCTGCATTTACTACCAACGAGTAGGCCAAGTCTTCGAGGAGCGGCCTGGCGAAAGTCCAAGTTGCTAGTGAGATAATTAGCGAAGCCGAGTGGCAGCAATGTCTCTGTGTACGTACAACCCAATTTAGAGTGGACGTCAATCCTTTGCTTGAATCCGTAGTCGTCATAGGAGAAGGTCACATTCTGGCTACCGGTAGCAGCAACCACAACGTCCATGCCTAATTTGGAGTATGTTTGCATCAACCCTTTGGTTCGATAGATGCTATGCACAGTGAGTTTATGGGCGTAGTGATGGGAACGTCAAGGATTTAACTTACTCCCCACCGACATAAGACACAGACGACACCTGGGACAGATTCTCGGAACCACCCAAAGCTTCGATACTTTGCGCAACCAAGTCGCTCGCCGAGAGCGTTGGTGCAGTTGAGTTATTCGCGGCATTCGTGCTTCCGAAGAAGACTGCCATCAAGGAGAAAATTGAATAATGTAGAGACATGACGCCTGAGTGTTCCTACAAGTCACTTTGAAAGCTGCAACGCCTCAGAAAATTGTGTTCGTCTGATCAGGGCTGATGAGTTTTACACCTGTGAATGATATTATCCTGTTATACAGCATTACGACGTCCATGGGATGGTAATATTTTATACTACAAAAGCCTTTGCTTCATCATTATCAAGAACTGTGTAATCAAATGTCACGGAGGGTTGATGATGGATGAATTACCAATACATTGAAAATACTCTACTCTTCGTGGGTTGCGGAGGATGATGATCACGGATTTACGGATGATACAGCTGTTCCGGTTCTTAGCAGGGGATGTCACGGCAGCTTTCTGAAGACCAAAGAAGTCATCGAGGAGGGAGACATGCTTGCTATTGACCAGCGCAAAGTCCCTTCCCAGAGTGTCCGTATTTCCACAAGGTTCCTTGGTAGTAAAGCTTATGTGCTTGAATTAGTAGGTGCCAAGAAAACCTCTCTCAAAAAAAGACTGTAGACTATTGTAGTGCAAGTCATGTGGGGAGTTTGTCGAGCGTGTTGAAAGCAGGCCCTATCAGCATCAGTGTATTGACAAGATCTGCGAGCTAGCCGTCCCGCGCGGTACCCGTATTGCGATCCGCACGGCAGGCTCCGGGAGACAGGGGCATCCAGGCCTGCCAGGCAGACTAGTGTAGTTGACATGTCAAAACATGACTCTTGGCTTCAGCGCTAGCCTAAGTCAAGTCTACACCAGCTGGGCCGACCTATCCGGTGTCAAGCTGCCCAGGTGTGAGCTTCTTGATGGCAGAACTACAGGATTATAAAGTATTAGGAGTAGGTAGTTGAGTCGACATGTAAGTAAAGTAAGTTGTACAATGTATATCATATGGCTGAAACAGTACTATAATAGGTGTTAAACGGAAACGCTCAAATTCGGCGTGGGCCCTTCACGTAAGGAGTTACCCTAGAATGCACGTAAGGAGTTACCCTAGACTTGGCACTAGACTTTTGGCTATGTGCCCATGGGGCGTGCACGCCGGGAGATGAGTTTGGTGGCCGTGAGTCGATTTTTTGGGCTATTATAAGACCCTAACTTCGAACCTCTGCATTCCCCTTATTTCTTATCCAAAAAGCATGTAACCTAGTTTATTAGATAGCCTGATTTCTGAAGTTTATCTGTATTTAGTTTGGTTACTGTCAGGGTTAGGGTTGGCTGGTTATTTAAAGCCAAAGATAGTGGGTCCGAGGGCCGAATTTTCCGGCCTCCCTATCTGCGCACCAGAGCCAACCCACGCGTGCCCGCGGATGAGACGATGTCGGAGGGACTGTGAGGAGGGCTGACAGAAGCCCACTCAAATTCAATGCAAAGTTGTCCGAACCACTCTCAATCGTCCCAACTCGCCTCCAGGCACCCTGCTGCGACCCTGCCACACACATACTGCTGAAGGCACTAACCTTCAGAATAGGTGGTGAAGAAATACTGAATAGTGTATTGTGATTAGCTGTAGCACTGCTTAGTCAGGACGAGGTTATGTAACTCTCCCTACTCTAATCTTCAGTACAACATCGCACGGAGTTGTACGCGTATTCGAGTGGACAAGTTCTATCCCCTTAAAGTCATTGTGGCTTAGGAAATGACAGGGGAGCTTCAGCGGGGACGCCGCGCGGGATGTCATTTACAGTTTGAAGGTGGGTCTGATGCCAAGAGGCTCAAAAAAGGCCTGGCCACAGGGTGTGATCGGCGCAGCCGAGGCCAACTGCAGCGGGAGAGGCCTGACGACGATAATATAATGTTTTTTTTTTTGGTGTCTTGTCGGCGAGTTATCACGTGTTCTATGTCTTCACAATGCGAGCCCTGGACGCAGCACACGATCGCCTCGTCGAAGTTTCGCAGGCTGACCGTTGGGTGGACCCGACCCAGGCTCTTGCAGTCAGCCATAAGTAGTTATCACCCGGAGCCGGAGGGTACTCCGAGACTCGCTTATTCATGTGGTACCTTAACGACTATCTTTGTCCCTGTATCTCGAGATGGCCTCTGCGAGTCTTATCTTTCGGCGCTCTTCCCCCTTCTGGAAAACAAGCAAGGCCTAGCCGCAACGACGCATTTAGAATTACTCAAGGGCTTTCCTCATCCGCAGCCCCTAATTTCACCGCTGCAATATTGCGGCTTAGAGTTCTTCCAATACTATGTGCCTGAGCTCGCGTATCCATTTTTATGTTCTCAATATAGTTGAATGCCCTGAATGTTGAACCCGCCCCGGAAGGTCGTAGTGTATATGGGGGCCGACTAGGGGAATGAACGCGTAGACAGTGGGATAATTGCCTAAAAGAATGAGATGGGCATGTTTGATGCAGTCGCGATTAATAATCGTCGTGGTTCTTGTTGATATATAAGTTCAGCGCTACCTCTAGTAATACAGAAGAATCAGATTCGACATCACTTCGCTCTTTACTACGCTCTTTAGTTTCGACGCCTCGCTCGCTCTTGCCTTTTCGCTCCTATTTGTTCTTGTGGACAATTCAGCCCAAGATGTACAATCTTGCCATCATTTGCACTGCCCTGTTGGGCATGACCCAAGCCGTCTCTGCAGCTTGCACCAATCCAACGCAGCGGAAGGCATGGTATGTCGAGCTTTCGCAGATCCACCAGCCAACTCCCTCGGCAAGTTCACGTACTGACACCTGCTTCTAGGTCGGCGTTGACAGATGCCGAGAAATCGAGCTATCTCAGCGCGACTCAATGCCTGATGGACCCTGTCCGGTCGCCTTCGATCTCCCAATACGCGGGCTCCAAGACTGCTTGGGGAGATTTGCAGGTCGCCCACGTGGCTCAGGTCCAGTTCATTCATCGCGTGGTAAGACTCTTTTTTTTGCGCCCAAGTCAGTCCCAAAAACCTGGCTTCAAAATGCTGATCTGGATTTTTTGATTACTTCTAGGGTGCATTCCTTCCGTGGCATCGGTGGTTCATGACGGTGCATGAGAATCTCCTCCGTGATCAATGTGGCTTCACCGGACCGCTACCGTGAGTCTGGCCTTCAATTGCGTCCAAGCGAGTTCAGGTGTTGAAGAAGATGCTGACAACACCACAGCTACTGGGACGAGCAGGCGGATGAAGCTGCAGGGTCCCTGGAAAGCGCCAGCATTTGGGGCAGCGACTCTACTACTTCGTTCGGGACTGGCCGCACCGACGCCAACGGCTGCCTCGTCGATGGGCCTTTTACCAACCTCACCTACGACCTGACCTCTCAGCTTACAAGGGGCACCGAGCAGTGCCTGTCGTACAAGCTGAACCAGCTTCAGTTCGACCTTATTGCCCAGGACATTGTCGACGCTTGCAGTGCTCTTGAGTCCTACGATGATTTTAACAACTGCATTGGAGGCTCACCTCACACATCCGGTCACTTCGCCATCGGCGGCACTGTAAGTTTCACAGAGCTCGTGTCGTACCCGTTGCACTGGCCTGGACTGACCACGATCTTGTAGATGGACGATGTATCCCTCTCCCCAGCTGACCCCCTGTTCTTCATGCATCACACGAATCTGGACCGCCTTTGGTGGGAGTGGCAGAGCCTGAACGAGTCTCGTCTCACAGACATGGCCGGTCAAAATGTCGCCGATGGTACTTTCCTGGTCCAATCGCAGCCCAAGAGTCTGCCTGAGTCGGCTTTTACCCCTTACTTTGAGGACAATGGGGCTCAAACTACTCTGGACCACGTTATGTGGATGGCTGGGCTTGCTGAGAACATTACCATCCGCGAAGTCATGGACGTCAAAAGCGATGCTATCTGCATTGAGTACGTTTGAGGATTGCAAGATTCATCTTTGGGTTTGCTGTTGAACAAATAGTAGCTTGGCGGCGTTCCACGCGGCGAAGACTTTCCGAATGCCCTCTCAAGGGCTCGCCTCTCGTTTTTCCTTAGAAAGCATAGAATCAACTAAATACACTCGTTTGCTCCACAGTCTTTATCAGCACTTTTCTGTTGTACATCTAGTGTGAACTATTGGTAGTAAACATTTCAGCGGAGGACTGGCTGTAAGGCGTGTCTTCTATGTGCCTGTTATCCTATGAATGGATTGTCCTAGCTAGAGAAAAACATGCTGGAATATTGGGGTGCAAGAATGAAGGGGGAAAGATACACCACTGGGTAGTCTGGATTTCAACAACAGAACATTGCATGCGTTTAAGCGCACATTAACGGTAGGCTACAGCACGCAGGACGAGCAATAGCCACAAGCGACAAGACTGGTAAGACGTGTGATTCTATGGGTCTATATGAAATTTAAAAATTATAAGGAACAAGACATTCCTACCCGTACACCTCCTTCACGCACTATGGACATCCCACAAATCCCTAAAAGCAGACCTAGATTCCAAAAGCTGCCGAGGATTTCCAACCTCGACAGCCCGCCCAGAATCCATAACCACCACGACATCGAAATCGACAATCGTGTTCAGCTGGTGCGCCACGGCGATGACGGTCCTGCCCCGGAACTCGTCCCGCACGATTTTCATGATCATGTCTGCGGTGTGCTGGTCCACGCTACAAGGTGGGTTGATATATCTGTTAGCTTGATGACGACATTACAAACACCATGATGCCTGGTTCCTTGAGTCTTGGGGGTAAAAGGTGGAGGGAGGGTGGGCTCTAGGCTTCGAACGTACCTGCTAGTCGCCTCATCGAGCAACACAATATGCCCATCCCTCAGAATTGCCCGCGCAAGGGCAAGCAACTGCTTCTGCCCCAAACTAAAACAATCCAAATCCACCTCCGCATTCACCCCGCCAGCAGCCTGCACAACCTCCCAAACACGACACTTCTCCAAAACCTCACGCAGAGTCTCCGCAGAATGTCGACCGTCAGGATCAATATTCCGCGCAACACTCCCGTAGAAGAAAAACGGGTCCTGCGGAATAACATTGAGCGCAGCACGGACTGCCGAAGGTTGTATGTGCGCCGTGTCGAGGCCGTCGATGCGGATGTGGGATCCGGACCCGGGGCACAGGTCGACCATGCGTGTGAGCGCCGCGATGAGGGTGCTCTTCCCGCTGCCGCTGCGACCGCAGATCGCGACTTTCTGGCCGCTTGGGATGTCGAGGGAGACATCCTTCAGTGCGAGGATCGGTGCCTTCTCGGTAGTAGTGCCTGGTAGATCGTAGGTTGCCGTCACCGCGTCTAGCTGGATACGTCCCGTCTGTGGCCAGTGAGGCGGCGGGTCCGTGTGATGCTCTAGGTTCTCGGTTGGCGTTTCCTTCTCAAAGGATCTAATGCGAGAGATGGCTGTGAGTGACGTCTCGAGGTTGGTGTAGTTGATCACGATCATCTTGAGTTCCTGGCTGAGAGACATCAGCTGGGTCAGCGCCACCCCGAGATATCCCCCCCGAAGAACTTTGAAGCGAGAGGGCGACGGCGACCAGCAGGATGGCCGTCACTGCGATGATCAGCTCCAGAACCAGCTGGAGCCACCTCTGCACCATGTACAAGAGGTAGACCGGCCTCTGCGACGCGTCGACCAGGTCGTGATTCTTCTCAATGGCCTTCCCGGCCCAGCCAAAAGAGCGGATGGTGGCAAGGCCCTGGATGGTCTCCAGAAACTGCGTATACAAGGGACTCCTCGCCTCGAGATCCAAGAACCTCAGCTGGCGAGACGTCCTCAGGTAGAAGCTCTGGACAAAGTACAGGCAAGCTGGCAGGAAGGGATACGCGATGGCCACGTAGGGTGCAGCGACTGCGATGAAGATCATCTGAATCACTGCCACGAGACCAGCTGAGAGAGTCTCTAGAAGTGACATTGGCATGTCCCCATCTATTAGTATAATATCCTGAGAGAAGCGGTTGGTCGTGATCCCTATGTCCACGGTGGAGAAGAAGGATAACGGTGCCCACACCATGGCCTTGAGCAGGACTTGGTGCAGTGATCTCCCAGCCTTGACGGCCAAAGTCGTGAGCGTGAAGCCAGAGAACAAGGCGAGGAATAACAATGCCATCCCCTGGAAGACAGCATATACTCCTAGGTAGTACGCGTTGCTGGCATTGCTGGAAGAGTCGGCGGAAGACCAATCCTTGAGCCATATTGACCCGATGGTGGAGAAGACAGCCCACCCGCATGTAATGAGAACGAATACCAAGACTCTCCAGAGACCGATATGACCCGCTAGGTACTCGTACAGGGAAGCATCTCCCAGTTGCCGCGTCAAATCATCAGGTGGCTCGGTTGCCGAGTCCTCCAACGAAGGAACCCATGGCCCTGCCCCTTTCCCCTCAACACCATCTGAAGGGGATTCATCTTTGGAGATCCCGCTGCCGTTCTCCGCCCTTTTCCTGATCACGAGGGACTGGAGGTAATCTGACCTGGTGCTCAAGACTGGGAAAGTTCCAGAATCAGAAACCCTGCCGTCAGTACCAAGGACAATGATATGGTCTGCACGAGGGAGCAAGGAAACATCATGCGTGCAGAGAATTACGGTACAGCCCATTTTGCGTAACAGACCGTCAGGGCCCAGCGCCTTCTCGAAGACGTGCTCCTTGGTAGTCGGGTCCAGGCCGGAGAGGACGTCATCAAAGATGGCAATCTCCTTGCGCGCGTAGATAGCTCTGGCTACCGAGACTCTTTGGCGCTGTCCTCCACTCAAGTTCGTGCCTTTGCTGCCTACCTGGGTCGCCAGCCCCTGGGGCAAAGTAGATATGTCCTGATCAAGGTCAACGGCGCGGATGACCGAGTCCAACCAGGTGCCGTCGAAATTGGCGAAACCAACGATGTTGTCCAGCAGGGTACCGCTCATGATGAATGACTCTTGGTCGCAGAATGCAACCTCTGTGCTAGCTACAACGCCGAGTGAGACATCACCAGAGTAATGTGGGAGTTCGCCGATGAGTGCTTTCGCGAGGGTGACCCAGAGTGCTGCGCCTGGAGCACAAAGACCATAAAGGTGAAGACAGGAGAGATGAGCAAAGGCATGAAGGAGATTGTAGCGGTAAGGACCTCGATATAACGAAAATGTCTGGCAGAATGGAGCTCTGCATCTCTGAGTTTCTGCAGCAAGGCAAAGACACCGTCGGAAAGCCCAAGGAGCTTGATACTCCTCATGTCAGCGATGGCCTTGGCAGTGGCACCAACACGCTCTTGCGTTGCCTCCATCCACGAGACCTGGGCATTGTCGGCGTACGAGCTCATCAAGAAAGAGCCTAGGCTGGAGACAGTTGCGACGGCGGCGGGAGCAACACAGGCAATACCCAGCTCGCGGTACAGGAGCCAGATAGCAATAGCGACCTGGACGGCATTTGCCCAGACTTCGTGGACATCTTTGCAGCCAGCGATGATTCGCTCCATGTCAGTGCTGACCAAGGAAATGGGAGCAGTCATATCGTGCTGCGACGGGTCAATCCTGGTCGTTTTCTCAAAGACTGCGGCTACGAGACAGCCACGCATCTGAACAAGACACTTGTACGTCAGGCGCCAGTAGATGCATGCTGATATCGCCAGGCCCAGATACACCAGGCCGTAGACGATGATGAAGCCATAGCCGGTGCTGCCCACAAAGGTCTGGTGTCCGTCCAAGTAACGCAGGAACTCGCGTAACAAAAGCGGCTGGCAGAGTGTGAATGCAGTTTGGACAAGACGTGGGATCACAGGCGCCAGCATTGACCATTTCAGTGTTCGCATCAGCACCCAGAGGAGGTTTGGGGATGGATGACTGGTAGCAGAACTGGCACCATCATGTTCCTGGTTGTCTTTCCGTTGCCATATGGCCTGAAAAGACCGCGAGAGCCGCGCAGTTCCCAGGCCTTCACGAAGCGGGTCCAGATCTGTCGGCGACAGGAGCGTCCTGCGGCCCTTTGCCAGTATACCACGAAGCCATATCAGAAGACTCCGACTGAGGACGCCAGCTGTCTCCTCGGGGCTTCGGCTCGTCCATTCCGGTGGAAGAAACCTGCCCTTCTCCACAATCTCCAAGAAGAGGATGCTTGTCTTGATGACAAGGGCGGCAGAGAACTCGGCAGGAAGGACATTGGCCGTGTGGCTCTCATCTATACTAGTAAGCCACAGCGTGCGGATCTGCACGGCGTCGAAGACAAGCGAAGCCAGCAGATAGACATTAATCAGCGTCGACGGCCGAGGCGAGTACGAGTGCTCAAGCCACGACAGAGCCGCAAGGGCAAGAACATCAAGCAAGCCGAGCACTGCGGCGGCAAGACTAGCCCTTGTCTCGTAGGCCCCCGGGCGGGTCCATGCGACGAGGAGTGCGGTCTGGACGGCGGCGTAGCAGGCGACCGCGCCCAGCTTGCAGAGCTGGAACGTCCTGCCGGTTGCGATCTTCTGCTTCCGACGTCGCAGGAGGGTGAAGAGCCGGGCGGCAGAGAGCAGCAGGAAGATGGACGAGGGCGCCAGGGACAGGATTGTGTGCTCGAAGACCAGGGAGAAGTCGAAGTCGCCCCTGCAGCCCGAGACTGGGCGGAAGTTGAAGTCGTCGCATTGTGAGGAGTTGGTCACTGCCATGGCCGGAGGGTTTGTTGTATGGTCGGCATCAGTAGCGGGGGATGTCGCAGCGAAGTTGCTGCCGGATGAAACGTATCAACCAGGAGGAAGAGTCGAGTCGAGTCGAGTGTTGGACTGGGGCAGACAGGGGCAGATACGGCAAGCTTATAAGGGAAGGTGACAATCACTAAAACAAGGGTCCCGAGGGACCTAACGGGCCGGTGAACCAGTGGGGTGGTGGGACGTCAGCCTGGCGAGCTTGGCAAGTGCTTGTTCCCGAGGAGGTCTCCACTGCAGATGATCACTTTCCATATAAGTGAGCCGTGAACGCAATGTTTCGGGTCTGCTAAGTCTTCATAAAGCAAAGATGTAGGCTAGGCACTATAGAAAGCACAAGGGCAGAGCCACAGTGGGGACTGGAATTTTGGTAAGTCCATAAATTATTATAGACTGACCGCATCATCGAGAGGCACACAAATGAACAGGAACATCTCTGGAGCAGGAAAAAAAAAGAGAGAGAGATGGGAAATGGGGCGTCGTAGCGAGTTCATGATCGGATCCGCGTGAATTGGGAGCAAGTTCACCCTCCTAGCTCGACCTTTGCTCATGGCGTAGCTCACACACCCTCGCCTACATTGGATGAGTGACTGCCACCTCTGGTGTTCTGCAGCCATGCAAGGTAGGGGCGAATACTCGGTTCGTGGCCAAGGTAGTCCGTCAAAGTCTGCATTTCAGCCTGGCGCCCACCGACCCGGAAAACCATGTCGCGATATCTCCGGCCCGCTTCCTGGCTCGTGGTATCTTGTTTGAACCCCGTGTCGAAAATATCCAGCGCGAAGACCCTGCCCCTAATTACACACAGTCAGTCAGCACAGAACGAGAAGCAGGTGTAAGTTGGGGGGGGGGGGATTTACAATATGTAGCTGTAGTATCCGGCGTCGTAGCGATTAAGGATGTTGCGAAAGATGGTCTGGCCGTGACACCATTCCCAGCCCTCCCCCGAGGCCTCCCCGCCACGGACCTTGTAGACGTCGGAACGCGTCTTGTTGAATAGTTCCGTCAGATTTAGCTTCTCCAGCTCCGCGTGCGAGGAAGGCGTGTGGACGAGCATGTCGAATGTGGCAAAGAAGACTTCTTTGAGCTGGTCCTGAACAGCCTTGCACTGGTTGGTTCGTGCCAGGTTGCGCACGAGATCGTCGTCCAGTTGCACGGGCATCTCGGGCACATCGCTTTCATCCTGGTCCGCCAGGGTTGATCTCCACATCTTTTTCATGCTGGAGTCGATGTGGGAGTAATGAAAAGAGACATCCTTGATGTGGCGCTCCATCCAGAAGAACTGCTCCAGCATCATGCTCGGTGCTTCGACAAAATCGCGGTCGACGCGATGTAGAGCCGCGTACTTGGTCCGCGTGAACAGGGCATGCAGGAGATGACCGAGCTCGTGAAACAGTTTTCGCACTTCGTTCAGACTCAGAAGAGTCGGCCTGGTGTCTGTTGGGCGGACGTAATTCATCACCAGCGCGGAAGAGGGATAGAACCGACTCCCGTCTATCTTTTCGTATCCCTGTGTTGCTGTTCAAACACCCATCTTCTGTGGGCTGTATTGGGCGGGGGGGGGGGGGACTCACCTGTTGCAAAGAGTAGTGCCCTGCGTGGCTGTTTTTCCCATCTCGAGGAAAGAAGTCCAGGTAAGCATACCCAAGGAATTCTTCGGGCCCGTCAACGTTCCAGACAGAGTACATTTGGACGTCCTCGTGCCAAACAAGTGGCTTGTCGACTTCACCTATCCGTTGAGTATCTATTCGCCGGAATTGTGCGCCAAAGAGCTGCTCAAACATGCCCAGGAGCTTCGCAAGAGTTGTATTGAGTTCGAAATATTCCGAGGTCGATGCATTCTGTTGTCCCTCTTTCTCGTTGCGTCTTGCCGAATAGTAGGCCAAATCCCAAAAGTAAAGCTCTTCTGCATTGTCATCGTGGGACTTAACTTCGTCCCGTTTCATCCCGACAAGCTCCTCGACATCCTGCGCAGCCAGGGGGGCAACGGCTTCGCGAATATCGGAGAGCAGTGCCTCTACTGCCTGCGGAGTCTGCATCATCTTGTCGGCCGTTTTCAACGAGGCGTGGTCGGCGTACCCTAGCATCCGTGCCGTCTCGTCACGCAGGAGGACGATCTCCCGGAATAGGGGCACATTCATCTTCATCCTGTTCTGGACGGCGTAGTATATCCGTTTCCGCGTGGCCGCACTCTTTGCGTTGGTGATGGCCGGGCTGCTGAACGGCACCTTAGTCGGTAGCCACAGCTGATCTGATTGCTCGCCTTGCCCTTGCTTGAGTCGACTGATGAGCGACTGCGGCATGCCCTCCAACTCATCCGGCTCGAGCCAGATTCCAGAGCTGTCCTCATTTAGGTTCTTGTTGCATTCGCGAACCAGGTCGCCGAGACGCTTCATCTTGGTCTTGAATTCGCTCCTTTGACCTTCATGAGCAATACCGCAGCCATTCTGGTAGAAACTGCGATGCAGTCTTTGCAAGTAGTACAGAGATTCTTCGTCTAGGGCTGGCCCAGCGTGTTTATCTTGCTGTTGCATCACTTTATCTACCCGCGAAAACATGTCTTGGCGCGAGTACAACTCGATCTCTGCGTCATTGAAGAGCCTTCCAACCGTGCTGGACGCGTCTCGGAGGTCCTTTGATGGGGCAGTAGACGCATAGAAGCCCACTTGAGCAACATACATCCGGGTCAGTAAAAGCTCACACCGCAGAGGGACGCCATGACCTGGGGGATTGCTCACAAACACGTTGCGTCTGTGACTTGGCATTCTCATCCTGGAAGATGGGCACGATGGTGTTTTGAAACGTGGCATCCTCGATCGGCACCTGAGAGACTATCAGATCCCATGCAGCAATAGTGCCAGTGATGAGCTTTTCGGCATTGGCCTTGACTGAGGACGGTGTGGCATTAAACGACGGAGGTAGCTGGGTAGCAAATGGCTGGCCTCGAAGAGAGCTCATAGTGAGAAGCGACTTCAGGAATTGCGGCTATTTTATATAACAAAAGGCGAGAGAGATTAGTTGGCGATAGTCATGAGCGGTTGGATGTGAGGAGACGGATCTGCTGGTATGTTGCCTTGTGTTTGGCGTATTTATGTTGGTAGATAGGCAGGTAGGTACTAATCGGCTTACATGTTACCCCTACCAAACTAGGCGGGGTACGGAGACAGGGGACAGCTTGCCACAGGGGCCGGCCTGCCTGTGTCGTCATGCTAGCCTGCCGTCCTCGAATGGAGCATGTGGTGACGGAAATAACGCAGAAGCGTCCTTGGGTATCAGCTCTCCTTCATCGAGTGATCACACAAGCCATCAACCGGCCTTTCTGCGGGGTGGGCTTTCAATGACCCGTTCATGATTTCAACAACTCACGGGCTCTCACAGTTCATAGTTACGTTTTCATATTTGTGATAGATTTAATCCCGTACATATCATGGAAGATGCTCCCCGCCTGCTTCTTCTATAATCGGCTTCACGGCCGTGCTGCCGTTGTATCGCTCCCATGTCCAATCACGAATACTCTCAAAATTCCGACACGTGTGGGCTACATCCGAAAGCACGTAGTTACGATCGATACCCGGGTAGTAGCGCGTCCCCAGCGCCGTCATGTCACCCGCGCACATTATATACTGTCTGATCTGCTCGATGCAGTGCCCTGACGGGGGGAAAACACGCAGTCAGTCTGAGTTCGACCTTGGCCTTCATTCGGCGCATGGCTCTGGCTTGTAGTCTTACCGTTGTGTATCAGCTTTGTTTCGGCACTTCCGTGTCCATGTGGATAGTACTCTGGGTGCAGCTTCTGGCGTATCTGGTTCAGACAGTGAAGTGTGTGGAAGACGTCGAGTCTGCGTGGTTGTTAGCCGTAAGGTGCCATGTGCTCAACAGCCTCTTAAGTGAAACATAATTGGCGTACCCAAGAACATAACCACCACGAGCCTGAGACCAGTAGTCCTTGTACTCAGCGCCCCACGTAGCCTTTGCCTCGTCCTCGGTAATGAGGAAATATCGGCCTTTCAGCGATTTAGTAGGCATTCATTCCAGGCTCCAATTCTCTCCCAATAGGATGTTACCTCCAACTAATTGCTCCCAAGCGTGATCTATCTCGGGGCTGGGGACGCCCACATATTGAGCGGCGTCTTGGTGTGGCACGTAAACAGTTCCGTTGCTGCGAATTGCTGGGGCCCCGGTGAAGGTCCTCCTCTCTGTGCCAATACGACCACGAATAGAGGCTGATCAAATGGCCCGGTCAGTCTTTACCATCCCGAGAAACTCTGACGGACGATATAATCCGGAAATTTCGTAGGCAACGTACCAAAGTCAGTGGGCCACCCTTGCTCGTAGCTCTCTCCTGCTGATCTGGTCTTCTCCCGGAAGTAGAGTAATGCAAAGATAATCGTCAACGTGTAAGAAAAGAGAGATATCAGTCGCCATTCGTTAGGGTTATTGCTTTTTGAAGCGCCGATCACCTGCTTTCCATTGAGGTAGAGGCTTTCTTCGTCACTGTCTTCCTCTGTGGGAGATTGAACATCCAGCCGCTTGTACCTAGTAGACTTCAGGATCCACCGGGGAAACATTCTTGCAGCGTGAACAGCGTGAAGATTCAAGGTTCAGGCCTGGTCAACATGCGAGGGGCCTATGCGTCCGACGGTGGTCAATGAACTCCAAAGGCAATGGAGAAGGTGCCGGAAGTCATGAAGGGAGGCCTAGGAAGTCTAGCACAGGGGTAGGCTTGGGGGCCTGAGGAAAGGCGAGACCAGATACTGGGAGGATCGAAAATGCCAGAAATGTCCAATGTCGGGCTTGTGAGGCGATCCACTTCGTGATGCGTCCGCGGATGCGAATCCATGCCAGCAAGAATTAACACCTTCCACGGTCTGACACGAAGATAAGGAATCCTGGCCACTCAAAAACCAATGACATATCAAGCAGCTCCGGGACCGGTTGTTGCATAGGTTTCCGACGGCGTAGGTGATGCAGCTATCGGTGATAATCCATGGTGGTGCTGATCCACTCAACAATCGAGTACAGCACGCATTGTACTCCGGAAGTACCACGACTCGTGAAGCCGACTACAGTAGCAATGTTGGGTTGGTTGGGCCGCAGGAATCTCAGCTGAGTTTGTTTCCAGCCAATCGGTCCCAGGGCTCCTTCAGCTGCAGCAGCACGCATTAGTCGCCCTTTGCACATCTGCACCCACTGAAATCGAAACACAGCCCATGCGTCTCCCCCTGTATGGGATCACAGGGCTAAGCAAGTCAGATGCAGCCTAGCGAAGCCCCCTGACCGTTAGCAATGCGGCGGTTTGCATGAAAGAACATGTCCAGAACAGTGCGAGAAAACATGACGATCACGGACAAACGAAGGATGAAATACATCCTTTGCCTCAAAGCATCCGGAAGAGGGGTCAAACATCGGCGAGGTCAGCCTGCGCAGCTTTGCTGGTCCAAATTCTTCAGGGTCTCAGAGATTCCCATTTTTGAAAAAGAAAAAGAATGCTGGAGAGTTTCCAGGCTGTTCTTCCTTGCCTGCAAGCTGTTATTGCTGAACCATCTCATGCAGCATCTGGCAACGACCCAGCGGACTCAGATATCTGGAGGGCCTTAACCGCTCCTATTCACTTTTCCTACACGCTTTCCACGGGAGAGACAGGCACTCCCTGTTTCGGCAGCCGGATTCACTCACTAGAGGTATCACGAAATATGCTGTTGTTAGGATCGCTGGCGTACCTGCTGGCGTCTATCGTCTTCTATGCAGTCACTACTCAAAAGACACCCTCAGACATAGCATGTGTGAAGACCCTCTTACCATCGTGTAAGTCCAGCTTAGAACTATACTATGGCAGCGACGGCCTATCACTGCTCGGTGCTGACCTCTCTGAAGCCATGGCGGAAGAAGCCATTGAGTACGAGTTGAGAAACTTCCATGATGAGTTCTCATCAAAGTCAATTTATCGCGGGCCGCCAACGGTCGAACGCGAGTCCAAATGGGACTCATTAGCCCCTTGTAAGTCAGAACACTTCGTGTCGCACGTTGGACGGCTGCTGAAAAATTATTCTGTAGTCGGGTTGCTTCCACTTACCGGGCAACACATCACGGCCTCATCTCGCAGTGTAGCTGGGGCTGAGAAGCGAATGACTGCGGGAGACAACGAGGATGTGGCCCTTGTAGTACCTGGTTTTATAATGAGCATGGACTGCTTAGTAGGTTGCTGCCTCTTCAATACTCGAAACCCACTCCCACTGACCAAATCGGTGCAAGAAAATACTTCGACGGTACATATACCAAGATTCAAACCAGACAATCTTTACACCACCAACAAGACAACAAGCGGATAACTGCATCGAAGTCCTCCGTGAGGAGCTGATGTGCAGCTTGGATGCTACACCGTATCTCATCGTGGAGGACCCCAGAGCAGTTCGAGGCAAAGCTCCACTCATCGGGAACACACATTACTGCAGGAACTACGAATCAATGGCTCACTGGGCTGGTCGAAACTTTGTCAGTGCGGAGGAGTCCAGGCACAGCAGCGTATTGATTGATATCTAAAGTTGATATTGTTCATGTTCATCGTATAAATACATGCCAATAGTTCGTCTCACTTCCCCTTTTCTCAGTGGTTGTGCTCCTCGAATGGCACTGTTATGTGAGAATTCGCCCAGTCCACCATGTTCCCAAAGTTGCGGCACTTTCTCGACGTAGTCGTGTCGATCGTGATCCCCTCTTCATTGTTCCAATGGGCCAAGAACGGGGTAGTGTCCGCATCGCACATGAGTTTTGTCCGGAGGATCTCCAGACAATGTTCGACATGCTCGGTGATAGGGATTTTGACATTGGCAAAGTCGCGGAGATTGCTGTAATCGTACTCATGGCGATATGTATATTGCCGTACCAGGTTCTGCGTCGTCAGCGTTAGCGCCTGGCTGCCATACACTCCGCATCCACCTTGAAGAATTGATCTCACCAAGCAATGAATCTGGTGGAATCCTTCGAAATACGCTTGAATTCCTCCCCCAATCTTCGAGGGGAGACGATGCCAGGTCCGCTCGGTTGCAGATTTGTTCAACAGGGCCAACTTGTCATCAGGGATACCCATCGATCCGACTACCGAGAATTGTCAGAGTAGGAATGAGCAATAGTATTACGAAAAGCAGATAGGCCTCCCTACACTGCCATAGGGAACCCCAAGCGTCCTCCAACTCCGGAGTTGGAAGACCCTTGAATTTCGCCCTCGACGAGGGCGAGTATACCACTTCATGATAGGTGATAGCCTCACGCATCGGAGCTATATCGAAAATGGTCAGCGACTATGGTAGTCACGATGGGTGTGTGCCCTGTTCTTTGATTTCTTACACCACACGTTCAACTGATGAACACACTGGTATTCGGATGGACTGTGCCAGATTGCCGAGATGATGAAGGTCGAGCCAAGAAGGATAAATATGGCAGAATACAAGTATGAGTATCGGCGGGTCGATGGTTTATCGTACTCCGGCGCCGAGGCACGGGAGTTGGCCGTGTCCTCGACGTCGACTTCAAGGAACGGTTTTTGCTCCTCTAACCGCCCCTGTGCGTCGTCTGAAGCTCTCATTTGTCGACCCAGCATGCTTTCTAAGGTGAAGATAAATCTGTGAGGTGTCAATGAATTTAAAGCCTGGAAAGTCGTAGCAAATATCGAGGGTCGAGGTGGGAGTTTTTGAAGCTACGGATGGTGAATGTGATTTCAAGCAGATTTATCGGCCAATATCCTTGGGTGGATAAGTTGAGAGTGGCATGAGGTACGCCTACAGGGGGTTCAGGCACAATATGATTAGTGGCGGGGCCACTGCAGGGCTTACCTCACCACTGCTACGGTACCTATGTACTCTAGCTGTGGTGAGGCAAACAGGGAGCTCGAATGGTGCTTACAGGGCACAAAGGTGGAAAGTCAGCTCTCTGGCCCCCTCCCCCGGGCTCTCCAGCTGTTCCGGCCACCGACCCCAGATGGCTACGCTCTTACACTAGCTGCCACTCTGACCACACTCACACTCTCTTAACTGCTTCATCCACAAGCTTTTTTTTCTTTTCTTGAGAACAACCATTCATCATGGAACCATCAAAAAATGCCGATTATATGCTGCTACAAGACACGGACTCGTCCGCTGAAACTGGGGTCAAAATTGACAGTCCCGTCACGCACCAGCGCAAGAAGTTCGTCCGGTGGCTCGCTTGTACGGCGATACTATGCCTCCTTATCCTCGCCTCAGCCAGCGGCGCGGCTTACGCAATTTTTCGAGCAGAGTTCTTCACGCTCAATCCAGACCAGTTCGCACAAAATCGGCTCACAGGAGGGTCCCCATCGTCATGCGGGGGCTCGCGGGAGGAGGCGCTGGCAGCCGGGTGCAAGTTCGACGTGATGAGTTTCTCGTGGCTTCCGCCCAGGTGCTACGACGGCGAACTCGTGGCGGAGTTTGAAGCGCTCGGGCCGTGGGAGTGGTTTATTGGGCAGGACGGACGGGTTGCCGCTGACGAAGAGGCGGTGCGAGAAGGTCGTCTGGACCGCCTGTACGTGACGTGGGAGTTCCACCTGCTGCACTGCACGTTCCAGTGGAAGAAGATGCATCGTGCTCTGCTGGCCGGGTGGCCGATCGACAGCTACATCGGGAACTTTAGTCATACGCAGCACTGCGAGCACATGATCATGAACCGGCGGACTCCTTTGAACTCGACTGGAACGGACATATTTATCAAGTATCCATTTTGCGGGCTTGCGTGATAGCATCCCACTCTTGAGGGGCTCTTGAGGCTTCAAAAGCTATTTAATGGCATTGTTTCTTCAACCAATTCTCATGTATCCTGATCGGTAGAATCTAGTGTATTAAATTGCGTATTTGTATTGATACTCCAGCTTAACTCTCATCACTTCAGCCCAATCTGTGCACTGATGCGCTGTTTCCCAGCCATCCGTAGCGCGACGGTGGCCGTCGTCGTCGACTCTCGCCTTTTCGAGAGTCATGTCCGCCCTGCACATGATAGCCTGACGGAGATAGTCGAAGCAATGATCTACGTGGCCCACGATTTCATCGGAGTATTTGAAACCACCCAAAAGTGCGGCATGTCCCTCATGCAAACGTTTCTGGAAATCTTTATTAGTGGCTGCTGGACTCATGTTACGGGCACACTTCAACTCACAAGGCAATGGAGCTGATGAAAGGCAGATATTGGGAAACCGTCGTAATCTCCGCTCTGCTCGATTCCAGCCTCGAGACCAAAACGTGCTGGGTCCTTCACATATATGTTTCCATTTCGGCCTATGTATCAAGATTCAGCTTGGGGAAACCTAGAGACACCTGGAGACATAAGATTCTCACTCACCCAAAGCCTTCCAGGTTTGCTCTGACGAGAAGTCAGACATGTTCCAATACGAGTAGTCTGGCTGGAATACGACAGAGGTGTTTGACTCGACTAAGCATTTCACGCGTTACCAACTGCTGTAAGTTGTAATTGATACCATGAAATACTTACTCTTTGGCAAGAGGTCTTCGAAACTATGAGCTGCACTCGCTTTGGGCATCTTCTCATCGCACTCCCTTGGTTTCAAGGTGGTCGCGCCTAGGAGAACGCCGAATAGCACACCCATCACCGCTGCGAGGAAACAAGCGCAGATTTGTATACTCGCAAGCGAGATACCTTTCTGTTCCTTATTGATTCCACGGGGAGCCTCGGGAGAGGACTCGTCGTCATCTTGGTATATACCGACATACTCTTCTCTTCGGCCACCCAAGGATTTTCCTTGATGGAGGACATACGTTTTCCAATCTTGCAGCATTATAAAAGTGCTTCTGATACAAGCTGGCAGATAAAAAAAAATCCAATAGTCGGTCCCTTCAGTGCGGTACGGTGAGGTTGCGGCCACGGTCAGTCTGGCGGGTCTGATTACCGTTCACGCTGGACTACAGCGTGGCTGATCAGGGTGACCCGTCACCGCGGAACTCAATGCTTCCGGTTCCCGGCCATGAACGTCCTATCTTGATGCCCTAGGATGAGCTCCGGCACCATGGATGAGGACAGCGGCATCGGCAACTATGCAAGCGGTCAGAACAGCCCTGGTTGGACACTTGCTGCGACTTTCATGCGTCTGTGCCGCACGCGCGGCCATCCTGAGGCCCGCAATGGTGTACGGTATGCTGACATCGTCGTCGCACGGTGCGAAATTCGGTGTCCCAGCCCTTTGAGAGTATTTTTTGCTTTTTCTTTTTTTACCGCTGTAGACTGGGTGAATTAGTCTTGGGCACTGGGATCCTGGAAATGGTTGGTCTGGTCAGATTCGAGGCACCGGGAAGTTGAGCCGCCCCTGTTCGGCATCCCTGCTGTGCTTGCGGCCCAGTTCCAATTGGCTGCTGTGCCATTGATCCCACAGCGTGCATAGGCTGATAGTAAATCTATAAGCTTACAATGCAGTTCAACCAAGCAAGCTAAGCTTTAAGCTAAGCTTTGAGCTAAGCTTTTCGTCAGGGGGATTGGACATATCTGTAAGGCTGCGGCGGCATCGTGCATGAGAGATGCCCAATGGCGCCGATCATCTTGATTGTCACCTCCTCCTGCCTAACTTGGGCTGAATCACCGGCTCCTACCGGCTCCTACCGGCTTCCATCGATCCCTGGCCAATGGTCGTCGGAGCTGTTTGCACCCGCGCTACCACGCTGGCATGTTGGGCCCATTCTGTCGGTCACGGAGGGTACCATCCACGTTTACAATGTCGTATCCTTCTGCCTGCTGCTAGATTGAGCCGTGAGCATACAGACGCCATGGCTTAGGACGGGGACCGCTATTAGAGCTGCCTTCTCAGCCCACGGCTGACAGCAGAAGATATGGCTGCTGTACGAATAGGATCATTATCCTCGTGAACTCTAGTGCTAGTCCGTTTCAAATATGCACATCCGGACCCGCAGACCTGCAATCCTGCAATCCTGCCCGACTTCACGATGTGTTGTTGGTCAGTTGGTTCTAATGCAAAATTGAGCTATCAATATTCCAACTCCTTGTGGCATACCGCCCTTCGCAAGGCTGTACCGCTATTAAGACGCCCCCGGCGCGTTTGGGGAAATGATACAGATACGCCTGGAGTGTGCACAAGTACGATTCAGCGTGTGCCATGATCTTGCTAAGTATGGTATACTACCTACCGAGGTAGTGTGCAGAATAAATCGAAGTTCTAGGAAAGCAACTTGGATTCCACCCACCCAGCTAGCGTCACACAGCGTTCCTCAACGTAGCTTTTAAAAAGATCAGCGAGCCAAAGCAGCCAGAACCCGCTGAAAAGCATGCCCATGAAAAACCCGGCCTGGCTCTGCAATTCCGTGGACTCTCCCGTCCAACGGCGGAAGAACGGCACCGTGTAGAAAGCGAAGAGGTGAAGGAAAGGCTCGTGGATGATGTATACCGAAAACGAAACTTTTCCCAAGTATTGCCCGAGTGCCGTCTTCAACGGCCACTGCAGGATTTCTTCTCTGGAAACCGCAAACATGACAAAGAAAGCACCGATGCAGTGCCAGTAGCGATAATCGTGCGTGATGACACAAAACCATTGGTACCCAGCGACGCAGGCATTTCCGCTGTGATTCTTTCGTGGGAAGGACCCCAAGTACAGGCCAAATATGAGGCATGTCAAGCCAAAGGCTCTCCTCAGTATCCGACGCGACGGGGCGGCTGGTTGATTCAGGTCTTTCATGTGGTCCAGACGCTCCGCATTCCTCAGGTCCAGTTCACACAGCAGCATACCGCCTAGGAACGGTGCCATGTCCCATCTCGAGTGTAACAACGCCGAGAGGATCCCAAGTATCAGAAGTGCGAGCCGAGTGACACCTTGGGTTCGGACGAGAGCTAGGCAGGCTATAAAGACGACCAGAGACCCTTTGAAGGAGACGGGTATCGTCCACAGGTGCGGCCCGTACTGAAGCTTGGGAATATCCCAGCGCCATGGGTTGGTCAACTCATTGATGACAAACCCTCCCCATTGAAGAAACTGGGCCCAAAGAGATCCGAGAGCGATTGGGTGTACTGGCTGGCGCCCAGGCATGTGGCTATAAGGGAAGGAGAAGCAATTGAAATGGGCCAGGACCATGACCAGAAGCGTGGACACAACTGGCGCGAGGAAAAGCCTAAGCGCCCTCCGGAATGTTGACCCTGCGAGGGCGATTGCGAGTGGCTCCCATGCCTTGCGCCGTGACAGCTTCAACGACTTTGCAGAGAGCACGTAGCCAGACACGATGAAGAAGACCGGCGTCAAGGGGCCGGAAAATACAAGCCGAAGAAACGGAAGACGCAGGAAACCGTTGTAGCCTTCATCTCCATACCCGTAGTCGAGGTGCAGCTGCCACGGTAGAGAAAAATGCCGGATGAAAACGAGTATGGCGACAATACCCCTTAATCCATCCAAATATGCTGTTTCCCGTGGGGTTTTCAGAGGTAGCTGCTTGTCCGGCCGCAAACGAAGCCAAGAGGGAACTAAGGCCTGAGCGACTTGGAAGGCGATTATTTCAGCTCGACCCAGGAGCGTAAGAGGAGGTGGATTTCTTTGCCAGGATAATGGTATGACTCTCTCTGGCCCTTGGTCATCTATCGCAGAAGAATGTCTAATGCGATTCAGCATGTGCTTGATATGCATGGTAATCGATGTCTTTAGAGGATTAAGCCAGGCCAAGTTGTAAATATCTGATTAGAACGCAGGATGGCTCTGTACCAGAGTTGAGAAAGGCTGTGTAGGCAGGCGTACGATTTCGTTTGACAACTTAGGCAATACAAGGTTCGCAGAGGCGGAATATGCTCTGTGAAGTGATCACCCAGAGTGATAAGACTCTGAAATCTGCAGTGGCAATGGGGCTGGGATTCCTTAACGTCCACACCCATCGAACATGACGGCACAACACCCATGTAGGGAGTTGCTCCGCTGTCAGCACAGCTATTCGAGACTGGGGTGTGGTCTCAGAAAAGAGAGATAGGCTAATGCCACCCCAATCCAAGTCCACACCGAGGGTGGAGACATAGCTTACGTTATTATTTAAGCAGACACTGGCAATTATCCTAGCCATGCTGTAAATCGGTGGCACAGAACAATTGGTCGCTTATTAATCGGTCGTGACCAATATTGCCGGTGGTAGAGCTGGATAGCTGCCAGGAAGGAATCAAACCAGGTCGAGTGTGGTACCCATGACGACGCTCCGGTGGGAGGACACACGCATCCCCATGTAGGTATACTGGGAACAACTGGGATATTCCGGGGTTTAGAACTTTGGAATACACTAGCAAGCTGATCAGTATATAATTTGGAGGGGTTCCATTCTTTCCCAGACTCCATTAGTGATTAGAGGCCACTGGACTTCAGCCTTTGTCGCTGCATTCAAGTCTACCCACGGCCTTTCCCAGCCTCCGACAGACTCATCAATACCGCCAATTTCACCGCCGCACTAATTACCATGCGTCTCTCCCAGTTTCTCGCTGCAGTCGCTGCGGCCTCTTCCACTGCGGCCGTGGTGATCCCGGCATCAAGTTCGTCAAAATCTATCTGACTGTGTCCTTCACACTGCTAATAGCCATCCAGATGCCATCAAACAGGTCCAGCCGGCCCTGAGCCTTTACACTCGCTACGAAGGTGACACGGAGGATGAAATCAAGAAGCGTTATGAGGGAGACACGGAGGATGAATTCAAGAAGCGTTACGAAGGTGACACAGAGGATGATATCAAGAAGCGTTATGAAGGGGACACTGAGGATGACATCAAGAAGCGTTACGAGGGCGATACTGAGGATGACATCAAGAAGCGTTACGAGGGCGATACTGAGGATGACATCAAGAAGCGGTATGAAGGGGACACTGAGGATGACATCAAGGCTTGAATGACAAAACACAAACAAGCATTGGCCACTGGGCTGGAACACAATCCCTCAAGGGATGTTGACTCCTAGGGCTGCGTCCCCGATTGCAGCCAAAACAAGCCATCACGGCGCTGTCTGTCGCTATCGTTAGCTATGAATTTCAAATTTGACACGATCTCATGTTCGCTTTCCTCCAAATCTCTATCTGGAGAGTCTGATCCCCGCGCCGTGGAAGGAGGTGGTCACCAACAGTTGACTGGAGGCCCATGAGCGACGTGCGCAAATACCAGGTCTTTCTCGATCAGCATTGCCGTAACGGGAAGCCGGGAAGAGAGCACAATGCATTTGGGCAAATTGGTCTTGCTTGGGATGTGGCCGGCCAACTCAGCGTGCATGGATGTCGATCTGTGTACTTCACAACTACTTCCAGCTACAATCCATTTTTGTGGCACTAACGAGATAAGCTAGGTCGGCCGGTCAGCACAACTAGAAGTAGCCGTATCAGACCGAATGAAACTCGCTTGCAATGAAGGATTGCGGCGTAGAAGGATGGGTATATGTGACTAGTCTTTTGATAGACTTGATTGGCCTGCCATATCGGGACATCTCCTGCCAGGAGAGGTTTCGGCCTTACCTAGGTACCGCATCTTCATCCCCCACATCCCAGTCACTCAGTCTGCCGGCCCTTTGCCCATCACTAGGCTCCTGTTCCACAGGTTGTTTGGTCGTGAATTCTACCTCCCGGAGAAGACTCGAATCACATTTTCCACCCCTTGTGTCTCATCGCACCTGGAATCCTCTCAGCACACCTCTACTTCCATTTGCTTCCATCCACATCATACTAGGCATAAGTTGATTTCACCGATCATGTTTGGCAAGGAGGACTTTGCAAGCCACTTTGGAACAAGAGCATACCAGCCCCTAGAAGAAAAGTCTAGCGGAGACTCTGAGTCGGACAGCTTTCTCCAGAGAGCGCAGCCTCGAGCTCGGCAAAGACGATGGTCCTACATTCCATGGATTACCACTCTTGTATTTGCATTTATTTCGATAGCGGAGTTCCTGTATTTCAGGACAGTGAATTACCCGTCGTCCACTGCAGCTATGGGCACGTATGAAGCAGGATGGGCGACAGACTTCGGTATGCGTAATTCCTCACGTGCACACCCTCTACATGAGCGGTCCTCGGGCTCACCATTATGCACAGAACCAGCAAAGAAGGAAATCGCAGTTGAGAATATCCGTTTCACTGGGAGTCCCGTGTTTGACGAAAACGGGACGTACTGGATACCCAATCCGGGTTCAATCAAGTACATTGGTGAACCTAGTCCTGAGATTGACCAGAATTGGGAAGATGCAACCTGGGGTGAGCCCATCTTCGCTTCGTTTCTGCATGGAAGATTCGATTTGGGGACGGTCTAACCGCTGCCTAGGCCGATACTTCCTTGCGACAGATGAAGAGGCCCGTAACGCGTTTTCGGAGCGTTATGGAGATGACGTATCATGGCTGTGGAACGATCACGCAGGTGGTTATGTCGTTGGGTAAGACAGCACCTGTGAGGGAAGGAGATAGTACCTTCATTCCCCTTCCATTCCATTGCTAATTGGGTCATTTTGAAGCTAACTCGTCTATTTCCAAAGCATTGACATGTTTCATACACTTCATTGTCTCAATCGTCTACGAAAGGCATTCTATCCTGACTACTACCCAGAAAACAATAGCTACCGACACCGTGTGCACCGCGGTAAGTCATCCCCACTGTTGAAAGCATGGAGCTTCATGCTAATTCATGTACCCTATAAGACCACTGCTTTGAGCAGATCAGACAGTTCATTATGTGCTCGGGGGACATGACCTTGGTCCCAACCCGCTACAGTAACTTTCTAGGTCACGGGTATGTTGAGTCGGACGTCAAGCACACGTGTAGGGCATTTGAGCCTCTAAGGGAATGGATGCACGAGAGGTACAACGGCACTACGGCGGTTGAGCCTCACTGCCCACATGGAACATATGAAGATTTGGGAACCAGACTTTGTCGTGGTGCAGAGTAGAATACCAGTGGACTGCAACAGCCGGGCCTGTGGGCCCAGTGTATACGGAATCTTTCGTTGGACTTACAAGGTCGAGACGAGTTGCTCGAGGTGCATGACGGAGATATTGGAACAAGCGAGTTGGCGGAGCAATGCACAAGCAATCTAGACTCCAAGGAGACATGTTTGCCGCAGCCAGGGTTCACAATCCTCCAGCCCCAGGATTGCCGTTCATCCTAGTACGGGCTTCTGAGAACTCTATCTCGAAAGTCGAATAGAGAGAAAGCGAATTCTCGCTAATATTGGCACCGGTGCGTATTTATTTTAGTGTATCGGCTATTTAAGCGAGTTGTGTTACCTATATCCCAACGACTAGCTTTGGTATGACAGGCTCTGAGAAGCAGTTGGGGAGTGGTCACACAAAGCATCGAGTGCTGTCTATAAAGATAGCACCGAATCCGCTGCTCATCAGGACAGTTCCATAGTTATCCATCAATCATTCTCCTCCTTGAATATACTGCACACTTGATCTCTCAAACTTCTGCATTCATCACATAAGCCACAATGGAGTACGCTTTCACCCTCGTCATGTTGGCGGCCGCCACCTACGCTGCCCCGGCTACTCAGGACTACGTCATCCGCCGTGATGAGGACTATGTCGTCCGCCGAGACGAGGACTACACTATTCGACAAGATGAGGCAGACTACGCTATCGGTGGTGATGAGTCACAGCAGACTGCGCCATCCGCTCCGAGAACGAGGCTTAGAGCCACTTTCGACGGGACTTTGGCCTCTTCCGTTTGACTGAATAGCCGTCCAGCGAAAGTTTCATGTTCGGTTTGTTGATACGTGAAAAGGAGGGTTGGCTAGCGGCACCAGTGGTTTCTTGACACCAATTGCAATCAATCAATGGCATGTGTGCAGCTTAGCAGTGAGGCACTTGAGGAACTTGACCGTTGGATAGGCATACCGTCTGAATAGATCATTGAATTCAACATGGCAAGTACGCAAGAGACAACCAGTTATAGTCCATGATGCCCATGTGAAATCCATTCAATGGCCGTGATCTATCCACGATCCACACAGGTGATTCTGATACATATTTCGTGTCGTTGTAAGGTTGTGATGCCAACGGGGTCTGGACTGGGCTTGAGTTTCACATAGTTAGTAAAAGAGGATTTGACAGGGCACCTCATCCAACATCAAGCAGGATGCGAGACTGTAACTATTTGCGAAGAATGTATTCGGATATCCAGAGCCTTGTGTGGCCTCTCGTTTACAAGTCCCTATCAGCTAATGGCTCTATTCCCAACGTAGACAGCCTCAGCTCCCGAATATTCCTCAGCCAGAATCGCCTTTCAACATGAGCGTTTAGCTGTACCAAACAGCATTGGCAGGCCCACTCTCAAGATCCAAGTGAGCAACTGCAGCCGCGCTCGTTGCATCATCCGCCATCTTCCACACCTCGAGGAAGTTGGACCCGCTGTCGGGGATAACGAAGTACTCCTCGCTGAACCCGGCGGGGCCGACAGAGTTGGAGGAGCCGCCGCTGTTGGTGGTGGGCAGGAGGAAGAGCTGCTCCGTGATGGCACCTGTGTCGGCATCCAGCGAAAAGGCGGATACGTATCCGGGGATGTCTGTCGTCCGCGACCGGGTGGCGGCGTATAGGTACTTGGGCGAGGTAGAGTTCTTGCTCGAGACGAGGACCTCGTCAGCCCAGTATGAGGAGGAGTTAGTATATCCTGTCCGGCATGTTAATGAAATGAGTACCAGAGCGGGATCTTGGATGAGGGCGAGAAGAATCTTACCATCAGGCAGCAGCGAGTAGGTGGTGTTTGTGAAAGTCAACATTCCCGTGCTGTTGTCCCGGCTGTACACAGCAATGGAGCTAGCTGCCTCGTAGACAACATAAACCCATTTCCCGTTGGGGTGGACAGTCAGGTGCCTGGGGTCGCTTCCGTCATCTGCATCGAGGTGCTGAATCTCCTCGACCGTGCCGGCCGTCTCGTCTACAGCGTGAACCCAAACGCCATTGCCCATGTCATCAGCCGAATAGAAGAAGTCGCCGTCCGGGCTGACATCACTCCCGTGGACGCCAGACCCAGAATCGTAGGTCGCATTGGCCATCACGCTCTGCAGTGCGCCGGTATCATCAACAGAGATAGCCAGGCTGGAACATCCGGTGCTGTACGGGGTTCCGAAGACGGTGTACGGGGACACCCTTGATACCGAGATGTAGTTGGCGTTAGGGCAGTCTGAAGACAAGGAGACATTGTTCGCGTAAGTGAGACTCAAATCGTCTCCGATGGTGTATCCCTGGACGTAGCCAGTCGTAGCCACGTACAGGTTCTGCTTCCGTGACTGAACATCGAACATTAGCTTTCAAGTTTTCGTATCCAGGTAAGTGATTGGCTAATCATACGTCAAGGGCGATCCATTTCTGACCACTTGTATTCGGAGCAGTGATGTTCTCGACGAGGCTCAAGGCATTGGTCGAGTCGTCAAACTCGAGTCGCACCAGAGTGGTGCCAGAAAAGAAACCAGCGAAAAGGGTGTGCGAGTCAGCGAGAGCACGCCCAGCAAATGCTGCGAGAGTGACTGTAGGAGCACTGCGCATGATGACTGGATGGGGGCTTGTATGAAAAGAATGTGGTAACAATACACTGTGAAAAGAATATTGGACTCAATTGGGTAAGAGAGACCCTATGCAAGACACGGTAAGCCAGACGAGTGCAAACGACCGCTTCAGTTTATTAAATGTTTCAGTCCATGGCAGATGTCGTAGATTGGTAGTCCCCTTTATGGATATTGCGTGAATAATTATCCCCTATTGTCCACAGTATGTCATGCTTCTGTTCGCCGGTCGCTGACGAATTAATTGCGTCCCTATTTGCGGCTTGAGGACGGAGTTGCCCCCCCACATCGCGGTTGAACACAAGACCCAGTTCCTATGCACAGCCAGCCCGGGTCCCGTGTGTAGGGGTTTCTCCAGGAACAGATCACAGGCATCAGTGGCGCAGCCAATGAGAAGCTTTCGCATTCTAATACCTTGACGGACCCTCCCGGGCTTTTTTTGCCGTTCTTGGTTCAGGTTCGAGAATGCCTCCCGCTTGCCGATCGGAATGTCTGGGATGACTGACTAGGTGCTGGCCTAGTGGTGGTACGAAATGGACGCGCGTTCGCTGGTCGTTTGTTTCGAGGCTTCGCCCCTTAAAATAATCTGGGGAATACGGTTCAACAACACATTCTTGCCGCAATTATTTAGACCACCGGAGGGGCCGCGTCTCTGCAAAGCTGCACTGTACCACTAATATGTTTGGAATATATGCAGAGAACAAAAGAAAAAATGTCGGGGCTGAGAGGTCTGCTAGAAGCCGAATCTGCTGTTTTCTTGGCTAGCCATTGCTAGTGTTGTTGAGTGATGAGAAAGCTTCGTCTCTGAAATGCTTGGGCTATGCAGAGCACTGAAAATAACTCTGTACAGAAGCTCATACAGCCAGTGCACCCATTTACTCAGATGCTACAATTGTGTCAGCCAAGTTGCTGAACTAGATCTCCAGGTTGGCAAGACCTGAATGCATACATCGAGCATTTTGGACTTCATGAAAAGAAGCTTGCTTGATCTCAATATCAGTTAGCACTGCCCCGATCTCCAGTGGACCGCTTTCGGCATGGACCAGACCAATTGCCCCCGTTGATTTCGTCAGCAACTTTATCAAAGACAAGCTTTGGCCAAGACGACGCGTGGCTGCTAAACAAATACCCACGTCCGCCTCGATCCACTTAGCGCGATGACGAAAATGTCTTGCTCCACCATGCAGCGATTCGTTGTTGACTGAAGCTCCCCGGAGCAGTACCCCATTCGCTCTGCATTATTGTAGCTGCCATCAAGCAAGGCCTCGTTGGCATTGTTGGCTTTTTTGAAATCTGAAGGAGAATCATCGTGCTTTCACTCCCGGCCTCATCCCCTTTTGTGGGTCATGTGGTTTCGAGCGCGCTGGGTAAGACGGTGCGGTCTATTTTCTTGATTTCTAGTTTCTTCGGAAACCACACGAGTATTTAAAATAACGTAAATCATATAGCCTAGGTCGTCGTCAGCCGCCACTACACGGATATTAGGAACTTTAACGTCCATTATCAACAAGTCTCTCTGACTGGTGGACGGAGTTTTAGAGAGCAAGCGATCCAAGTACTGAGGATCCAAAGCCATAAAAGAAAGATATCTCGAATCCAAAATTATGGCAGTCAATGAGCGGTCAGCACGGTGGATATGGAGTCCCTACGTCTCAAGTACTGTTCAAAGATTGGTCTCAGGGCTCCTTCTTCGGTTGGATTCTGGCGTTCTACGTTCACTTTGTATCCAGATATCGCACATATTGCCAGACCCAGTCCTCCTTCCCACAGACGTAGTCACTCACACGGGAATCAATATCGTGTTGATCTAGAAGTCCATAGGTACTGCGTACGGACAGCTTTCCGCCCCGCACAGCCTCGTCTCAAAGTACTTCTCGGCCAACTGCCTGCGTGCTTCACGGCTGGCTGCAGAAACTTCGCCGTTATTTATCCAATTACAGCTGTGGGCAAGCAAGAGGATATCCTTGGAATCAATGTGGGCCTCATACCTGACACTTTCTGTGTCGTTTCCCCAAAACCTCTCCCACACTCCACTCGCTGGCCAGAGACGCTGCGGGAAGATGAGCACCTTGTTTGAAATGCGAACATGATGATTGCCACTCTCCCTCGCTAGAAACGCTGGGGTGAAATCTCCAGTATAATATTCGTTCTTGTCATCATAATCTCGAGACATAGTGGGGACCAACAGCTAGTCCTTCCGTTGTGCGTCTTGGGGCAATAGAATATCGGCTTCGGCCGAATCTAAGGCACATTCTTTTGACCATTGTTTGATTGTAGGAGATACGTCCTGCTTGTAAGAATCGGAAGCTCTTTGGCGTCGCAAACCTGGCCGACCAGCAGCAGATGTTTGGGTGTTTCGGTTTAATGTCCAGGTCGCGTCGTTGAATAGCAGACGAGTCCCCCAAACCGTTATCGCACCCTGACCAAAGCCTTCATCATGCCTTCGCGGGCTGATGATCATGGTGTTAGCAGAGCTCAACAGCAGTCGCTCTTGTATGGTGTCGTTCAATTTGTCGGAAGGTTCTTCTGCTAGGAGAAGATTTTTCGCAACGCCGATTGTGTGCCACAGTTGAAGGTCAATGTTTGATGATCTGTTGAGCTTCCGCAAGACCTCCACAGCAAGATCAAATCTGTCTATACTGTAATCTGGCTCGATTGGCTGCGTGCCTTCCTAGTCTATTACCGCTAGAGTACCATAACCCGGTCACGTGGGTCTTCACACTGCAAAGTCGAAACATCCGTCATAACGCTAGGCATTGGACTGTTGTTCCATCTGCTGGCTGGCTTGTAACAAGAACCAAGTTCGGAGAAGCTGGTCGCGATACTCATCCAAATCCGCACGTGGACACCGCAACATCAGGCGTGAAAACTTCTTCCAAATACGTAGAGCCCCATGAAGTTGCCAGAGCGCTGAGATCTGGAAATTCTCGTTCCCACAGCATACTTGAATAAACGACTCCTGGTAGATCCAGACACGCCCAAAGTATTGTCTCCCGAGGAACGAGTTGAAAGCCTTGAGCAGCCTCTTCTTGGTTGAATTACACAGGAATAATCCCCATATATGAGACCGACGCAAACGGTGCCACGAAAAGAACAGAGGATCTAACGCATCTTGACTCACCAGGACGACTTCTTATGTAGCATCGCACAGAGGAACTCACTGTCGTTCTCGTGCAGGCCAACACAAGCAAGAGTCCGGACAGCCTTTTGATATACGCTGCCCATCATGGCGACTTGATGGCTCTTCTCATTATTATCTATCTGGTTAATGCAAATAGCATCGATCCAGATATAGCCGCTTCCCTTCAGTCGCCATGCCTTCCTGAGGACATAACCACAGTTCTGACGCGCCTCCATCGTCTTACCGTCGACGAGGATGGGTTCAAGTAGGTTTTGGTCCCCCCAGGTGTACGATATCGCAATGTAAGCCGGAGCGGCGTCGAAGGCCCACAAGGTAAGCTTGCAGTGGACCGACACGTCCCGAAGCTCGTCGATGCTGCATATCTGGAGCAGCCTAATGTAGGTGTGTGTTACAAGGGCTAGAGTGTGTGTAGGGCTTGTGTGTATTCAACGATAATCTCTAAGGGGGTCTAAGGGATCCTTGAGGTCCCAGGATCCTCCCTGGATACAAGTGCTAGATTCTCGCCATATATAGTCCATTAAGTCTTGATGCCTGAGGCTCCAAATAGCCCAGCAGGCCCACAGGACCCGCTGGCTGCCTAAACGCGCTCCACTACGGCGCGTATTTACTACGCGTATTCACTCCGTGTAACACCACCTCTCCTTTCCTTAAGGCTCGGCCTCGAGGCTTTCTAGATGTTTTGGTGCCCAGGGGTCCCGAGGCTTGTTTGGTTGACGCTAATAGAAGAGGGCGACAAGGTATCGGGCTTCTTTGCCTTTAAAATACTTGAAGGGTTCCCAAGTCTAGTCTTTCTTAGCCGGCCAGCCTTTCTATTTAACGAGATATCAAACCTTATCACCGATCTCCATAAAGTCCTTAACTTCCTCTACCAAGTATTTGCCTTTAATGAAAGGCAGAGTTGTGACAGTTTAGTATACAAATCAGGTATACAGGTATACAACTTTTTAAACGCATTTTAAAATATAAAATAAAAATACTATATTCCTATAACCTATATTACGTGATAGATCTCTCAAAGAAGTTTATAATAGTATATTCTTTTTCCGGGTTAGGGTATGGTAACAGGGGTATTGACAGGGGTTAAAGTTATAGAGTTTTTGTATACCTAGACCTAAATTTTAGCTGATTTTTACCCCCCTGTAATCTGGCCCTACTTAACCCCTAACCCTTAGAATAAAATATTACTAAATCTAGTATATTATTTTAACCCCTGTTCTCTATATTACTTAGTCTTTAAATTAATTATACTGTCACAATAGCAGGTAGGCGGTTCCCGGGCAGGTGGACATTGAGCAGTCAGGATAATCAGGCAGGTCTTCTATTTACTATATATAGGCTCTATCCTTGGTAGGCACAGGCTCTATTAATAAGACATAGCTTGAAGAGCTACGAAACAGCTATTAGGACAGGGTATAGAGTTTTATCGAGCCGGCGGCTTACGTAATTAAACCCTAACCCTCTGGGTTAGGTATCCCCCCTAGCCTGGTCTACCGCGGACCGAGTGTAGGGAGCCAGGACTGTAATAGTACCCCCCCTCTCTAGGACCAAACTCCTGAGAGGTTGTTAGGGGCTAGGCTTGTATAGGTATCTCCTATAGAAGTTATATATAACTTTCTGAGCGTTTTCTAGGTATGACGCGGGTACCTCTTCGGGTTTGTCGTATCTAGTCTACTTAACTGTATACTTTAGGCGTGGACGGCCCTGACCGCGACAATCCCATCAGGAATCCAGAACCTCCTTGACTTTCTACTCTTGTAGACTGTCTACTTTAATAGGTAGTAGGGGTTTATTTCTCTAAGTAGGTAGCGGGTTATTAGCAACAGGCTATAATAGGCTGATGTAAAAAATAGGGTAAATTTTTATAGACTTGGGTAGGGCTAGGTGATAGGCTTAAGGGTTAATAATCTTCTTAATCTAGAACAGGCTATAGTTTTTCTAATCTAGTTTCTTTATAAGATATAGAGTCTTGATGTTATAGGTATTAAGCTAGACCTCTTGGTTAACTCGAAACTAGTAGGCTAGGTAATATTTGTGGTTTGCTTGCTCCCTATAACGGGCCTAAGCGATAGCTATCTTCTCATATATTTAGTAATTGCTTACATTTGGGAAGTAAGTTTCTCAGTATTATATATGGTAGGTTTCTTAGAGGGTAGGGAGGGCTTGAAGCCTAGTTGTGGGTAGAATTTATAGTTTCTAAAGAATGGTATAATAGAGGTGGTTTTAGAGATGGTATTATTTAAGGCAAACTTAGCCAGTAGAAGCCAGTTAGACTAGTCGTCTTACAGGTATGCTATATATAGGCGTAGGTATTGTTCTAAGATAGCGTTTATATATTCTGTCTGTCTGTCGGTTTCCGGGTAGTATATAGTGGAGAGCATAGTAGAGATTCTCAGATAGCGGATAATATATTTCTAGAATCTAGAGACAAACTAGGGGCCCTGGTTAGAAATAATTATTATCAGTAGGTTATATAACTTCTAGACGTACTTAGTAAATAGGCAAGCTGCTTCTTTAAAGTTACACGTTCCTTTATAGGTAATAAAATGTCTTATTTTAATAAGGTAATTAATTACGACTATAATAGTATTATATCTCTAGCTGGTGGGTAGGTATATAATAAAGTCTACTGAGATGTTTCTCTAAGCTTGCTTAGAAACAGGAAGGGGCTTTAGTAGGCCTTGGTGGGCCTCTTGGTTTGGCTTAGCCTAGCGGTACTGGTAATAGTTTGTAACCTAATGTTATATAAAATATAGTATCTGGGGCTAGTAGTATTTATGGTCTAGGATCTTATAAGTTCTCGTAGACCTAGGGTAGCTAGTAATTAGTAATTTGTGGTAGGAGTTTAGGAGCTTGGCTTTTAGCTTGGGTAGATCTAGAATATATAGGTGGTTTCTATAGTATAGATATTTGTGGTGGTTTTTATACTTGGCTAGGGTTAATAGTGGGTATTGAGGAGAGTCCTCTTCTAAGGCTTTTAGGATAAAACGGGAGATTAAGTCTTTTAAATATCCTTTCTTAAATAGGGTAGATATTTCTTTATCCTAAAGCTGATAGGCTAGTTCTATTTAGTGGTATGCTGTTAAACGGAAACGCTCGTGTAGGCGCTGCACGTAGGGAGTTACCCTAGACTTCACGTAGGGAGTTACCCTAGACTTGGCACTTTTTCGGCCAAGTGCCTATGTGGCGTGCGCGCCGGCAGATGAGTTTGGTGGCCGTGAGTCGATTTTTTGGGCTATTGTAAGACCCTAACTTCGAACCTCTGCATTCCCCTTATTTCTTACCCAAAAAGCATGTAACCTAGTTCATTAGATAGCCTGATTTCTGAAGTTTATCTGTATTTAGTTTGGTTACTGTCAGAGTTAGGGTTGGCTGGTTATTTAAAGCCAAAGATAGTGGGTCCGAGGGCCGAATTTTCCGGCCTCCCTATCTGCGCACCAGAGCCAACCACAGCGTGCCCAGGGTTGAGACGATGTCGGAGGGACTGTGAGGAGGGCTGACAGAAGCCCACTCGAATTCAATACAAAGTTGTCCGAACCACTCTCAAGCGTCCCAACAAGACCTCAGTGCACCCTACTGCTACCTGACTCCCATTCGATCCACCAACCTTCAGATATGCTGTAGCTAAAAAATGTATGGTCTTTTTTTATGGTAGGGCGGGATCTAAATTTTCTTTCTTTAGGATAACCTGGCTCTAGTGTAGTAATCTCTCATCCCCCTCTTAAGATAGGTCTTCTAACCTTCTAGTTAGCGTATCTAGCTTAGTACCTTGCTTTCCTGGGTAGTATATAATCTAAAAATTAAAATGAGATAGGAATTCTACCTAGTAGGCCTAGTAGTGGTTAAGTAACTTTATTGTTATAAAGTACTCTAGGTTTTGTAGTCTGTAATAACCTTAATCAGGAACGGGGCCCCTTCTAGTTCTAGGCGCTATTTCTTAAAGTAATAGATAATAGTAAGTAGTTCCTTATTATATATCTTATAGTTATATTCTGTTAAAGAATATTTTTTTAAGAAGAATGTAATAGGTTATAAGATTCTATTATCCCTATACTGGGATATTACTCTAGTAGAGATAAAGTTGGAAGTATTAGTTTCTAGTATAATATCCTTTTCCTAGTTAAAATAGGCTAGTATAGGTATTTATATAAATATAGTCTTTAGGTTATTAAAGGCTTTCTTATAGAAGGAGTTAAAATTAAATTATACTCTTTTTTTATTAGGTAGACTAGTAGTGAAATTATTTTGGAAAAGTCTTAGATAAAGTAGTGGTAAAAGTTGCTAAACCTAATAAAGGCTTATATATCTATTAGGTAGGTTGGGGTTCTCTAGGAGATAATAGTCTTAACCTTCTTTAGATCTATCTAGATCCTGTATATACCTATAATTAGGCCTAGAAAGGTTATCTCTTTAATAAAGAATTTACATTTTTCTAACTTAGTATATAGGCTGGCTTCTTGTAGGGTAGTTAAGACTAATTGTAGATATTCTTTATGCTTAGAACAGGTATAGCTATAGATTAAAATGTTATCTAGATATACTATATAAAATATATCTAGATATAGTCTTAGGGTATTATTAATAAATCTTTAAAAGGTTAAGGGGGCTCTAGTAAGCCTAAATAGTATTATTAATGTTTTAAATAGGCTGAAGTAGGTATAGAAGATAGTTAGATATTCCTCCCCCTTGTATATATAGAGGTTATTAAAGATAGTAATTATATTAACCTTTAAGAAATACTTTATCTCCTTTAGGTTATTTAGAGTCTCCTTGGTTAAGGGTAGTAGGTAATGGTCTTTAATAGTAATATTGTTTAAGGCTTGATAATCTATATAGAATTAAAGTCCTCCTCTAGGTTTAGATATAAACAGGACTAGTAAGGTAATGTAGGAGGTACTTAATTAGATAAATTCCTTTTATAGGTTTTTATCTAGTTATTCTCTTAGGGCTATTAGCTTATCTCGGGATATAGAATATAATGGGCTAAAGAGTAGTGTCTTTCTTTTGATTAGCTAGATATGGTGGTTATATAGATAGTAAGATAGTAATTTCTTAGCCTCCTTAGGTAAGAAGATATTAGTAAATTCCTCTAGTTCCTTAGGTAGGGTTTTTATAGGCTTAGGTTCCTTATAGGTAGGGCTAAAGTACTAGGCTTCTAGTATATCATTAATCTACTCTAAGGATATAGTAAATAGGTAGTAGCCCTCCTTATGGATATAAGTAGTGGTAGCTTTTAGGGTAACTTAGTATAGTTTATACTTTCTTAGAATATTAGGGTAGAATAGGGGGTGGTAGGTCTAGATAGTCTTTAGTATATCTTATAGTACTTTTAGTTTAGTAGGTTTTCTAGGAATATTATAGTAATAGTAGTAATATTTATTATTAAATATAATTATATAGAAGGTAAAGTAAATAATTAGATTATGTTGCTTTAGCTAGAGTATTTCTAATATAATAAAATAATAGACTAACTAAGTAGTAAATATTATTATAGTATCTTGGAAATGGTTGTTAATATAGTAGGAAACTAGGGTATAGTAGGTAATGGTATCCTTAAAGGATCTCCTATTAATTACTTCTAGGTTAAATGGTTTCTTTAGGGGTAATAAGGAAATATTGTAAGCCTTAGCCTATTTTTTATTTATAAAAGCCTTTCCTTTAGCTCTAATATTAGTTAGGGTATAGGTAGGTATTTCCTTTCTTTCTATAGTTAGGTGTATAGATAGTATTAGTATATTAGAGTATTAGTTTTATTCTTTCTTAATAGTTGGTTTAGTAATAGTGGTAGTAGAAATATATAGAGTGTGCTTATAAGGAGCCTAAGGGTGACTTACCTTAGGCTTACTCTATTTATTAAATTCTAGGCAGGGGAATTACTATGTCTATAGGTAGGTGAGTAAGATGTAGAATAGACTAGTGAATGGAAAGGTGACTGAGAGGTAGGAGAAGAGGGGTAGAAGCCCTGTATATGGGGTAGGCAGTTGTTTAGTAAGTAGTACTGGGCAATAAAGTAATTTAACAAGCTATAACGGTAGTATTTATAGTATTTCTTACAGCTATTACTCTAGTACTAAGAGCTTAGGTCTATTAGGTTGCTAGTAGGGAGAGGTAGTATGGGTAGCCTTTAGGTAGGGGTAGTAGTAGGCTTAATTATGGTAGTATATATCTTTGAGGTAGTCTGGGTAGGTGTAGAAATAGGCTTATGGTAGGAGACTTGTTACTAGTATTAGTAGAAACGGTTATCTAGAGACTAAAGGTATTAGGTATAGGGCTGAAACTTATTAGAGTTAGTAGGATTATGTAGGAGTATATCCTAAAGCTTACGGGAGATCTTTTAAAATAGTAGAGATAAGAGGGTAGTATCTAGTATTTCCCCCTCTAGGGTAAGGCACTAAAACTTAGTAAAATAGGTATTAAAGTCTTAGTTATATTGTCTTAGCTGGTATAACTTATTCTAGGAGTTTTAAATATAGTCTAGGTCTCTAAAGGCTTCTTCTAGATACTTAAGCAAGTCTGGGTAGTCTATAAACTAAGAAATACTGTATAGGGTCTTGGGTAGGATTAACTTATATGCCTTTTCTGTAAGGTGTCTAGTGATATAGATTAGGTAGGTAGTAGTGGTAAAAAAATAATTAGTATTAGTGGTTATCTTTATGTAGATCTATTATATAAAGTAGCAAAGGTTGTAGCGAGATCTATTAAATTTCTTTAGGTTAGGTAGTTTCTTACTAAGGATAGTAGAACTAGTACTTATAATAGAAATAGGTAGAGTTACTCCTGGTATAGTATCTATAGTTTGGTTAATATAGGGACTAGTAGGAGTAGGTTTAGTGGTAGGAGTCTATATAGTAGGTATGGCGGTATTTAGGAGTTGTAGTTTCTTAATTTTAAGGTAGATAACCTCCTTCTGGGCGGTATTATACTGGTTCTTTTAGTAGCTAATTACCCTATCTTGCTTGGTTAGGTTGGAGTATAGAGAAGTAATTATAGCGTTACGGCTTAGGGTCTTAATCTGGGAGGAAGAGACTTTTTCTTTAAGCGTAGATATATACTGGTTAAGGTTATGTAAGTATATTATCTAGTTAGAGGTATGTTTAGTAATATAATGAGCTAACTCTTCTAGGGAGTTGGTACTTAGAGGTAGCTATGGGCGGTTTAATATAGTATTAACGTCTAAGGGTGGGAGCTATATAGTGTTATAATAGTAGGTAGGTGGTTTCTAGGTAGGTAGATATTGAGTAGTTAGGATAATTAGGTAGGTCTTCTATTTACTATGTATAGGCTCTATTCTTGGTAGGTATAGGCTTTGTTGATAAGATGTAGCTTGAAGAGCTATAAAACAGCTATTAGGACAGGGTGTGGAGTTTTATCGAGCCGGCGGCTTATGTAATTAAACCCTAACTCTCTGGGTTGGGTATCCCCCCTAGCCTGGTTTACTGCGGACTAAGTGTAGGGAGCCAGGACTGTGATATATATAAAGAAATAAACGAGGTTAAAAAAGTTGTATACCTGTTGTATACTAAAGTTGTTAATACTTTGATGAAAGGTGCTTTTTGCAGGATTTAGTTAGGGTTAGGATAGTCCTAAATGCTAGTGCGGTAAGGTTTTATAAGGGAAATATAGAAGGAGTTGTAAATCTTTCAGCTCTTAGATAGGGCTAGCCTAATAGCTATAGAAAAGATAACCTTAGTAATTTAGAATAGTCTCAGCATCTTGTAGTTAAGCTTTTTAGCGGGACGTTAAGTCTAGATATATTAGGCGTTAAGTATAATAAGTTGTTTTTTAATAAACAGGGGAGCGTTAATATGTTAGTTATCTATATATTTCTTTATATAGGCACAAGTATGCTTGAGATAAGTAGCGGCTTTTATATATACTATGGTTATCTAATGGGTGTATACTTTACTTGCTAGGTTAAGGAAGTGTAAGCTTTTAATATTTAATAAAAGATTATGTCTAACTAGATGGTAACTATAATTAGCATAGAAAAGGGTAGTTTCTATACTTGCCGAGAAGAAATTATTATATATAAATTCTGCTATTAGTAATAGCTTTGCCTAGTTAAATATATTTGTTAAACAAAAAACGCTCGTGTGGGCGCTGCACGTAGGGAGTTACCCTAGACTTGGCACTAGATTTTCTCTAAGTGCCTATAGGGCGTGCACGCTAGCAGATGAGTTTGGTGGCCGTGAGTTGATTTTTTAGGCTATTTTAAGACCCTAACTTCGTACCTCTGCATTCCCCTTATTTTTTACCCAAAAAGCATGTAACCTAGTTTATTAGATAGCCTGATTTCTGAAGTTTGTCTATATTTAGTTTAGTTACTGTCAGAGTTAGGGTTGGCTGGTTATTTAAAGTCAAAGATAGTGGGTCTGAGGGCCGAATTTTCCGGCCTCCCTATCTGCGTACCAGAGCCAACCGCAGCGTGCCCAGGGTTGAGACGATGTTGGAGGGACTGTGAGGAGGGCTGACAGAAGCCTACTTGAATTCAATATAAAGTTGTCCAGACCACTCTCAAGCTGTCCCAATTCGCCTCAGTGCACCTTACTACGACCCTGCCACACACACACTGCTGAAGGCACCAACCTTTAGAATAGTTTAGGAGGGTATTGTATATCTATAATGTCTCCTGCTTTTTAATTAATGTCTCTTTCTTTTACTTTATTACTAAACTAGGCTGATTATACTATTATGTATATAATAAAGTTAATCTAACATTAATATTAATATTTGACTAGATATAGATCAATAAAGATTATAAAGACAAAGCCGTCTTTTTAGATTTAGGGCGCTAGTTTATATATATAATGATCCTTTAGATAAAGACATATAAATTATTTAGTTAAAAGTCGTCCTTTTAGATTTAGGGCGCCAAGTTATATAAAAGACGTTCTCTTTAAATAAGGACGTGCGATTAAAGCTAAAGTTAGTTACCTTTTAGATAAGGGTATAATTCTTCTTTCTTCCCACCGGCCAGGCAACCCTTCTTCTTCTCCACCGGCCAGGCAACCTATTAAATAACAAAGACAACTATTGTGGGTTTGAGGGCAGTCTAAGGGGCCACACGCCTAGCCTGGCTGTGGCTAATTAGAAGGGCCGGTCTGGCTTAGTTAGTAGAAGGGCGGGCTACTACACTAAGTGCTTCGGCGCCCATAATGGTAATAGCTTCCCTTCTTCCTTTAATAGTAAGAATTAAACCTGTATACTAGAAATACTGCTTTTGTTTATCTATTTGCATGTGTAAAGATCCCTTAACCTATAGCATTAGGGCCGTACTAACACTACTTTTATATATAAAACTTATTTTATAATAAACTAAAATATAAAAGCTAAATTATATACTATTTAGTAAGATTATAAGAATACTTAATTATAATAGTAAGAAAATAGTAACGTGGTTTACTAGTTAGTGGGTTATACTAGTTAGTGGGATACTTTTGCTAACTTAACTAACTTTTGTTAACCCTAGCACCCACTAGGTGCTAAAGGGTTAGTTAAAATTGGCACTAATTGGTGCTAACTGCTTTAAATTTCTTATTTTTAATTGATCTGGTTAATTTGGAGAGGTTGGTGCTGCTGTAGTGTTAGTCTAAAGTGGATGACTTTTGGTGGGAAAATTGGCTTCCCCACTAAAATGGAGTATTTCAGCTATGTAGGATTAACCTTAATCTATACTAGCCAGACCAACTATTTGGGTGGTTTGCCGCGGACTGCTTGAAAATGTGCTATTATTTACTCGGAATCTGAATGACTAGACTCTTTTATATCTTTTTTATAAGTTTTTGCATTGTGCCTAGTCTTGCTGTAGTTGCTATATTGTCGTTTAGATGGTCTGCTGCGGACTGCCTTCTTGCTATTACTAGCTATTTTACTAGCTGGCTGCTTCCTTTTTTGTTTTTCTTTAATTATTGCCTAGGAATCCTTAATACTAAGTGCTCCTCTAAGCTGGACCCGACTTTTTTTGGCCCTCTGGTGCTTGGTAAGCCTAATATTAGCCTTCTTAAGAGTATGGACCTGATTATTTAAAAGAGTGATTTGATGTGTTATTGCTTGTGTGCCCTTTGTGAACTTCTTAACTGCTTGGATAATTGGTGTAGGAGAGCTGCCCTGGTGTGTAGATATTCTGCCTTTAATAAAACTTGACTGCTGGATAGTCTGGTTGGTGTTGGATGGTGTTTATGATTTCTATTTTGTTGGTGATATAGGGAGGGATTGTACTGGAGTTTGTAGGTAGATATCTAGTTTGGAAATTATAGAATCTGGGTCTTATAGAGAAATACTAGCCTTTCTAAACCTAGATTTTATATTTTCTTTTGTAAAGACCTTATTGTGGGCTGTTTTAAATGTAATAAAGAACTTAGACTTAGTAATATAGTTAATAGATGCCTGGATAAAGAAATTAATCTCATTACTATATATATGCTTTAATGGTGAAAATAATGTAATGTCTAATGGCTAAAGTAGATGAGATAAGTGTGGGAGTATACTAATAGGGATAATATTGTTGTTGTTGTAGTATTGTTTGAATTCTGCTGATATATAGCTCTTGTGTTTATTTAGGACAAGTATTTAGTACTTGCCTTTTGTCTGCTTAATTGTATACTTATTAAAGTACTAAATCTATTTTAGACTAGTTTTGTTATTTGTCTACCTATTGAGAGTAGGCTTAATAATCTAGCTTGGTGGAAAGCTAGACTTTATGGTCTAGTTGGCAAGATGGTAGGCGCCTTGGATAATTATAAATGGCGGGATACACTAGCTCTTTGTATTAATATACTTAATAGCTATTGTTTATTCCTGGTTTCCAGGCTATATAGATTTAGCCTTTTTTTATTTATTAGTATATGTAATAACTATTATTATAGTTATTATGCTTATTATGAAGTCTGTCTTGTTGAAGTTGTATAAGTTGTTATCTGTGATTCTATACTTGGCTATTATATTGTAGAGTAGCCGGAACTAGTTCCTAATAACCTCTAGATCTTTGTAGAGGGCCCTCTAGTAGTTATAAGGCTGAGAGAATCTTGTTTTCAAGCTTGGTTATATATCTACAAAGCGTTGTACCTAGTTCTTGCTAACCAGCTTGCTATTATGTGATGCTAGTAGAAGGTTGGCTATATCTTTTATATTAGAAAGTTGTATTGGAAATCCTTATGTATCTTGCTTAATAATATATTGGACAAGTGTTTGCTTTTTGATTTGGTTAAGTTTATAGTGGTTGATGCGTAATTTATCGTGGTTGTGTTGGTTGTTTATTTTCTTGAAGAGTGTACTTTTAGGGATGTTAAAGATATGTATAGCCTGGTGTATACTTAAGGGTTTCTTTTGATTTTTTTTGGAGTTTTTAATTGCCTGAAGTGCTAGTTGGACTTTCTGTTCTTTTGGGTAGATTGGTATAGTGGTTGTTGATTTCTAGTATGTTAGATATTTAAGTAGGTAGAGTGATGCGAGATTGACGCGAAAAATGGAGACGTAATTTGTATTAAAAATAAAGCCGCCTACTAAAACTTTAAACTTTTAGACTGGTACTGTAATACTACTATACCTTTAAATTGACCGAATTAATTGGAAATAAGGAATTTGAAGCAGTTGGTACTAATTGGTGCTAATTTTAACTGACCCTTTGGTACCTGGTGGGTGCTGGGGTTGGTAAAAGTTGGTTAAGTTAGCAAAAGTGTTCTACTGACTGGTATGACCCACTGACTGGTGAACTACGTTAGGCGCTATTAAGATGTTTTTTACTTATAAAGCAACTAATAATAAAGATGTTAGAACCTTATTAGTAGTACTTAGGTACTTTATCTAGGTAGTCTCTACTCCTTAAAATGTTAATACTATTATTAAGATTTTACCACTATATTGCAAAAGAAGGCGGCAAATCTTCTATAGCTTGTTCTAGCCATGTAGAAAACCTTACTTCTAGCAGTACTAATTGTAAGAGTTAATGGCGGGAAGCCTTAGACTAAATAACTAGTGTTAGTATCCTTGTGGCTTCCTCTACTGTTATTTCCGTTAGGCTTTACCGCCTCTTTGCCGATTTAAACGATAAGGGTATCTAGAACAGGCAAAGATGCAACTTCTTCTTACTAGTCCTCGAGATACTGGGCGGTAATATAAAGCCTAATAGGCGGATCTCTAAAGGCAGCCTTGGCGTCTTTGTACAAGGTATTAAAAGGAGGCCGGGGCTTGGGTACAAACCATTCTAGAAACCAGGTTTTAATACAAATATTCTGGTAAGTATCAAAGGTCTTTATGGTCTTAAGCAAGTCGAGTATTAGGTTGCAGAGGTTGCATCCCTCTGCTGATATCTTCTCCAGACTGCTGAGGCTCTCATAGAAGTCGACAAAGGATAAAGTCGTTAGCTTGTCGATTAACATACTGATTGACACCTGAGAACAGACGTTGTATCTAGACGCCATAATTGCAGTAGCATATGACAATGGTCGGGGGTCTACGTAGACTATGGGTTTGACGGTCTATAAAGCAGAGGAGGGAGACAGAGATAGAGATGGAGAGGGAGATAGAGACGAGGAATATTGGGATTGAGCGGCGGCATGCTCCCGCCCCTCCCCCTAAAGGCTGGTGGTAATCGTTGGGCAGCCATAATGTCTCCAAGGGCTGAAGCACGCATATCTTGCGCCTTTGTCCAATGAGAACTTGTATGTATAATGGCTCCGGATTAGCACCTCAAGCCTATTGACTGCCTCCAACTTATTGCTGGGGCCTAAAGATGTTTATTTCTGCCTAAACAACCCTGCTACAATACTATCCAACAATTAACATGGCCGGGATGCCATTACCTGTAACAGTAGCAGCATGTTAGAGATGCATCAAGCTTTGTGTTAAAGACTACATAAATGAGAGTCTACGTGACTGTATATATGGTAATAATACAGAGTTTTAAATGTAAACAAGAAGTTTAGGGGGTAAGGGAGGTAGGGTTGATAAGGGTTAGGCTTGACTAGTAAGCAGTTAACCAGTAAACGGGAGGTTTTAAAGGGTTATTAAGGCTTGAGAGGAGAATTTCCAGAGTTTTATGCAGTATAGTATCTGTACTATAGAGAAATGGATATGGAAGGATTACAAATATGGAAGCCTCTACACCAAGGGGTCACTAAATACAGGAGACCGGTTCCCTGCAGGGTCCGCCAATGTCTTTTTGGAACAAGCTTGTACCTAGGGGCTATAGACAGTTATAGGTACGTGTCTATTTAGAGAAGAAAAGGGGAAGAAGAGAGTATGGGTGTAGGTGCTAAGCAGTAAACTTTATAGGCAATTGGGGGGGGGGTCCTCTGGCAGGTAACTACAGGGACTTATAGCGTCTGCGTGTAACGAGTTTTTTTTTTTGTCTATTAGGGTTTAAGACATAATGTACAGACACTAGCTTTTAGCTTAGACCCCGCGTTCGACAGTATAGTAGTTTAATGCTGGTTCCTCTTATTTAAGTTATATAATCTAAATCTTTCTCAGGAAGCAGCATTTAACAATTCTCTATAGGATTCTCTATAGTTATATTACTCAAAATTGGATAAAATAACCTGGATTCAGAACCAGAAATTTCATCTCCATTAGTCCCTAGTACGGCGGGATGTTGCTACTATTAAATTGGACTAGCCGGATTATGTCGGTAGAGAGTAGTTTCATTTTACCATCTGTCAGGCTTCTCTATAGGTCGGTTACAGAGTATATTAGGCATGGCAGGTATAATACTTCGACATTGCCTGACTTTAATTAGAGGTGCTCTTATTACCTTAAAGCATTATAGGTTTGATTAGATTCTTTAAACAGTAAAGGTACTACATTTTATAATCTCAGCTATATCGACAGTTTTAGTGACTCACTTAGTATCATATCCCAAATCTGTTTATGTCTAGTCTAAGCAAGTTTACATACCATAGTTATAGCTTCAACTATAAAAGGGTCGATTATTATGTTATACTTATAATGTTCAGTCCATAATAGAAGTAGGACGGTTAGATTATATAGAGTAGAATCGGTAGAATATATAATACAAGGGAACCCCCTAGCAGAGCATACTGCTCTTAGGAGGGTTTAAACCCTTATTTGCTGTAGTCTATTCCTAGTTAATTACTAAAGTTTTTATTATAGCTTAATCATTTATAGCTTTGCTTTCTTTGAGTTGAATAGTGGCTAGTAACTTGCTTTAAAGGGGTGTTAGTTAGGGCCTAAAAATAACCTTTAACTTTATATGTAGGGTGGGCTCCTTAATGGACTCAAAGAAGCAAAGATTTATACTCACCCCTCTTAGCAAACAGTGGCAGATCTAGGACCTTAAAGAGACAAGACAGGGCAGCCACAGCTGGAGCAAGGGGCTAATTAAGCAGGGCTTAAACCTGGGCAAGGGAGATATTCCAGGGTATAATATTGGTGCTAGTTAGGAGTATCGAGAGCTCCTAGGGGTATCGGCATGGTGGAGCTAGAGGTGGTATTAACACAGTTACCATCTATTTAAGAGCAACACAAAATTCCTCTGCATTAGTGTGTAAGTCAATCCCTTAGCGGCATCCTTCCGGGATTATTTCCCAGAAAATTGCAATATTCTCCGGGCAGGAAGTATAAAGTTAGCCGATAACTGCCTACCTGCAGCTACATCTATAATTATGTCAAGCAGTGCTTCTTGGTATGCCCTTAATTGGTTTCACGCGAGAGCGGCGGGGCTGCTGTTTGGAAACTCCAGCATTTACGACAAGGAGCCTGCCGGTATGTGAAGGACGAGAGGTTCTTTATATCAGCGCTTGCGCTGGTCGGGATAACGGGCTGGAGCAGAGTTATGCTTGTAGAGTGCGGGTATGTTTGATGACTCGACCAAAGTACTTCCCGGTTCTTCTCTATTTGCTAAAGACATCTGCCGCGCGCCCCGCTGTGGTGCTTTATGATGGTGCCCAATCAATCTGCACCTGTTGGTGAGCCCTGGAACAACCGAGGCACAATACTACCGACAACTCTTTTTGCAAGGGGCATTCGTCCAGGCAGCAGAATATGGCGTAACGTAACTGCCCGACTCTGTTACCGCTCCTTTTACTGGTAATAACGGGCTTGTGAAATTGATCACAAGCAGGGGAATCCATCGGTACATTCGGCACAGTGATACAGCAAAGCCAGGGTCCGCTTCGATAAAGAACTAGGGATCTTTACTCCCAGGTGCGTGTTATGACATTTGCTCTTCAGTGAGAAAGTCCCAGTCCATGACAACTATCTCGTCTCATGCTCAGCATATGTCTTCTCACAGTAACGCGCTGCAAATAGGCGTGCTGGAATTGTTTGCCTAGTTTCCCACCTTTGGTGGCACTGGCAATACTGTCGTGACAGGGTTGTGACAGGGTCGTGACGGGGTTGTGCCAGAAGAGCCTGCCATTCTCTTATGTTTGGCAACAGAAAAACCCGTTGCTGCCGTATGTCCTTTATGTCAATGAGGCGGTTACACACTATCGACCTGGTCGGCACTGCACTCGACTTTACGACGCACAATTCTGTTTCTTTCCTTGTTTGACTAGTCACCGTAGCTCAAGCGTTCCACCCGGCCGGCAAGTTTGACATCAATACAGGAAGGAGAGCCCCAGTGACATGACGTCACTTCAACTGTACTGGAACCAGATGTGACTGCCTACTCCCCATGGGGGCCCATAAAAACTTGTCATGTATTTTTTCAACTCCATCCCAACATTCAACCACAAACTTTACCACTGTTGCCAAACTATACAATGTTACACAGTGCCTCATAAGACCCGAGCAAGGGAGCACTCACTCAAACGAGCCTTCCAAGATTGTTACACCCTGCTTATTTTTCCAATAGCAAGCCGAACCTTACTACGGAGGTACCTTCTCAAAAAGTCGCAGCCCTACCTGAGAGCATAGGTAAGGTTTATACTGGCCCATAAGCTGCACATTCTGTAAACTGCACATGGAGCTTATATTTATTTGGATGCCTGCTGATGATGAGTGTGTTTATGCAGGATGGGCGGTTTGATTAGCAAGAAAGCCAACTTGGCTGACGTGGATACCGGTACCAAAGATGGGTGGAAGGAGTATCTGACAACCGAACAGCAGGAAGGCGTCCTACAAGAGGCGCACTCGATCAAACAGGGTCATCAGCCTCAGTGCCACTACAAGAGAAAAGGAAGTGCAATTTTCTGGGCCTCCATTTCACGCTATCCTCTCCGGTGCAAGCTTGCTGAGCTCTTGGCTGCCCTTGAAGACGGCGCAGATCCAAACGAGCAGGAAAGTGAGCCAAGGCTTCAATTGCGAAGCGGTCGCCCTCTGGATCTATGTTTGGATGATTCCAAAGCAGACATGGGTGGAGAATCATTACTCAACAATATACCTGTCATTTAGATGCTATTAGACTATAGTGCTAACCCAAGGTTGGATCTAATTCCTCAGCTTAAAGGTGTACTTAGATGTCCACTCCAACCTGTCGAAGAGGCGCGACAGCTGGCCGAGGTGGCAAAAGGTCCGATGAGGGAATTCTACAAGGACGCATACCGAATTCTGAAAAAGGCTGCCGACAGACTGCCCTCAAACCCACACATATCCTCTTATCAGTAGCAAATGCGCCGATGCCACTAGCTAATTAGAAGTTTAGGCATAAATTGACTCGGCTGCAAGGTCAGACTCACAATATTTGTTTCGGCTAGCTACTGTCAGGCTATGTACTACACCAGCCCCCAATCTCCAGATTGTTCCACCGCTGTGGTATTACAAGGCAGTCACATAGTTTGCTAATTGCAAACACTTCCTAGTTATACAAGACCTATTGTTTGTGCTTAAGTGTCACTTCTAGGTGGACTGCTTATAAGCTGTTTTCCCTAATGCCTGGGTATCTAGCCAGCTACACAAGTTGCGATGTATGACTCTGTGTTTGTGTTCCCCGTTGGTTTAACGCATTTAAGGTAACAATCTGTATCACATACAGTATAACATAGGTCTTAAAAGTTTTAAAACTTCTGTGATCCCTTCGGGTTGCTTTTCAGTCCTTTATATTGAGGTTATATATGGCCTCAAGTAGTTGTAGAATAAGCAATGCACAAAAGTACCCCATGCAAGCACTCTCCCAAGTCATCTTATCGCCTTATCGTCATATTCTGCCTAGAGTAATCGCAACTTGTGGTTATTCCAGCTCATCATGTGGCTATTCGCCCCATTCTTCTTTTCTCTGGTCCTCTCTTCTTGGATTGCCAATCATGGAAGCCTAGCTCGCAACCCTCTGTCTTTGATTAAGACAATCTCTACATCCGCATGCGAAGATGACTGGGTATGTGGGCCTGAGTGCATCTTTGGCGATCCTACAACGCCCTTCTCTCCCATCACAGCTTCAAATGAATCAGGAGCAGAAACAGTCTCAACAGAAGTTCCCATATCACGTGGATCAATTCCCCGGCCGTGGTCTGAACAAATACCCGGATTAGACCGTCCAGCACCCGGCGGTTTAGATGCTTGGGCTCAGCATGTTTTCTACAACCCGCATGCCAAATTGAATATTGACTTCACTGATGGTGATTATCTTTCAGCATCAATGTATCTTCCGTGGGAGGGCAAGGCCTTTTTCGCAGCAGTATCAGGGTTTACAGGCTGCACATCAGTTATATTAGCTTGTAACTGCGGTATCTATATTGTAAGTTAAAGTTCTTTTTTCCTCTGTGTCTTTTGTGACTGACACTATAACCTTATATAAGCTTTCAATATGTCCCTCTTATCTGTCTGCTACTGCATCCTAATGCTCAGCTGACAACTAAGCTTAGACCCACCACTGGGAGCCTGCCCTTCGAGATAAAACGGGCCTTGCATTCTCGACATATGTTTTGGATCCTCTTCAAGCAGAATCATCTAATAGAGACTCTTGGATCAGTGTTCCAATACTTCCATCAGAGTGTTTTACAGAGTCTAGCAGGCTAAAGGCTATTATTTTCAGCCATACCATAGGCACACTTTCAGAGGATCCAAAGGAAAACAATATTTACCACCTAAGTACACGGCCTCAGTACCCTGAGAGACTTCAACAAATCAAGGAGGTTCTATCCAATATGCTCAAAATACCCGCAAGCAGTATCGATACAGTTCTATACACCAGAAAAGCAAGCACAGCCTTGGACGAAACGACGGCTATGGGCAAGATCTTAGTTTCATTTAATCCAGATGTGCTTAACGATGCTGACAACCCTCAGGCTGCGTATGAGGTCTGGGCTGGGGCGGTGGTGGAGGATGGCTGGCCCACAGTTGATGATTCTGCTGTACGTTGGCCGATTATGTATGATTCTTGGGTCTGTGCGGATTTGACAGACCCCTCTAAATGCTAGTCGGAAGGTTCCAACCTGATTAATAATTAGCAGGTATTTATCCTACTAGTTCATCCTTGCCTGCCCATTGATATACAAATCTACCGGGTTGGATGGTTTAACCCTGTTAGTATTCCTCTTGGAACCTATGCGCAAAGCATTTATGAAGAAATTGCATGCTGAGTGGATGGTAATGCTGTTGATACTTGCAGCTGTAGTTCCTGATGTTGCTGTTACTAGGAGACAACACGATTGCCCCTTCCTCTCAAATAGCTCTGCGAGGGCCTTGATGATCCGCGACTTCCCGGTCCCACCTTCGCCGCTGATAAATTGGCACAGCTGAGGAGTCCCCCGCTCGTCGCGTCGTACTCGGTCGAGCTGGCGGCATACGATTCAAAATGCAACGCTCTGTCTTCGATTGAGCATAAATGAGTCGGCTAGCTGCCTCCCTGCCTCCAAAAAGGTCGTAGTCGTGCCAAATCGGATGCTTGTGGACGGGCCTGTGCTCGTGGCTAGAATATCCGAGTCTGCGGCTCTGATATCAATGTCATCCTCCCCGAAACCGTTTAGCACGTTGTACACAGCCGCGCTGTGCCGGGTCCAGTTCTTATCGGGCTGGCTCTGTATCCCCTGGATCATCTTCTCCCTCTCTCTGGAGACACTTGTTTGCTGCGACCTAATAGATCTGACCTGCTCCTGTCTCGGGATCGCCTCCCAAGACGGACCTCCTTGCCTGTTGAGCATCCTTGGCCCTCGGTCCAGAACTATCGTGGCACGCAGGTCGTCGGCTGAAGGTAAGGCACCTAGCTCGAATCGGCAAAGTTGCGGCACCATCTTCGAGATTTCCTTCGATCCAGCTGTGATCTGGTCACTTCCTACCGTGTTTCTCAAAACGTCAATGAGGCGAATTGCATTCCCGATATTGTCTGACCGGTACCCTGTTGCAGGTCCCTCGGCCGACGCCGACTCGACCGTGTCAGTCGTAGGATAACTCTCTCCCGATAGGGCAGCCCACTGTCTAGCATCACGCTTTACATCTTCGGCGGACCGTCGGAGCAGTTGAATGTTATCTACAAGGAATGACAACCTCCGAGGCAGTGCCTGTTTTTTCCTCTCCCAAATGGTGTTGATATCACCCGATGTCTCCGACAAGAACGAGTCCCACGGCACAAAGATGGCAAGATGCTGTACAGCGGCCCTCTGTTGACAAAAAGTCAGTTTTGATCTGTATATTGCCGCCACTGGACGGGAAATCAAAGTTGGACTGTCACATGAGCGGGCATACGTACCTCCTGTGATAGGGCTCCTCTTCCTCGCTGAAGTCCATACTCAGGTAACCATCCACGCAGACGACGGCGTGCTCGCCTGGTTTTCGCAATACCTGCACCCACGTTTCTGAGAGTGGCCAGGCACTGTCGAATTCCACCTCACCCCACACGGCTACTACCCTGCCCTTCCGCTTTAGCTTTACTACAGACATATAGTCATAGAGTGACAGGTCTTGCAGGACTCTGCCACGGTGCGGGTATGCCTGTACAAAAGAGATTCTCTGCCCAGCCCCTTCCAGCAGGACCGTCTCCTCGACAGGCTCGTCCACGCTCTCCATGCCGCTCAGACATTGCAGGCGGCGCCATTGTCGGAAGATATGCCAGTAGGTGGAAGATGCGTTTAAAAACGTCCAGGCGTCATTGTTTGCGAACTCCGTAGAATAACCCAGCAGATGAGCGACGACTTTAACCTGCGATAAGGGCCGGTTGGTAAAGATCCGGTTCGCAACCCTCATTAACAACTGCCGCGTCCTATTCTGAACCGCGTTATTCTCGGTAGGGCGATTCGCAACATCTACCTGGTCCTCCGCTATCTGGCCGCCTAGGTCCCGGAATAGTTCTACTGCTATAGCAACCCGTTTCCATACTGGATCCTTGACTTTGGTTACGTAATTCATCACGTAGGAAACAATTGCCATGGTCTTATATTGCGTTGCGATGAAGGAGATGTTGTGGTTGTGCCGCAGCCCTACTGCGACGGCCTTGTTCCACTGATTCACCAAGCTGTGGCTGCGCCGAATCTACAGCACTCCGTCCTCCGTAAATGCGGTCTTCTCCACCAATTTCCACGGCGCCTTGAACCGGCAGAAGTTTCCCTTCCTCCCCCGTCCGCGTATGGAATATTTCACGCAGGTTGGACTATGGGTATGGATCTAGGTGGCACCCGCACAGAAGTTGGCCTCCTCATCAAATGCCGTGGCGAAATGTTGGCTATTCCGCAGCAGCGACGATATATCCGACGTTGCTGACCTCTCTGCCTGAATGGCTGAGAATGCCGCTTGGTCGAGATCCTGCATCCCTCGTCTCGCGTTAGGTAAACCTGGTCGTGCGGAGGATCTACTGGACAGACAAACCTCTGTGAAGACACTATCCACGTACTGGATGATCCGCTCCCGATATGCCGCTTGGCCTTCTCCATCAACGTCTCTCAGCGCGGAACTTAGCTGCATCTTTCCCTTAAGCCAGAGGAGTCCGTGGAGATAGAGTGCGCCGCGCTTGTTGGTCTCCACAGCCCCAAAGTATTGGCTAAAACCGTCCAAACACTGAATCCTCCCTATCTTCACATAATACTTAAAAAACATAAACATCTCTCTGTGGAAGAATATTGCCGAGCTAACAGGGTCCGAGATTGCCAGCCGCGTCCGCTTATACGCCAGGTTAAGGCTTGTTAGGAATGCTTCAGCTTCTTTTGCATCGTGGGTCCAGTACGCTGCTAGCCTTAGCTTTACCGGATTTGTAATATCATTCGGGTTAAGAGTGAACTAAATTGCTGGGATGCCGTGCCGGATGATAAGGGATTTAATTCTTCGCCGCATGCTTAAGCAATTCTCCCTTGATATCAGCTGGCAAAACCCGTACAGCGATAGACTCCGCAAAAGCTGGTTGACGCCCTCATCCGTGGTCTTACCTGAAACCTGCAGCTTGGCCTTGGCCCTCCCCAGCCTCTCTGCGCTTAGCAACCAAACAATGCGCTCCACCTTTGGAAAGGTTTTCCTCCTCACACTAAGCATGCTAATACGATGGTTTCTCGACCTAACTCCCATATTAAAGACGAGAAAGGCGAAGACATAATGAGTCGCAAAGCGACCGCCGTAACGCTACAGGACCAACTAGGCCCAGGTCTCCAAGCTTATATCCCGAGACGACACGAGATTCTGTGCCGCGGCCTCAGCTTCAATAGCCGCGTCCACATCCCGCATTACATCCCATATCACATCCGTGATGCTCTCCTCCGCCTGGCGGGAACCGCCCTTACCGAGTGGAAAGAGTGTGGGGAAGGTCTTTGGGAATAACTGTGCATCAAGGGAATCGGCAAAGTCCACGCCGCGGGACACATGAATATAAGGCTCGGAGGTGTATCCATGCCGCACCTCAGCCAATCCCGCCCAGGTGCTTCCCCCCATCTGATCGCAGATAACACCGTGGGCTAGGGCATCACAGGCGTACCGCAGCTTCTCCGCGTCCGCAATGTCTGGCTGGGCGTCGAGCGCAAACATCCCAGACGAGCCAATCTCGTGAATCAGAACAGCGGCATTGTCAACACCCCCCTCGCCATCCCCGTCTTCACCATCTACGCTACCAGCCTTCTCCGCATCCTCGCCGCCTATCAGTACATTGTCTCCTTGGCTGAGCGTTGCAAGAACTTCCCCGATATCCACCGGGCCTTCTTCTTCCAGACCACGCTCAGCAGGCGGGACAACCTGGCCTGTTTGCGCTTTCTCCCACGCTGAGTGAGTGCTCGTTCCATTCCAAGCGATCATAGACTTGAGAAGGCACTCCGTGCGGCGGCGCATCCCAGCTATCCATTTCGGCCATGTCGATATCAATGTTGGCATACAGGGGATTATGCCTCTTCAGCCACACCAACGCCCTCTCCACGACGCGGCGCCGCACCAAGAGGAGCGCGGACAGATCACTCGGTGCCGGTTTCTCCGCCCCCTGCCATGACACGTGGATTTCATCCATAACCCTCAATAGCGGATGAGGCAAAACCTTTGTCGCAAGCTCCTACACATTGTTGGGGAATACTGTAATATGCCCCTTGACATGTCTTAGATATCCCACGCTCTATCGTTGGCCCTCGGGGATGCTATGCTTGGTAACAAAGCCATAGCAGGAGTTCAGCGCAATGAGTTTCTCCTCAACCGGCGTTAGTCCCTTCAGCTCGTCCGGGCGCATATGCTCGCATCCCAGCCGCAAATGCAACTGACCCGCGGGGGATAATGCCCCTCTCCGCAGGTGCTTCGCGCAATCTGCGCATCCAGGAATCTTTTCGCCGATAGGGAAGCAGCGTCGGCACGTGAAGGGTGAGCCACCACGTTTCTCAACGGGGCTTAACGTCCACTGATCCCAGTCAACATCCTCCAGCTCCGCCTTAGCACATTTGCGATAACAGATCATGCAGGTCAGCAGCGGCAACGTATCCATGTCGTGGAACGCTTCGTAGAATTCCTTGACGGTGGATACCTTCCTCGCGAGAGGAATAGGCGCACACCATGCCTCTCCATGAGACAGCCGCTCTCTTTCGCCAAACTCTTCGTCCAGGCAGCGCAGAACGCTGACAAGATCTTCGATTTGATCGTTCTCGCTTCTGCCCCCCCCCCGAGCCACCGCCCTGGCCCGGTTTCTAGTCCGTTTTGGCCGTGGCTCGTCGATGCCCCCGGAACCTCCTCTCTTCCTTCGGCCTCGCAAAGCGAGCCTCTCCGCTCTGGCCCTTTCATACTGGCTTTGTGCAGCCTGGAAAAGATCTGCCGAGGTTCGAATCCCCAGGCCCTCTTGCGCCACATTCTGCTGATTGCGCACGTCGTAGCGACCAAAAAGCTCAGGCAGAGACCCAGGAGGTCCTCTTGGGTCTGGATTTTGCTCTGCCCTGGTCTCTCCATCTTCATTTCGTTCGGCCGGAAACACCCGAAATAAGTCTCCGGGCCTAGCAGCGGCTGTTTTGGAGGACTCCTCTCAACCTTCCAGCCTGCTCCTCCCCGGGATTCCTCGCCTGCTCACACTCCCTTTGCGATGCCGCAAAGACATCCGAACATGTACGGATGCCTAAGCCTGCGAGGGCCGTGGTTTGCCGACTACGCACATCGGAGAGTCCCGAACGTTCGGACAGCTCGAGCGCTGACGCATGCTGTACATTTGGTGGCCGCCGCTGAGACGAACAAAATTCACCACAACCTTCACGAGACGAGACGCAGATCACGCTATCGAGTCAGTCCCTGGGACATTACCACCAATTTTCCACTCCGCCCTTTGTCAGAAGCTCATTATTAGAGCTCAGCTACACCAGTTATTATTTAAGCCGTAACAAATATAACAACCAACCGGTTGATTCGGTTGTTCTCACAGGATATTTACAATGTTACATCATCCCCAGGCTCTAGGAACTCTCGTCTATTTGCCAGCCCACACCTCCCACGTCCTCCAGCCGTTGGATAATTCAATATTCTGCCCCCTCAAGCAGGCCTATCTTGATGTCGGGATTATCCCGCAGAACCTCTGATAGTATGCGCGTGTCCTTCAGAGTCTTGGTTGTAGCAACGAGGCATTTCCCTTTCCAGCTATTGCCTTGATAGTATAGAGTCTGCCGACCGACTCAATTTCCTCGTCTGGGGAGTATTGCTGAGTCTCGCTCGATTCGCCTGCTAAAACAGGAGTTGCGTCGGTATGCGCTGCAGCTGATAAGGGTTGCTGGTGGAGCGGAAAGTCACGAACGTGCCGCGACCGCGATTGAGAGTCGATGAAGCGTTTGCCACAATCGCAAAACACTTTCTTGGGTTTCTGTTTCGGCATCTTCGGAGAGTGGTGATTTCGACGCGGCAAGTAACCTAAATTCCTTGCGGCGTCAGCAGGTTGATCAGAGCGACGTCAGGTCCGATTTCCGTGAATGTTGTGGTGATTAGTCGACATCCAAGCTTTGAAGGGCCCTTATATTTGCTACTACGGTATTTTGCGGTCTCTCAAGGTACAGCACTGGTGAGCCGAGATGATATGCGCCGCGAGCGTCTTTAGTGCTCGCCCCATCTGCGAATCCCAGAGCCACACCGTGCCATCTCCAGAGCCGGACGCCAGCAGCGTACCGTCACGCGAGACTGTCACCGCGCTCACCCCATTTACATGCTCCGCGAGCGTCTGGGTTTAGTTCTATCTTCTGCACATAGATTGACACGACGAGATGCATGTATAGAAACCGGATGCAAGTGGCAATGATACGGAGATGACAAAGTATTGTTGCTCAACAGACGATCGATATTATCCTACCCACCGTCTCCAAACGAGGGCCAGCCTTCCACACCATCTAGTCTCAACTTTACCTCAGGTACTATCTCGTTTAGGTAGAAGGAAACGGGAAGCACTTCCCATCAAACTTCAAATAGGCCCCCGTAGCCTGACTCAAGTCTAAGCCTTCATTCGCGGCCAGGCTCACGCTCCAAGTCGTGAACGGACCCACGAGGGCAAACGTATCCGCCACATGGCTCGGGTTCCCATCGCCAATGTCCCCGTCCATGGCGCCATCCACATCACTCCCAAACGCCCCATCCGACAGCCGGTAGGAGAAGGAGCGCGTGATGGGCGCGTGGTAGAACGGGAACGCCGTGTCGCCCGTGTCCACCAGCGTCTCGGGCCCGGCGTGCGTCAGCGTCGCCGTCAGCATGCCGTTCTTGGTGCGGGCGCCCGTCACGAACAGCCGGACATTGGTCAGGCGCACGTCGGCCTTGCCGGCGAAGGGGCTGACCGCCGGCGCCGTCGCCGACGTCGGCGCCCGTAGCGTCACGAAGGTCGTGCTGCCGCCGGCGGCGGCGTGCAGCACGCGCCACTCGGCGGCGGCCAGCGGGCACACGACGCCGTGGAAGTCCTGCGGGTCGCGCCCGGCGGCCTCCAGCGCGCCCGAGTAGGCCGTCAGGATGGCGGCCTGGGCGCGCGCCAGGTCGGCGTGCCGGATCGCGCTCAGCGGGCTGCCCTGCAGCGAGGCCGAGAGCGGGCTGGCCGTCGTCAGAGCGGCGAAGCGGTAGGAGCGCTGCGTGCGGTAGAGGGCCTGCATGACGGCCGCGACGGCGTCGGTGTAGGCCTTCTGCATGTAGACGCTGACGGCCGGCAGGGAGGGGTCGATGGTGTCAATGGCCGTGTCAGAGAGGGTGTTGCGCTGGGCTTGGTAGTACTGCTGCTGCTGCTGGTTGGTGTACCAGAGGTTCACGCAGGCGTTGTAGTGCATGACGGCGGTGTTGCGCTGGTCGACGAGATCTGTAAACTTGTTAGCTTATGTGTGAAGCCGGGTAAGGAGACTCTTAGTTGGGTAGACTTGCTGATGTAGTCGTTAAAGGCCTTCAACGTTTCGTCGAGATTGTTCTCTCCGAGGACGCCGCTATACTGCTTCAGCAGGTTCATCATATCATCCCGGGCAGCGATCAGCTTCGATGCGCCAGGATCATCGATCTGCACATCTGGCCCGTCATCTCTGGCCTTGAGTCCCTCGTCCAGCGCATCAGTAGTCGCCTCGATCTGCGAAATCTGATTCACCAGATAAGACGTTTGGACCAACTTTCCCGTACCATCCGGCAACTTCGTCCCTGCCTCCCACAGTATCTTGGCCCCCTGGGCCACTGCCATAGGCGCCTTGGGACAGAACATGACCATGGCGAGTGAGTCGACAATATCACCAAACGACATGTGGAACAGGTTGAATGACTTGTCTATGATGTCCTTGTCCTTCTCGATCCGGTCGTGCATGTGTTGGCGCGCATCCTTCATCGGCCCGTCCAGCGCGGCCACCGCCACCGCCGTGCTGTGGATATCCCCTTTCAGGAGCTCGATGGTGTCCCCGCAGTTCTTGACCTGCAGGTCGCACTGGTCCATCATGCTTCTCAGCGCCGCCCGCCGCTGCTGCTGTGTCGCGTCGGCTGCCGCGTACTTGGCGTAGGCGACCTCGGCGTCGTTGGCGGCGGCGAGCAGCGCCGTCGTGAGAGACTGATAGCTGTTGTACGATAGCATGGGCGCGTAGTTGGCCGGGTTGCCGTAGTAGTCCAGCCCGTTGTCGATCTGCCTGGCGAGGGCGTTCACCTCGGTCAGCAGCTGACGCATGGAGGCGATGCTGTTGATCTCGGGAACGGGCTTCCCCACTGCCGGCGGAGCCGCTGGGGGGATACAGAGCCTTGACTCTGCTGCTGCGTACGATGCGTACAGCTTGTCATCAGGCTGGAGGTACTTCAGGAAGAAGAGCCTGACTTGGAGCCTGCTAAGCAAGGTGCGGCAGTCGACGGTGCTCTGGATGTCGTCCAGAAAATAGCGGGCCTTGGCCTTCTCGAACAACATGCGGCACTGGTCCGGGTGGGCGACGAGAATGTCGCTGGCTCGCAGGTATGTCGGATCGCCGCTGAAGAAGTCTACGTGGAAAGTGCCTGCTTTGCCAGGGTTGCCGTTTGCTCCGCGAGCCGACTTGCCTTCGCCGCCGCCGCCGTATCTTCCGCCTTGAACATTGACCTGTTGCGGAAGAGTGAGTGATTTGCGAGCAAAGTTGGGGCGAAGAAGTTCTCTACCTTGGGTTGGATCGTCCCCACAAGACCATCGCCCTCTCTCATGAAGCGGAGGGCAAGATCTTGCAGTGCTGGTTTCAAGTCCGTGATGGTGTTTGTTCTCAGCGCAGTATCGACCTTGTCTAGCCGCTGGGGCAGATCGTCTAGAGCCATGAACTGCTGGTTGTTGCGAATGCTGGCGATAGCCTTCTTCAGATCGGCCGACGCTGTTGGCTTGGGCAGAGTCGCCGTCATGTCCTGGTAGATGACGCTTAGTCTGACGATAGTGGCGCTGTATGAGCCTCCCACCCAAACTTGGGCGTCGCCAGCATCGGCTCCGTTGCCTCCGTTGCCCCCTGCGCTATCGTGGACGGTTGCCTGCCCGTCCGAGCCGGAGCCTCCATGGGCGTCAAAGGTAAGGCTGTCGAGGGCGCTGTCCGAACCAAGGTCCTCGACAACAAAACGCAGCTTGCCTGCCTTGGTTCCATCGTTGCCGTCCTTGGGGGTCCCTACAATCACCACGGGAGGTACGGGCTTTCCATCAGGTCCGGAGACGTCCATCGCACGTGGAGTCCCGTCATCACTGGGAACAACGGTCACGGAATGCGTGAAAATCTCGAGGTTGTTACCGCTCGTGGTAAAAGAGCGCTCCAAGAGCAGATTCTCCGTGTAGATTGATAGGTCGTGGTTCAGATTCGTAGCAAATGTTGGGAGGGAGCCGTCCAAGACGCTCAGAACAAGCAATGGGGCGCCGGTTTGCGGGAAGATGCGGTAGTCCTCAGACTGCGGGACAGTCGGTGCTGGAGGTACCACTGGTGGATTGCTGCCGCTGCTGGTGCCTCCCCCATTCGCTCCAGATGTTGGAGTTGCTGGCTCATTGTCGGGACCCGTCGATGACCCTGAAGGGACACTGTTGTTGGGTTTATTGTGGGACATTCTGTCTCTGGCCGAGGATTCGAGCGTACATAGACTGGGAGAAGGACGATGGCGAGAAGGACGACTGCGAGCAGGACTGCACTCTGTCACCGGGTACTTTTTTTGCTTGATCCTTCGACATCAGACGACTTGACGTCCTTATGATGGTAGCTACATATGCCCACACACCTGCTTGCTACCTTAGCTGTCGTCTTGGAGTGGATCCTGCTCTGGCACACCTCCCCCCCCTTCTTCCCCCTCTGACATGTGCCCCTAAGGCGACACCGTCGCGCTAGCCTTCAGCTCTCCACAATAAATCGACCGCGATCGTTCTGTACTGTCATCCGCGTTCATATGATAATCTGGCAGTTAGAACGGCCCACACACTGGCCGGCGCCAATGGTTGCCAAGGAATGCGCTGCTACTGAACGTTGGTTGGGTCTGTTGGTTGGCCTCTGCGGAGTCAGTGGCAGCCCTACAACGCCTTAGCTGCATGTGGCTGGCCGGTACTCCAGCCGCTTGCCTGGATTGCGTTAGCCGGCCTCCGCTCATCTGCTGAAACGACGTGGCTAGCTGTATGTAAACCTTAGGGTGGGGAATCTGGAGCGACCACTAGCAGCCAGAGACGTTCAACTTCGGCACATGTGCAATCGAACTGGGTCCTGGAGCTTCTTCTGTATCTTAGACCTACCTAGCTGCAGCATCATTCACCATTGGCTGAAGTTCCCTTGGGCCAGATCACCGCCGCTGGTACTGTGTCTTACACTTACGTGTCTAAGTGGCAATGTAGGTATGCGTGTATCAGTCCTTTCTTGTTTCTCCCACCACTTCTCCATCTCGAAGGCTCGTCTGGAAATCAACTTCTCGTCTCATCAAGAGAGCAATGATTCCCTTCTGCCGCGAGGGGCTGAAGTGTCTGTGGCTTGCTGTGCACGAACGACAGGTTCCTAGCTTGCATCCGTCAATCCGCGCAAAACGTCACATGGCGTTGTACTAACTGCCAAAGTCCATACATGGCACCTCCTATTTGTTGAGAGTAACTTGATAGGTAGAAACTGTTCATTCTCCACCCCCCGCACCTGATCTTGACAGCCGGTAAATTCAACACATATAGAAACAGGGTCACCTCCCCCCGGCATCTCTTGGTGCGTTACCAGTTCCATGAAAGTCTGACTCTCAACCAACCCTGCGAGTTTACATCTGAACTTCCTTTCATCACTTGCCCTGAGCGTACAGTATCTCGCACGTACTTCTCAACATGTCTACCACTCAGGACAAGGACGCACTCGTGGCTGCCATGACAGGCGTCAATGCTACGGCTAACTGGGATGTTCTTGTGTCGTACAGCGTCACCAAGCTCAATGCCCTTCTCCCCAGCCTATGGGTCTCGAACTCCACCTTCACACAAGTGCCCATCGATTTTGACTATCCCGGATTTGGATTCCGCATGCACGCCGACTTTACGCTAGGATCTCCCACTCTACAGTTCGCCGGCGGCCAGAATGGCGTTGCCATCCTAGTCATGCCCATCTCTGGCATGTTGCGCAAAGACCAGCTCATTATCGACCCCAACACGGGCGACATAACCGGCTCCATCGAGGGCAAAGGCAAGGACATTACTCCGGTCCAAGCCGGCCGATATGTACTCCAGGCTTCGGTTCCACTGGCGAGCATGGATGGTAATGCTTCCAGTGGCCCAGAAGCTCTTGCCACGGTCCAGGTACGTAGGAGATACGAGAACGGCTTTTTCTCTCACTAATAACGCCCAGGACGGCAGCAAGCCAATTGTCTTTGACGACCTGAAAACCAACACCTGCAGAATCGTCTTTCATTTCCACAACTCGTTATCCACCTACAAGATCCTCAACGCGACAGGAGCGCCGACCACAAGAGACCCGAACGTGCAGGTCATGTCTGACATGACTAACAAGCTCGCCAACTATTTCCAGGACCCGCAAAAGGTCAACAGCCTCGACTACGCGCTTGCTACCGTCCAGAGGACCGCGAACGCGCAGGACTCGGCTGCTGTCTTGCTGCCGGAGTCCTTCATTTTCCGCACCGCCGGGGCGGACCCTGGCGTGCTGTGTGTTTACATCAAGACCAAAGGGAGCGACAATCCTGCCGGCATTTCCAGCCCGGCCTTCCAGCCCAACAACAAAGACATCTCACCGATCCCACAGGGGTACACGGCAAGTATCGTCATCCGGAAGGAGCTGTTCAGCAACAAGTACCTCATTCCGGAGCTGAAGAGTCACACTTTCTCGGGAGGTCTAATCGCCGGCGACAAAGGCGTCCAGGAGAACACCAACTTTGCTGCTGGGTTTCAGTACTACTTGACGATGGCGCCGGCCGCGCTCAATAGTACCGTATACGGCCCGGGCCCCTGGCAAAACAAGAAGCTCAACTGCAATTATGACTTCGCGGACCAGCCCCTCCAGTTGACCCTCTCGGGTGGGAAAGCCAACTGGTTTTGGCAGTTTCAAGACAGGAGATATGACTGGAGCCGATGGGAGAACAATTTGCACGGCAAAGTATACTTCGACGTGCATCTGAACAAGGTGAGTTCAGACTGGTTTCCCATATTGACCTCTTTCTTGGCTCGTCTTGAATAGTTGAGGGGACCGTGTTTGTTTCGCTAACTCCGGCGTTCCAAGGATGCGCCGATCGCCACAGTCACCGATGAAGACGTCGCCTTGCAGGTAGACCTCCAACATAGCGACTTTGGCCTATGGGTACACCCCTACAACGCTGGGTCGTTCGATCTCCAATCCTGGGGCGCCGGTTGGACGAACAGCCTACCGCAAGAACTGAGCACGGAGCTGTACATGGACATCAACGCGCTCAAGGTCAGCAACCAGAACTTCAACTTCTTCGCAACACAGAATATCTTCGCGCCGGGCAAGAAGATCATTAAAGTAGACTCGAGCGTCGGAGTCTTCGCCCCTCACGACGTCCTCTTGCTAGGAGATGTCGTCGACCCCCCAGCTGCAGTCCCGCCTCCAGCAGGGGCCAAGGCCATCGTTGCTCACATCGACGACGCCACTACTGACGCTCCGCCGGCGCAGACGATATCTACCTTGAAATCGACTGTTTTCACCGACCAGGCCTTCGTCACGAAGCTCTTTGCTGCGCTGAGAGACAACAAACTCCAGGACTTCGAGCAGGCGGTCAACGACAAGGGCATCACCGTTTCGGCGAATGACCTTAACACCCTCCACAGACAGGCTTCGTCGCAGCCTGAGTTTGACATCAGGTTAGCCGCTGGGCTCTACAAGATCGACGCGCCGACCGGCATGAACGCGGTGCAAATGACTATTAGTCCGATGGATGGGATGATCTCCTGTAAGTGTCTCCCCGGCGTCGCTGTCAGATAAACTTCCAATATGAAGCCAAGAACAACACTGAACATTGTACGCTCTTTCTAGTCAACAGCGCCTATGTTGAAAACCAAGTGACCGACACTGACACCGGCAAAGTCAGTTTCACCACCTCATCGGGTGCCAACCTCTTCGAATGCTCCTTCAAGAGCAGCTTCGACGCCGACGGCAACGTCTCGGCCGTTCAGTTTGACGGCCAGACCTGGCCCTCGGGCCGGGTCGATAAGAAAGTGCCCTTCACCGGCTCCAAGGTGATCCCGCAGGCCGAGAAGGACGACGGCTCAGGTTGGTTCGGCTCGACGACCGCGCAGGGTATCAGTTTTACGCTCGCCTGCATCGGCCTGACCGGCCTCTCCTTTATGACCCTCTTCAAGAAGATCCAGGAACACCGCCGTGCCGGCCATGACCCACAGCCCGTCATCGACGCCGCCCGCCCGGCCGTCAGCAACGCCAGCGCCGTCGCCGACGCGGCCGTGCACGCCAGCCTGGCCGCCAACCCGCTCGCCGCCGACGCGGGCACCAGCGCGCTGATCGTGGGGCAGGCGCGCGCCGCTGCGCGGCGGGCCAGCAGCCTCGCCTCCGCCCCCGGCGCCGGCGGCGACCCGGCGGCCGCTCTGGCGGCCGTGGAGGCGGCCGTCAGCGCGAGCGTGCGGCGCAGCGCGCAGAACGCCGTTGAGATCGAGATGGGGTCGCTGTTCAACGGGGCGCTGGAGATCCTGCCGGCGGGCGGCGCCGACGTGGTGGCCGAGCAGAGCCGGCTGCGCGAGTCGGCCACGGCGCCGCCCAACTTCGTGCGCGACCTGAGCGCCGACGCGCTGGTGCTCTCGCAGCGGCAGGCGGCGACGCTGGCGGCACAGGTGGGCCAGGGGCGCGCCATCGCGGCGCTGCTGGAGAAGCAGGAGGCGGTGCAGCAGCTGCAGAGCGAGAAGGTAGCCACCGACACCGAGGTGCAGGCCATCAAGGATCGGGCGGCCGGCGGGGCGCCGCAGCCCAGCGATGCAGCGAGGCTGGCGGAGCTGACCAAGAAGGTTCAGGCCCAGGAGGCCGCCCTCGAGGCGGCACAGAAGGTGCAGGCGGACGCAGAGGCTGTGAAGGAGGCGGCGGACGCAAAGGCGAGCGAAGCACAGAAGGCTGAGAAGGCAGCAAAGGATGAGATGGACGGGCTTGAGCCGAACTTGGATGACATGCATGATGTTCCGATTCACTGAGGATACTGCTTGCCCGAGGCTATTGATAGGTCGTGGTGTAGAAAGGGGTTACCATTGAATCTGGTTCGTGGAAAATTGAGCCGCTTTCGATCAAATACTTGAAAATCGCCGTCGAAGCGAGCGAAGCGTTCGAGGTAGACTACCTAAGGTTAGGGTTACTAAGTAATAGAAACACTTAGGACCTAGCGCTTCGTTATATTTAGCTCCTACGATTGGAACATCGTCGGCTACTGAGGAACTAATTATTAGCTAGCTACCTTACCTACCAGCTACCTTATTTTGCGGCACCATTTCACCACACCTGTATAGACCATTCACGTCTTGATTGCCATTTTGCGTCTCAAATTCGAAGGGAGTTGTATTCCTTATCATGTCTGTTCCATACTCTCCAGTCGCTGTTGGTGCAGCCTCTAAACCAGCGGATAGCCTACTGAGCTTCTTTGCACATCGCGGGCTGACATGCTACAACCTCGCGGACGAGAGGACGTCCACGGAGCAACGCCTTCGGAAGTGTCAGGATAACAACACGCATACCAAGGCCCGAGCCTCTCTGGAATGTGGCATTCTTTGTCTTCTTCAGGGCGAACCGCTGGAGGCTTTTGGGCACTTCAAGCAGGCATCGACGGGCCATCACGATCCAGGAATATACTTTCAAACCCTGTATTACGGCCTGCAGTGCCTGTACTTGACATACCAGTGGATTACAGGCTCCCAGACGGTACCAGCGGATGAAATGGATCCACTGTACGATTTTGTGAGAGCGCTGCCATCCTGGGTGAACCCAATTGCCGAGGTTGAGAGACGTGTCGGTTGGTCTCTCATGAGCCAGATGCGACGGCTCCTGGAACAGCACCGCGCTGCGTTTTTCAGCCCGTGGGAAGCTTGAAACAATTGCAGGCAGCAAAAACGCTAGAACAGAGTATCCTGGATCTCTCGTCGGTTGGTGTACCATTCCAGTCCAAGGCGTCACTGCTGCTTGAGATATCCAGCCTCTATCGCCGCGCAGACTGGCACTCGCCCCATGCTGTGGACATCACTGCCAGTCTCTTTCGCAAATACTCCGACGTTAACGATGTTGTGGCCATGGCGCGCTGCGAGTTAAAATTGGGCGATCTTAACTGTGCTCCGAGCGGACCACCCGAGTATTGGGGCATCATGGTGCGCCCAGGTTTACAGTCTTGTGTCGAAGCTGCTCGACGGTTCCCAGGCGCCATCCATTACTGTAACCCAGATTGAAAATCCCGTTCGGCACTACACAGCAGCATACTCTTTATATAACCAGGTTGGTTTCCACCGAGGGTTAGCGTCTGTCAACATGCGATATGGCTATTTAGCAACACTGCGAGCACGAGACGGTGACAGTATACGACACTACAAGGAGGCTTTACAATATTTCGCATTGGCGCGGGATGTTTTTAACGATACAGGCGACGTCGTTGCGTTCTAAACCGCTCGTTCACATTGGATACTGTGTCGAGTTGCAGCCGGACAACTGCCCGAGGACACATTGTCGGCGAGGGACATTGGGACCTGGGGTCTAACCAAAGGCAGTATCAGCTACTCCTTCGGGCTTGGCCTTTTCTTTGCGGCACAAGCACAGCAGTGGATAGCCGATAAATGTGACTACGAGCGGGGTTTGGCGGCATACAGACTATCAGAAGCACTGCTCAACGGCTTGGGTCTCCCACGGCCCTAGACGGCGAGTATTGTGGACCAAACATCAGTCCACCAGTTGCTTGGAGAATACGACAGGTTTCTCATCGCGGCCGAGCGCGTCCTGAAAATATGCCGTAAACTCTATGAGGAGCCCAGCTCGGCACTTGCCCCTTAGGCGAGGTAGCAAGTAGCCCATATGCTGCAGCGAATGTTGCACCGCGCTATTGCGCGGGAAGATCCGGATCAGATAGATAGATATCACAATATATACACTATGTGCCTACGGCAAGTAGTGGCGTCACTTTTGCACTGGTAGTGCAGTGGTTATAAAACGTGACAATAGAGCTATTTCTAGGATTCGAGTGATACATCCTCAGCGACCTCAAGCTGCCGCAGTGCACAGCCTGGCCTCGTTGATCGGCCAGATCAACCTAACCCCGTCTAGCTCGTCGTCCACCATTTATATAGACCAATTTAGAGATATCTCATCCAATCTGACAACCCAGTCGCTCGTACAGACTGCTGAGTTCCAGGCGCTTATGTTTCGAGCTAGCCGCACTAGGCGGGACGGTGACTTGGGCAGAGCCGAGAGTATGTGGGACGCTGCCGAATCAAAGGCACAACAGGGTGAAGACTCGCGTATGAAAACCCTCCAACTCACCCGAGTCTCCGCCGCCCGCAAGCGTTATCACGACTCGGAATCCTACCTAAACATGTACTGCAAATTATGTTTAGAGAACGCCACGTCAGCCCGACCTGCTAAGTCAAATTTGACGGCGGATTTGAGTCAGCTCCTGGATCAGCAATCTGGAGATGTCTACCAGCTTGTATTGCCAGGTTTCACGCATATTCGGAAATTTGACCGAGCTAGACAGATCCTTGACATTTTGGCGGGATTGCGCGGCGAGGAGTGGTGGAACACTGGCGATACGGTGTCAAATCTGACCGCGGCCGCAGAAGTCATGGAGGGCTAAGGCCAACTCTCAGTCGCCTGGTATCTCTACGACCAAGCCATGGGGATATTCGAAGATCGCTGCGACCGCTTGTCTCTAGATGAGTACAAGCTCTCATTGGCTGGCGGTTCTCAGTTACAAGGACTCTACTTCAAGGCGTCGAGGGCGGCCGTGAAGTGGCATCAAAGTTGCAGCCCGACTGATCGAGGGCCGTCGCACTCACAGCACTTGGAGAAGGCGTTTAGGGCATTGGAGAGGGGGAAAGCCCGCAGCTTACTCGACTTAATGGCGGCTGGAACATTAATGTATGCCCGATTTGCGCCGTCCGAACTTCGCGAGTGGGATGAGCTTTGCGATACATATAGTTGTGAGCATACGTATCTTCCTCTTAGAAGTCAACATCTTATTCGTCTAAGTTTAGCTAGGACTTAGCATCACATTAATCTACTTAGTAAAATCCTAGTCTCCTAGAAACGTCTACGATGAAAGCCTACTTACCAATAGAAGTACTAATGATAACCAACTTTTGCAAGTACTCCAAGGTTTAAGGGGGTATAGCACCTTTAACTAATCATATTTATCCCAAATCTACAATATAAGAAAGTCGCTTAGTAACCTTTAATAAGGTATATAATAATAACTATAAGAGAAATGTTAATTATTTATTATATATAGTACGTTATATATCACCAAGTAAGTTAACTATTATTATTAATATATACAACGTGTATATTTAACAAAATAGCATTAGGTTAACTAGGTTTAGAAACCTAAAGAATGTTGCAAAAGAGGAAGCTATTTATGCTCCTAACTGTATGAGAAACCAAACTCTTGATCTCTATTTAGGATATGAATGTTTGCATTTAAATCAACTTACAATACCACTGAATGTAATTTCTTCGTAGCGGTTGCGCGTGCGTACTATAAATCTTGCGCAAGCTGCTCTAAAGGCCAACGAGCTTCGAAAGAAGTAATCTAAGCCGTAGCGGTGTTATTTCATCCCTGTTCTCCAACAAGATAATCGGGCGGCAAATCAACCTGTAGGTATAGTTAAATATATATTATAATATACTTAGATAAGTATGGTTTAAACTATTAAACTACTAAGCTTATAACTATTATAAATCTAAGCAGGGCATTTTAATTAAAACAAGTTAACTAGTTTTTTTACTATAAAGATTAAGCTTAAAAGGCCCTTATTTATATATAAATAAAGCTTTATAATAGTAAAGCTCTAAGCTTATAACATTAAGGCTTAATATATATAATATTATTAGTTAAGTATTAGATAATTAGAGTAATTATAGCCTTTAAGAGTATTCTGAAGGTTGGTGCCTTCAGCAGTGTGTGTGTGTACGGCAGGGTCGTAGTAAGGTGCACTGAGGCGAATTGGGACGTTTGAGAATGGTCTGGACAACTTTGCATTGAATTTGAGTGGGCTTCTGTCAGCCCTCCTCACAGTCCCTCCGACATTGTCTCAACCCTTGGCACGCTGCGGGTGGCTCTGGCGTAGGAATGGCGAGGCCGGAAAATTCGGCCCCCAGACCCACTCTCTTCAGCCATGAATAACTAGCCAACCCTAACCCTGACAGTAACCAAACTAAATACAGATAAACTTCAGAAATCAGGCTATCTAACAAACTAGGTTACATGCTTTTTGGGTAAGAAATAAGGGGAATGCAGAGGTTCGAAGTTAGGGTCTTAAAACAGCCCAAAAAATCGACTCACGGCCACCAAACTCATCTGCCAGCGCGCACGCTACTAGAAAAAAGTCTAGGGTAACTCCTTCCGTGAAGTCTAGGGTAACTCCCTACGTGCAGCGCCCACGCCTAAATGAGCGTTTCCGTTTAACAAGTATTTATTAAAACTTTAAAGCTTTATTATAGCTACTAACGTAGTCTACCAGTCAGCCGCGTTTATCACCTGCCCGCGGATTTTGACCAACTCTACTAACTTTAGCCAACCCTAGCAACCCCCTAGGGCAAAAAGGTTAATTATATTTGGCACCAATTGGTGCCAACTAGTCTTAATTACTTATTTTCAATTAATTCGGCCAATTTGGAGTTATTAGTAGTGCTACAGTACCAGTCTAAAAGTTTAAGGTTTTGGTAAGCGGGTTTGTTTTTAGTGTAGATTATGTCTCCATTTTTTATGTCAATCTTACATTACTCTATCTACTTAAATATTTAATACACTAAAGATTAATACTAATAATTCCAATCTATTTAAAAGAAGATAAAGTCTAACTAGTACTTTAGATAATTAAGAATTCTAAAAAAAAATTAAAAGAAACCTTTAAATAGAGCTCAGGCCAGAGTTGTGACAGTTTAGTATACAAATTAGGTATACAGGTATATAACTTTTTAAACGCATTTTAAAATATAAAATAAATATACTATATTTATATAACCTATATTACATGATAGATCTTTCAAAGAAGTTTATAATAGTATATTCTTTTTCCGGGTTAGGGTATAGTAACAGGGATATTGACAGGGGTTAAAGTTATAGAGTTTTTATATACCTAGACCCAAATTTTAGCTGATTTTTACCCCCCTGTAATCTGGCCCTACTCAGCCCCTAACCCTTAGAATAAAATATTACTAAATCTAGTATATTATTTTAACCCCTGTTCTCTATATTATTTAGTCTTTAAATTAATTATATAAAGAAATAAACGAGGTTAAAAAAGTTATATACCTGTTATATACTAAAGTTGTCACAACTCTGGCTCAGGCTATATGTATCTTTAATATCTCTAAATCTATTCTATGTGACAGGATAAACAACTAACTATATTATAAAGAATTACGCGTTATATAGTAAAAATGTAGACACTAAAGCCGAACATAACCAGTGCCTAAGTTCTGCTAGCCCTTTAGAGAGAGAGAGGGAAAACTGCTCGAGTGTAACGGGGTTTGTAGATATTTGCTAGGGAACTGTTTTATTGATTGAAAGAAGACAAATGATGAAGAGAGAGACAGGACTACCCTTGCAGGGATGTCTGGAAATCGAGCCTAAATATACGAAGTCCGGTTATATAATCCGGACAACCTACTACTAGGCTAAGCCTATTATATTACCCCCTAACTAGGGATATTATCTCTATTAGTAATCTGCGTTCCTCCCAACTGCCTGGATTAACTAGAAATCGCTGAATTTCCCCCGGATACTAGGCAGTGCTATATGGTTTTCGCCTAGCTTACCTCAATTAGCGCTTCTAGCTTGGTCAGCCTCAGTCAGCAAATTAGACTACTTAGGGACCGCCAGAGGGTACTGCTAGCGTCATGACCTTTTATGCTGGTTTCCAACCTATCTAATACAAAATCCATCCTTTTAAGCTCATCTATTCCTACTTCTTTCTACTCTTCTTTGTCTTTTCTACCTAATTGATTTGCTATAGCAAGCGATAAAGATTGTATAGCTACTGCCTGTGGTTCTCTACAATTTCAGGCAATATAGCCTGGTTTTCCACATTAAAAGCAAGGGCCTTACCTTAATTTTGCTATTTGAGTAGAATTTAGTACCATTAGGTCTACCAGGGTAACTATACTAGATTCTAGTTCTGAAAAGCTAGAAATCTTGTATAATAAGGTATAAAACTACTTATATCCTTCTAGCTAATCTTTTGCTTCTATCTTTTTCCTTATAGTATCATTAAGGGTAGCGATAAGTAGCGTAATCTTAGTATCTGAGGGCTATGAGTTAGCTTTTGCTTTAAAAAGGGTAGAATTAAAGGCTTGAAGAAAGGTATCTAGGGAGCCTGTTTGTTATATTTGTGCCAGGCGTTAGCATGCTTTCTTAAGATTGTTTGGGTCTTTATAGGTACTTCTAACCGAGGAAATCAGGGAAGCTATACTATATTTGCTAAATCCTGCTTGCCTGGAGTCTTCTGCTTGAGTTATAAATGCTTGAAATATGTCTACTGGTCCTGGACCTAGATGGGTATAAATATAGTGTAACTGTGTGTATTCTGACCTAATTAAGTCGGTATTTATTAAGACTTTTGTATGTATTTTAATCCACCATGTATTAAGGTTTTGGGCGCCCTGTAGGGGGGGTATGTCAGGTAGGTGAGCGTGTAGGAAATAAGGAAATTTGGCTATTTTGGGAAGGAAGTAGTACTCTTCTAGACTGGTGGCTAAAAAGAGGATTGTTTATAATATAACGGGGTTTGTGGATATTTACTAGGGAACTATTTTATTGATTGAAAGAAGATGAATGATGAAGAGAAAGACAGGACTACCCCTGTAGGGATGTCTGGGAATCGAGCCTAAATACATGAAGTCTGGTTATATAATCCAGACAACCTACTACTGGGCCAAGCCCATCACATCGAGGGCTCTAATATGAAGAAAGAAGAGATAATGAAAAAGGGCTGGAAGGGCCACGAAGGCAATAAATACAGAGTATGTTAGCTCTGATCAGACAATATTACAGGTTATTAAATAATAATAATAGAAGAATGAGTTGAATTATTACTTTAGCCCTTGAGAGGGATAGAAGCTTGTCTAGTACTTATAGTATAGATGGCTAAGAAAAATTTATTATACTAGCTATACAAAATACTATACCCTGTAACAATAGTATAAACTTGATCTAATTAAAGAGTAAATGCTTATTTAATATATTATTAAGCAAGATATATAAAGATTTCTAATACAGCTTTCTAATATAAAGGATATAGCTAATTTTCTACTAGCATTACAAGATAGTAAGCCTGTTAGTAAGAACTGGGCACAATACTTTATAGATATATAACTAAGCTTAAAGACTAGGTTTAATTAGCCTTATAACTACTAGAGGGTCCTCTATAAAGATCTAAAGATTATTAGAAACTAGTTCTACCTATTTTATAATATAATAGCTAAGTATAATGTTATAGGGTGTAGTGTTTTGTGTAGCTAGTATGATAAATTTTTCTTAGCCATCTATACTATAAGTACTAGACAAGCTTCTATTTCTCTCAAGGGCTAAAGTAATAATTTAACTTATCCTTCTATTATTATTATTTGATAACCTGTAATATTGTCTGATTAGAACTAATATACTCTACATTTATTGCCTTTGTAGCTCTTCCAGCCCTTTTTCATTATCTCTTCTTTCTTTGTGTTAGAGCCCTTGAGCGGTTTTCTCTCTCTCTCTCTAAGGGGCCAGCAGAACTTAGGCACCGGTTGTGTTCAGCTTTGGTGTCCACGTTTTTAATAGTATTATAGACGACAATCTATATAACTTTGACAAGACCGACTTTATAATGGGTATAATAACCGCGTTAATAGTTATTATATATTCTAATTAATATAGAAAAGCTAAATTAATATAGCCTGGAAACCGGAATTAGGTAATAGCTATTAAATATATTAATATAAAAAACTAGTATATCCTACTATTTGTTATTATTTAAAGTATCTACCACCTTTCTAACTAGATAATAGAGTTAGGCTTTTCACTAAGCTAGATAATTAAGCTTACTCTAAATAGGTAGATAGATAATAAGACTGGTCTTAAATAGATTTAGCACTTTAATAAATATATAAAGCAATGAATAAAGGATATATATTAGATACTTATTCTTAATAGCCATAAGAGCTATATATTAGCAGAATTTAAGTAATACTATAAAGAGCACAGCATTACTTCTATCAGTATACCACCGCATTCTTCTTATCTGCTCCAGCTATTAGATATTATATTATTCTTACTATTGTAACAGGGTTTGTAGATATTTGCTAGGGAACCGTTTTATTAATTAAAAGAAGATAAATAATAAAGAGAGAGACAGAACAACCCTGTAGAGACATCTAGGAATTAAGCCTAAATATATAAAGTCTGATTATATAATCCGGATAACCTACTACTAGGCCAAGCCCATTATATTATCTCCTAACTAGAGATACTACCTCTATCAGCAATCTATGTCTCTCTTAACTGCCTAGATTAACCTGAAATTGCTAAATTTTCCCTAAATACTAGGCAGCGCTATATGGTTTTTACCTAGCTTGCCTTAATTAGTACTTCTAGCTTAGTTGGCCTTAGTCGGCAAATTAGACTATTTGGAGACTGCTAAAAGATACTGCTGGCATTATAACCTTTTATACTAGTTTCTAACCTATTTAATATAAAATCTGTCCTTTTAAGCTTATTTATTCCCGCTTCTTTTTATTCTTCTTTATCTTTTATACTTAATTAATTTATTATAGTAAGTGTTGGAATAGCACTGAGGCTGATTGTACATAGCCATATTGGCTAGGGAGGATGACTAATCCAGCAAGGGAGTACATGCAGACCTAAGAGGTCTGTGTGCAAGCTTCCCCGCTTGTTTTATAGTTTAGACAGATATTAACGAATTTAGAACCAATTGTATAAACACGTACGTACGTACATTACGCCATATGGCAGAAGCCATTCAACAGTAAGTAATAAAGATTATATAGCTGCTGCTTATAGTTTTCTATAATTTTAGATAATATGGCCTAGTTTTCTATATTAAAAGTAAGGGCCTTGTATAATAATTAAGGTTTCCTGGGTTCTCTAAACCGTGGATTAGGGTTTATGTCCAAGATATGTAACAAGGCGGTTAATTAAGCAATAGGGTTTCTAATAATAATTACAAGCTAATGAAAGCTATTTAAGGGTAAATACTTAGATTAACTGCTAAAGAGCTGTCTATACTATCTAATTATCTAGTAATAAGTATGTCCTTATATATATAATAATCATACCAAACCTTTGTAGGGTTTAGTAGGCAACCTATAGGGTTTATATTAGTAATATGGTGTAGAGATAATACTTGACTGTTTTATATAAGATATAATGACTCTACAAGTATGATTACTAGCTGTAAGGCTATTTAGTTGTTAGACTAAATACTTAGATTAATGACTAAAGAGTCTGTTTTATGAAAGCTATCTACTATAGTAATAACTATATTCTTATATATTCCGACTCTTTAGTAGCTTGCTAGCTTACAAGGCGAGCTAGTGATCTATGATGTAAGGCTTGATTATCTACTTGTTAAGTTGGCTTGTTAAGCTTGTAAGTAAGTATTATGAGCTTGACCCTAACCCTGGGTCTTGGCTAATCTTGGAACTCTATACCTTAGTATGTAAGTTCTTATAGTATGGTACCTAGTTTTGGTTCCTAGGGTTATCTAAATAGGTTCCCTAGGTACCATTGTGTTAGTTTATAATATTATCTCCCTCCTTATATTCTTTATCCTTAAAGGTTTGTCTATTCCCTTCCTATAGTATTATCTATCCTTTAGATTATACTTTTCTGATTTATTATATTAAATAGAGTTGAAAACTCCTGGGTTTTAAAACTGTTCCGTTATTTTAAGAAGACTATCTAATGTAATTTTCTATTAGAGTCTATTATTATAAACGCTGTCACTATGTGTAAGTATACCTTCTATAAGACTTATGGCGTTGAGTCTTGTAAAGCCTTTGAGTAGGACTTGAGTTACTACTACAAGTATGTCTGCTAGTAGTACTTGAAATGTAATATTTACAAGCTAGATAACTTAGCAGACCTTTTATATATTTCCGCCTAGTACTAAAAGTTAGAAGATAAGATTAAGTAGCTAGAGGAGAAGCTTATGTATCTAAGGAAGTAGAAGAAGATATGACGAGAGAAGATGGCGTGGGTTATTTGTTATAGTTTCTTGAATCTAGAGGAGTTGGATTATATAGAGAGCAAGGAGGCTGAGGCTAAGTGTAAGTATATTATCGAGTAATCTACTAAAGTTATTTATAGTAGCTTGCCTGGTTTTAGTAGAATAAAGGTTTAAGAATCTTGGCTTTGTACTAATAGGAATATTGGTGTCTTTAATTAGAGTTTTATAGTAAATAAGGGTGTTGATTAGTCCGAATTTAGAATGGTGGATCTGAGTATTAGTAGTAGTGATAAAAATGTTTCTACTGGTAGGCCCTCTGGCTGGTAATAATTGATTAGTAGAATAGAAATTATAGCCTATTTTATTAGTCTCTATATTTCTTACTTAACTAGTAGACTTGTTAACTAGTTAGGAGGGTTAACTAGTTGAGGTAGTTGACTGGTTAATAGGGTTAATTAGTTGATAGGGTTGACTGGTTGAGGTAGTTGACTAGTTGAGCCTTTAACTAGTAGACTTTCTTAACTTTACGTGGTTTTAACTAGTTGAGCCTTTTAACTAATTAACGCGTAGACTAGTTAAGGTACTTGACTAGTCTAGTTACCTGATTGTTTTATAGGCCTTGTAGATCTTCTAGGTTAGTTAGTATTATTAGGTAGCTAGTTGGTTAGCCTTGCCTTAGTTGTCCTTATTTTAATTATAGTTAAGTTTCTAGCCTAGTAATCTTTTAAGAGTTGTTTATAACTAGTAAGGTTATTAACTAGCTCTTATATATTTTCGCTAGTATTATAATCTTTTTATTTAACTAGGTATTCTATTATTCCTTAATATTGTTATAAGTTAATGATTTTCTTAACTTTATATTCTTTATTATACTTGTTAACTATTTTAATCTATATTTTAAGTTTTATGTTTTATAGTACTAGTTCTAATAATAAGATATAAAAAACTAGGTACTACCTTATTCTTTAAGGTAATAAAAGTTTATAGTTAGTATCTAAAAGTTTCTTAGAAATTTTAAAGGATCTAATTTTCCTATAATTAAGTTTGTCACTAGGGTGCTTAGTTTTAATATTCTGTTAGAAAAGGTAGACTTTATCTTTCTTTTTAAGAATTAGTCCCTTAATTCTTTTCTAATTTATATATTTTACTATTTTATTCTATATAAAAGAAAGTTTATCTTAAATATCCTTCTAGATTTATCTAATTCTTATTACTTTTTGTTTTACTAATTCTACTACTATATTATCTAGCAAGGCTTTATAGTAAGCCTAAGGTTTATATCTATAGACTATAAAGAAAGATAATTATCTAGTTATACTAGTTATTATACTATTATAGGTAAACTATACTAATAGTAGTAATTTAACCTAGTTATTTTACAACTAGTTAATATAGTATTAAAAGTATTGTTCTATAATCTAGTTAATTTGTTCTATCTATCCATCTATCTATAGGTATACTATTATTAAGAGCTTGTATTTTAATCTAAGTTACTTTATTAGTAACTTCTAGAAGTTTAATATAAAGAGCTTATCTCTATCTAATATAATTTTATATAGTATCCTATAATTACTTATAATAATTTATAGGAATATATATATAAGTTCTTCTACTATACTAGCTTCCTTATATAGTATAAAATATATATATTTACTTAGTCTATAAACTACTACTAAGATACTATTAAAGAATACTTTAGTTAAGGATTCTTATAAAAGGAGTAGCTTAATGATAAAGTCTAGACTAATAGATAACTATATAGTTATAGGTACTAGTAAGGGCTTTAAAAGTCTATATAGTTTATATCTAGCCGTCTTATTTTTATTATAAGAATTATATTACTTAATAATTTCTTCTATTCTTTATTTAAGGTTTAGGATTTAATAAGTTTACTAGATTCTTTTAACTGTTATTAAAATACTTTAGTATCTATATACTAGGGCTTTATATATTTCCTTAATTAAGTTATCTTATTCTTTAGAATTAATAGGTATTTTCTTAAGTATAGTATTAACTCTAAACATAGTATTGAGTTTTTAATTAAGTATAAGGCTCCTGTCTTTTTAAGTTTTAAAGATTATCTATTTAATAGGAGATTTCTTGTTCTAGTAGTCAGGTTACCTACTAAGAGCATCTACTTAAGCATTCTTAATTCCATCTATATATATAACCTTAACATTAAACTATAAAAGGAATTTTATATATCTAACCTATCTTTTATTAAGTTATAGTAAAGGTTATTAGGTTTTTGTAATCTATATAGAGCTTAATCTGTTTCTTAGCTCTGATAAGATAGTGTTACTATTCTTAGAAGGCATATATTATTACCATAAATTCTTTATCTAGTATAGCGTAGCAAGTTTCTAGTCTGTTAAATTTCTTACTAAAGTTTATAATAATCTATTAAAAACGTGGACACCAAAGCTAAACACAACCAGTGCCCAAGTTCTACCAGCCCCTTAGAGAGAGAGAGGGAAAACTACTTAAGGGCTCCAACACAAAGAAAGAAGAGATAATGAAAAAGGGCCAGAAGGGCCACAAAGGTAATAAAAGTAGTATAGGGGTTCTAATTAGATAATATCATAGGTTATTAAATAATAATAATAGAAGAATGAGTTAAATTATTACTTTAGCCCTTAAGAGGGATAGAAGCTTATCTAGTACTTATAGTATAGATAGCTAAGAAAAATTCATTATACTAGCTATGTAAAATACTACACCCTATAACATACCCCTCTCTAACCCTTTACTCTCTAGAGTAGAAGGGTTAACTAAACTATTTATCTACTACTCTAATTAGTTCCCTTTTATATCCCTATAGTACTTAACTTACTAGGCTTAGGCTATTACCTAGTTAATAGATTCCTAAGTATTATTATTATAATATACTTAGATAATATAAGTCTACCTACGAAATTCCTACTAAATAGTAGGTATTAGAACCTAATTAGATATATTCCTTATAATTATATAATAATAAGCCTAAGTATTATAAGCTCTAATCTAATTATACTAAGCTTTATATTTATTATCTATATTAGTACTATTAAGCTCTATACTCTAATATCTATTAATCTAGTAAAACTATATACTTATCTTTATAATAAGAGGTTATAGTCTAATAGTTTTAGTATAAATAAATAATAGCTTATCTCTTATACTTAGTTATTTTATTATTAAAGAAAAAAGCTACTCTAATTATATATAAGAGACTCTATAGTTAATTAGCTAGTATAGATTAATATATCTAATATAGTTCTCTAGTCCTCTTATAATTATCTTAGTTAGTAGGTATCTTATAAGTAGTAGAGGTAGATTCTTATAAAGCTTAGTATTATATAGTTTCTTCTTAATAAGCTCTAGCTAGGAGATTAGATTATACTTCTTTTTTACCTCCTGGAAATTATTAAGGCTAATTAAAGGATAGTTAATAGGCTCTTAAAGACTATACCCTAGCCTATTTAGCTCTAATTAGATAGTAAATATCTATATTTAGACTACTATCTCTTTAGTAAAGAGCCCTATAGGAGGATTCTAGACTAAATTTAAGGTCCTCTAGTTACTAAACTCCTAATTATTCCTTCCCCTATTTTCTTAGAAGAAGAAAGCTATATAATTAGCTACCTACTAGCTATAGTTAGTAAAGCTAGTCTAGAGTAGAGTATAGACTCTAATTACTTTAGGCTTCTTTACCCTAGAATATCCTTTCTTAATAAAGCTCTTATAGGTAGTAATAATTCTCCTATAGTTATAGACTTACTCTACTATATTTAGGTAGCTATTAATATACCCTAAATAATTAGTAGTATAGTTATAGATTCTAAGAGTAAAATACCTAGGTATATATACTAGTATAATAATAAACTAGTACTTTATTATTAGTTATAACTATTTAAAGTTAGGGTAGGCTAGCTAATTATAAGAAATAATAAAGTAATTAATAAATATAATATTAATAAAGTTAAGGAGTTACTATCTAATTAGGGTTAAGATATAATTACTTTAAAGTTCTTTATTTTAAGCTAGGAGCCCCTTAATATCTACTAGGTTTAGAGCTAGGTATACCTAGTATTTACTAAAGAAGTTTTATAACCTAGGTAGTAATCAGAGCTTAGGGTATATATTAATACCTAGAAAGTAGTTAGTAACTATCTTTTATACCTATTTAGCTATAATAGTAAAATTAATATTAAAGAATAAAGATCTCTCCTTATACTCTATTAGCTAGACTTACCTAATCTTAAGCCTATTTATAAGGATTTAAGTCTTAAATAAGTTATAGGAAAGATCTATACTAGCCTTATAGCTAAAGTTATGATAGTTTTAGACATTAACTAGATTAGGGAAGTAGATACTAGTTAGCTATATACTAAAGTTATTATAGAAAGGTAGTTATAATAGTTATATAATAGGGTTGATCTAATTAGTAACTAAAACAGGTTTAATAGATAGAATTAGGGTATCTAGGTTAAATATCTCTCCTAAAGAAATATTAGGCAAGGCTCTAAGAGACTTATAATAGGAGGAAGTAGGTTATAAAGTCCTAGTTATACAGGTATTAGACCTAAAATAATAGCTAGACTTACCCTTTCTTAACTATCTATTACTTATAGTTGCTTTCTAATTAGTTATATATATAGTAAGAAGTATTAGGAAATTAAGTAGGTAGTAAAAGGAGGAGTAAAGTATAAGGAAAGTAGTAAGAAAGCTTATACCCCTAGGGGATACTATATAGGTAATTAGGTAAAGAGGTTAGTATTATTAGAAAGGTAGCTCTACTACTTAGTAATTAAGAGTAGAATAAAATATAGTAGTAATATATCTTATTTAAATTAGTTCTTTAGTATTACTAAAGGCTTTAGATATAGTTAATTAAAAACTAGAAAGTAGCTAAAAGAGGTTTATAGATATTAGTTAGAAAGATTTTAAGGAAAGGTTATATTAGGTATTATAGGGTTTTTATAGACTAGTAGAAGTATTACCCTTATAAATTACTTACATCTATTAGTTACTCTCTCTCCCTTCTACTTTCCTTTAAGTATTAGAGTAGTCTAAGCATTTATTTAGATAAGTAGCTAAGGTTAGTAAATTACCAGGCTACTACTCCTCTCAGGCACTCTCTTATATTCTTTAAAAACCTCCCCTCTCTTTTACTAATTTTATTCAACCTTCTCTTATAATACTACCTTTCTACTACCTAGAGTACTATATCTTTTGTAATGACTCGTGGTGGAAGGTGCCACTGCGCTACATAGACCAAAAGATCAGCTAATATTTGAACTCTTTGTTTGAACATTCCTTTTAACCGTATATATAGCTTATGCCTAGACCACGGGTTGTAACACTATCTCCCTCCTTACCAAGTTCATCCCGAACTAGAGCTTAGTAAGGTGTACGGCTGACCCCTAGATCTACACTAACTATTGGGTGACAAGGCCAATTAGCTTAGCAGTTGCGATCTATAAGCACGGTGGTTAATACGGGTGAGGATCGAACCCATAACTAGCATGTCACCATTTATACCCAGAGAGTTCGAATATAATGTAATGACTTGTAGTAGAAGGTACCACTACGCTATATAGACCAAAAGATCAGCTAATATTTGAACTCTCTGTTTGAACATTCTTTCCAACTGTACATATAGCTTACGCCTGGACCACGGGTTGTAACATCTTTACTCTAATTAAATACTAAATAAGCTTCCTAAACCAAATCTTACTCTTATATTACTAATTCTTCTTTTCTCATTACTTAATATATCCTCTTATACTCTTATAAATCTTAATAAGAAGAGAAAGGGAAAGGAGGAAAGTAAGTAGAAGCCTATTCATCCCTTATATAAGTCTAACTACCCTAAACTAATTATTAACTATAGTATTTATACTACCTTTATAAACTAAGGTATACTTTTATAGAATATTATTCTTAAATCTAAACTCTATACCTCCTTTATCTAAAATATCTCTATCTATACCCTAATTAGCTATAATATAAACTAGTATATTATATAGCTTCTATCTAAGCCTACTATTAAGAAGATTATAATTAACTTCTTTATCTTCTTCTTACTAAATAAGGATTATAAGTTCCTTTATAAGTACCTTTAAATACTAATAAAAATAAGTACTAACAAGGTCTTTATTAAGAAGATTAATAGTAAGCTATATAAGAAGTATATATCTAATCTATACTAATTAGATAATAAGTATTATACTCCTACCCTCTTTATTATCTTTTTTAGTTATTAAAATACTTCTCTTTATAAGTACTATCTTATATATATATTCTAGAACTTTAATAATAGGGTCTCTATTATAGTCTCTTTCTTTAAGTACTAAAGTATCCCTGGTTTTAAGAAGGGTACCTATACTAATTACCTCTACTATATTAAAGGTAGTAGCTATACTTTTAATAGAGATTCCTATATTCTTGCTATTAAGGCTACTACTACTCTATTTAATTATAAATTCAAGGGTATTCCCTAATTAAAACTTACTCTAGGTAAATTTATCTAGGTTAATAAGGAGTTTAACTTTAATAAAGTAAGGAAGGAAGTAATTAAAAAGGTAAAGGGTTTCTAGCCTAGGCCTAAAAAGCTAAAGCCTAAAGAAAAGAGGTCTTAGGAGTAATTAGAAAAGAATTAGGGTAAAAGGTTATATAGGGTAATAAATATTAGGTTTATAGAATTACTACTTTTTACTCTTATAATAAGTAATTTATTTTAAATTTTATATATTATATAATAGTAAAATAAATATAAACTAGGCTCTAATTAAAGTAAAATAAATATTATAGGGTAATAAATAAAAGAAAAGAAGCCTTAATAAAAAACAAAAGTTTAGTTATAGAGAAAATAATTAGTTTATAGCAGACTACTAGTATTAGTATACTATAGATAAGAGTATCCCCCCCCCCTAGAATAATAAAATAAAGGTAAGATTATATATAAAAGAAAATAAAGTATTTAAGAAACAAGTTAATAATCTAATTAATAAGGGTTACTTATCTTAACTATTAGAATATTAATATACTAGTTAAATTATAGTAGTTAGTAAGGTAGCTACTATATTTAGGATTATATTATAATACTAGAATATTAAGATAAGTTTTCTAAGTCCTTAGAGGAGGATATAGAAATAGGTTCTATTAACTATAAGATATCTATAGATATCTATTAAGGTAAAATATTTAAAAAGTCTTAATACTAATTAGAGTCTTCTTTATTATTCTTAATTTTTATATTTATAATAAATAAGAATAGGTCTAGAAAAATATTATATAGTTATATTTATTAGAGCTTATAGTTTATAGCTTTTATCTTAAATAGGTTTTTAGTCTATAGTAATAGTACTTCTAGTTCCTAAATTCTATTATATTTAATAAACTTCTTTAGCCTTTAAGGTAAATAGGTTTTACTAACTTTAGCTCTATCTAGTATTTAAAGTTTATATATATGTAACGACTGGGTGGAAGCTATGCGGAAGCCCCGGTGTGGCCCCTGGCAAAGGCCCTTCTAAAAGGGGCCCAAAGCCCCCACGTCTTAGACTTGAGGGAGGCAAGAATCAGTCTTGCACAAACTATATACCTAATATATGTGTTGCCTTCCTAGTTTACCAAACTATCGTGCCTAGTGTAGAGCCTATTACAATTCTGATTCTTCCTTATATACTACCTATAATGCTACTAAAGACCGGTAAAAGAAGGGAAAGATCCTAAGAAAGTTATGATAATGCTAAGAGTAGTTTGGGAATATTTTAGCTTGATGATGCCCTGGTATAAGAATGGGAATGTAATTAACTACTTTAACAGAGAATTGATACTCTAGAAGCAGCTTGAACGGCTATTAAAGTTAAGCTGAAAGACTTAAAGCTGGCTAATATTGCTTCACTACCTATGGCCTGTATTCTTTAGTAATATAATAGCTAGATGATAGATCTGGAAAAGGCCTATATCTTATAATTATAAACTCTTTATGATGATAAAACGAAAGTAATATATATATTAAATTATATTGAAAAAGAATGCTGAAACTGTTGGGATACCTATATAAAGTTAATAAGGAAAGGAGATAAGTCTGTTTTTAACTATTATAAGTGGGATAAATTTAAGACTTTTAGCTTTAACTTTAAGAGGGACTCCTAAGGTATATTAGGTGTTATTTAAAGCTTAATTAATGCTGCCTACTAACGAGAAAACTAAGACCTATAGACCTTCTACTAGTACCTTAAAATGTTGGAATTAGAATAAGAAATGAGAAGTAATAGTTTAAGGGCTAAATTCTTTCTCTTAAAGCTATTAGGATGGGTGTTGCTAGAGATTTGAATGAAATATGCCCTTAGTATGCTAGAGACTAGGGATAAGATAGTTAGGGTTGTCTAAGTAATCTAGGTTAGTATTTTAGAAAAGATAAAGAAGAGGAAGTATAAGGAGGTAGGCCTGAGGAAGGAGGGAATTAATAAAACCCCTAATAAGAGAGGATAAAGGGGAAGCCCTTTAGGAACTGCCTTAAATGTATAGGGTGGAACTTAAAACTATCTATAGTAGTGAGGCTAAGGATAAGGCTAAGGATTAAGGAGTAGGAGTTCTTATACCTAGCTAAATTAGAATACTTAGAGAAGTATCTCTAAAGTAACCTTAAAGCTAAATCCTCTAGATGAAATAGGTAAGATAACTATATGCTATAGGTGTAGAAGTACTTATTATTATGCTCTAGATTACCTAGTACTGGTAGAAACTATAGTATTGGTGAATTAAGTATAAGGCTGTGGTAACTATTAGTCTAGGGGCTATTAAGGTTAGAACTAGGGAAGAGGGGGCTGAGGTGTCTCTTAATTATCCCTAAAAATAGTGTCTGAGGTTAAGGAGAAGGACTAGTAACTATACTTAGAAGTAGAAGAAGAGATAGTAGAAGTCTAAGATATGTTTATAATTTTTAGTAAAGTAACTATAAAAAAGAGTTAAAGATATATTAAAATTAATCTAGATATATAGGTATAAGTAGATTTAGTTAGTATTTCTTTTGTTAAATAGTTTAGTCTTAAATTATTTATAAAGTTATTAGTATCTGTAGTAGAAATTTAGGAAATCGTGGTTTTTACTTATAGTATCTATTAGGTATCTTTATTACTTAAGGATTATTTTAGGAATTAGAGAAAGGAGATATAAGATTATATTGTAATCTAAAGGAATTAATTAGAGTTTGTTTTGTTCTTAGATATTCTAGGTTTGAAATATTTTTAAATAGGGCTTGAAAGCTACCTAAAGGATTGGTAGCTTTAATAGGACGAGATTTATATGGTAGAATAAACTGTTAAGTCTTTTCTGAGGAATTAGGGAAAGATTTCTTATTATTATATAATCTTTCCTACTGCTAAATTTTCCTATTTAGCGGAATAGGAAGGGAGAAGTTAGTGGGAATCTTGAGGGATAGATAAAGGGGAGAAGTTACTCCTAGATTTATCTTAGATATACTTATAATTAAAAGGACTAGAGGAATTTTTTATTAAGGCTAGAGCTAAAGAGTTACTGCTAAGGAGAAAGGCTGATTATATAATAGAGCTAGAAAAGAGGATTTTGCCCCCTTTTCTTCCCCTATGCCTACTTTTGTTAGGGAAGCTTAAGGTTTTAAAGGAATAGATTAAAGAGAGTTTAAAGTTGGGATGAATTGCTTCTAGTAAGAGTCTTATAGGTGTACTAATCTTGTTTATGCTAAAAAAGAATAGGACCCTTTAACTTTATATTAATTATAGGGCCTTTAATAAAATAATAATAAAAAATTAGTATCCTTTATTGCTAGTTTTAGAGATATTAGATTAATTATTAGGTATATAGTACTTTATAAAAATTAATTTAATAGATGCTTATTATTAGATTTATATTAGAGAGGGTGATAAATAGAAAATAGCCTTCTATATATAATATAGTCATTATAAATTCAAGGTAGTGCTGTTTGGATTAACTAATGCCCTAGCTATATTTTAATCTTTTATTATAGAAGTCTTGGGAAATTATATTAATATCTATGTAATTATATACTTAGATGATATTTTAATTTTTTTAGGAAATAAAGAGGAGTATGAGAAGTATATATAAATAATTGTAGATTATGTTGTAATAATAGAGTTATATAGTAATATTAAAAAGTACTGCTTTTTTTAAGAGGAGATTAAGTTTCTAGGATTTTTGGTTAGAAGGAAAGAAGTCTAAATA